>JAWNLT010000259.1:680000-1280000 GCA_035042145.1 Drosophila kokeensis
TAAAGTGCAAAATTTGTGTGGCTGGCCAAAAGCTTGATCGAACCGCTCCGAATTTGATGTCCATTAGCTGGGAAAGGAGCCAACCGCCAATCGCCACCCAATCACCTCCCCGCCCCTCAAGCAACCGTGTGCATGCAGTGCTACTGCTGAGCACCTTGGGAATTAATTTCTCACGTTTCACGTACAATTTGTATGGCCGGAAGCGTTTTCAATGCGACGCTGCCTGCTGCCTGCTGCCTGCTGCCTCAACTGGCTGCAATCCAAAGCCAAACCACATAAATTCCCGTTCCCGTTCAAACTGGCTGCTCGCTAATGAAGGTTTCATATTGTTCATAGATACCCTTTGGCTACAATTAGTGCAATCGGGTATGATATACCAGTTGAACATCACTAAATGAGAATATACCAGAATCTTAGCTTTGCACAAGTATTTTCGTCTGTTCTTATATATATACAAGTTTCTTAAGTAATAATAATCTGCTTTATATATATTTTCAAGAAACTATTTAACTAACAAGACTGCAAAGTTGTCTTAAACCAAGCCGTTAGCCGAAGTATTAAATAAGCAAATTGGTAGCATTTTTTTTTATTCACTAAACATTCAAGTTTTTCCTTAGATATATTTTAATATCTACATACAGTTGCTTACAGGGTATCTAGCAGTTCATCAGTGGTGCATTATTTGGCACACTTGAACCCAGCTCTAAGTTTGTTGTTGGATTTGGCTTTGTCGAAGCACACAAATCGCCGCACATACACAATGAGTCCGATTTCGCATTTGGCTCAGGCTGGCCAATAAGGCCACGCACCAAAATGCATTTGTGTGTGCATAAGCACGCGCACACACACACACACACACATACATACACCCAGATATTGTTTACTGTATTTGGTAGACAAAGCGTGTAAAGTGATATTTGTACCCTATACGCCGTACACAAAGAGGATATGATCGATTTGTGCAAATCTTTTGATTGGAGAAACATTTTGGATGCATATAGACAATAGAGAATCGGAACTGCATTTTTACCGTTTGAAAATCAATATCGTAATCAGAATCAGAACGTATATTCAAACATTTTGTAGAATCCAAATAGCGCAACGGATATTATTTGTACAAATATTGTATATATTGTAGCGGTACATCATTACAATGGATCCCGTTAGCTAGGCGTACATATGTATGTCTCTGTGTTTAAGTCGGTATACCCATTTTTGTTGTTCTCAGGGTATAACAAGAAATAACGACCATTCTATATTATACCCCTGATAGTGTCCTTGGTGACATCAGTGCAGCCAGTGAAAATAAGTATTTAATTATAATGTTGTTACGTAATTAAAAAACGTAAAACAGTGAAAAAAAAAAAAATAGGGGAATCCCTGCCGAAATTTGTATACTTTTCATATCAGAATTGGAATTGTAGCCCATAATCGTTTATCTACTCAATTTAATATTTCAAATGTATTATTACTTTAATAATAAATCTGCTTCGACTTCAGAGGTGTTGCTTCAAAGTATACTATGAGAACTGCTTACAGGGTATTCTTGCAATCAAACACTTTCCTCAACATTCTTTCCTATTTTTCTTGGTTATTACTCGTATTGGCTTGTCGCTTCAGCTTCAGCTCCAGTTTTGTTTCAGTTGCTTTCAGTTGCCCCCCCTAAACGGTCTGACCACCAAAACTACCCATTCCCATTCCCATTCCTATACCCATTCCCAAACCAAGCCGCAGCTCCCATCCTGTCAGCATCCCCAAACGCCACGTCGTCGTCAGAGTTGTCATGCATGTGTTCAAATTGCAGAGGATTATGGGTCTTAATTTTATGATTGCTTCTTTAATCAGAGACCTAACTGCACGCCAATTATGTCCTGACCGGTGCTAATTGTTTCTTTGTTGCTTTGATTCTCTGTTGCCAGTTTTCTCTCTCTCTCTCTCTCCCTCCCTCTCACTCTCTCTCTGTCTCTCGGTTTCCTTCACAGTTGGCTAGTTGCTTGTTGTATTTCTTGGTGTTTACCATTTAAGACAACTCATTTGATGTGGCCTTAATCGATGTGCGTTATTTGCGATTAGTCGAGCGCCAAATGAGCCACGTAGTCAAGGCATGTCTAAGGGCTGGGATTTTCATCTTGGCTCTCATTTGTCTTCTAGCAAAACTTCCGCAAGCTCCAGCAATACCCATCCTGCTCCGCAACACCCCCAACTTCTGGCTGCTGCTGCCTGAGCAACACACTCTGGAGCATAATGAATGCGTGCTTAGCCATAATAAAATGTAGCGGTATTGCTCGACAAGCCACATAACATGGCACAAAATTCACACAACTCATACACAGTAAAAAAAAACAAAAACAATAAACAAAAAGCGAAAGACAAAAACTGTCAAAATTTATTTACTATTGTAATTATTAAGGAGCAAGAGAAAATGCGCACAGATGCAATGATTTAATGATTTAAGAAAATTCAGTTGGATGTAAGTACTTTTAGTGTATGCACAATATATATAATATATATATATATCCTTTTTCAAAATATTCAGATAAAATTTAATTCATTTAAATTAATTTATTCTTATTTTGATTTATTTATTTTGCATCAAAACAAGTAGACAAATACTTTTATTTTTGTTGAGTGTATTTGGCTGGCGCCAAGGCTGATTCCGAGGCCGCCCACAAGTTGTTGTTGTGGCTGCCACCGTTGTTGCTGCAAGCAATGCTATAAAACATGTTGCAATGCATTGCAGCACCGCAATCATTTTGCAGTGCAACATGTGGCGGTTGGGATCGCACATAAGCACCAGACAAACCAAAATCCGTTACCCAAAGCTTTGCTCTCTGAACCTGCCCCTTGCCACTGCAACTGCCACTGTCACTGGCCGTACTGGCCCAGACCCTGGCCCAGACCCATGCTCCACACTGTTTCTAGTCATGCTGAAAAAGTCGTAAATAAATAATATGCAAGTACATGTTCAGTGCAAATGAAATCTCTAACGGTTAGAAATGCTGCAGACCGATGTTGGCACGACTAAAAAATACCCTGTACGTAGCAGTTGCAAACATTAAACCGAAAAAGTAAACATCTGTTATTAATCAATGACCAAGTGCGGATGGTGAATGTGGATATATATAATTTCGATTTGACAATGTCATGGATGTGAAAAGTTTTCCCGGAAAAAAGGAAAATTGCTAATGCAAATTAAATCGCAGCTATAAAAGGAAAACAGCAACAATTACGAATATCTGTGGCATGTCGGTCGGTAGACATCCAAATTTAAGTGCGAATCCAGAGATATTATTATCATGTTCTCATTTTATTTTGTGCATCAGAAAGAGTCAAATGAGTGCTCAAGGATATTTCAATTATTCCTATAGGAAGTGTACCATATAGTGGTTAAATCTGGACAAGCAGGACAGACGACAACACAAATGCTTAAATATTTATGCAGCATCATTTGAGATGTGCATACGTACTAGACTCACCCACATACACGCACACCCACATGCCCCACAGGATTACCATGCAAGTAACTCCTGTATCCTCTGTATCGTTTAAGAAATGAGGGAATGTGTTAATCCACCCAACCTGCATTTCTCGCGAACCATTCCGATAGGTTCGCAAGTAGATCAACTGGCAGGATTCCTGCCAGGACCACGGCTGCTCCATCGCAAACCCGTGCGAATTCCGGAAATCACACGTGGTGCATTCAGCCGGCAGGGTGCCGAGAGCTTCTTTCGTTGTCGCTTTTTAATTGGACGGCGTTGCCCAAATTGGTGCCGCTTACAACAGGATGGGGGCTACCACTCTCGCTAGCAGTAGACACCTCCCTGGCTTAGGGCCCTCAATATTGGACAACATACGCGCGCGATAGAGCCCAGCTCTTTGGCTCACATACTCGATATGGGGGCCGGGAGCTGAACCTATTGTCCGGCATGACGCTCAGGTATTTTATTGACTCCTTTGATTTGACTACATCGTTGTTGACTTCCACCTGTATGTACTCAATTACTTTGCGGCTTGTAATGAGAAAAGCCTCGGTTTAATGGCCTGCAAGTTACAAGCACGCATCCTGCATCCAGCGGGCCACAATTTTTATTACCGCGTTCGCTGCCGGTTCTACCTGATTACGCTTCTTGGCCACCACGACCAGGGTCAGGTCGTCTGCAATGTCTATAAGGCTGCAACCCTGAGGCAGCTGACGCCTGTGTGTACCTCATCGTACATTATGTTGCACAGAAGTGGACCTAGACGCGATCCCTATAGAACTCCTGCTGTGTGTGTGTGTGTGGTGTGTATTTATTTTGTATATTTCCATTCGGGTTTTGTACGACTTAACTAATTATAACTTTAATGCAGTTACTTGTTTTAAGCACATTTGTGCACGAATGCGTGCTCTGGATTTTTCGTCATAATTTGCTATATTTGCCGTTGGCGAGCATCATCAAAGGGTTGCCAATGACAACGTTTGTCCTTTTAACCGTTGAAACTTTGCTGTAGCTTTGTCTCTCTACAAAATTCAACACAAATGCAAATGGAATGTTGAATGTTTTTTTCTTTTTCTTTTTATTTTTGGGTGGTGGAGGTGGTGGGGAGAGGGGGAAGGACTTATCAGTTGGCTTAAATTTTGAATACGATGGCGAAAACTTGAAAGCTTTTAGGCGATTTTCAAGCAGCATTTGCTAAATGTGGCTTCGAGAGTCATTAAGTTTATTAAGTGCCAGTGCAGATAACCTAAATGAGTGCATGCCAAAATGGAAAACCAAGGAAGCTAGCAACTAACCCTTCATGCTCTCCCCCTCCTTCAGTTGCTGCTGCGCCTATGCAAAAATACAGTAGAACTTTCAGTAAGTTAGGAACGCTAACGAAATGCGAGTTTTCATAAAATTTTAGATTACAAAAACAAAGAAAAAAATCGTAATACTTAATTTTGAAATATAGAGAGACAAATTCAAATACTTTTAGCTTATGCAAATTTGAATTAATTTTGAAATAGAAACCGGCTTAAGCGGTTTACGAGCGACCACTGTACCGCCTTACGGTACTTGACTAAAAGTGTGCCCGTCCGTCCGCCCGCCCGTTCGTTTACAGCAAAGTTAGCGCCAAAAGTATACGAACAAGTGGAAGAGATAGCAAACAATGTGCGGCTGTGGTGCCTAGCAAATTGCCACTGCAAGCCGCAAACTTCAGTGAGGACCGCAAAGATTATCGCTATCGGTATGTGCACTATGCGAAAGAATGGGAGCGTGTAAGATAGATAAGCACAGAGTGCCATGACCGTATTACTCACTTATCAAGTGCTTTTATATATATATATATATATATATATATATATATGTATATATCGCTTATCGCTAGCTGCTCTGCGCCACTGCTGAAAGTAATTGCATTGCATTTTAGGTGACGACCAAATAGCTACAAGCTTTATCGCTGGAATAAGAATTTCAATTACAAAGCGTTTAGTTCTCACACTGTTAAATGTTTTATTATTTTCCTGTTGAGCAACTGAAAAACTTCAAATTTTTTCATGCGAACTTTCTATGAATTATTTTTAGCTATCTGTTTGCATTTCATCAAATGCAAATAATGTCTTAACTATTTTAGCAAACCAATTTCTATCTGTGATTTGTTTAAATAATAATTAAATAATTGAATTTAAATTCAAATAAAGAGATATCGATTGTAGCATTTCGACTTATCGCTTACCAACTTGCAGCCTGTAATTTGCTCTTTGCTATGACACGTTACAGTATTGCAGTAACAATCTCAGTTACTGTTATCGATAGCAATGCTAACACATATGTTGCTTGTTTACGTTTTAGGTACGCAGCTCACAGCTGTTTGCCGTGCGTATAAAGCGAATCAATAACATGTTGATAAAATGTCGATATAAAATACTTTAAATATTAATAATATTTAAGTAAGTACACAAAACCAGAGGCCATATACGAGATAAGTACAGATTTTTGGTAATTTTAAGAGCAAGCCCGATAGCAATAAAGCACAGATTACTTACTTTTTTTGCACGCATATTGCGTAAACAGCATACCTAATAAATGATAAGCGTCCGTCTCGCCGCTTATTTAGACTGGAACTACGCCAATTGGAAACATTCGCCATTCAGTTGCCCAACAGCGAAGCAGGCGCCGTTCAAGTTCGACTTGTTCGGTATTGTTTTTGTTAACCCACATTTTATTTTCGCTTTCTGTTGTTTTGTTTTCGTATTTGTTTATCGTTGTTGTTGTTGCTGTTATTATTCCCTCACAACATGTCGCAGAAAAGTGTAAGACAGCTAATACAATTTACCAATTGTCGGCTCGTGCGTGATCATCAGCTCGTTGCCGATGATTTGTGGGTGCGCGATGGCAAGATCATTAATCCGGAGCCCGTGTTCTTCGATGAGCGCGTCCAGGCGCATCGTCGCATCGACTGCGGCGGCGCCATCATTGCGCCCGGCTACATTGATCTTCAAATTAACGGTAAACATGTGTGGGCTGTTGTGGTTATCGTTGTTGTGCCAAACTGAGTCAAGCTCCATTTCACTTTACATCAACATGTCAAGGCTGCCAGTTTTTAGTTCACTTGCTCTTGTTGGTGATGGGATCGTGAAGTAAGCTTGATAATCGATTTGTTAATCTTATCAGACACTTGACACTAAACCCAATTGTAATCGTAAACATTGCGAAATATATAGAGAGAAGAAGAGAAACAATAATTTGCAAATTTAAACAATAGTAGTTCAGCAACTCAACGATAAGAGCGCTTCTCTTAACTCGAATGTTTGCACCCTTTCACCAACAGGTGGCTATGGCGTTGACTTCTCCCACGACACGGAGACAATCGAGGCGGGCGTTCAAAAGGTTGCCACTGGTCTCGTCAAATGCGGTGTCACCTCGTTCTGTCCCACCCTCGTGACTTCACCCAAAGACAGCTATCACACAATACTGCCACGCATACCATGGCACATTGAGGGTGGCGCTGGCATTTTGGGTGTGCACGCCGAGGGACCATTTATCAATCCACAAAAGAAGGGCGCCCATCCCGAGAACTGTATACAAACCATTGACAATGTGAGTACAGTGATCTCTTCTCGATCGATGAGGTAACCTTTGTAATATATCGAGATTTCCCCCCATTAAATATTCAACAATATATTTTGTAATTAGGGCATGGAAACGTTGCGTGCCACATACGGCTCATTGGATCGGATCAAGATCATAACGCTGGCGCCGGAACAGGTGATGGATACGAGCGTCATCAATCAGCTGGTCGATGCGGGCATCACTGTCGCACTGGGTCACTCCATGGCCACACTGGACGATGGCGAACGGGCCGTGCAGCACGGGGCGACACTGATAACTCATCTGTTCAATGCAATGCTGCCGTTCCATCATCGTGATCCGGGACTGGTAGGACTGCTCGCCTCGGATGCGATACCCGCTGGCAAGACCATATATTATGGCATCATTTCGGATGGGGTGCACACGCATCCAGCCGCATTGCGCATAGCGTATCGCACCCATCCACTAGGCCTGATTCTGGTGACTGATGCCATCTCGGCGCTGGGGTTGAAGGATGGAGTCCATCATATTGGCCAGCTGCCTCTCGAGGTGAAAGAGGGCAAGGCGTTTATAGCCAATACGAATACACTGTGCGGCAGCATTGCGCCCATGGATGAGTGTGTGCGCATCTTTCAGCGTGCAACAGGTATGTCGTCCCCCCGCCATCCCAAGCCCTCACCCACCCACTGAGCTTTAGTCTAAAATCTTGCACGGTTTTTCTTTCTTTTTCAGACTGTTCCACGGTGTATGCTATTGAGGCGGCCACACTGCATCCAGCCCGGTGTTTGGGCATTGAGCGTGAGAAGGGCACCTTGGACTTTGGCTCGGAGGCCGATTTTATACTGCTCGATGACAGGCTGCAGTTGGTGTCCACTTGGATAGCGGGCATTTGTGTGCATCAGCAAAGCAGCGAGTAGAATACATTTACCATCTGCCATCTCCCTCTTCCTCTGTAACTCTGTCTCTTGCAATCACACAAAAAATTGCTGTTTTTGTTTGTTTTATTTCTGATTTAATTTTATTTAATCATTAAATCATTTGGTGTGCACAACTAAGCTAAATCCATATACATTTACAAATAATAAGTAATACGAAAAAAAATATTATTATTATATATATTTAATAGGTACAGTGGTCGCTAGGAAGTTCGAACTTACTGGAATTACAATCAATTTTATTGCCTAGTGAACCTTTTTTTTGTAATTGCATATCTCTTGTTTGCAAGTCTTCAATATAGGATTTGGTATATTACAATCATTTTATTTATTTTTATTTTTTTCTTTCCGTATGGGAAACCAAAAAAAACCTTAGGCAAATTAGAGTTATTAGCTAATTGGAGCGACCACTGTTTAAACATATACACATATATATATATATATATATATATATATATATATATATGTATATTTACCGAGGATTGGTTTGTTCTCATAGACACGGCCAAATTGCCAATTTTTTGTTTTTAGCCTTTTTTATTTTTGTTTTGTTGCAGTGAGCTGATGAAACATAATTACATTAAAAAACATACAATACGATATCATTTCAATATGTAGCTCCATCCTAATCCCACTTGGGAGTAGTGATCAATTTTTCACGTTTTGATTTCCCCATCTTTTTTTGTTTTTTTGTTTTTTTTTTGGCAATAACAGAACAAAAAGCAAGTTGAAGCTAAGCTAACTAACGGTAAAACCGCAAAGCAGGTAGGCAGACAATGAAATATGTATATATATATATATATATATATATACTTAAATATATATATATGTTAGCATTACACATATGTATGTATGTGTTTATGTATGTTTGTAGTTGTATCTGTGTGTGTCTCTTTGCGTATGCATAAAAAAGTGGTTCCCTTTAAGCTTTTATAAAAACTCTAGTTACAGTTAAACTAAAATAAAAAAGCACTCACACGCTTACATGCATTTCAAAGTGTGTTTGTGTGTGTGTGGGTGTGTGTAGACAGAGAGAGAGAGAGAGTAAGTCACATGTGCGTCTGATGCGTCCGTTTCCGTTCCGATCGGTCTGTTTCACGTTAGCTAACTAGGGTCGCATGCCATAAATAAATGCGCGGCATGCAAAATGCAAAATTTATTTGTTGTTGTCATTCAACAACTATTGCTGTTTTTCGATTTCACTTGGTTCTTTGCTGTTTCCATCCGTTTGTTGTGCGTCAACTAACGTACACAGCTTGTTCACATATTGTGTGCCCGTGTGTATTTATGTGTGTGTGTGTGTGTTGTAAATGTACTCCAAATTACATTATACAATATTTATATATATATATATATATTAAACATTGGGTAGGTTCATCATTCTTGGTTCTTTCCACTGTCTGTCTGTAGGTGTGGCTAAGTTAATTGCTTTTTGTTTTGTAATACAGTATTACAGTTAAACACTGTCATCCCGCCCTGGATGGGGTTATGACACTTGTTAGTTACCCATCGTGTTGTCGGCATTGGAAATGCAATTGGTTAGAGCGAAACAACATGCAGTACGATGCGTTGCTTGCAGGATTGCCACCGAGTAGTAGTAGAAAACGCATTTTGGTATTGTTCGAGCTTTTATGTTTTGTTTTGTTTTTGTTCATTTCATTTAGTAATATTAAACAACGATCTATATAAAAAGTTACAAAACGAACACACACTCACACAAAGAAAATAACATTGTTTTTCAAGTTTGTTATATATAATGCTTATATGTGTGTTTAACATGTGTATGTATAGTATGTCAAACAAAAAACAGAGCACACACACACACACAAGCACACTCCAAAAATTCAAATGAAATTTGACATTTAAATTAAATATTGTGTGTGGTCTTTTCATATTGCTAGCAATTGTTTATACCTGTATGTGTGTGTATATATGTTTTTTTTTTCAGATGTTTTCACAACCGAACAATGAAAGAAGTCATTACTCGTAATAAAAGCAACCGTGTTTGAACGTTAAACTAACAGTGTCATAGCCACCCCTCCCCCCCACCCCACATTACGCACAACATTTGTTGTAGCCGGGCGCCTTGTCGCTATTGCCGCGATCGATGACCACTCGTTCTGGATTCTCGGCCGATTCGCGTCCAGCTGTTTTATCTAATATGGCCTCGGCAAGTTCACAGAATGCGCGCTCAATGTTTATATTTGATTTGGCGGATGTTTCCATAAATCGTATACTATGCTCCCGAGCAATCTGTTTTCAATTAGAAAGAGAGAAAGGCACAGTGAGTGTTATGGATGGGAGTAGTCGTGTTTTCTTTATTGATACGAACGAACAGCCATAATTCAACACAATTGATTTGTTAAAAAAAAAAATGCACGACTTGCGCCCATCTCTATTTTTTGATTAAATTGTTTATGCGTTCGTTTTATTATTCATTCATCTTACCGCTTCGCCGCGCTCTTTGGTGACCACTCGCTTGTCCGTCATATCGCACTTGTTGCCCAATATCATCTTCTCCACATCCTCATTTGCATGCTGCACAAAGCAAATAAGAGAGAGAAAGAGAGAAATTGAGATACAAGATGTATAATATTTTAAGAGACTGCTGGTTGCCTCGTCTGTACCTCGTCTATATTCCGCAGCCATTTGACTATGTTCTCGAAACTCTTCTCGTTCGTTATGTCATAGACAAGCATTATGCCCATCGCTCCACGGTAATAGGAGGTGGTAATTGTGTGAAATCTCTCCTGGCCGGCCGTATCCCATATTTGCAATTTGATTTTTTTACCCCTCAGTTCGACTGTTTTGATTTTGAAATCGATGCCTGCAAGGTAAACAACCATAATAATTAATATGTTGATTAGTCGTTTATTATTTCAGTAATGACGTCACAAATGCGGTATACATATATAGTTATCGTTTTAGCAATAGAATTTTGCGATCGATTTACTTAGCTACAAACTCCAAGGTAAATCAGAAAAACAACAGGTCGTTACATGTGGATAAACTTCAGCTAAATATGAAGCAATGACGTCACAAATGCGCTGAGTGTTTATCGTACGATGAACACATTTGATAACGATAGCTTATTAAGTTGAAGGAATTTATAAGTTAAATGAATCATTACACGCACACTGTTGCGCGTACATGTGTGCATGTTGTGTACATGTGTGTGTACATATTTATTGTATATGCGTCACAACAATTAATCTAGTTTACCAGATAACTAGCTCGCTTGCAGTGGTTAACCAGCAACAACAACAACAACAATTTATAAATTGAGTGCGACTAATGCGGGCTTCTCAAGTCCAAAGGCTATCGGATCCGGCGCAATAAACCATATAAAGGCCTTCGTACACACATACATATACACATACGACATACATACATACACACATACACATATGCAGTGATGAAGAGGGGGTGATGCTGCTTTTAATACAATGCCACGCCCAAAATGCAGGGTATCCTGGTTGTTGTTATTGGGTGCCGCCTACAACTGACAGCTACCGCTTACCAACGCAGAGAGAGGGCACGCAACTCTGCAGGGATGTGTGTACATGCATATACACATGCTCACACACACACTCACATTTACATGTAAGTGAAGAGTGCACTGCGCCATTTACTTACCTATGGTTGATATAAATGTTGATGTGAAGGCATCATCTGAGAAACGGAAGAGTATGCAAGTTTTTCCAACTCCCGAATCGCCAATGAGCAGCAGTTTAAAAAGCAAATCGTACGTTTTCTTTGCCATTTCACGTTACGGCACGCGCACAAACGCACACGCACTCACAGTGACCAACACACACACTACAGGCTCTACAGAACAAAGCAAAAAAAATACGCACAGGTGACACAGGTGAATTGTAGGACAAATTTGCTTTTGTTATGCTTATGCTTATTTTGTTAATATAAGCGCATTAGTTAATGTTGTTTAATAATGGTGTTTGCTGCAGAACTTCTTTGTATGCTTTAGCACTTTATTTTTCTACGCAATGCAATTGTTGCTGTTGAATTCAGTGTGACCGCAAACTGCGAAAATACCAAAACAATTTAATTGGCTGCTTTTATGTTTGCTATTTTATAGCTGCAATCGCTTTATTCAAAACGATATATTACCAATCGCGCATACTGCAAAATGCAACTCTACATTCTATTCCATATTTATCAAAGTATTGCCTAAAGGTTTGTGCCTTGGATCGAAGTGCAACGTAGTTACAACATAAAGCATTTATCGAAAAAGAACAGAAAGTTCTGTTCATGTTTATATCGATTTTTTGCCGATATATGTGGTTGCTTACTCAACACTGAAGCAGCGACATACATATCAGCAAAGATACACAATAAATAAATACTCGAGTATTATGGAACTGGACTGGCAAAACAGGCTGACGGAGATCAAGGACCGAGGCCGGTATATACTACACTCGGAAAAATGGGCCGATTGTCGCTTTTTGGTGGGCTCGCCGCCAAATCAACGCCTCATCGCTGGCCATAAACTGCTCCTGGCCATGGCGTCGCCCGTCTTCGAGCGGATGTTCTTTGGCAATTTGCCGGACAAGACTGATCCGATCATCATACCCGATGTGCAACCGGAAGCGTTCGAAACAATGCTGGAGTATATGTACACGGATCGCATAACAATCGGTTCGTTTGACAAGGCCTGCGAGCTATGCTATTTGGCCAAAAAGTATATGTTGCCACATGTGGTGACACGCTGCACCCACTTTCTCTGGGCAGACTTGAGTCCCAAGAACGCCTGTCGCGCCTACGAGTTCGCCAAACTGTTCGATGAGCCGCGTCTCATGCAGAGCAGTATGGATCTGATTGCGTCCAATACACGCGAGGTGCTCTCCGATCCCAGTTTTCTAGACATTGAGGTGTCCACTTTGATGGCCATACTCGATCAGCACCGGCTCAACATTGACTCCGAACTGGATCTATTCAATTGCCTGCTCAAATTCGCCAGCGAACGAGGCATTCTCAATGAGAATGAGAATGCCAACGATGAGGTGGCCCGGAAATCATCCAGTTCCGCGGAGCAACAGGATGCGGCTGACAACAATAGCAGCCACATTGCCAACGATGTCGTTGTCGAGGAGATCAAAATGGAGCCCGATGTGGCCGCAATGGTCCGGCATCTGAATCAAGATGAGGATGTCGATAATTTTAAGCAGATTGCTGGCAGCAGATCCGCTTGCAGTTCACCCATCGCTGCCACCTCCGCCGCCTCCACTTCGAATTCGAATGCCAATTTAAGTGCGTCGGCTGGGCAAGATGATGTGGTCATCATTGACAGCGATGCCTCCGGCAATGCAAATGATGAAATGAACGCTGCCGAGGCGGCAGCCAACATGATTAATATGATGGATGCCCAGCGCACAATAATGGATGGGGCAATGTTGCGGCAGGCGGTGAAGAAGATACGCTTCCTTACGATGACGCCGCAACAGTTCGCTGAGGGTCCGGCACGCTCCAAGCTGCTACAGCAGCACGAAGCTCTCGCGATTCTGATCAAAATCTCGAGTCCCACGCTAAATGATTGCAATATGCCCGAGGGCTTCTGCGTCTCGCGCAGCACACGCAATTTCTACGAATCCTCGCATCGTCAGCGCGAGCTGAGCTCTTCCGAGCTCTTCACCCGGCAGCGGATCAGTGTGCCCCTAAATTTGAACGCCTCCCACATGGATCATATGTCGATGAACGCCAGCTTTGGGTTTGGCGATGAGCTGACGCTATCGAATAATGCAGGCGCCAACGGTGCCACCGCATTCGGTGATGCCTTCCAGGGAGCACCAGCTCAAGCTCCATCTCAAGCAGCTGCTCCGTCCGGCAATGAGAACAACGATGTCAGCGTGGCGAGCAATTCACATCACGACATGATCCGATCCTATTGCATACGCTCGATGGCACGCCAATTTGACTATAAAAATACCAGCGTCACAGACTGTGGGGTCACCTTTCAGGTGGGCAATCCTGTCTAGAAAAATTCTCCATGTGCAAATCGCTAAAATCTATTTTCAATTTAGGTGGATACGAATATTTGGATACTGGGCGTGCAGGTGCCGACGCAGGTGCTCTGCGGCGAACTGATGAAATCGGCCAATTTTGCCGAGCGATACAACGAGGTGCTGTACGCGCACATTCAGGATATGCACGGCTCGAGGATCACGTATACGCACTGCACGGCACGGGTCCGCTACGATTCGCATCTGGACATTACGTTTGATAGGCCCGTTTACATCTATCGCAATCAGATCTACAAGATATATGTGGTCTTCAACAAGATGGGCTGGTATCCGATGTACTCCAGCGTGCCGGACGCCATCCGGCAGCGTGTCAAATTCATGTTCAATGTGGGCAACCCGACGGAATCGTTGCGCGATGGCCTCATCCATGCGATCATATTCTCCACGCCGCAGGATCACATACGCCATTTGATCGACTAATGTGGATGTGGATGTGGTGGCATATTCGATGTGATAGACTAATTTCTTCCAATGTATCAGCAAGCCTCTTGCCACTTGCAACGATGCGAAACCCTAATATTATGTATCTTACTTCCACAGCGCGCTTCTACTCATACAATAAATATTTCTACAATAAATAAATTAATACTTTTGCTCAGTTTTGAGTCATTAATCACTGCTGTTGTTTTCTGTACTCAGAAACGGTTTTTCTCTCAGTGTACACACACATATAGTACTATCCATGTGTCTATATAAATCGTACGTAAATAAATTTATATATTTTTTGTACATTTGAAGGATATCCGTTCACAACAAAAAAATAAAACTGCGTTTTCACTTTTCAAAAATATTACAATAAATAAATTTAAGGTTTATTGCATTTTGTGCTCATTTTTTGAAAATAACAAAAAAAAACTTTACAAATGATGTTTTTAAAAGAAAGAAACATTATCAATAATTATTGCAATATTTAATGCTGGATAATACCTATCTCGAATGAATTGTCGTCCAATAATAATGCCTCCCATAAACTGTAAATGTTATAACATACGAACATAGTTAGTTTTCAAGCTTAGTTGTGAAGAGACGACTTTTTTCCCTCAGTGCACATATATGTAAATATCTTGATACTTATGAAGTTTTGTTAGCTGACAGGGTGACCCAGTGGTGTGACCGCAAAATACCGCGAAAATACCAAAACAATTTAGTTGGGTGCTTTTTGTGTTTGCTATTTTATAGAATCGCTCATACAGCAAAATGCAACTCTACATTCTATTCCATGTTTATCAAAGTATTGCCTAAATATTTGTGCCTTCGATCGAAGTGCAATGTAGTTACAACATAAAGCATTTATCGAAAAAGAACAGAAAGTTTTGTTCATATTTATATCGATTTTCTTAGCCGATATATGTAGTTCTTACTCAATACTGGAGCAGCGACATACATATCAACAAAGATACAAAATAAATAAATACTCGAGTATTATGGACCTGGACTGGCAAAACAGGCTGACGGAGATCAAGGACCGTGGCCAGCATCTGCTACACTCGGAGAAATGGGCCGATTGTCGCTTTTTGGTGGGCTCGCCGCCAAATCAACGCCTCATCGCTGGCCATAAACTGCTCCTGGCCATGGCGTCGCCCGTCTTCGAGCGGATGTTCTTTGGCAATTTGCCGGACAAGACTGATCCGATCATCATACCCGATGTGCAACCGTTAGCGTTCGAATCAATGCTGGAGTACATGTACACGGATCGTATAACAATCGGTTCGTTTGACAAGGCCTGCGGGCTATGCTATGTGGCCAAAAAGTATATGTTGCCACATGTGGTGACACGCTGCACCCACTTTGTCTGGGCGGACCTGAGTCCCAAGAACGCCTGTCGCACCTACGAGTTCGCCAAACTGTTCGATGAGCCGCGTCTTATGCAGAGCAGCATGGATCTGATTGCGGCCAATACACGCGAGGTGCTCTCCGACCCCAGTTTTCTAGACATTGAGGTGTCCACTTTGATGACCATACTCGATCAGCACCGGCTCAACATTGACTCCGAACTGGATCTATTCAATTGCCTGCTCAAATTCGCCAGCGAACGAGGCATTCTCAATGAGAATGAGAATGCCAACGATAAGGTGGCCAGGAAATCATCCAGTTCCGCGGAGCAACAGGATGCGGCTGACAACAATAGCAGCCACATTGCCAACGATGTCGTTGTCGAGGAGATCAAAATGGAGCCCGATGTGGCCGCAATGGTCCGGCATCTGAATCAAGATGAGGATGTCGATAATTTTAAGCAGATTGCTGGCAGCAGATCCGCTTGCAGTTCACCCATCGCTGCCACCTCCGCCGCCTCCACTTCGAATCCGAATGCCAATTTGAGTGCGTCGGCTGGGCAAGATGATGTGGTCATCATTGACAGCGATGCCTCCGGCAATGCAAATGATGAAATGAACGCTGCCGAGGCGGCAGCCAACATGATTAATATGATGGATGCCCAGCGCACAATAATGGATGGGGCAATGTTGCGGCAGGCGGTGAAGAAGATACGCTTCCTTACGATGACGCCGCAACAGTTCGCTGAGGGTCCGGCACGCTCCAAGCTGCTACAGCAGCACGAAGCTCTCGCGATTCTGATCAAAATCTCGAGTCCCACGCTAAATGATTGCAATATGCCCGAGGGCTTCTGCGTCTCGCGCAGCACACGCAATTTCTACGAATCCTCGCATCGTCAGCGCGAGCTGAGCTCTTCCGAGCTCTTCACCCGGCAGCGGATCAGTGTGCCCCTAAATTTGAACGCCTCCCACATGGATCATATGTCGATGAACGCCAGCTTTGGGTTTGGCGATGAGCTGACGCTATCGAATAATGCATTCGCCAACGGTGCCGCCGCATTCGGTGATGCCTTCGAGGGAGCACCAGCTCAAGCTCCATCTCAAGCAGCTGCTCCGTCCGGCAATGAGAACAACGATGTCAGCGTGGCGAGCAATTCACATCACGACATGACCCGATCCTACTGCATGCGCTCGATGGCACGCCAATTTGACTATAAAAATACCAGCGTCACAGACTGTGGGGTCACCTTTCAGGTGGGCAATCCTGTCTAGAAAAATTCTCCATGTGCAAATCGTTAAAATCTATTTTCATTTTAGGTGGATACGAATATTTGGATACTGGGCGTACAGGTGCCGACGCAGGTGCTCTGCGGCGAACTGATGAATTCGGCCAATTTTGCCGAGCGATACACCGAGGTGCTGTACGCGCACATTCAGGATATGCACGGCTCGAGGATCACGTATACGCACTGCACGGCACGGGTCCGCTACGATTCGCATCTGGATATTACGTTCGATAGGCCCGTTTACATCTATCGCAATCAGATCTACAAGATATATGTGGTCTTCAACAGGATGGGCTGGTATCCGATGTACTCCAGCGTGCCGGACGCCATCCGGCAGCGTGTCAAATTCATGTTCAATGTGGGCAACCCAACGGAATCGTTGCGCGATGGCCTCATCCATGCGATCATATTCTCCACGCCGCAGGATCACATACGCCATTTGATCGACTAATGTGGATGTGGATGTGGTGGCATATTCGATGTGATAGACTAATTTCTTCCAATGTATCAGCAAGCCTCTTGCCACTTGCAACGATGCGAAACCCTAATATTATGTATCTTACTTCCACAGCGCGCTTCTACTCATACAATAAATATTTCTACAATAAATAAATTAATACTTTTTCTGCTCTTGTTTTCTGTACTCAGAAAAGGTTTTTCTCTCAGTGTATACACACATATAGTACTATCCATGTGTCTATATAAATCGTACGTAAATAAATTTATATATTTTTTGTACATTTGAAGGATATCCGTTCACAACAAAAAAATAAAACATTGCGTTTTCACTTTTCAAAAATATTACAATAAATAAATTTAAGGTTTATTGCATTTTGTGCTCATTTTTTGAAAATAACAAAAAAAAACTTTACAAATGATGTTTTTAAAAGAAAGAAACATTATCAATAATTATTGCAATATTTAAAGCTAGGAAACGGGAACGAGTGCGAGTGCGACTGGGATAGGCAGTAAGTGAGTAAGTGAGAGAGAGAGAGAGAAAGAGTGTCAAAGTAACGGAAGAAAAACAAGAGAGCGAGCGAGCGAGAGTGAGAGAACTGAAGTGAGCTTTGAGCGCAGCTCTTTACATATATATGTACATATGTACAGTTGTGTGTGTGTGTTTGTTGCGTGCGTGTGCGTGTGGCTCACACTATTTGCCATAGCTGGCACAACCGCCGCTGGCATATTCGGGCTCCTCGCAGGTCAGCGTGTGCTCATCGAAGACCTTATCCTCGCCGCAGCTGATGAGGCGCGGATAACCCTCGACGCAGGTGATCAAGCGATGGCAGTCACCCGACACCGGGAAGCGAGGGAAGGGCCAGAAGCGTGCGGCAACCGAATTGGGATCCACCTTTGTTGGGCACTTGAAGCCAACAACAGCTGCAAAATGTAAATGTAAATATCAAATTTTTATTAGTTCGTTTTTATTTTTTTTTAATTGAATTGAATTTTCGAAAATGCGTTTAGAACAAATTAAATATAATTTTGTAAATTAAATGTGTATTTCAAATGTACTAGTTTTATTTATTTTGTTTGAATATGGTTTTTTAAGAATTGATTCAAATTTGTATAATGCATTTTGAGCAAATTCAATTATATTTTTTTTAAATTTAAATTTAAAATAAAAATAGACGAATTTATGTATCGGCTGACGTTAGTTGAAATGAAAAAAGAAAAGAAATAAATAGATTGGGCTCACCCTCGGGATTGCAGTGATCAAGGAGCTGATCGGGCCAGTTGCAGCCATGGATGCGTTCATCGTAGGCCAAGCCAGCATCGCAGTCCTGCTCGTGGGGCTCGCCATGGGCGCACTTGATGTACGTGGTCGAGCAATCCTTGGACACCGCATACAGTCCAAACTGATACTCGCAGCCGGGCGATGAAATGGGCGTGGCTGCAATCGCAACGGACGATTGAATGTGAATCATTTGTATATATAAATATGTATTTTTTTTTTTTTTTTTGATTACTTACGATCCCATTGGCGTCCCTTGCAGTCGACGGCCCAATTGTAGTTGCAGTGATTGTGAACGGCGCCCTTCCCATCAAACAGCAAGCCATTCTCGCAGGTCTCCAGGGTCAATGTGCCGTTGGTGCAGAGGAAGAACTGATCGCAGTTCTCGGTATGCGCATAGGCCTGTTCGCCATATTTCTCGGGGCACTCTGGGGTGCCGACGGCTAAGCCGTGGCCTGTAATGCAAAACGTAAGCAAGTGATTATAGTTATAGTTATCGTGATCGTAATCGCTATCGTTATCGTTATCGTTATCGATTATTTTTTAAAAGTAACTATTATTATTATTGTTATCGTTGTCGATTTCGTTACAATGATCATTATTGATATAGCCACTGTTATCGACAGCAGTTGTCAACAGCGGAAAATGTCCGCACCTTAACACTGCTATTGTTGTTGTTTCTGTTTTCCCACCCATTCCAATTGCCATTATTTAACTTGATCGCGCACTTCCTTCCTTCCCACAACTTGTAACTGATCCAACACACGACTGGTTTGGTTGTTGTTTTTTTTGTTGTTTTTTTTTACTGTTGGAGTTGCAGTTGCTTTTGCTGTTGTTGCTGCTGCTGTTGTTGCTGCTGCTGTTGTTGTTAGGTGCAAGTGACGTCGATTGGCGCCGGCAACGGCTTGCCGAGCATCTTCGTCTAGCGCTGATGTAACCAAGCAGTGAACCCAAAACAACAGCCTCTGTTAACAGGTTGGTCGTTTTACGACTGTATGTTTTTCCAGCTTATCTTCTGCTATTTTCTGGATAACCGAGCCAGGCATACGCAAGTACATACATCAATATTGAAATTTACTAAAGATTTCCGGTAATAACTTCCCGATAGCTTATTGCCAATTTTCGAAAACGTTTCTCGACACATTTCGCAATGCCATTTAATATGTGTGAGTTTTTGAGTTTTAGCTTGATGTTAAACGTAAGGCACTTCAACCTTTTGTCGAGCTGTTTTGTTTGAAAAACTCGTTGGGTCTAGATTTTTATAATATATACTGTTATTGCCTTTAATTATCAACTGGTTTGACGGGCCGAGGTCTGCTTCAACATTGATATCATTTGAATGTTTGGCCATTTTAATTTTAATTAGAACCCCATTCGTTTTGTTATACAAAAGCAGTGAGCTCAAAATCAAATCAATATAGTTATTTTCGTTCTTCAAGAGAAATTAATTTCGATCCCAATATATATTGATATCGTATATTAGCTATGCATAAAAATCACATTTCGGCTCTCGTTTGATATGAGGCAAGGCTTTGATTTTAGCAGAAATGTCCAGTCCAATATATATAAGGATTCATCTTATTGAATCTTGATATGATTTGACTATTGAATACCTATCTCGAATGAATTAAAACCTATTGTCGTCCAATAATAATGCCTACCATAAACTCTGAATGTTAGAACATACGAAAATAGTTAGGTTTCAGTCTTAGTTGTGGAGAGAATGGATTTTTTCCCCTCAGTGTACATATATGTAAATATCTTGATGTTTATGAAGTTTTCTTAGTTGACAGGGTGACTCAGTGGATCTACTTAACAAAAGCAAAATTATTGAACGTGATTTGCATGCCAAATCAGCGGTGAATTGTGTATTTTGTGGCAAGGGAGGGTGGGTAGGCGCCACAACCCAACTGATCAACTTCAGGGTTAAACGTCGGTCACTTTAACAGTTGTAGCTAATTGGAGCAGAAAACGTTAGAGAGGGCAATTCGAATTCGAGTTCGAATTCCGAATAGATTCAAATCTTTGGTCTAGCCTTCGTCAAACTAGTCGACTACTGGTTGACTAGGTAATTAAACTGGATTCTGGTTGGAGCTGGTGTGCGAGAACAAAAACAAATAAAGAAAAAAAGAAAAAAAAACGGTCGCACTCAAATGGTTTTGGTTTCAATGCGATTGCGATTGGAATTTTTGAAAGTAAAAGCTCAAGCAATGAGGCCAACCCAACCCAACCCAAGCCAGCCCAAAACACGCAATGGAAGGTTGCGCTAATTGCTAATCCTCCCATTGCCGATAATATATTCCACAATAGTTAAATTAGAAATGAAACGCAAAAAAGAAAAAAATTAATGTGGCGTTCACTTACCAAAGGCAAACATAGCCAGGATCAGGACGCTGCTCACTTGCACTCGTTGCATGTTGCGGCGAATACGAAATCAGTTAACGGAAATACTACCAAAAAAAACAACAAAAAAAATGACGATTAACCAAAAAAAAAACAAGTGACAGCAGCAACAGCGACGACGGCGATTTTCAATTTCAATTTGAATACAACAGCGCGACAAAATTTCCGGTGCAGACGTTTCACGTTTTAACGGTTACGCGTTCCAAACTCAACTGAAAAAGATTTATACCGCGCTCAAGAAGAAGAAGCAGAAGTAACTGCGCAGACAACAGCAGCAGCAGCGGAGGCGTCCGCAACGACAAGCGACAGAAACACAAAAACACAAACAAAAGTTTGCAAAGCTTTTTTCCTGCTTTTTTTTTATTTGGCTTTTACGTTTGCGCGCCTCGTTTCGTATTTGAATTGAGTGCAGTGCATGAATACATGTGTGCGGCACACACTTAGGTGTGTATGTGTGTGTGTGTGTGTGTATTGACTATGTTGTCACAGCGCAGGGCATGCGCAATGATTGATCGACCGATTTTGGTATAAATACAAAATGCAAAACGTGATTTGGGATTTTTCTTACAGTTGTTGTTGCTGAAGTTGCCAACATGTGTGATTGAAAGTAAAAGGCAAAGCTCAAGCAGCTCGTAAGCTTCATTCATTGATTGCATTCGGCTTGCCTCGGGCTCGTGTTTGTCTGTTGTGTTTGTTTTCGTCTCTTGCTTTGCTTTCGTTCGTTTTGCCGATTACCGTTGCATTGTTAACTATTGCAAAACTGTTGCTACTCTCGTTGTCGTTGTTGTTGTTGTCAGTTAGCCCAGGCAACTGACGATTGCATAACAAAGACTTAGCTCGAAAGCTTTGCTTTTTCTGAAGTGGGCACCGTGGCTTCGTCATCCTGGTTGTCATGCGGATAAAATCAACCCTGTCTCAGTCATATTTTAAAGTTTGCATTTAGCCAAAGTAATTAAAAGTGTGTTTGAAATCATTCACGGAAGCAAATACCATTAACTTTGAATTCTTACAAAATTGTTAAGTGTACCTGTTGACATATTTGAGATGAGAGTGTGAGCATCAACATATCCATCATATTTATACCCACAACTATAGCTGCAGAGCAAATCCAGACAATGTTTTTATGTTAAGTTTTGAAAGACTTTTGTACCACAAAATAAATAAAATGTATAAATACAAAATTGATCTTGTGCTTAAGAAAAGTGTTTATTGAATTTTTATTATGAATTAAGTTGCTGAATATTTGTATGAGGGTATTAATAGTTCAGTCTGCTTTAGCTGATTTTTCTTGGTTCGTTTACTTATTGGCCAAATACAATTAACGGTTATGGTGTGTGTGTGTGTGTGTGTGTGTGTGTTGGTTGACAAGGGGCTAATGAAGTTCACTTAATGTGGGCTTGAGGTGCCCCTTAGGCCCTCATTAAATAATAGGATGCGAATGCGGAAAAGTGGGGAGAGTGTGTCTCTATTTCAAAGACAAGACTAACGATAAATCGATTTGCCCTCGATTTAGCCGACTAAGCAGTAATTTACGTACATATCTGTATACTACATATATGTATTATACATATATATACACATAAATAAATCTTCATATTCGCAAAATAAACACAATTGGCAATATTTCAAATCTTGTTATTTAATCGAATGCGTTGGCAAATGGAAATGAATATTTTGTTGTTGTTGTTGTTGTTGCGTTATGAATGTTGTATGAATGTATTCGTTGTTGTACGTATTAAATAAATCACTCAGTGCAGTCCTCTTTTTATGATAGGAAAGTAGATATAGTATTATTAGAAAAGATTACGTGAATAGCGCAGAAATTGAAAGTATTACGAAATAGTTCAGGAAAGTAGAAAGCCAAATTATTGATTTACACAAAAGAAATTCAGAGATAGAGAGAGAGAGAGGGAGAGTTAGAGATAGAGAGAGAGAGAGAGAGAGGGAGAGTTAGAGATAGAGAGAGAGAGAGGGAGAGTTAGAGATAGAGAGAGAGAGGGAGAGGGAGGAAGTATGAGAGATCAAGAGAGATAGTATAGACTAAATTAATAGGTTGTTGAGGAAAGTCATTGGTAATAAATTTACAAGCACTTAATGGGTAGTCTAGAACAAATAACCTTCACTTAACAAATAAGTGGAATAATCTAGAAAAGTTGTTTACAAACAGTAAAGGAATATTGAGAAACTGTCCCAAGTTTATAGATCGGTTATTAAGGACATAGAAAGTCAGTCCATAACTACATATATTAGCATATTATTGTAGATGTTCTTAAGGATTAAAGAGCAACAGAAATGTAATAGAAAGATATACGGAAAAAGAAAACAAGAATTTTGATAGATGATAAAAACAGAATACGAATAGATACCAAATAGATTATAAAAAGAATAACAGTTTATATTTTTAAATAGATACAATATTTAAGAAAATGGTAAGTAGATAGTCGTAGATAGGAAATGTAAAACAGTACAGATGGTTGTGTTATTTTTGTGATTTTGTATATTATTTAATAGATTAAATGAAAGAGGAAATATATACACAAAGAGTCATATAGAAAGAATATAGATAAGATCATAGAAAGAAAGTAGACAGTACAGAAGAAAACAGAAGATTGTCGATAGAATAGAAGGTACAAAAATAGTGAATAAAAAATAGAGAAGAAAAGTAAGTTACTCGTTATTCGTTAGGACAAAGTAGCGAGTATCGAGTAGTAAGTAAAAAGTTCTGGAAATTAAGTGCTACACATACGCTCTATAGGAATAGGCTAGAAACTACTAAGTTTTAGTGACTACTACGCGCGTCTGGCCAGTGGCTCCGATTTCGCCTCCGGCTCCAGGCTCCGTAAGTCTTGCTGTCCACGTCCAAGTGTAATTGTGTCTTTTAGTGTGTCTGTGCCTGTGTGTGTGTGTGTGTGTCTCTCTCTCTCATATCTGTATCTGTTGTAGACGCGCGCTTTGGGGGGCAATGGGGGAAGATGAAGTGCGGCTGTGCATTGTTTATCGGCGGGTGGCACACGGCAGAGCATCCGGCTTAATCCTTCTTATCATCAGTCTCCTTGTACCAATCCTCGCAGCCGGGCACATTCTCGGGCGCATCGCACATCTCGCTCTCATCGTTGTAGACCTCGCCCAGCTGGCAGCCCAAATCGCGCGGATCCTCGCCGTTCAGGCAGACATAGAACTTCTGACAATCGGTGGGATGCGGATATCTGGGATGTGTCACCACCTGGCCGCGTAAATCTGACTTGGGCTGATCTTTGGGGCAGGTGAAACCGCTCTCCGATTTCTCTGCGCAAAACAGAAAAGACAAACGAATACAGGCGGATGAGTATTACAAATTATGGACACAAATAAAGAGTTATAACTAGCTATAAATTGATAACGTAAGCGCTTACTCTCAGGATCGCCGCAACCCTCACGCTTGGCGGTGTCGGGCCAGACACAGGTGCCCGAATACTCATCAAAGTGCAGACCGACTGTGCACTTCATCTCCAGGGCATCGCCATCGATGCAGTTGTAAAAGAGATTGCAAACGCTCGCCTCCGGATGCGCAAAGAATCCGTTCTTGCGTGGACAATACTTGCTCGATTTGGGCTCCTCTGTTTTTTTTTTTTAAAGGATATTGAGATATGTCAGCAAATCATTATGGATTTAATTTTGAAAAACTTACGCAACTCCGTGCGATCCTCACAGTCTACATTGAAGGGCTGATCGCACTTGTTGAACTTGCGATTGAGCGGATCAAAGACGAGGCCATCGGGACAGAGATGCGCCTTGGGTACGCCCTCAGTGCATTCATAGTATTTGTCGCACTGCACCTCATCCGCAAATTGGCCATTGGATTTTGGGCACTCGAAGCCAGCTGCACCTAAGATCGCAATAGACAACAGCAAATTCCATTAGCTATCAATATAAGGAGTTTTGGGGAAAAAGTTCATTAAACTGTATATCGAACAGTTTTTTCTTCTTTTGATTTTTTGCCACGCTTTCACCGGTCCCAACCAGTGTTTCCTACTTGAAAGAAAAAAGTGGTAAGAAAAACAGATCAATTGACGATCGAACGTTGGCAACAAGCCGCATTTGGGTTTTTCCTGTTTCTGGCCCTGTCTTGCAGCAATTGTAGCTGTTACCAGCAGCAGCAGTTACATAATCGAGCCATGGGCTTGGCTCCGTCGCAGCCGCAGTTGCAGTCGCTGTCGCCATCTCAGTCGCAGTCCCAGTTTTAGTCTCAGTTCCAGTTCCAGTTAAAGTCGGTTGTCCGGTTTTCCTAGACACCTAGGCACAGACTTAGCCACACGTCTTAGCCGGTTTTCTATTACCTGTTTTGCAATTGAACTACGGCATTTAACGCATGCTAATAACGCGACATTTGACTGCCATCTAAATGTCAGACAGGGTCGTACACACCTATATACATTTATTTCCCGTTTCTAGCAGCATCCCGATAAATCTGTCGAATGCAAGCCTGCACTCAACCGAAAATACATACATATTTACCGTTGTTCAACGGTAGTGTTGCAATGGACAGCGTAGATAACTTTTAACGAAAGCTTGCACACATTAACTAAAACCAACTAATATGAAGTCAATGTCAAAGTGTTTAGCACAAAGCTGTCAAATTTTTCTGTGCTTGTTGTTATTTGTTTTATTTCGTCAGCTGGCCAAAACGAACAGATTAAAAGCGATCGTTGCTTCGTTTGCTGATCGATTTGTGTTCAAAGGAAATATAAATAAATTAATTCTTCACTCACTTGTCGCCGCCACATAAAGCGTCACAGCAATGGCACATAAAAATAATTTCATTTTGCTTTTCTCTTTTTCTATTTATTAACAAAACTAAATTTAAAAAAAAAAATTAATGTGTCACAACTGTGTGAGAGTGTGTGACAATCCTTTCAGGCAAAAAAAAAGTGGAAATAACTTTTAGCGGACAACTAAATCGCGACTCCAGCGTGCGATGGTTAAACTTAAACTAACAACGGAACGCCAAAGAGGCGCACTTTTCAAGACTTTTTCACCGGTAACGGCAACAGCAACAGCAATACTCGGTGCTGGCAGCGCGGTCGGCGTCGCTTGGGCGCAGGCGCAAAAGTAAACCTGGGGGAGCAGCAGCAGCAGCAGCGACAGCGACGGCGGCGGCGAAGAAAGGCAAAACAAAGCTGTAATGAAGCAAGTAAATACATGAATACATACATACACATCCATATACGTGCATTTGTATGTGTGCCCCCATAAAGTGTTCAATTTGTATGTGCATGAAAGCCCCAGCGGCAGAAAAAAAAAAGACAACAAAAAAACAAAGAATACAAAATTCATATGCGGCAACGATTTAACTGAAACTTCGCCGGTTAACGACGCGCATTCAAATGCTTAACAATTTACAGCAATAAAAAGCCAAAAAGTAAGAAAATAAGCAGACAACAACAACAACAACAACTTGATATCTGTCCAAATGTTAAATTCAAGACGAGCGACAAAACCCTTTCAAATAACAGCAACACCATTTCACTTAGAGCTGCACGTGTGTGTGTGTGTATGTTTTTGTTGTGTGTGTGCGTGTGTGGGTGCACGTTCAATCGCCATCCATTAGTAAATGCAATTTTAAAAACGTCATCAGCCTTTCGCTCTGGCCACACCCAAATAAATTGGGGGAAGAAAAAAAAGAATATATCCATATAAATTTTATCTGCCAGGTGGCAGACCTTGGACAGGATGCGTAAGCGGAAAACAACGAAAAGGCAACTGTGTCAAGCAGATCCAAGTTGTATGAATTTGAATATGAAATATGTATATATGATATAAATGGTAAATATACTGTCACTATACATAATATAAGCATACATATGCAAATGCGACTATGCTACATGTGACGCAAGCGCATTGTCCGATAAAGAAAAATAAAAAAAAACTAAAAAAAAAAAACCTGTTGTCCTTGAGCAGCGTCCAAATAGCCGGCAAAACAGCACGAGCATAGTACGAGTATTAAAAAAATAAATAAATTAAAAAAACAAGAAAAACCACAGGCAAAGATAGACCTAAATATCAGTTAGCAACTAGTTAAAGTTCATTAAATAAACTTTTACTTTCGACCGGCATACCACAAAAATACCAGAAAAACTAACAGCTTCTAGCAGAAGCATCACAATATCAATTCTTAGAAATTTACGAATATGAACAAATGAATTTGTAAGATTCGTGCGCATCATTATAAACATTTTTCATAATAAATTGCAAACAGCTCTTGCAATTAGCAAAAGCTGATAATCAAAAAAAAAAACAAACTGCTTAACAGTTTGGCAACAACGAAGTTGGCTTCATTAAGTTTTCATTGTTGTTGTTGTTTTTGTTGCTGTAATAACTGGCAGATGCGCTGATTTACCACGATCAACAACAACAATTAACAGCTTCAGCCTGGAGCATCAGCCAAACGAAAGATTTTGTAATTCAAGGTTTTTTTCTTTGTTGTTTCTTCTGTATTTTTGGATCGTTTGGACTGCAGCCAGACACATTAGCCAAAAGAAAAAGCTCCAGCTTTGTGTTGTGTTGGAGACGCTCCACAATCAGAGTTAATATTATTGGTATTACGACATCGATGCATATGCAATTTATAGGCCATCAACATGATGGCTTTTAAAATGAAGATGCGCCAACCTAAAACAAAAACAAAAACACAAATAAAACTTGTAAAAGACAAAGATAAAAATCAAGCAACAACACTTTAGTTATGTACAATGCATATGTACATATATTAAAAAATGTATTAGTGTACAATTTTTAAGGCTGGGCTGGGCTGCGCTGTCAAAAGTGAACGAACCGCCCAACTATGTCATTGTCACTGGGTGCGTGTGTGTGTGTGTGTGTGTGGGTATCACACAACTTGACAGAGTGTCTTTCACATGGCATTTGGTGCCAGGTCAGTCAAACAATTAACGTGTAATTATGGAAAAGGCCGCTTAATATGCCAATTGCAAACGCAGAGGAGACCCACAGTTTACAGTTATGTTTCGGTGCATAAAATCACAACATGACAAC
This sequence comes from Drosophila kokeensis, assembly GCA_035042145.1. NCBI lineage: Eukaryota > Metazoa > Arthropoda > Insecta > Diptera > Drosophilidae > Drosophila > Drosophila kokeensis. The sequence continues at coordinate 708,251 of JAWNLT010000259.1, forward strand.
AAGTAACATTCTCGTTAGCTTTCTATTTCCATTGTGGCCATTTGTGGGCGAACCGCTGACACCGAAGGCGGGTTCTTAATGATTTCACTTGACGTTGAAATGCTTATTGCATTAATTAATGTCACTGTCGTTAGTAAAAAAAATAAGCTACAAAAGCAACATTTTGCTTTTGTTCGCTTAACAAGACAAAACCAGTTAATAATTTTTCAAATTGGCGCTCTCATAGCCTAGCCAGATCGATTAAAAAAAAAGGATAAGTCCAGTGCTGCCACCTCAGCATTCCGTAGGCAGCTGTCAGCTGCTCTGTATTTCTTGTATATCGATTATTTCAACATTTCATGAGTTGCCTACGGTCACACTGGCGTTCATCGCAAAACATTTCAGTCGCTTTTTCAGTTGTAATAAAACAACATTTTAACAAAATTTTTAGAGTGTTAAATACGACAGAAACTAGCGTGCGAACAACATTTAAAGGTGAGCTTCATTTGTGTACTAAGTAATAAGTGATGTGCGATATTCTGTTGATAATTTATGGAAAGCAGAAAATGGGCACACGAGCGAAAAGCTAAAAACGACGTCACAGCGACGGCAGCGCTGCTTCTGCTGCTGCTGCTTCTGCTGCGCCGCCGTCATCACATCATTGTGGTTGGCATTTGAATATTGATTTTTTTTTTGATTCGACACATTGTTTTGTTGGCAATCCGGCTGCTGGCATTTACCCAACGAATTAAGGATAACAAATTTGCATAAAGTTTTATTACACACACACAATTGTGAGGCTTTCTTAATTGTCTGTTGCTGTCGGCGTTGTTGTTGTTGTCATTTGTTGGGGTGACATCATCAAGCAGCTGCGCTGACCAATATTGGTTACATTGTGGCTAATACTGATTCATTGTTTTTCTACTTTTACAGCAAGCGTAGCTTAAACTGCACTCGTTGTAAAAAAGACATTCACTTGCGAAATGGACCGCAAGGCAGAGTTGGAGCGTAAGAAGGCCAAGTTGGCCGCTCTGCGCGAGGAGAAGGATCGACGTCGTCGAGAAAAGGAGTTAAAAGATATGGAAGAGGCCGCTGGACGCATTGGCACCGGCACTGGCGTCGATAAAGATCAGCGCAAGTGAGTCGATATAAGAAATATAAAATAAAAAACTATAAATAATCAAAACTGTATAATCTCCATTGTAAAATGAATTATTTTCCTTTAGAGATTTAGATGAGATGCTCTCATCGCTGGGCGTTGCGCCAGTTTCGGAAGTGTTGTCATCGCTGTCCTCAGCCAATTCGCTGACATCCGAAAATTCCAATACACAAACGCCTGATGCTAGTTTGCAAGCCACCGTCAATGGACAGGGGTAAAAACATATTAATAAGAAAAAAATTGGTCACACGAAAATATGCTCCAGAAAGAGAATACAATTCCAACATCTAATTTCGAGCGACCACTATAATAGAGTTTGTTTTATAATTTATATTTATCTAACTAATATGAAAATTCACTCACAGCGTTGGCAAAAGGCAGCCACTAAATCTGAGCGTTTATAACGTACAAGCAACAAACATTCCACCAAAGGAGACACTGGTCTACACGAAACAAACACAAACCACCAGCACCGGCGGACACGAGCGTGATGGTGCGTATACATATATATATAAAGATATATATATATATATTCGATGTGTTATATACAAACACAACATACATATGTATATATAGTATCCTATGCTAGTTAGTGTAACCAAATCGAAATCATTAATGGCTATTGTGTAAACACTTTCCATAGTTTGTTATTTTCTGACTACTTTTATAATTTGTGTGTATGAATTCGCAACTCTATTTATATATATATAGATATATATATATAGATATATCTATATATATACATGTAACTGTAATTGCCTCTCTATTTTGCCGTCTGTTCGCTTGCCAAACTAAAGTATATAATCGAAATGCTCTTCTAATATACAATATTTGTATGTACTACTACCCCTCCCGTCCATCCATACAACACGCCAAAGTAGCCCGCACTATGTCCACTATATCCCCCGCAACCACCAACCGCCACCACACCACATACTTGCCACATTTGTGTTGCGCTTTAATCGTTGTTGGCTCTGAGAGAGCTATCGCAAAGTTCTGATGAAACAAAATAGAGCAAGCAAATATCATAAGTGAAATAAAATAACAAATACAGTTTCTTCTTGCCACTCATCGCCTCTGTCAGGATATATGGAGGACTGGTGGCGTCCACGTAAAGGTATTAAACATAGTTTTAAGCAGCCACCAATTTCAAATTTTTAGATAAAAGCACATAATAATTCTTTATGGTAACGAATAATGCAAACATATAAAATCTATGTATGTATTTTTATGCTATATATATATATATATTCTCTTTCATTTTCCTTGACAACTGCAATAGGTTTATTCATTTATTGATTTTGTGTTTTTTGGCAATATCATTTTAATCTATCATCGTTTGATGCTTTCAGTTAATTCGCATTCGCTGCTTTCAATTTGAATTCGAAACACACATAGGCAATGTATTTCATTGTATTTGTAGTGATTGATTGAGCGCATTTAATAATTTGTCTATTTACTTTTTCTTCCCCCTTTTATCTGTTCTTGGTACGCACGCAAAAAAAACTGCAGCTCATGCTACGGATTATTATGGTGAGTAGTTGTTGAGTTTTGTATGTAACTACTTAAATACCTATCCCAAGTAGAAACTATATATTTATATATCCATCCTCTATATTTGGATATGGATATGCTGCATATGTATCTCTTGTATTCCTCTCTATAACTCTCTATACGTATGCGTATCTCCCCAACTCTCTTGCTCTCGCTCTCTCCCTATTTATCTATCTGTCTCTCAATTTCTTGCTGTAGTTACTCGCTACGTATAATCTCTCGTTACTTTGTAATCGTTAGTTTTGTGTGTATGTAGTTTCTATTTATAGTATTACTGCTTGTCGCTCTTTGGTTATGATTGATAACTTGTATCTAAAATATTCGTACATATCTATATAAATTCTTAAATTGCTTTTTTCCGGTACAAATTATACCCTAATTTGATTTAATACGATTTGAAACTACAATTTGGAGATTTTTGGTTACAATTATATTGATTGACTTATATGTAGCTCTTTGACAGCATAATATGCCCAACAAAAAATTCAGTTTCTATCAGCATTATCGTCTATATATTTATATATATATATATATACATATACATTATATAAACAATACGTTTATAACTATGTATATGAAATTGATCAACTCCACCCAATTTATAAGTTTTTTTTTAATTCGTTTAAGTAGTTGACATTTTTTAAGTTTTTTTTTTTATATACATATATATACATACATTCTTTTTCTTAAGAACCAAAAAAAAAAAAAAGAGCTCGCATTTTAATTTTGCGGACAACAGTTAACTGTTCTGCAGTAGTCGCATTAGTTATTAGACGAGGTTTGCCTTGTTAATCTTCGTTTTTTTTTTGTTTTTAGCATAACCAAGATTATACATGCATATATATATATATATACATATATATATATATGTATGCATGTATGTATGTATGTCTTATATTATCATAATGTGTCTAGCCAGATTTTCCAACGCAAGTATCGAGTATAACTACTGATTATAATCTTAAGTCTACAACAAAATGTAAGCTACACCTACACATACACATACACACACATTCAAAACACTCACACACACACACACACATATTTATATTGATCACGAATGCATGTGAGATAAGCACTGAGAAATATCATGTACTATAAAATATATAAACATATTGAATTTAGTATTTATCAGTTATAATCTTAACATTGTATTATAATCTTAATGGTCGCCGCTTTTGGCTGACTTGTGTGCTAATAATTATCGAAAAACCATAATTTATGTTTTATTTATATACATATATATATGTACTCCAGATGTGTCATCTTACATCGATACACCTCCACGAAACATTTATATTCATAATACTCAATTGCTTTTTATCGTTTTGTTCAAACATTTTTTCAATACTTTATTTTAAACAACAACGAAAAAAATAATTAATTTAAAGGGCGGTTCGTTGCGGCCACGATGTGAGCGTTAATTTCCTTTGATTTTGAAAGAATCAAGAAAAGAAAAAAAAACAAAAAAGAAATAACAAAATGCCAAAATCAAACAACAAACAACCACAATGCAAATGTACAATATATTTATTTCTTTATATTTCTTCAAGATGAATACAATCTTAATCCGGGTTTAGAGTGGGAGGATGAATTCACAGGTAGGTACACCCAACCGAAAGGCCTTTTGAAAACAGTGACGGGAATCGACATGAAGCAAAATAGGAACGTACAAATTCTAACTACAACGCGTTTATTACAAGTTCAATTCAACTAATTAATTACAAATTAAATACTTCAAGAACAAAAAAAAAACAAACAAACAAAAAAATGATAACTTCGCGCTGGCTGTCACACTCTAGAAACACACACATGCAGACACTACAAATACACTACCCTACCGTCTCCTCTCTCTCTCTCTCTCTCTCTTTCTCTTTCTCTCCTTGTCGCTGTATATCCCTCTGTCTTTAAGAAAATTTTAACCGTTTTTTACTGTATACTTAATAAATTCCATGTCATAATCTGCCTGCCTGCATGGATCAAGACTCATGTTGCAAAAATAAATCTCTCATTTCTTCATTAAACTGTGCTCTAACCTCAAAGTCGCAACCAAACATTCTATCATTCTATGCCAATAACTATGCTAACTGCGTGCAACAATTAACCTTAAAAAATCACTCGAAAATACATTTTTTCAGAAATTATAGCCTAAATTCTTCTGTTTCTTATTTTGGGGAAATTTTACGCTAGCTGAGAATTGTCTGGCTCTCTTTTGACCGTTGACGGTGACAAATCGATCTCTCTCTCTCTCTCTTGTTTTCTTACGCACTATGAACACCAATATTGGCCGTCATCTACACACACCATCTCTCTCACTCTATTTTATTTCACCTATACACAAGCAATTTTCAGCTCGCTCTTTCTCGCTATCTCACTCACTCTTTCAACGAAGCACAGCAAGCGAAGCGCGTTGTCGGCGGCTATTTTAAATTTACCGTTAACTGTTAAATGTACCCACAACACAGCACACAAAAAAGAAAAACAAAACTAAAAAGCGACCTCTGTTGGCTGATTATGTTAAATGATAAACATCAAACAAAGGAAACGAACAAATCTGTAATATATTCTAGCATAAAATACATACATAAATAATTATAAGCGTAAAAATTTATAAACTGGGTGGAGAAAACAACCAAAAAAAAAATATGTGTTATATAATAAAGTAAATTAGAGACGAAAAAAGAAAGTGTTTATAGAGTTCTGCAGACATATGTGTTAAAATCGAAACTAGTTCATATCTACCAAATACTCACTACAATACATTATAATATTACTTGAAATATACCTCTATCTTTCTCTCTCTTTATCTCTCTTATGCTGCTACACTAAATAAAAATATACATCCATATATATATATATATATATACATACACACACACACACACACAAACATATATTAACGGCGTATGAGATACAAATTAATTTGTTATTTTTATATATAAAAAAAAATAATAATTTTTTGTGTTGTTTTATAATTGGCTTTATGTATTAAGTTGTACGGTGTAAGTCGAAAGCACAAATAACAGCAACTAGTACATTCGCACACACACACACACACACACACACACACACACGCACGCACGCGAATATTATATATAAATAAATACTTAGTGCATAATATCTTTAAAATATTTTACTCTTTGATATTGCACTTGAATACGTGCGTGAGTGTGGGTGTCTCTCTCTCTCTCTCTCTCCCTCCCTCTCTATTTCTCCCACTATCGTACTCTTTTTGGCGGTTAACCGTCAATCACCCACCTGATCTCCCTGACTATTTATGTATATATTATATACTGTGGTCGCTCGGCAGTAAGCGGAAACGATTCTAATTCCACAATAATACCAATCTTAAAATTATATTTTTTCTAAATAAATTGAATTAATGATTTAGAAATATTTTTTCAAAATTAATTTTATACAAAATGTGCTCAAAAAGAAAACCAAATTCAAGAGCTAGACAGCTAAAATTTGGAATTTATATTTTTGGAGCGACCACAGTACTTTTCTATTCTTATTCCTCTTTCGCTAATCCCGCCCTTCAACTTGCTCTGCCTTTTACTTCCAAACACAGCTGAGCCGAAATTTAATCTGTCAACAATATCAATACTTGTTCTCGCTCTCATTTTCCTTCTCCGGGCGATCATACAACTAGTCAACACATCCTACACAACACCAACACAAACACACACTCACACACACACACACACAGACTCCCACCCACCCCATTAACAAAGCCAAAACAAACAAACAAAAAAAGAACAAAAAAGAAAGGAAATAACAAATTTTGCAAGAATGACAGAGACAACAAGCAAGAACCAAATATACGAGAAACTATATGTGTAAAAAGAAACGCCACGAATAACCGTTAAAGCGCCCGTTACAAAAAAAAAAAAAAAGAATCACAAACCAAAATGCAGCTAAGAAAAAAAGTCAATCAAAAACTAAAAAGTAGAATTGTTCCTGTTCTGTCGATTGTCATGTTCCTCTAGCTGTGTTAGTTTTATACATTAAACAGTGCTTGCATTTGATGCCCAAGGAGATGACGAAGAGAGCTCGCTGCCACACCTCGATCACGGCTTTAGTTCCAAACTGCCGCCCGGCTATCTCACCCACGGACTGCCCACGGTCAAAGATGTGGCGCCTGCCATTACACCACTCGAGCAAAAGAAGGAACAGGAGGAGAAGAAGGAGGGTGAGTATGCCAAAAACCAAAAAGAAAATTAAACCAAAAATAAAATTAAAATTAATGACGCAAATTAAATCTGCAAAATCACAATTGTATTGTATGTAATAAGGGATTTTTATCCGATTTGCAGTCAAGGAACTGTCGGAGGAGCAGAAGCAAATGATTATCTTGTCGGAAGACTTCCAAAGGTTCGTATTGCGCGCAGGTCGCGTCATTGAGCGCGCCCTTTCCGAGAACGTGGACATATATACAGACTATATTGGCTGCGGCGACAACGAGGAGTCCAACGATGAACGATCCCATGCACGTCTCTCGCTGAATCGTGTATTTTATGATGAGCGCTGGTCAAAGAATCGCTGCTTAACGAGCATGGACTGGTCGACACACTTTCCGGAGCTGGTCGTTGCCTCGTATCACAACAATGAGGAGAGCCCCAATGAGCCGGATGGCGTTGTTATGGTCTGGAACACAAAGTTTAAGAAGCAAACGCCAGAGGATGTATTCCACTGCCAGAGCGCTGTGATGTCCACCTGCTTTGCCAAGTTCAATCCGAATCTAATATTGGGCGGCACCTATTCGGGTCAGATTGTGCTCTGGGATAATCGTGTCCAAAAACGCACACCCATACAGCGTACCCCACTCAGTGCTGCGGCGCACACACATCCAGTCTACTGCCTTCAAATGGTTGGCACACAAAATGCGCACAATGTCATCTCGATTTCATCGGATGGCAAACTGTGCTCCTGGTCGCTGGACATGCTCTCTCAGCCACAGGATACGCTCGAACTACAACAGCGCCAGTCAAAGGCAATTGCGATCACAAGCATGGCATTTCCGGCCAATGAGATTAACAGCCTGGTCATGGGCAGCGAGGATGGTTATGTTTATTCCGCATCGCGTCATGGCTTGCGATCGGGCGTCAATGAGGTATTTGAGCGACACTTGGGTCCGATAACGGGCATCTCGACGCACTATAATCAATCGTCGCCGGACTTTGGTCATCTGTTCCTAACCTCATCGATCGATTGGACCATTAAGCTCTGGTCCCTCAAGGTGAGTACTGCTCTATGCTTCTTGGTGCATGACGCCAATTATCATTTGAATTGTTTGCGATTGCAGGATACAAAACCGCTATACTCATTTGAGGATAACTCGGACTATGTGATGGATGTCGCCTGGTCGCCCGTTCATCCCGCCCTCTTTGCTGCTGTTGATGGTAGCGGTCGTCTTGATTTATGGAATCTTAATCAGGACACCGAAGTACCGACAGCATCAATCGTTGTCGACGGTGCGCCAGCGCTCAATCGCGTCTCCTGGACACCATCCGGACTGCATGTGACCATCGGTGATGAGTCCGGCAAACTGTATGTCTACGATGTGGCTGAGCATCTGGCGCTGCCGTCGCGCGATGAATGGTCGCGATTCAATGCGACGCTCAATGAGCTCAAGATGAACCAAAATGACGAGGTCTAAACTTAATCAGAGCATTCAGGCATGGGTCATTTGCAGCCGAGATTCGTTTCGTCTAAACAATAATCGTTATTGCTATTCGCATTTGCTGCCAAAAAGTTGACAGAATTGGCAAAAAACAAACACGAACAACAAACACAAAAAACCAAACACAAAACTATATAATTTTTTACCAAACTTTTCAAGATCGATTCAAATTTGTCTATGCACAGCTTTCATTCTTGCAAATTGTTTATTTTCCTTTCTTTTTTTGCGTTTCTGCGATTATTTGTTCGATTATTAGTATTTAAATGAAATTCATCAAGTGTAATTCGACATAAATACGAAAAATGAAAAATTTGAAAATAAAGCATGCGATGTAAGCTATAAACGATTTTAGTTTAAATACGAAACGATATGTTCTGCGTGCTGAACTGATCAACTTTGGTATTGTAATTTATTAACGATATGCACATTATGAGTATGATTAGAACTGATTTGTATTCTTTTTTTTTTCCTGTTTAGTATTGAAGTAAAAGCAAAATGAAAACAAAAAACAAATTGAAAATAACACCTCATTTGCTCTGTTTGTGTTCTTCCAACAGCAGCAAATAGATACATAAAATAAAATATGAGAACAGAAATATACATATATAATGCGATATTTACATGTACACAGTATGAAACGAACAAGTTGAGAATTGGAAGAATGAAGAATTTTGCGACCCCCTCATGTTAAATGTAGTATATTTAAAAATATGTAGCTCATGCAACTGACAACATCTAACTATATAACGAGATATAATAAAGATTAAAAAAAATATATATATATACACATATATGAGTAATGATTTAATTGGCCACACTCACACAAACATACATATCTATTCATTTGTACTCACATGAATCATGCGAATGCCATGCGCATTATATAAGCACAAATGCATTCCCGTTTCGAATAAAGCCGAAGTTAAACCGAATCGAAAGCTTCGTCATAAAAAGCTCTCTCTTGCTAAGGGGTAAGCAGCACAGAAGCAGAGACTACGACAACTACGGGCAGCGAAAATTGTTTATTTGGTCATCGTGCGTCAGTTGCAAAAGGTGAGGGCAAGCGACACGTAGATAGCAGCGCAAGAATTCACTTCAAATTACAATTGAATTGCAAGCAAAGAGAGCCGGTTGTCAAAGAGAGCCAAGTGCAATCAACAGTTATACCCATAAAGCAAATCACAACACTAATAACAAGAGAAATGGATTACAAGGTGAGTGAGTACATGCAATAGATGCAATTTTATCGATTCTTTCGATGGGCTGGCCATCACCCACCAACCACCCACTTTATCAAATTTCTTGTGGAAAATGCAGCCCGTGCCGTCCATCGTACCGCATTCGGACTTTGATGCGTCCGGCGATAGCCAGGATTTGCGTGCGGCCATGCAAGGATTGGGCACCGATGAGCAGCAGATCATCGATGTACTCGCCACGCGCAGCAATGCCCAGCGTCAAGAAATGTTGGCCGCCTATTTAGCCGAATTTGATAGGGATCTAATTGAGGACTTGAAGGGTGAACTGGGCGGCACATTTGAGAATGTGATTATAGCACTAATGCTGCCGCCCGTTGAGTATCTGTGCAAGCAGCTGCATGGCGCCATGGCCGGCATCGGCACAAACGAGGGCACCCTCGTCGAAATACTCTGCACCAAGAGCAACGAACAGATGATCGAAATTGTGGCCACCTACGAGAGATTGTATGGACGACCGCTTGCCGAGCAGCTGGGCAGCGAAACTTCCGGCTTCTTTCGACGTCTGCTCATTCTGATTGTGACCGGTGTGCGCGATGGCCAGGATACACCTGTTGATCCCGAAAAGGCCAAGGAACAGGCCGCACAGCTGTATGCTTCGGGCGAAGCCAAACTGGGCACCGACGAGGGGGTCTTCAATCGGATCATGTCCCATGCCAGCTTCAATCAGCTGCGTCTCGTTTTCGATGAATACAAATCGCTCTCCGGCCAAACCATCGAGCAAGCCATCAAGCACGAAATGTCCGATGAGTTGCATGAGGCCATTATGGCCATTGGTAAGTCGCTATGTGTATATATATATGTGTCTCTTACACTCACTCTCTCTCTCTCTCTCTCTCTCTCTCTCTATCTCTCTCTGCCTCTGCTCCAGTGGAATGCGTTCAGTCGCCAGCTGCATTTTTCGCTAATCGCCTTTACAAGGCAATGAATGGCGCCGGCACCGATGATCAAACTCTCATACGCATTATTGTCAGCCGCTCGGAGATCGATTTGGAGACCATCAAGGCGGAGTATGAGCGCATCTTTAATCGCACTCTCCTCAGCGCTATCGTGGTAAGCGGCTCAATTACGATTTCGTGCCCAATTCAAGTCTTGTTTGTAACCGTATTTAGTAATGCATTTTCCACCCCCATTTTTGCTTTCGGTATTCTTGCCTTGATCCTAAAACTCTACACACTTCCGTACAAATTGTATTCGTCGTGGTTGTCCTCCGTGTGTGTCCTTTGTATTCTTGCCATGATTGTGTTATTGTTGTGTATTTGGTACTAGGACGTAAGTATTGCTATACGTATTCGTATCCCAATTGATATCGGTATTTTTGTATTGGTTTGTCTTGAGTTTCTGCATGTTTGTGGAATTCCAAAATTTCTTTACTAATGCATTTCTTTACATACACTCCCCACCCACCCCTCATTCTCAATTGACCCACTGCTAATTATGTCCCATTTGTGATCTGTTGCAGGCGGAGACTTCTGGAGATTACAGGGTGGTTCTCTGTGCTCTGTTGGGCGCTGCTTAAATTGGCGATCATCAAACCCACATTTTATCGAAATTATAGTATTGTAGTTGCTTTTAAAGAATCTCGCTTTTAATGTCTACTAATGCGCACAGTTGTGCCAATAAATAAATAAATAAATAAACACGTACATAAAAGCCCAGTATGAATTGGCTGGCACAAAAATTGACATTTGACTTTTTTTTATACATATATATTCTGATACCGAAAATAGACCTAAACTATTGAAATGGATTGCGTGAAGATTGGAAACTTTTCAACGCAATGCGAATATTATTTTAGAATTTAATTAGAACACGCGTTTCAGCGCTTAAGCACTTAATATTATAGGGTTTGAGGGTTACACAATGAATATGCTTATGACAAATATATACAAAAAACACAAAAAAAAAAAACTATTTAAAGAACAGCTTTTGCAACTCCTTGGTTTTTACTGGCAGAAAGTTTTGTATTTCATCGGGATTCGTCCACAAGCCAGTTGGTGACTAAACAAAAAAAGAATTGATTTTAAATTATCCAATTTACACGTTAAGCTTAGCCGGATTACATGTAGTAGTGCCGAGCAGGGTGCTTCACGGTGAATGTACTCCTTAAGTATGTAGTCATTCTCAATCTCGCAGTGGTAACGTGTGTCGTGCATGCGGATAAGGACATCATCGATCCGCAGAAAGTGACGCAGCAGCACAAAGAAACCGGAGGGCATAACACGCTGCAGGTGCAAAAGAACAAATTAAAATCTTTACAACAGGAAAGAAAGTTATAGAGGTATATGTAAGTTGTCCGCTGTTCCTAAGATTTTTGAGAAATTGGTAACTTCTCAACTACAACATCTTTGTTTATGAAATATAGATCTACCACCACTAACCTATTAGAATTTACTTCTTTCTTCTTCTGACTTTTGTACGGCTTTTGATTCCGTTCATCATTCGTTGTTAATTCACAAATATTCAGGGATTTCCAAATAACTTCATTTGTAGGACACAGAGAGTTTACTTTAGAGGTCTGTTCCATATTGGATGGTAGCTACTCACATGAATGTCAAGTTGTTTTACGTGTTTTACTCACCACCCGAACGCTCAGCGCCGAGATTCCGTGGTCGTGCAGCTCATCCTCGTAGAGTGTGAGATCATGATAGAATAGAATATTCTCTCGCTGCATAAGCTTCATCTTGTTCAGTGACTGAGTGGTGGACTCAGTGCGAAACTTATCGTTCAGCGTGCCCTGATATGTGGATGTGAATGTCCAATCGAATGGCTTGTATTTTTGCTCCATATTCTGCTCCGCTCTGGTAAGATAAGAGACCGAGATATTTTCGTATAGGAAATTAACAAATGGAGATGCTGAAGAAATAGTTGCTTACCGTGTTTCACGCCATTCTTGAGCGCAGGCGACTTCTATTTCTTCAGCCTGTTTGCCGTTGGCAACCATGGCTAGTGCATCCATGGGCTTGAATTCCATGAGGGCGCCATCCTTGTGCTGGAGCACCAGCTTATTTTTGTGGAACACCATGTCAGGCAAGTGTGGCAGCTCCAGTGAATGTTGATAATTGCAGAGCTCACAGCGATTGGCATCATTCTTATCGCAGCACTTGTCGCTGCCCAAATGACACATGCTCTTCAATATGTGCGACTTCTGATAGCTGATGGACCAGTCATTGAACATAATCGTCTCCGCGTCCATTGGCAAACGGAACACATTCGTCTACAGGTGATCAACATTTTGCATTATCAGGATCATAGATATAAATATGAAACGGCCATTACCTTAGGCCACTTACTTCATTCGCCATAGTTGCTGGGTGTGCAACTTGTATTTCTTGCATTTATGCTGGCGTGCTGCCAATGAATTAATTGTTAAAGGGTACATAAATGACAAATTTGTCATCGATACATCGTTTGCCTTATTCAATTGGAACATTGAAATAATTCAAATCGTTTGCACAATTGCAAATTCGAATTCAAACATTTGCGTACATGCACTAAATGTCATTACCATAATTTTTTTATAAATTAATATATATATAAATATTATGTATTGTTGCGGCGGGGCCGATGCTATCGATAGTTGCGGCTGCCCACAGCGTCAAACGAGTGGTAGCCCCAGGTTCAAAAGAGAGCGAGAGAATGCGCGGGCCCAAAAGCTCCAAAATAACGGAGAATCATTCGAGAGTAAATTGAAAGAATGATTAATTTAATTTTAATTTTTTTTGTGTGAACATTTAGTTAAGTTTAGTGAAGGTTTAGTTTTTGGCACAATTTAGTTGTGTTAAATTTTTTTTTTTTATGATAAATTTTTTTTGATGAGAGTTTGAAATTCTCGCGTAACAGTATTAATACAAGCCAAGTGAATACAATCTCTCGCATCGCAATCGATACATCGCAGCTAAATGCACGAAAACATCGATAAGTCGATGCTGGATGGCGATGATTTTCTGTGCCAGCACTTGGCAAGCATAGCGGCAAATATTTTGTTTTTATCAGTTATTTCATCTCCAAGTGCCTGCTGCGAATTACGAATCTGTGAATTAGGCCGATATTAAACTTACATTTTAAAACACAGACTAGAACGCAGTTCCCGCCATGATTGCGCTAAAGCGCATGCCGCGTTTACGCCTGCTACGCGCCCTGGCCACAAACCCGAAATTCTCCACATACTCGCGGCGGATGTGCAAGGCGCAGATAACCGCCGAGCCTGTGGTGGATATGCTCAAGAGCGGATCGCGTTCGTTGGGCCAGCCAACGAGCGCAACGCATCCGCATCTGATAAGACCGCACGAGCTGGTGCCGGGCCTCGAGCCAATCGAATTTCAAACGCGTCGCACACAACTCATGCGCAGCCTGCGCGACTATGCTAAAAGTTTTGGCGAAGAATTCAATGGTGGCAGCAACACCAAGTCGCACATGGTAAGCCGGGCAAGGGAGAAATGGTAGGCTGTGTAAAACCACTAAAACCCCCTTATGGCTAATTGCAGCTTGTGATTGGAGCAGCGGCTAAAAAGTATATGAGTGGAAAGATACCGTATGTGTTCCGTCAGAGCTCTGACTTTTACTATCTGACCGGTTGCCTGGAACCGGACTCGATCCTATTGCTAACCATTGATGAATTGGACGTTGTGCAGTCGACACTCTTCATGCGACCCAAGGATCCACATGCCGAGCTATGGGATGGTCCACGCACCGGTCCCGACTATGCTGTCCAATTGTTTGGCGTCCACGAGGCGTATCCCATCGACAATTTCCACCAGATGCTCGCGACGCGTTTCACCCAGCTAAAGCCTCATTTGTGGTGCGACCTGAAGCACTCGGAGCAGTCCAATGTGACAGATGCCATGCTACAGGTGTGCAATCAAGAGCGCACCCAACTGCTGCCCCCTCACAGATTCGTGGAGAACATGCGGCTGATCAAATCGCCCGCCGAGATGCAGTTGATGCGACAGACCTGCTCCATTGCCTCGCAGGCCTTCAACGAGGTCATTGCCGAGACGCGGCCAGGACAGTCGGAGCATCAGCTGTATGCCGCCATAGACTATAAGTGCCGTATGCGCAACGCCAGCTATTTGGCCTATCCGCCAGTGGTTGCAGCTGGCAAGAATGCCACAGTTATACACTATGTGAACAACACACAGCTGCTGCAGCCGCAGGAGCTCCTCCTCATGGACGCCGGCTGCGAATACGGTGGCTACACCAGCGACATAACACGCACCTGGCCGATTAGTGGACAGTTCACCGAGCCACAGCGCACCCTTTACGACATGATGGAGCAGCTACAAAAGGAGGCAATCGGTGAGCAGCTCGACTGAATGATTGACGCACTGTATGATCAGCTAATCCCTTGTTTTTTTGTTGTGCCACACTGCAGAGCTTATTATGCAACCTGGTGGGGAGACGCTGGACCAATTGTTTGAGACGACATGCTTCAAGCTGGGCAAATATCTGCAGGAAATTGGTCTGGTGGGCAAGCATGTCAGTGGGACCAAGGAGCTGGCGACGCACGGCTACAAGTTCTGTCCGCATCATGTGTCCCACTATTTGGGCATGGATGTGCACGATACGCCGCATGTGCCGCGCAATGTGCGCCTCCAGCCGGGCATGGTCTTCACCGTGGAGCCGGGCATCTACATTGATGAGAATCGCACTGATGTCCCGGCCGAATTCCGTGGCATTGGCATACGCATTGAAGACGATATACTGATCAATGAGCGTGGCCAGATTGAGGTGCTAACCGCTGCCTGTTCCAAGGAGCGTCGTACAATCGAAGGTCTCTTCAAGTAGAACCCTGAACCGTCGGCCTACCAAATTCCTAGTCATAATTAATAATTAAAGCTAGCATAGAAATTTCGGAATAGATGTGATCAAAAAGACGATAACAGCTCCCAAGCTCCCAGCGACAGGCCCAATCTAATTAGATGCGAATTGTATGAAATGCAAATAAAATGAAATTAATTTTAATTCGTTTAAGTTTACAACTGAAACCGAATTAGTCTCTTAAAGTTTCGCAAAGACGGGCTTCTCATCCTTGGTCAGCTGAGCGGCAACCGCTTGGGCAAAGTCCTCGGACTGCAAAAGCAGCTTGTTCATAACACGCTGCAATGGGTAAAGCACAAAAAGGTTGTAAGAAATTCAAGATGCGATCTGGTCGACTAGCATATACCCTATATATCTATATCTGTTTAGCACAAACATGGCAATTAGCAATAGCTATAAATTGAGTACAGATAGATACGCAAATTATAGATACACTTGGTCAATAGTGTCATGAAATTATAGATCTAGTATCTAGTAATCCCAGATCACTAGTGTATCTGTTCAAGTATGAACATGAGAGATGCTGATAGCTGACCCATGCAAGCCAGCATTGTTTAAATATGAACATGAGATATGCTGATAGCTAGCTCATGCAGCGCCCTCAAGATTAGGCACTTGAGGCTGGCTTGCCTAGGGTTAAGCTATTCTTTTATAGAGGTCGATGGAGTGAGACAGCGGTCGCCTTACAATGCAGTCGCCTTAAGCGGCTGCGTGTTGATTACACACTATACGTGTATCACACAGTATCTATAATTTTAATACTGTTGGATTACTTACAATGTGATCGAGTCCTTCTTGATTTGTATGCTCGAGCGAATAGACCATGCTCTCCTTGGTTGCCTGGACGGCAATGGGACTCTTGGCAGCAATATTCTCGGCCACAGCCAGAGCACCAACGAGCAGGGCGTCCTTGTCGGCATAGATTCGACTGACCAGGCCACTGTGCTCCGCCTCGGCCGCCTCGAAACGGCGTCCGGTTAAGCAGAGTTCACGTGCCAGGGACTGGCTGCCAATCGCTTTGGGTAGACGCTGCAGCGAACCGACATCGGCGGCCATGCCAATGTCCACCTCCTTTACCTGAAAGAATGCATCCTGTGTGCTGTAGCGTATGTCGGCGGCGGTAATCAGATCAAGGCCAGCGCCAATGCACCCCTGATGCACTGCCATGATCACCGGCTTGGGGCAACGTTCGACGGAGCTTATTGAATCCTGATACAGCTTGATGGAGCGCTCGAGAATAATGCCCTTGCGTGCAACATCATCATACTCGCCCATCTGCTCACCCATGTTCATCATAGACGACAGATCGATGCCCGCACAGAAATGCTTGCCAGCAGCAGACAGTACAATGGCGCGACAATCGGGATTGATGGCCAGGGCTTCGAAGCAGTCTTTGATCTCGCTGCGAATACAAATAATATATGTAATATAATAATATACAGCAAAAAACTGCACTTACATCCACATTTCCCTGCTGAGAGCATTGAGCTTCTTGGGTCGATTCAGTTCGACATGGAAAACGAAAGGTTTGGGCGAACTAATGGCCAAATTCTTGAAATGTCCAGATACATTAGCGGCCGTCTGTTGGCTGTGGCCACTAGTATTGTTGCGGTGAGGCTGCATGACTACAATAAAGGTTCAATAATCGGTCCAAGGCTTAACACTAAACTGTCGGCGAAACTTTTTTTCGGACTTTGAACGGGATAGTTGGACTCAAGGTTCGATTAGCCTCAGTGATTAGCCTAAGACATCATTTGCAGTTTATCACACTTACCACATAGTCTGGCTGGCAGTCTGGTTGTGTTAGTTAGTTGTCTGAGCAACGACGACATATTTGTTTATTGAAGAAAACTTTTGTCAAAACTCTTGCTTTTATATTTATAGCGGGTTGTTGACACTTGTTGCCCTTGCCGATGATTTTTAAACGATACTTCCAATATCGATAGTGCACACATATCGATATATAAGACTGAAAAACTGTTATTTTCAAAAGAAATACTCGATTTGATTAGAAATTAAATATTGTGTAAAAATAACATTGAATATTCAATTCAATAGTTTTACAAAATTATATGAATAGTTAAGCATTTTTTTGTGCGATACTATTGGTACAACTCTGCTGCGCTGACGTCACAGTTGACCAACGCATCGCGCACAGATGCTCCCCGGAGCGCGGCATGTGGTGCAAGACAAGAGGAATACACACAAAATGGCATCAGTTGTTGTTACTGCTGATAAGCCGCCAGCGCTGCACTTCAACTTTTTGCGAATTAACTACATAAGATAAGCGCACACTAAAATATATCACACAAAAAACGCAAAATGAGCGACTTTCCGGAGGTGCTAGTTTTTGGCTCGGCCATTATAGATTTCATCTGGTAAGAGATCTGTCCTGGATAATTAGCATATTGACTACTCATCTCAACCCATCTCCCACCCTTCCCACCCCTCGACAGCTATACACCCCGCCTGCCCAAGGCAGGCGAAACGCTGCATGGCCACAAATTTCAGACCGGATTCGGTGGCAAAGGCGCCAATCAGTGCGTCGCTGCTGCCCGTTTGGGTTCGCGCACAGCGCTAATCGCCAAACTGGGCGATGATAGCTTCGGGCGCGACTACCTGCGTCAGCTGCGCTCCGAGAACGTTAACGTGGAGCATGTGCAGCGGCTGCCAAACCAAACGACTGGCATTGCGCAAATTGCTGTTTCCGACAGAGGTGAGAATAACATAATCATTGTCGTTGGTGCCAACAATGCACTCAGCGCCGGTGATGTCACAACTGCAGCCCAGTTCTTTGCTCAAGCCAAAGTGCTCGTCTGCCAGCTGGAAACGCCCATTGAAGCAACACTTAGTGCTTTGCGTGAATTCAAGGGCATTTCCATAGTGAATGCGGCACCAGCATTGGAGAAGACGCCAGCGGAGCTGCTCCAACTGGCGACCATTTTGTGTGTTAACGAAACCGAGGCGGCCCTTATGACCGGCATGCGGAGCATCAGCAGCATCGGGTGATTCCGAAATACCCGATCTCGATTAACTCGTTTCTAACTGACTTTTCTTGTATCTTGACAGAGAGGCAAATGCGGCAGTAGAACGCCTCATCGAAATGGGCGCCAATGAGGTGATTATAACGCTGGGAAAACTGGGTGCAGTCTGCGGCACAAAGCACACGCAATGCGAGCATGTGCCAGCGCCACAAGTGCCGCCCGAGAAGGTTGTGGATACGACGGGCGCCGGCGATGCCTTCATTGGTGCATTGGCCCACAATTTGGCCCGCTACCCCAAAGCAGCGCTCAGCGTTCACATCGCAGCCGCCTGTCAAGTGGCCTCCAAGTCGGTGCAGCTGCCAGGCACACAGGCCAGCTTTCCACACGATTGAGATTTTTGAGTGTCCTATTATGTACTTGCAACGGTGGCACTATCACTAAAAAAAAAAGAAATTTTTATCACTCAAACTTATTTATATTATTTTGCTAATGCATTTCATTCAAATTATATATATAACTCAAAATATAAATAAATATATATTCAATTGCTAATGCATTTCATTCAAGTTATAATTGTAGTATCACAATACTTGAAGTATTTGTATAAATTCCATTTCTTGATCAAAGAAATGTTTCATATTGTTTCAAAGTTTTAATAAAGAAATTGTGTTTTTAAGTAATATTATTGGTATACATAAATTTATATAGTATATATAATATATATATATATATATAAATGCATATTCATATTTAAAAAACGGCGAATTGTTGTATTACAATATTTAATGTGCTATTTGTGTTAAATCGTAAGCATAAAAGGAGAAATGTATTATTTAAACATGAATTGATAAACAGTCAATTTGTGTCATTTAATATTTGGCGCAAACTGAATTTGGCAAATTAAATTGCATGGTTTCGTTCGTTGGTGTGTGCTGGCAAACAAACAAAGCTCTCCAAAATGATTGTTTCGTCTTCAGGTGCGTTCATTTCTATTTCTTGCCCGATTTCTTGATGCCTCCACCCACGAGCGGCCCCTTTTTGGAAGCTTGCTGCTTGGCAGCTTCGAGAGCCTTTTGTTGTTCCTTTTGCTTCTGTTTAAATGCCATTTCTTCTTCGTCCAGCTCCTTGCCTTCCTTCTTGGGCGCCTTCAATGGCTTCTTTTTTCCACCCTCACGTCCAGTCATGATATTCTATTGTGCAAGAAAATATTATATTTTAATTACGATTGTCATATGCCAAAGCGTAGCAAAATAGTCACGAACTCGCACGTTTTCCTAACTTTTCTATTAAGTGTTTTATAGTGACAAAAAAAGATATACTTAAATGTCAAAACTTCAATGAATTTACATATCGATAGTTGCAATCGAAACTGTGACAGCACAGTAATACCGATACATTTTATTAGAACTTTATTTGTATTATCTTTTTTTGTTATTATTACTTTTCCTTTTTATGTTATACTATATACGCACGTAATTTTTAAACAGTCCAACCTGATAACAATATTTATATTACTTCGTTTTTTACCATATGGCAATGGTGACTTGGATTACCGATAGCTGCTTAGTAAAACCGATTTTTTTCTGTTGCAAGCGTCTCGATAGTTTAACAATCTGTTCACGTTTTGCGAACACTTTACGATTTACGTTCGTTAAGTGAGCACGCGGCTAATTTCGACGCCAAGTGGGTAATTATATTTCTGCAAAAGAAGTTTTTATTCTGTGACTTTTGTAAGAAGTTTAATAACTAAAGGTATTGTGATTTTCTTTTATACAACTTTCTTTTTTTTTTTGGCTGCGAGCTACCTCAAAAACGGACAGTGCATTCATCATAAATTTCTCATTGAAATTTTTTTTTTGACGTTTACCTTGTATTAGATTTAAGTTATGTAATGTGGTACTTTTTTTTATGTGTCGGTGTTGTTTTCATATCCTGGTGTATAAATCTAACTGTTTAACGTAGATAAGCACCGATAGAAACATGTACATATATATATAACTTTTTTTTTGCGAATGTCAAGAAAGCTGCATAAATTGTGCTTACATAACCACAAAAAAAGAGATGAATAATTCGCATGCTAAAGCAACGCTGTTCAGAGAGATTTATCGTCTATAACAGTCACAAGGTAAACGAGTCGTCCGTGTGCGTGTTCGTGTCCTATTTTCATTGCGCCCACACCTACAATGCCATACATTAAGAACACTCACGAGTTCTAACCTATAAAATTTTCGCAAGAAAAAATTGAAAAGCAAGCACAATAAAATACGAGTGCCACACAAGCAGCAGTAGTCATACACACATACACAGATGCATATACAAAAAGTGACAGCTGCTTTTGTACTACATCGAATTTTTTACATGTGTGTACTGCACATTGTAGAATAGAATTTGCACTCTTTTTTTTTATATTAAAAGTGACAATTGCGTCTAGAAAGCATATACACATATACAAGCACATAAAATCCATGTGCCTATCGTGCTCTCTCTTTCACTCGCACGGTGCGCCATTTACACGCGCAAGATTCGCAGCGACTCAATGTTTGACGAGTCCAATGTATTTTTTCTTCCACAATTCTCTTATTTTTTAACTTTCTAAGAGCGAACATTTTATTCTTTGCACAAATGACCGCTTTATTGTTGTCAATTTTGAGATCCGCTAGATTTTCTAACACTAGCTGTTCCATTGAAAATGTTTGGAAAAACCAGAACCGGTTACTTGACCAACACTCGCAACACTGCTGCTCTTTGTGACGTCAGCGGAA
Source organism: Drosophila kokeensis (assembly GCA_035042145.1). Lineage (NCBI taxonomy): Eukaryota > Metazoa > Arthropoda > Insecta > Diptera > Drosophilidae > Drosophila > Drosophila kokeensis. The sequence goes on from JAWNLT010000259.1 coordinate 729,445, forward strand.
CCAACGCGTCATGCAAATAAATGCCGCATGCCATTATTTTGTACATATTAATTTTTGGACTACTAGTCCTGTTTTAGTTTGTAAAGTTGTCAATTTTATGTAACTAATGTGACGATTTACCAGTTGCCAACTGATTGAGTTGGCGAAAGCGATAAGCTAGCAAGCCAAACGCTGCTCTTTTTGATGATGCGACATTATTTCTACAAATATTTATGCAATGCCTGAATAATCTCTCGTTTATTGTTTATATTTGCGAGTCTGGCAATGTTGTATATATGTGTCGCCGTTTATTGTCTAGCAACGCTTGACAAGAAAATATATATAACAGCACTGTTGTTTGCACTTAACCCATTGAACTGATTTGTTGCAAGTGCTGCGCACTTGGACCCATTTACTTAAAATAGTCAATTCAATATGAGTATTTTGCATTTTGGCGCGCTGCCAGCCACGCTGCTGCTGATGTAGCAGAAGTGTCACAGATATCAGCTATTTCATTAAATCATCGAGGAACGCTGGACGTTCTTTTTTTTATGTAATTGTCGCCGATAAGAAAAGGAGGCCTTGAAAACTGCTTACATAAAACAACTGTATTTAGTTGAGGCGTTTATCTAATCGCAGTACGCACTTTTAAATGCGCGGCTCTCTTTTCTCTGAAAAAATGTCTGTGACGTATCAGTTGCTCAGTTGTATTTGTATTTGAGCGAGAGCCTGCCAAAAGAGAGCGGGGCAGAGCAAGAGAAAGATGGCACAGCACATGCGTCAAATTTTCCACAAGTCACATGCTATGCTGTCGACGCGGGCGTCAACGCTGCTGCTGCTACTGCTACTGCGGATGATATCGGCGCGTTGCCAACTGAGTGAAAGTTTAAAATTTTGGCAAGCAAATATTTTTGGTGGCGCTGCCAAACCTCGAAAGGGGTAAATGAAAAACAATTGAACGAAATTTAAATGTACAAACATTGGTATATGTATATATATATATATATAAACTACTATATATATATATAAATATATTTTGACTAACTTCAGATTACCATTGTAATTACTCTACTTGGGCGTATAATCCCACTTCCTTTGCCCAGCCCCTACTTTCTGCATTGGAAGCGAATGACAATGATTAACAAGAACAGCTAGCGATGTTATGCAATGTGATGATTGGCATTGAATTCATATATACATATGCATACACATATAGGCAAGATGATAAGGCGCCGATCTCTTCTCACTCTCTTTTTTTCCCCTCTTTCCATTATTTGCTTGTGTTGGTTGTATTGGTGCGCACACGTGCAGTTACTTCTTGTTGTATGTCTATCGTCTGTTGCCAACGCTTTTGTTGTCATTAGCCGATGCGGTATCTCTCATTGTATCTCTCTCGCTCTCTCTCACAACTGTTGCGCAGCGACTGCGACGCGTGAGCACCTGAACTTGAATTCGCTTCTGCCAACAGAGGCAGAGACAGAGCAGCTGACCGCCGTAGCGCAGAGCCAGGCTAGCTGGCCGCTTTTGCTGTGCGGTTTTGTTCACAAGCAATTTAGTTGCCGTCCGGTTCAGACCTCTGCTTTCGCAAGGAATAAGGATAAATAAATTTTTTTTTCGGTGCTGTGATATTCAAACACAAACAGATTGTACGTATTACAAAACAATTAGTGTACTACTCATTTGTGCGTAAGCAACATAAATCAAAATCAATAACAATAACTAAATAGCAATAGAAACTAAATTAATGATTTGTGGTTAACTGTTTTTTCTACCTGCTAATGGGACACATTTTTTTTATTGTTACATAAACATCATGCAAATCCGCTGAGAATCTCAAAAATGACAACAACAAATGCTCATTTGTGTTTTCAATTGAATATGAATCGGTTAAACAATCTTGAAATTTTTTGTTTTCTGATGACAGTTATGCAATCGACAATAATGAGCTGCTGTCCCTCAATCATCATCACCATAGCTAGCTAACAGTGCAAAAAATAAATAAAAATACAGACCAAAGGAATAGTTCCACGTGCACAGCTTTCGTCCAGCTGTTATTTTGCTTTTCTCTATTAGAATTTTTTTCTGTGTCCAGTTATTGTAACTGTTACATCACGGTCGCGCGTGCTCTCTTTGCAAAAGCTCTTTCTTTTAATCGACAGTCACACTGGAGATTAGATAACAGGGGCAACCAACGCTCTTTTTTCGTACAATAAAAGTTCTCTCGCACACTCGCTCACTCTTAAGTGTGCCTCTCTCTCTGTCTCTGGCTGTATGGCCAAGTGTTACATAAATTGTGTGTGTTTGTTCGTTTGTCAATGAAAAGCGGCCTGTACTCTACTGAGGCCTCTAATTTAATTTTGTACATTCACATTCATGGCAACAGCAAAAAATAAAGGAATGAGGAAAGTCTTGGCCAAGCAAGCTGTTTTGTTGGCACACTTGAATTCTAAAATTAACAAAACAGAATCAAAAGAAAGCTCTCTCTTATTTGGTCAATGTCAGTTGCGAGAACATATGCATTATGCATGTGTGTGTGTGTGGTTCTTTGCTGATGTTCTCTGTGACTTCTGATTTATATTAAAAGCGCCATCTACAATGTACGTTATACAAGCCATTAAATTATGCAATATGTACATATGCAAGAGAAAAAAATGTTACAATAGTAATTTCTAACGATTAACAGTATATTGTTTGTATTAAAGTTGTTCTCTCTTGAATAAGAGTAAGGAGCATTTGTTAGCCTTTATTGATACTGGTTCAAACTAAGCTGATTCAGCTTGCATCCATATTCAGTTGAATTCATAAAGTAACTTGACTACTCGTTAATCCGCCACGTGTTGGGGGATTTCAATTTCAAAACTGATTCATAAACAAAAAAAAAAAACGCAACCAGTATTGCCGGCGCTGCGAGCACCAAGTCAATTACATCAAGTCGAAGCCAGACGCTTGGCAACGGTAACGGATCCGCTGGTGCCAGTCGCTCTTTTATTTATGTACATGTATAATTAACGAACACATTTGAATTCAAATCGAAGCTTCAAATTTCAAATGTTGAATGTTGATAACAAAAAACAGCTATCGTCGTCTATCTCTCCTCGTTTCCAATTAATGCCGGCATACTGCCGGTCTTTATAACACTTATTTTGATTCAATATTAACAATTAATTTGCATGGCTAGCCATATATTATTTTATTGTATAAGTTAACCTACTTTAAGCATCCTTCATTTCATTTAACCCCTTCGCAGCTTTAAACTTAAAAAGCTCATCGCACGTTGTATAACTGTTCGATTATCCGCCTGCATTACTCGATAAGTGCATAAGTGGACTGATTGACTGGTTATCCGCGGGCTGGCGATTGTTCTTTATTTTCATTTAACAACCTAATATCATCTGTGCACGTAATAATCTGTAATCTGTTTTCATTTGGCTTAGGCGACTATCATTTTATTAACATTGTATATTGTGTGGAGAGTGGAACGTGATTAATACATAACAATTAACATTATGCAAGCAAAAGACACTCATAATCATAATCATCAACATAACCACAAAACTGAAGACTCTGATTGATATGAAAGTGATCAACAAGACGACCGAAGTAGATGAAGAACGTTGACGGAGTTGACAAGTATTATAATTTGTGACTTGATTGAAACTTTAATATAGCAAAATGGGCAAGGATTTCGATGCTATGGGATTCGTCAAGGACTTCGCTGCCGGTGGTATTTCCGCAGCTGTCTCAAAGACTGCCGTCGCACCCATCGAGCGTGTGAAACTGCTGCTGCAGGTTCAGCACATCTCGAAACAAATCTCGCCCGATCAGCAATACAAGGGTATGGTTGATTGCTTTATCCGCATTCCAAAAGAACAGGGTTTTGGTTCATACTGGCGCGGTAACTTGGCCAACGTTATTAGATATTTCCCAACTCAGGCTCTTAACTTTGCTTTCAAGGACAAGTACAAGCAGGTGAGCATCAGCCAACCACATCATCTCAAGCATCTTGCTCCTAGATGATAATCGAAATTATGTATGTATATATTTATGTGTGGTTACTGTTTTTTTTTTTCTGTAGGTCTTCTTGGGTGGTGTCGACAAGAACACCCAGTTCTGGCGTTACTTCATGGGCAACTTGGCCTCCGGCGGTGCCGCTGGTGCTACTTCTCTGTGCTTTGTCTACCCATTGGACTTTGCTCGTACTCGGTAAGTTTCATTATATGGTTAACTCATGCATCTATCTCGTCTTAATCGCATTATATATGAATATTTTTCAGTTTGGCTGCTGATACTGGCAAGGGAGGTGCTCGCGAGTTCACCGGTTTGGGCAACTGCTTGACCAAGATCTTCAAGAGTGACGGCCTTGTTGGCTTGTACCGTGGCTTCGGCGTTTCTGTGCAGGGCATCATCATCTATCGTGCTGCATACTTTGGCTTCTACGATACCGCTCGCGGCATGTTGCCCGATCCCAAGAACACACCCATCTACATCAGCTGGGCCATCGCTCAGGCTGTTACAACTGTTGCTGGTATTGTGTCCTATCCATTCGATACTGTGCGTCGTCGCATGATGATGCAGTCTGGCCGCAAGGCAACCGAGATCATCTACAAGAACACAATCCACTGCTGGGGCACCATTGCCAAGCAGGAAGGTACCGGTGCCTTCTTCAAGGGCGCCTTCTCCAACATTCTCAGAGGCACTGGCGGTGCTTTCGTGCTTGTGTTGTACGATGAGATCAAGAAGGTCTTGTAAATTAAATTATTAAATTATTCAAACAACAAGAAAAACAAATTAAATCAACAACAACAAACCACTACCAGCTAATTATATTATATAAATTGTAAACAACAACAACAACAACAGCAATGAAACAAACACCCAACAATAATAACCCAATATAATTATGAAATTATATTATAATATAATTTGATTGCACTTGCATAAAATAGCAACAACAAAAAAAACAACATCGATCGGTAGCCAAGGCAGCAAACGACGGCAAAAAGCAAAATACAACAGCAGCAAAAGGAGCAAACGAGAGGATAATGGAGAAACGAAGCGACAACATCCAAAACTTGGGCACACCACTCCCCACACACAGATAGCAAAATGAATGAGGAAGAAAAAAACAAAAGAAGCGGACGAACATTCTAGACATACATATATAATTATTTATAAGATAGTATTCTTGTTAAGTTCGACACAGTTGGTGGTGGTAGGCCGGTTGCGGCCAGGGTGTGGATGTTGTTACCAAGATAATCCATTTCCCACAAAACTACTCGAGCCGTGCATCCTTTTTGCAAAACACATGTAAGTTGAAACATAAGAGTGCGCATTACAAATGAAATAATTCCAACACATTTCTCTTGAGCCTCTGCAAAAAACAACAAACCAACAAAATCAACCTGCGGTTGGTTAAAAATATAAAAATTGATAAAAATAGTAGACCAATTGTGTTTTATTTATCGCCCGCGCCTGCGCCTGCGCCTGCGCCTGTGCCTATAGCAACGGCTGCGATCACAACTGAAATGAAATGAATTTCCACGGATGGCGTAAGCAGACAGCTTTACTTTTTTGTCCAATCATCGCTTAACTGTTTTATTTTTGAAAAGCTATCGACACAAATGGGTAAATCGACGGGTATTTTATCGGTTATCGAAAATCTAGTTTTAATAGCTGCAATAAGTGGATACTGATATATTCGTATTTCGCATTGAATTCGAAATGTTCTCGTTCTTTTTACGTCTTTGGTCTTATGATTTTCATCAAAATATAAATTAAAATATATATTAAAACCTTAAAAAACACTTGGGCACAGCTGGTAGCCTCAAATGTGAATAAAGTTCGTATATCCCAGTAGTCCTAGACATTTGTTATTATGATTTACATTCAGTCGAAATTCCAAATCGTTGCTAGTCACACGTAGCTGGACTTATATAAATTTCAAATTTTTTAAAAATAATAAAATAAAAAAAAAATTTTTCTTTGGACGCAAAATATCTTGTGTAAATTTGTGAAAACTTGAACGAAACCCAATAAGGACATATACACATTCAAGAACAAAGTAAGTCCAATTAATTCGACAAGATGGGCGACGAAGGTGGCGGCATCAGACCTGGCGGTGACATGAAGTCATTTTTAATTGACTTTATGATGGGCGGTGTGTCGGCTGCCATTGCCAAAACAGCGGTGGCACCCATTGAGCGCGTCAAGCTGATTCTTCAAGTGCAGGAGGTATCGAAGCAGATACAATCGGATCAGCGCTATAAGGGCATCATCGACTGTTTCATTCGCATACCAAAGGAGCAGGGCTTTTCCTCACTGTGGCGCGGCAATTTGGCCAATGTAATTCGATACTTTCCCACACAGGCCCTCAACTTTGCCTTCAAGGATGTGTACAAATCGGTTAGTGCCTGACTACGTTTGTCTGCATTTATTATCGATATATATCTTTGGTTTTTCTTAGGTATTTTTGGGTGGCGTCGACAAAAAGAAGCAGTTTTGGCGACATTTTATGGGCAACTTAGCCGCCGGTGGTGCTGCCGGTGCAACCTCTTTATGCTTTGTCTATCCACTCGACTTTGCGCGTACGCGGTAAGTATTTGGAGTTATGGATCACGATTCATAGGATATTTATATTACTAAATTTAAACTATTTTAAATATTGAATTGTACAACTTTCAGCTTGGCTGCGGATGTGGGCAAAGGCGGCCAGCGAGAGTTCACCGGACTGATCGACTGTCTCCGGAAGGTTGTCAAATCGGATGGTCTGATTGGTCTATATCGTGGCTTTATTGTGTCGGTGCAGGGAATTATCATCTATCGGGCCGCTTACTTTGGATTTTACGATACGTGTCGCGACCATTTGCCAAATCCAAAGAATACACCGTTCTATGTCAGTTGGGGCATTGCCCAGGTGGTGACCACAATTGCCGGCATTGCGTCCTATCCGTTCGATACGGTGCGGCGTCGCATGATGATGCAGTCGGGCCTAAAGAAATCGGAAATGATATACAAGAATACCGCCCACTGTTGGATGCTAATTGCGAAACAGGAAGGCGTTCCCGCCTTCTTTAAGGGAGCATTCTCCAACGTTATTCGCGGCACGGGCGGCGCCCTTGTCCTGGCTATCTACGATGAGCTTAAGAAATATGTATAAACAAGCATGCATCGCGGACAGAGAGAATCCTTTCGTGCACTGAAATTAACTATTCATTTTGATGAGAACATTTAGCTTAATAAAATAATTTGCATTTAGTTTACTATTAGTGGACAAAAGCACTAAATTTAATAACTGATAATTTTTATTTACTTTTTCGTTTGTCCAAAGTTTCGCCGGTGTGGAACTTGGCTAAGTCCGGGTGCCGCAAGTTGCGTTGAATATCGATTTGGAATGAAACCCAACTAACGTTTGTCAAGTTCCAACGGCAAATTGACAGCGAAATTGTTGTTCTAATTATTTATTTATTTATTTTTTTCAGTTACAAAATACGAATAATTTATTGAACTTATTGTTGTCGTAGGTGTGTGTGTGTGTGTGTATGTGTGTATGTGTATTTGTGTTTGCACTTAAATGTTAGCAGGCGTTAAAGTTAAAATAAGCATTAAAATAACATTAAAAACAAATCAAGTTGCACGCTGAGCGCGCCGAGAGAGCAGTGAGCTAAAAACTGAACTGATGGATCTGGGCAAAGCTTTTAATTGAGCTTTTTGTGTGCAACATTCGTTGCCATTGTATATATATATATATATCTGTGCGTGTGTTTGTATGACTACGAAAAAAAAAAAAGAAATGCATGTAACAACTCTCGGAACAATTGTAGAATTGAATCTAATTCTACGCTACGTTTGCTGTTTTCGTGGTGGGTGCGCTTGACTATTATTAGTGTAAATGGTTACGTTCTGGATCGGATCAGATCAGATTTAAGCGCATCGCTCGGCGATTCTGCGCAATTAGTGTGTGGCGCCCGATCTGTGTGCCATAAATAAGAAGTACGTGCCCGCCGCATACGCCAAGAAATTGAACAGTCCAAAGACGCCGCCCGCCGTATTCGCGCCATGTCCCATTTCATTCGACTCGGACCATCTGGCCAGCTGCACAATGAACCCAATAAAATAGAGCAGGGTCAGCACAGCGGTAGTCAGCAGCTCCTGCGAGTGAAAGAGAGCAACAGAATGTAAACGCTGTAATGTGTGGGTGTGTGTGTGCCTGCGTGCGTGCAGAACACTGTTAACTTACAGAAAATATCCAGTTGACAGCGACATTGAGTGCCTCGCGTATGCCCAGCAAATAGGCGGCCATCAACAGAATGGTAATTATGAAAGAGAGCACAACGGCAAAGAGAAAGAAACTTGATGCAGCATTCCGAGCGGGTGAGGCAAGTGCCATACAAATTATGCCCAATACCTGAAACAAGAACAAACAAACAAATTCATTATCTTAATTGACGTCTTAGTTTTTTATTTCGTATTCGTTTTTTGGGACGCCTTATGATGTCATCTTAAGCAATTGGTGACCGATCAGTTAATTGCCATTTGCATGCATGCATATATATATATACATATATATACTTGTATGTGTGTGTGTACATTGGTAATTACCAAATCGGTGAGCAATTGAATTCAATCTTAACAGCGCTGCACTTTGACAGTCTCACAACTGTTGTCTGCGTGTGTGTGTGTGTATGTGGGCGTCCATTTCAATCGATGACACAGATTTGGATGAGATGCCCATTTCCAGATGTATGAATGTATGTGTATATGTTTCTGATTTGTGATTGCAATTAAAAAGCAATAAGCAATAAGCATTAGGCGTGTGTGCGCGCTTACAGGTGCGCAGCTTTCTTGTTTCTGTTGCCGTTGCCTAAAACAAAAGGCGGACAAAAAGTGAAAGCTGAAAGTTGCAGACATTGCCAAAGCCAAAAGCGACGGCGGCGACCCGTTCGCATAGCTTGCAATAATAATAACAGCAAAAAACACAACGGCAACAACAATAACAGCAGACACTGAAGTCAACTGGTTCTTGTTTATGTTATTGTTTGTCTTTCGCTAAAGCAAAAAAAAGTAAAAGCGCCCCCTGTCGTTCAAAGTTGATTAAACTGCAGTCCAATTTGCACTTGAGCACCCCACACTTATTTTTCATGTGGGCAACTTTGTTCGCCACTGGTCAAAAACAACTGGCAGCGAGAAAAATTTGCGTCATCATGTGTCAAAAATAAGAATGAACTACTTGCAAACGTGTGTGTGTATGTGTATGTGTATGTATATAAGCATTTCTCATTTCTCGTAGAACAAATTATGTCTTTTTAAATATATATGTATATAAGCGTCACAGTATAATTTATTTGACAGCCTGATTGTTATATGTTCGCACATATGTGTGTATACTTATACATAGATATCTGCTCAAACATACATACCTAAGTACATATGTATGTAAATAATTGCATAAAGCAAGAACAGCATTTAACGCTTCAATAGCCCAATTTGTCTGATTTGTTCGTTGATAATTTGATTCGTCTGGTGGTAAATAATAAATGAGAAAATTGCCTTGCGAAGCGTGAAATATGCAACACACATGCATACATATTATGTACTTATAAATGTACATACACACACACACACAAACACGCATGCGTATGTATCAGAAAGAAATACTCGCTTGATCGATGACGCGGGACGGCAGAACTGTAACATATATCGATAAAGTGTACCAGTATGTTTCCACATGTAATGGGGGCAGAGGAGCAGTGCGGGCGGTTGGCTGCTTTTGAAGTTCAATAGCAGCGGCATACCGGCATAATAACGGCGATAGCGATAGCAGCGCAGCTTCCACACTTGCGCACAATGCTTTGCACTAACAGCAATGGAAGTATGTAAATAAACCGACAACATTGTATGTGTGTGTGTTGACTATGTTAACAAACATATAAAAACAAAGATAATTGCTTCATTTGACTTATGAGTGAATTGGTGACAACTTAAAGATGAGCTCACTTTAACAGCGTGCATTAACATGCACACACACACACACATACGCACACACACAGGAATTAGTCGTTTTTAGACTTGATTCCAATTTGTAAATTTCAAATGCCATATTTGAAATGAAATTAATTTTGTATTTCAGTTTCATTCACTCCCGGTATTTTTATGCGAATTTGTAGTAACTGTCAAATTCTTGAAATTCTTGAGCAAAAAAAAAAACATTCGAAATTTGTGTCATAATTTCCGCTTTGGGATAAGAGCACAACAATCTATAACAATTTAGTCAACGACACAACAACAAAAAAATTTACATATGTACATACCACATATACATGGATATACATATATATATGCACGACTATAAAGTGGCTTGCGGCAAATCGTACAGCTTCCAAAAAATATACTTGCTTATATATGTGTGTATGTATATAAGTCTCTTACGTAATGTCTATTATAATGCATAAATATGTACATATTTTCAAAATGTGTATAATAAATCGTTGGGTGCCTCGAAACCGTTTCGCGTCTTATCGTTCTGCCCATCCCCCATGCAAATTTGCATATATATATGTATATGTGATGTACGCATGTATGTATGTGTGTGCATAAATTTGTATATGTATTTAGACACGATTCTTATGCTTACAATCGACCCTGGAACGACATAAATAGCTAGGTGTGTGTGTGTGTGCGTGTATGTGTGTGTGTGACAATGACAACAAGTTTGTCAACATAGCACCCAAATGTTTGACCACGTTAAACAAAAACACAGTCCAAGTTTGCGCCGCTAATGAAATGCAGACTGGAAATGGAACTGGAACTGGCATTGGAACTCTGGAAAGGACAATCTTATCGTCTGCTGATACGAGGCAACTGGCTGTTAAAGTCTCTAAGTTTTGTTTGTCAGCCAGTTTATTTGTTTGAAAGTCGATAAGATGCAAAGAAAAAAAATCCACTCAGTCATACATCGTATGAGTAATAGCAAATGAACATATGCATATATAGGACGACCACTTAGCGGTTTCTTGGCCCCTGTGACACATTAACGAGAACTAATATCGGTCAGGTGTGCGTAATGCGCATGACTCATGCGATTAGAGATAGGCCCAGACAAGGATTATCAGTTAATTGCACGCTATCAATTTGGTTGCTCATATTTCATATTTCATATTTTCATATGTTCCGCAACTTACAACTTTGTTATTCAAGTTGTTTAATTATAGACAGGCTATCTACCAATCAACTGGGAAGGCTTCGATTAGATTAAGCGCAAAAAATTGCATTTAATGCTGAGAACGCATTCGTTATTTAAATTAGGAATACAAAAGCAAACTCAAAGAAATTTAATCGATTTTATAATAAGTTTCAAATTCATAAATTACCGCAGGAATTGTTGTGGCTGAGATTATTATTTATATATATATATATATATACATATAATGACTGTGATTTGCCACACTTTCCTATCCTCTATCGATTTCCTAGGCATTTTTAATGATGTGGCCTTGGGGCATTGGGCATGGGGCATATGTTTTGGCGGCGTATGCGTGACACTGGCATTGATTACTTCAACGCAATTGTTGCGGTTGAATTGGTGTTCAATTAAGAAATAGATTTGCATGCATTCAAATTTACATAATAAAGGTAAATAAGCGTGGTACGATGACAGATTGACAGACTTGCTTGGCTTAAGTGGACTCGAATTATTCGTATTTTATACGTAAATAACGAAGGCGACATTATTTATTTTTTTTTTTTTTTTGTTTCTCTATAGTAGACAGCTGTCATAGAAACAAATAGCTCCGCAGATAAGTTCCTGCACGGCAAACTATTTATCGTTAACAAAAACAAACTAAGCAAAAAATTGGAAAGTTATAGTAATATAGGTTATCATAGAACGAATCGGTTAAATACATGTTATCTTATGCAGAGCAACCTGTGCAATTGGAAACACAAACTAATTGAAACAAAATCAATTTGTTGCTTTGACAAACACGATATGGATCATTGGCGGCCACCCGTCCTACCCCTCCCCCCTCCCCCACACCCAACCCTATTTGAAATGAATTTATTAAGAATATGGAATTTAGTTTTTGGTTATTGTTTTCGTATCACTAAACTATAAGTGATTAAAGCTCAATAAATTAACAGATGCCCTTAAGCCCAAAGGAAACCCGTTACATTACATGCACATATGGTCAACGCAGATTTCGGTTAGAGTTGAAATTGTGTTATTTTTTTTTATGAGTTTTCATATTTTTCAATCTAAAGCACGTTAATAAACTAAAAGTTTTAAGGGCATAGCAAGCTTTTCGGGGGCGAATTGCCCTTGGAAACTTGTACGTGCAAATATACATAACATACATAAATAACATACATACATAACATACATGCATAACATACATGCATACATACTTAACAGCAGCAACAATCTTTGTATGATCTTTGCCCAGGGAAGCTTTCTCCCTACATATAAAGCAATGCTGCTGTTGTTGTACTCATTCTCAATGCTTGCAATTTTGTATGTATGTATTTATATATATATATATTTATATATTTGTGTGTGTGTCAACTGCTGCTGCTGTTGTTGCTGTACTTGTTGTGGTTGCTGCGTGTTGGCGGCCACCTGTGGGCAGGCGTATACATGTATGTGTGTGTGTGTGTGTTACTATTTTGATATTGATGGCAGCATTTGGCTGCAGTTGTGCTCCATGTGCCAGTTGTGGTTATTGTGGATTGTGGGTTGTGGGCATTTGCACGGCTAACTGGTGACTACTTCCCACGCATGCACACACACACATATATATAAATACAAGCACTTACAATTATATATGTAAATTGCTGTGATTTTTGTTCTTTTTTTCTTGTGCGCTCGCACAGCTGTTGGACGCAATTCGATTTCGAACCATATTTTTTTAGCCCGTTGAACAGTTGACTAAAATGTTTAATTGAAATTGAATTGATGGCAATCGGATCGATCGATATTGAATTGCGAGCAAAATGTTGTCAGCCACAAGCAATTGCTCACATGGCTTGGCCTCACATGACATTGCCTTTTGAGCCCTTTCGCGACTTGCATCTTATCCGCCTAATGAGTGATCCTGTGTGCGTGCGTGTGTGCGAGTGTCTGTTGCGCAAACTATAGATAACTAGGTGACTTGAGCTATACCCTGTACCGCAAAACAAAAAACATTATTGATATTTATTGATTGATAAAAATAGTTCGCTTCATTATGCCCACCTGCGCATGGCAACAGGGTACAAATGACAATATGGCGGCTTGGCCCCGTGAAATGTGCATTAATTGGCAAAAAGGCATTCAGAAATCTATTGATAAACGCTCAATTTACACAGCATATCAATTTGACACTATGCATGTGTGTGTGTGATAAGCAAAAGTCTAAAGGGGGTGGGGGTGGTCGTCGCAATGTGTCGTATACGCAATGTGTGTTATACTGTTTCAAGCTAATGCTTCGTTTTGCTTCTATTTTTTTGTTATTGTTTACTATTATTTTGTTGGTCAGATGGATGGGTTGCGCTACTTACCAATTGCACAATCTTTATCAGGCCCGGCACCGTTCTATAATAGTCCAAATTGATGCGTATGCCGCTCCAGAAACCGCCATTGTTACCGGCCGCTGGCCCAGGTGGCCCAACTGTTGTCCGCTCAACGGTAATCACTGTCTCGACCATTTTCTTGTTATTTTTATTGATAATGTTACTTGGGGAACAATTTTTTTAACTGCACTTGAAAGTTGTCTTTCAGCGGGCGATCTTCTCGTCGCGATTGTCACAAAAAAACAAGACAAAAAATATGCATAAAGCAACTATAGATCTATTCATATACTTATAGATATATATATATATATATATATATTTATTTATATATATATAATATATGTATATGTATGTATTATGTATATGACACCCGCGCGAGATTTAATTTAAATTTAAAGCATATACGTATATATGTTTATGTGTGTGTATGTGCTCATATAGCTAGTTAATGGACGGAACTCTAGCTACAATTTTTTGTTTGGGCTGCAGTTCGGTATTCCACGACTAACGAAACGCGTCTAACGACTGACGGCGCTGGCACTGACTCTGACTCTGAATACTGCTGGTGCCGACGCTACGCTGCGCTGCCATCTCCTACCTAACCGTATAACGGTTAACTGAGCGCACACATACACCGAAATAATGATTGCCGTTTTCTGTCGTTTTCTAGCAAACACAAACTGCACTCACTACACTCCCGCTCTCTCACTCTCTTTGTGCTCTCTGCACACACACACATATAGACATTCGCCGATCGCCTGGACAGCCCTTTCGTTCCACTGTTATGCATTTGCTGTGCTGTGAGTGTTCCATTTGCCTCTCCCACCAGCCCTTCTGCAACCGAAGCACCAACGAGCCGAACACAATCTGGTTTTTACACCGACAATAGCCGAACGTTTACCACATCGAGCGAACTGAAACAATGCTGTAAAGTCTCCCGTTGACTTAATGACTCTGCTTTGCTCCACTGTGGCGCTCTATGGACTCTATGGGCAAAAGCATGCGCTCAAACGCACACTGGTACAGCGGCTAGAAGATCACGTGAAACTGTACATGCAGTTATACACAGGAATGGTTGACGGGTGCCCCATTTACATAGATTTTTATTTTTTAACATTTTAGCTAAAACGGTTTTGTATTTATATGTGAAAATATTAAAGTTTAAAGTTAATTTAATATCAAAGTCAATAACGATTCTTCTTAGTATATCCTACAAAATCGGTCAGTAATATATAATTCTTACGCAACCGATTGTGCCGTTCTCAACCTAAGCTACCAACGTCTACGAAGAATTTGTAATGCAGTACATGAAAATAAATGTTACAATTATTTTAATATTAATTTTCGTTATAATATGGTTAATCTGTTATTAGTCCATACAGATGTTACCAAAATTATTTAAAACCATGATTAGAGGCGCAGTGTGACTGCATTATTAAGCTTGCAGAATGCCGCTAAGCGAATATGAAAGCAGAATTGTAATTGGTAACACTATTACGGTTGCTTCAGAAACTATCGAGTGAGTGCTCGATTATTGTGCGCTACAGACATAGTGGTAAGTGCTCGTAGCGAGTTTTCGATTAAAATTCGATTGGTCTTAAGCCCATTCAACTTTGTGGCATTCTTTTGCATATTAATGTAACTTAACTTAATGCAAATTAAAACCTTTGTTATTATATTGATTAATTTGGCAAGCAATGCAAATATTTGAATTGGAAACTACCATATATGTACGATCCTGTTTTCAAAATATACAAATAGAAATACAGACATTAAAATACCAAAAATACCAAAAACACAAAAAAATGTAGCATGTGACCACTTTTACTTTGAATTGCCATTTTGGTATATTTCGAGGGTAAAAATTAGTGTGATCGTAAATAGGTGAACGATTTGCTGTGACGCTGCCATTTGGATTTGGATTTGGGCCCTGTGTCTCCTGCAATAATCCTCAAAACAAAAAGCGAATAACGCAAGTGTTTGGCAACATTTGGCTGAAATCAATAATTTGCAACTGTTGCATGCGCACAGCGCAGTCAACAATCGATGTGCCACACATTGCATGTTTACAAACACAACGACATCGAGCTGCTGCTGCTGTTGCTGCTGCTGCTCTTGCTGCTTGTTTCGCCAAAAATTGCAGCCAAATAGCCAAAAAGAGAAAAACACACACAAAAGTACTTCAAGCAACAACAACAACAAATTCAATCACAAATATTCATAAATCATAAATAAAAAGTGCCAAGTCAAACATCAAAAAAACGGCAAGGACATCGCAATAAATATATATAATCACAATACTTGCTGGCTGCTTGCTGGCTGGCTGGCAGCTCTGCTGATCCGCCCGTAGCCCGTATGTGGCGTTGGCCAACGCGGGCTTGCTCTCGCCTAGGCATACTAACGGCTAACCGTTTATTCGGATCCTCAAGTGGTTTAACAACGCTCTTGACCTCATCGGCTGCCAACAACAATAACAACAACAACAACAACAACAACAACATAAACAACAAACAACTATTTATCTCTGCCCGGAACAGTTCCCGTTGCTACCCTCACCGCACCCCCTCTCACCCTCTCCGTAGCTGTGCTTCCTCAGCTGACTAGGCAGGTAAGCTGAAGCTGGCAACCAAACAAATATAAATTGGTATTATATATATTTTTTTTTTTTGTTTACGGCAGCTCTAAAAATCCTGTACAACATTCAACTGAGCAGCAGCAGGCAGCAACAGCTTTGGGGGGCGGGCACACAGCAGCAGGTAAGCTAAGTCCAAGGATCAGCCATCTATATGCATATATGTCCAAGCGGAAACGATTTAAACAGTGCTCTCAAGTTAATTACAATTTACAATTTATATTTATTTATTTTAATATAGTTGTACACTAATGAGAATTATGACAACAGATTATCTGCGGTTTATGAAATGAGCCAAGTGTTGAAGTGTTGTAATTAGCAAGCGAGCACCGTTAATGATGATATTAATGATAATACATATATATAAAATAATAAAACATATATGTTTTACAGTGCTGCTAACGCCCACATAGTTAACAAAGGCACCAGTAGGAAGAACGAGGCGTGGAACACAACCCAGTTGCATGCTGCACGGTTGGCAACAGGACGAGCGACGAGTCGAAGACAGGAGGTTTTAGCAAATAATCAAACATGGATGTGGAAAGGCGGCGTCGGTGAGTTTTATCAACACACAAAACCAAACGCAATACAGCACAACAAACACACACACACACACAATGGGGGGCGAGGCGAGGTGAGGTGGGACACGCAATTGGCGTTCAATTAATTGTCAAATCGACTGTTCGCTGAGATTTGTTCAGTTAAGATTTACAAATTTAGTGTAAAAAAGCGAAAAACGAAAAGCGAAAAAAAAAAAAATACATCAGTGCCAAACACCTTCCATAAGCATGTGTTTCAAAGCAGCGGCGGCAATCAAATTGACAAGCGAGTGAGCAAAACGGTTTGACCGACCGTTTGGGCCACTTCTCATAAATTTGCCATTTTCGCATTAAAATTTGTAAGCAAACCAAATGAAAACGAAAAAATACAACAAAAAAAAAAGAACAAAAAACAAAATCGAAACCAAATAGTCGAAACAACAAAATTGCAACTGGCCAAAACGCAGAGCGTTTTGTCTGTTGTCAGTTGCAGGCAGCGCATCGCAGCGCGTAAAACGCGTTTCCAACCAAATCGCAATCGCCATAAAATAAATAAATAGTTATCTAAATACAATACATATATATATATATATATATATATATATAGACCTAGTGAGCGGCAGGAGCAGGGCCGACCCTAAATTGCTGGCAAAGATGTGGTGGTGGGGTATGCCCCCTGCTCTCCACTTGTTTGAGCCGGAACGGTACGATTTTTGCTATTATTATTGTTATTGCTGTTGTTGTTGTTATTATTGCTATTGTTGTTATTGCTATTGTTATTGTTATTGTTACGCCAACGTGTAATCTGCACAATGCATGCAAATTTTGGAATTCAATAAAGCATTTCATCGCTCTGCTTTCTGTGAACGTAAAACATAAATCGTTGAGTGCTGCACCAAGTACATTTGGCCATTAAAATGCGGCGGAAGAACATTTGGTTAGAACCAAAGCAGATCCGCCAATGGCAATTGCACATTTGCACATTTGCACATTGCGCGCTTGGCCATTAAAATATCTCTCTATATATATTATATATATGTATATATATATATATATGTAGATACAGTGATCGTTGCCTAATTGAAACGATAGAGTGATGCTTATAAATGGCGCATAGTTGTTCCTCAAAAAAAAAAAAAAATGCAACCTTCAGCGAAATTAATTCCCCATTTTATATATTTTATATATCTAATATTAATAATCAGATTTCATTTTGAGAAATTTTGGTGCACCCTTCGCAATACGCCCTGTGCCTGTGCCTGTGCCTGTGTTTGCATTTTGATTGGCACGGAAATAAGTTTTGAATTTAGAAACTACGAATCATATGCGTAATAGCGCCCAAAGTCTGCTAATATTTACCAAGCATACAGTTAGTGTTGGGCTTACTCTGTGTCTCTGTATGTCTCTGTCTCTGTCTGTGTGTGTGTGTGTGTGTGTGTGTGTGACAGCTACTCTGCCAACCAAAGAAAAACAAGCTAAATTTGTAGCTTGAAAAAGCATTTAACGCTATTAAATTGATGAAATGCTTAGCTGCAGCGCCTTGTCTCAATTTAGGTGCGTGCATAAATTAAATTTACAATTATATTGTCTCTAGGTGACGATAATGTTGTCGTCGTTGTTTATTATATATATTATTATTTTTTCGTACTGAATGCTGGCTGTATGTCTGTTGTTGTTGTTGTTGTTGCTGTTGCTGTTGTTGCTGTCTGTTGCTGTTGCTATTGCTGCTGCTGCTGTTGTTAATAATTATGTTGTTGTTGCCATTGCCAAAACAACAAATAAAAATAAAAATTCATCGCAGCATTTTTGAAAATTCCACTTTTCCAAGTTTGTTGTTGTTGTTATTATTGTGGTTGTTGTTGTTGGCGCTGCTGCTGTGATTTGTTTTTGGGTTTTCTGTCATGCCGTAAGTGGTGATGATGAAATCACAACAATTCAAACACCTTTTAGTATCAATTTTGCGCCGTCTGTCAACGGGTCTACATTGTAGACTCCACTCCACAACAACTATACTCTGAGGCACAAAATTTTTTTTTTTTTTTTTTTTTTTTTTTTTTTTTTTTTTTTTTTTTTTTTTTTTTTTTTTTTTTTTTTTTTTTTTTTTTTTTTTTTTTTTTTTTTTTTTTTTGGTGTCCAGCAATGCAGTCGGCACACCGGACTACATCAGTCCCGAGGTGCTGCAGTCGCAGGGCGTTGACAATGAATATGGGCGCGAATGTGACTGGTGGTCGGTGGGCATATTTCTGTATGAGATGCTGTTCGGCGAGACGCCCTTCTATGCGGACTCGCTGGTGGGCACCTATGGCAAAATAATGGATCACAAGAATTCGCTCAGCTTTCCGGCCGAGGTGGAGATCAGTGAGCATGCCAAGGCGTTGATACGAGCCTTCCTCACCGATCGCACACAGCGCCTGGGTCGCTTTGGCATTGAGGACATTAAGGCGCATCCGTTCTTCCGCAACGACACCTGGTCCTTCGACAATATACGCGAGAGTGTGCCGCCTGTGGTGCCGGAGCTGGCATCCGACGATGATACGCGCAATTTTGAGGATATTGAGCGCGATGAGAAGACGGAGGAGGTGTTCCCGGTGCCCAAGAGTTTCGATGGCAATCATTTGCCATTCATCGGCTTCACCTACACGGGCGACTATCAGCTGCTCTCCAGCGACACCGTCGACGCCGAGTCCAAGGCATCGCAGTCGGTGAACAGCAGCAGCAGCAATGCCAACAATAATCATGGCCACAATCATCGCCATCGCCCCTCCAATTCCAATGAGCTGAAACGGCTTGAGGCGCTGCTGGAACGCGAACGCGGACGTGCCGAGGCTCTGGAACAGCAGGACACGAGTCTGCGGCAACAGATCGAGTTGAGCACAAAGCGGGAGGCCGAACTGCAGCGCATTGCCAGCGAATACGAGAAGGATCTGGCGCTGAGGCAGCACAACTACAAGGTGGCTATGCAGAAGGTCGAGGTGGAGATCGAGCTGCGCAAGAAAGCCGAGGCCCAAATGGCCGACACGCAGCGCAAGCTGGAGAATGAGCTAAAGACGCGCACGCGAGATCTGAATATCAATGAGAAGGTGCTGACGCTGGAGAAGCAGCTGCACGACATGGAGCTGAGCTTTAAGACCGAAACGGAGCAAACGCAAAAGCTGAAGAAACAAAATGCCGAGCTGGGCTTCACGCTAAAGACGCACGAGGAGAAGGTGCGCGACATGGTTGAGATGATCGATACACTGCAGAAGCACAAGGAGGAGCTCGGCCAGGAGAATGCCGAACTGGAGGCGCACGTCGTGCAGGAGAAGAATCAGCGATCGCAGCTCAAGGAGCTGCACAAGGAGGCCGAGAATAAGATGCAAACGTTAACCAATGATCTGGAACGATCGCTGACACGTGAGCAAAAGGCGCAGGAAGACAATCGATCGCTGCTCGAGAAGATTAGCGAACTGGAGAAGACGCACGCCAGTCTCGACTTTGAGCTAAAGGCGGCACAGGGACGCTACCAGCAGGAGGTCAAGGCGCACCAGGAGACGGAAAAGTCACGTCTTGTGTCGCGCGAGGAGGCCAATCTGCAAGAGGTTAAGGCGTTGCAGTCCAAGCTCAACGAGGAGAAGTCCGCCCGCATCAAGGCCGATCAGAACTCCCAGGAGAAGGAGCGACAACTGAGCATGTTGTCGGTGGACTATCGACAGATTCAGTTGCGCCTGCAGAAGCTCGAAGGTGAATGCCGCCTGGAATCGGAGAAGGTGGCCGCACTGCAGTCCCAGCTGGAACAGGAGCACACCAAACGCAACTCGCTGCTCTCGGAACTGAGTCTGCACAGCTCGGAGGTGGCGCATTTGCGCTCGCGTGAGAATCAGCTGCAAAAGGAGCTGGCCGCACAGCGCGAGGCGAAGCGTCGCTTCGAAGAAGATCTGACACAGCTGAAGGGGACCCATCACGAGGCGCTGGCCAACAATCGGGAGCTGCAGGCGCAGCTGGAGGCGGAGCAGTGTTTCTCGCGCCTCTACAAGACGCAGGCCAACGAGAATCGCGAGGAGAGCGCCGAACGTCTGTCCAAGATCGAGGATCTCGAGGAGGAACGCATCTCGCTCAAGCACCAAGTCCAGGTGGCTGTGGCACGCGCCGATTCCGAGGCGCTTGCCCGCTCCATAGCCGAGGAGACGGTCGCCGATCTCGAGAAGGAGAAGACAATTAAGGAGCTCGAACTCAAGGACTTCATCATGAAGCATCGCAACGAGATCAATGCCAAGGAGGCAACGTTAGCTACGCTCAAGGAAACCGAGGCCGATCTCCACAAGAAACTGAAGCTCAAATGCAACGAGTGCGACGATCAGCTGGTGCAGCACAAGAAACAGCTCGACGAGCTGCAGCAACAGCGCGCCGCCAAGGATGAGGAGATCGTCAAGCTGACCGAGAAGTGCAAGAACGAGGTAGTCTTCAAACAGGTGGCCGTCTCCAAATTGGCCGAAGTCATGAATCGTCGCGACTCCGACCTGCAAAGTGAGTATCTCGAGAATCTCTACCGAATCTCCACCGAATAAATTTTTTTTGTTTTGCCACAATTTTACAGAGCAAAAGAGCAAGGCCCGCTCCACGGCTGAGCTGCGCAAGAAGGAGAAGGAGATGCGTCGTTTGCAGCAGGAGCTGTCGCAGGAGCGCGAAAAGTTCAACCAGATGCTGCTCAAGTGTCAGGACCTGCAGCAGCAGGCCGTCGAGGATCAGCAGCTCAAGCAGAAGATGAACATGGAGATTGACTGCAAGGCAACCGAAATTGAGCATCTTCAGAGCAAACTCAATGAGACAGCTTCGCTATCATCCGCCGATAATGATCCCGAGGATAGTCAGGTATGCTTTCATACACACACACCCATACATACACCCACACACACCCGCACACACAAATACACATACACTTTTCTCTTTTTCTCTTTCGTTTTGTTTCGTTCCGTTGTTTTCGCCTCGGTTTCTCTATTCGAACCTGTTCTTGTTCTCGCTACTCGCTACTCACCACTCGCCCGTTCTGATTTAGCACTCCTCTCTGCTCTCACTTACACAGGACTCGGTCTTCGAGGGCGTCCTATCCGTTCCAAATAAGAAGAAAAGCCGTCGCGGCCAAAGCTGGATGCGTCAATATGTGATCGTCTCGTCGCGCAAAATCATATTTTACAATTCGGAGATCGACAAGAATAATACCACCGATCCCGTGCTCATACTCGATCTGAGGTAAGTCTCGCAATATACTTATCTCTATCATTCTCATAAGACTAATCCGCAAAATAATTCCGATGCCCAACAGCAAAGTGTATCACGTGCGCAGCGTTACCCAAGGCGATGTCATACGCGCCGATGCCAAAGAGATTCCGCGCATCTTTCAGCTGCTGTACGCCGGCGAGGGCGCCTCCCATCGTCCCGATGAGCAGCTCGATGCGACGCTGCACGTCGCAGCAATGAGGAGCGACCTGGCACCATAATACACAAGGGTAAGTGACTGCCTGTCTGCCATATACCATGTACCATATACCATATACCATATACCATATACCATATACTATATATATATTTATGAATATGTATCTACTAAAATGTATCTCAAAAATTAACTTCGGTTTTTATATGATAAATAATCTGTGATTCCCTAGCGCTTAATTCAATTAGTCATGATTATTTTCGTTTTTCCACGCTTAAAAAGCAACCTAAAATTTGCAAATGGAAAGTTCCAACGTAAGCAACCAAATAAAAAAAAAAATATATAAAAAAATATATATATATATATTTAAAGTAAAACATTGAAGAAAAATATATATATTTTAATGGTTTTTAATTCAACTTATTGGCAGCAAATCTGATTTGTAAATTTGTCAAATATTGGTGCAAAATTCAATCAACAAAACAAAAATTGTACAGATTTATTTTGATTTGTTATGCGTTTGCTGATCTATGTGTATTATAATTAATATTTCTCTTGCTCTCTCTTCTCTCTCTCTCTCTCTCTCTCTCTCTCTCTGTGTCTGTCTCTGTCTAGGTCATGAGTTTGTGCACATTACGTACCATACGCCAACGTTCTGTGATTTATGCTCCAAGCCGCTGTGGCAACTGTTTAAGCCGCCGGCGGCCTACGAATGCAAGAGGTAAATCAAATTGCTTTTTCGATTTATTACATGATATATATATATATATATATATATTTGTTGTAGATGCCGCAATAAGATACATAAGGAGCATGTCGAGAAGCATGATCCACTGGCGCCCTGCAAGCTGCACCACGATCCTCGCAGCGCACGCGACATGCTGCTGCTGGCCGACTCGCCCGAGCAGCAATCGTTATGGGTGGCGCGGCTATTGAAGCGTATCCAAAAGAGTGGATACAAGGCGAATTCATCCAACAACAACAGCACCGATGGCAGCAAGATATCGCCCAGGTAAAACAGCTGGTCTACAAACCCCACCACCCAAAAAAAAAATAAAAATACACACACACACACACAAGCTACACGCTAATACCGTCCCCGTTTCCCTCCCCGTCCCACTTTAATTGACGTTGCCACAAAAAAAAAAAAAAAATTTACTATATATATCTATATATAATTTCAAAACCTGCTGCTAATTGAAGGCTTTTTGTGTGTCTAATCTTAAGCTAATTTATCTCGTATTTTTCTTTTCTCGCTTGTTCGATCTACTCGCTCGCTCGCTCACTCGCTCGTTCGTTCGTTCGTTCGTACGTTCGCTCGCTAATAATATCAATCATCATAATCATCAAAAAACCATCATGAACTTCTCGTTTCTCACACTCGTTGCTCGCTAAACGCTGCTCGATGCTCGCTGCTCGCTGCTGGCTGATGCAGCCAATCGACACGTTCCGCTTACAAGCCGTACGCGGCGAATGTGCAACGATCCGCCACGCTGCCGGCCAACTCTTCGTTGAAACAATGAAGATGACGAGCGAAACGAGAGAAACGAGTTGAAAGATGAGGCACATATGTTATAGAATTATGGAGGCATGTGGAAAGGCGTTGCACCGGAGAAAATATGAGAATATGTAGAATGGGAATATGGAGAGAAAAACAAGTTGTCTTCTAACGATATATTTAGACTGCTTTAACAAGATGAGTGTATCTAATGTTTATACTTACCAACTACTTATAACAAAAATATTTACTTAATTTAACGCTATACATACATACTACTATCCTACCTACTATTTACCATATACCTACCTATATACACATATATACACATATATTTTTTGATTAATTTACAAACTACAACTGCAGCTATATTAATGTCAAGTTGGCCTTTTACTTCCAACTTCTGAAACTCGTTAGAACCGCTTTATTAACAAACAAAAAACAAAATCAAATCATTTTTTTTTTTGCTAAAAATGGCAACGTCAACTTCCACAACAACAACAACAACAACAAACGATAACTGAGTTCTCTATTATATAATCCTTAGGTTCGTAAAATAGTTGTACTTATGTATGTATACCATATACCATATATATATATATATATATAGGTCATGTCATGTAGCTGCCTATTTATGTATAAAAAACAAAACAAAAAACATACAGTTACACACATATGCATATACAAGGATATATATATATATTTTTTTTTGTATTTTGTCTGGGTACCCAACATTTTGTTAGTTCTTAAGCAACCCAAAAGCAAGGGCAAAGTATCTCGTTACTCGTCGATGACGATAACGAGTGGAAGATGCGTTGTAATTATGTAAAACTTTTAGCAACAAGAGTCGAACTAAAAATTCAAATTAACTTATATTATACTATATTATGTGTTATTGATATACGTATAGAGTTGAGTATATATGTATATATACACATATATGTATATGTATATGTATATATATGTATGTATGTGCCTTGTAGTTTTGTTGTAGCGAATTTCATTGGCCAAATTTTTGTTGTTGTTCTTATATAAAACTGAAACGTATTTGAGTTAAGATGGAGCTGACCTATAGCTATAGACAGGCGTATAATATACACACCTATATATATATATATATTTATCAGATTTCGTTTTGTTTGCGGCTTAAGATTGTTTCCCATTCTCCTTGCTTTGTCTCTTGTCGATGCGCTTCTGGGCACCTTTCGAATTAAGCATTTTCTTTGATTTTTGGCGAGTCAACTGAGTCTCGTGCCTGTTTTGCACCCAGTTTTTTAACCGCATAGCGTTCCACGTGGATTGGTCTCTCGTCCAGCATCGTCTCGTTTAGCTCTAGGGCCAGACCGACTGAATCCGGCTGCTGGAAGCAGACATAGGCGCCACCCTAGCAACCCCGCTCGCCACCATGCAGACAACGTGTATAGTCGATTTCGCCACAGTTGGAGAAGATCTCATGCAGCTTCTCCTCATTCGCAGAGTATTTCAGATGTGCTTGTTATCCGCATCGCTGGGTACTGACGATGCTGATGATGGATCAGCAGCCAGCAGCTGGTCCGGCTCTTGCAGCCGGCGTCACACGTAAATGATTCTCTTTGAATTTGGTGTCATTTAAAGCGAGTGCCTTCTCCGCCACCTGGCACACTCTCGGACACTACGTAGGTGTTTAGGGAGCCGGCTCCTTTGCGCTGCTTGTGCTTAAACAGCTGCTTGCCACCAGCCGTGCGCATGCGGATGGAGTTCACGGTGACGAAGGCCTCCAGCAGACGCACCAATTGCACACGTTTCGTATTGATGGGAAGATTACCAATGAATATGGTCGCTGCTTCTGCAGCTGGATCCCGCTCCCGCTTCACTGCATCTTCACCATTGTCATTCGTTTGCTTGTTTGCCTCGTGTTTCTTTTCTTTTTTGGCACTTGCTTCTCTACTTTTTATTCAATTGCCTTTAGCTTGTTCTTCGCAACTTAATGACGGGAAAAGCATAATTATAATTTGTACATACGATTATAAATGGGTCATGATCATTTTAGTTTAACTTTTGGAGATGTTAATTGATTGGAGTCCAAGTATTCCAATATTTGCAACTAACTTTAGCCAGTCGACTGACGAATAGTATATGATATTGCAAATCCTGTATATATACACAACACGTGAAATTGATTCGAGTTAATATTTTGGAATAGAAAACTCAAACTGAAGACGACTTACGAATGAATCCAAGAAGTGCAATGTTGAAGAAGTGCAACAAGACAAAACAGTGCACGTGGCAGACGACAGTAAGTCAGTCATAAATAAGCCGAAAGCAAAGGAAACCAAAGCAACATTCGATGCCATAAAGAAGGCGGCTGAAATAGAAAAATCAATGTGAAGACCCTTAAATATAAATTACAGAAGAATAATAGCATCAAGAAGAAAGTAAAGCAGTCAAAAAGAAGACGAAAGCAAAGAAAACCAATGCCACAACCGATGCTATAAAGGAAGGAAAACGATGCTAAAGAAATTTAACAGCCGCTGATATAGCCAAAATCGTGAAAAAGAAGGCCAAAAATCAGGCACAAAAACTCCCAAAAAGAAAAAGATGGAAAACAAATTGGCTAAAACTGTGGAAATTGAGAGTGAAAAGGTTAAGTCGGAGCCCAAGGCAGTCGTAATATCTAATGGACGTTGAAGTACTAATGAGCAGGACATTCAAGTCAAATCAAGTCAAGTCAAATCACACAATTACTAAATTCAAACTTGTTAGAATCTTATTACAAATTATAGTATGCTTTTGGGTCTTCTTCTTCTCGATTTTGGCTTCATCAGTGGCTGATGAATTCTTTAGCATCGGTTTCCTTTCTTTATGGCATCGGTTGTTGCTTTGCTTTTCTTTCCTTTCTGCTTATTTTTGACTGCTTCACTTTCCTCATTATATTATTGCTCTTCTTTGATTTATGTTTAAGAGTCTTCACTTTGATTTTCTGTTTCGGTCACCTTCTTTGCGGCATCCGATGTGGCTTTGCTTTTCTTTTCTTTGTGCTTATTTTTGACTGAATTACTTTCCTCTGGCACGTGCAATGTTTTGCTCTTGTTTTATTTCCTCAATGCTCTTCTTTGATTTAGTTTTAAGGGTCTTCATTTTGATGTTTCTATTTTAAAATATTAACCCGCATCAACTACGTGTTGTGTGTGTATATTGGCTTTGCAATATCGTATACTACTCTGAAGTCTCCTGGTAGCAGAAGATATAGTTACAAATGTTTCGCTTGGATTCCAATCCACTAACAACGACTCCAAACGTTCAGCTAAATTTTATAATACAATACCACAAGTAGAGGGGAAGAAAGAGAGGGACATATCGATATATGACAAGTGAAAGTTGATTGAAACAAAAAAAAAAAAAACGATAAGAAAAACGGCACAAGAGTTTTTGTGTAAAGGCTACATCTAAGTATTAAATATCAAATATGTTCTAGTTCTTAAGTTAAACAAATTATTTATTTTCAATGTATGTGTGCATATGTGTGTGTGTGTGTGTGTGTGTGTGCGTGTTTGTGTTTGTGTTTGTGTACTTTTTCTAACAGGCAGCAATCGTATTAAGTCTAATCGAATCTATTGTACTCTAGCATTCTGTATTATTTTCTTTTGATTCTCTCAAGTGTGTGCGTGTGTGACTGTGTGTGTGTGTGTGTGTGAGTGTATGTGTGTGTGTGTGTTTGTTGTAACTGTATAAAGTGTAGGCGCTGCAATTGGGCAGCAATGGGGAAATTACATGCATTTATCGCAAAATCAGTTTTTCTTTTAAGTCTTGGACGTATTTTTTTTTTTTTTTCATGATTAATAGTAATGATAACATATATTCGAGGTATTATTTGCTCAACTTGATTATATATTTCAGTATACGAAAATACAGTTTTTCATTCTTCAAAGTTTAGACTTGACATAAAACTCTTCACCACCCACTCTCCAATTGAGTTTTCTCTAGTGGAAGTGATTCCAGCAATCGCAAGTTCTAATGATGCTTTATGTGATTTCTTAAATCGGTAGTTGTTGTCTCCTTGAAAATTGATCCAACCAGCAGGTGTCTTAAAGGACTCATATCTATCCTCGTCACTGACATTGTCATCATCGTCTTTGTCTTCCTTTTCTAGTCCCTCTATTTCTTTATTGGCTTTAACTTGTTCCAAGTGATATTTATACAGATCCTCTTTCTTGAATATTTCTGTAAGTTCCCCAACAAGTTTGCCTCCTAAAAAAATGATCGCACTGTTAATAGCGACAAGAGAGCAGTTCCCTGCATCATATCTTATCGCATTGATAGATCTCTCATATCCCATAAGGCTTCCTGCAATGTGCACAATCATAAAAGTTACTTGGTTTGCACTTGCTGAATATGGACTCTTGACTGATAACCTCATTCCTAACATATAAGGGAAATAAGAATAGGCGTCCTTGACTTCCTCTTCCTCTGACCTTTCTCCATACATCTGATGAATTTCATCATCTACCGAACTCACGAGAAGCCAGTTAACGGCGTCATAAGTATCAGTATATCCCATTCTCTTCCTCAGATACTCCACACTCAGAAGTCCTGCAACTCCGTTGAATTTATCAGATTTCGTTTTGTTTGCGGCTTAAGATTGTTTCCCATTCTCCTTGCTTTGTCTCTTGTCGATGCGCTTCTGGGCACCTTTCGAATTAAGCATTTTCTTTGATTTTTGGCGAGTCAGCTGAGTCTCGTGCCTGTTTTGCACCCAGTTTTTTAACCGCATAGCGTTCCACGTGGATTGGTCTCTCGTCCAGCATCGTCTCGTTTAGCTCTAGGGCCAGACCGACTGTATCCGGCTGCTGGAAGCAGACATAGGCGCCACCCTAGCAACCCCGCGCGCCACCATGCAGACAACGTGTATAGTCGATTTCGCCACAGTTGGAGAAGATCTCATGCAGCTTCTCCTCATTCGCGGAGTATTTCAGATGTGCTTGTTATCCGCATCGCTGGGTACTGACGATGCTGATGATGGATCAGCAGCCAGCAGCTGGTCCGGCTCTTGCAGCCGGCGTCACACGTAAATGATTCTCTTTGAATTTGGTGTCATTTAAAGCGAGTGCCTTCTCCGCCACCTGGCACACTCTCGGACACTACGTAGGTGTTTAGGGAGCCGGCTCCTTTGCGCTGCTTGTGCTTAAACAGCTGCTTGCCACCAGCCGTGCGCATGCGGATGGAGTTCACGGTGACGAAGGCCTCCAGCAGACGCACCAATTGCACACGTTTCGTATTGATGGGAAGATTACCAATGAATATGGTCGCTGCTTCTGCAGCTGGATCCCGCTCCCGCTTCACTGCATCTTCACCATTGTCATTCGTTTTCTTGTTTGCCTCGTGTTTCTTTTCTTTTTTGGCACTTGCTTCTCTACTTTTTATTCAATTGCCTTTAGCTTGTTCTTCGCAACTTAATGACGGGAAAAGCATAATTATAATTTGTACATACGATTATAAATGGGTCATGATCATTTTAGTTTAACTTTTGGAGATGTTAATTGATTGGAGTCCAAGTATTCCAATATTTGCAACTAACTTTAGCCAGTCGACTGACGAATAGTATATGATATTGCAAATCCTGTATATATACACAACACGTGAAATTGATTCGAGTTAATATTTTGGAATAGAAAACTCAAACTGAAGACGACTTACGAATGAATCCAAGAAGTGCAATGTTGAAGAAGTGCAACAAGACAAAACAGTGCACGTGGCAGACGACAGTAAGTCAGTCATAAATAAGCCGAAAGCAAAGGAAACCAAAGCAACATTCGATGCCATAAAGAAGGCGGCTGAAATAGAAAAATCAATGTGAAGACCCTTAAATATAAATTACAGAAGAATAATAGCATCAAGAAGAAAGTAAAGCAGTCAAAAAGAAGACGAAAGCAAAGAAAACCAATGCCACAACCGATGCTATAAAGGAAGGAAAACGATGCTAAAGAAATTTAACAGCCGCTGATATAGCCAAAATCGTGAAAAAGAAGGCCAAAAATCAGGCACAAAAACTCCCAAAAAGAAAAAGATGGAAAACAAATTGGCTAAAACTGTGGAAATTGAGAGTGAAAAGGTTAAGTCGGAGCCCAAGGCAGTCGTAATATCTAATGGACGTTGAAGTACTAATGAGCAGGACATTCAAGTCAAATCAAGTCAAGTCAAATCACACAATTACTAAATTCAAACTTGTTAGAATCTTATTACAAATTATAGTATGCTTTTGGGTCTTCTTCTTCTCGATTTTGGCTTCATCAGTGGCTGATGAATTCTTTAGCATCGGTTTCCTTTCTTTATGGCATCGGTTGTTGCTTTGCTTTTCTTTCCTTTCTGCTTATTTTTGACTGCTTCACTTTCCTCATTATATTATTGCTCTTCTTTGATTTATGTTTAAGAGTCTTCACTTTGATTTTCTGTTTCGGTCACCTTCTTTGCGGCATCCGATGTGGCTTTGCTTTTCTTTTCTTTGTGCTTATTTTTGACTGAATTACTTTCCTCTGGCACGTGCAATGTTTTGCTCTTGTTTTATTTCCTCAATGCTCTTCTTTGATTTAGTTTTAAGGGTCTTCATTTTGATGTTTCTATTTTAAAATATTAACCCGCATCAACTACGTGTTGTGTGTGTATATTGGCTTTGCAATATCGTATACTACTCTGAAGTCTCCTGGTAGCAGAAGATATAGTTACAAATGTTTCGCTTGGATTCCAATCCACTAACAACGACTCCAAACGTTCAGCTAAATTTTATAATACAATACCACAAGTAGAGGGGAAGAAAGAGAGGGACATATCGATATATGACAAGTGAAAGTTGATTGAAACAAAAAAAAAAAAACGATAAGAAAAACGGCACAAGAGTTTTTGTGTAAAGGCTACATCTAAGTATTAAATATCAAATATGTTCTAGTTCTTAAGTTAAACAAATTATTTATTTTCAATGTATGTGTGCATATGTGTGTGTGTGTGTGTGTGTGTGTGCGTGTTTGTGTTTGTGTTTGTGTACTTTTTCTAACAGGCAGCAATCGTATTAAGTCTAATCGAATCTATTGTACTCTAGCATTCTGTATTATTTTCTTTTGATTCTCTCAAGTGTGTGCGTGTGTGACTGTGTGTGTGTGTGTGTGTGAGTGTATGTGTGTGTGTGTGTTTGTTGTAACTGTATAAAGTGTAGGCGCTGCAATTGGGCAGCAATGGGGAAATTACATGCATTTATCGCAAAATCAGTTTTTCTTTTAAGTCTTGGACGTATTTTTTTTTTTTTTTCATGATTAATAGTAATGATAACATATATTCGAGGTATTATTTGCTCAACTTGATTATATATTTCAGTATACGAAAATACAGTTTTTCATTCTTCAAAGTTTAGACTTGACATAAAACTCTTCACCACCCACTCTCCAATTGAGTTTTCTCTAGTGGAAGTGATTCCAGCAATCGCAAGTTCTAATGATGCTTTATGTGATTTCTTAAATCGGTAGTTGTTGTCTCCTTGAAAATTGATCCAACCAGCAGGTGTCTTAAAGGACTCATATCTATCCTCGTCACTGACATTGTCATCATCGTCTTTGTCTTCCTTTTCTAGTCCCTCTATTTCTTTATTGGCTTTAACTTGTTCCAAGTGATATTTATACAGATCCTCTTTCTTGAATATTTCTGTAAGTTCCCCAACAAGTTTGCCTCCTAAAAAAATGATCGCACTGTTCATAGCGACAAGAGAGCAGTTCCCTGCATCATATCTTATCGCATTGATAGATCTCTCATATCCCATAAGGCTTCCTGCAATGTGCACAATCATAAAAGTTACTTGGTTTGCACTTGCTGAATATGGACTCTTGACTGATAACCTCATTCCTAACATATAAGGGAAATAAGAATAGGCGTCCTTGACTTCCTCTTCCTCTGACCTTTCTCCATACATCTGATGAATTTCATCATCTACCGAACTCACGAGAAGCCAGTTAACGGCGTCATAAGTATCAGTATATCCCATTCTCTTCCTCAGATACTCCACACTCAGAAGTCCTGCAACTCCGTTGAATTTATCAGATTTCGTTTTGTTTGCGGCTTAAGATTGTTTCCCATTCTCCTTGCTTTGTCTCTTGTCGATGCGCTTCTGGGCACCTTTCGAATTAAGCATTTTCTTTGATTTTTGGCGAGTCAGCTGAGTCTCGTGCCTGTTTTGCACCCAGTTTTTTAACCGCATAGCGTTCCACGTGGATTGGTCTCTCGTCCAGCATCGTCTCGTTTAGCTCTAGGGCCAGACCGACTGTATCCGGCTGCTGGAAGCAGACATAGGCGCCACCCTAGCAACCCCGCGCGCCACCATGCAGACAACGTGTATAGTCGATTTCGCCACAGTTGGAGAAGATCTCATGCAGCTTCTCCTCATTCGCGGAGTATTTCAGATGTGCTTGTTATCCGCATCGCTGGGTACTGACGATGCTGATGATGGATCAGCAGCCAGCAGCTGGTCCGGCTCTTGCAGCCGGCGTCACACGTAAATGATTCTCTTTGAATTTGGTGTCATTTAAAGCGAGTGCCTTCTCCGCCACCTGGCACACTCTCGGACACTACGTAGGTGTTTAGGGAGCCGGCTCCTTTGCGCTGCTTGTGCTTAAACAGCTGCTTGCCACCAGCCGTGCGCATGCGGATGGAGTTCACGGTGACGAAGGCCTCCAGCAGACGCACCAATTGCACACGTTTCGTATTGATGGGAAGATTACCAATGAATATGGTCGCTGCTTCTGCAGCTGGATCCCGCTCCCGCTTCACTGCATCTTCACCATTGTCATTCGTTTTCTTGTTTGCCTCGTGTTTCTTTTCTTTTTTGGCACTTGCTTCTCTACTTTTTATTCAATTGCCTTTAGCTTGTTCTTCGCAACTTAATGACGGGAAAAGCATAATTATAATTTGTACATACGATTATAAAATGATCATATAGTTTAACTTTTGGAGATGTTAATTGATTGGAGTCCAAGTATTCCAATATTTGCAACTATCTTTAGCCAGTCGACTGACGAATAGTATATGATATTGCAAAT
This sequence comes from Drosophila kokeensis, assembly GCA_035042145.1. Lineage (NCBI taxonomy): Eukaryota > Metazoa > Arthropoda > Insecta > Diptera > Drosophilidae > Drosophila > Drosophila kokeensis. The sequence goes on from JAWNLT010000259.1 coordinate 762,098, forward strand.
CCTGTATATATACACAACACGTGAAATTGATTCGAGTTAATATTTTGGAATAGAAAACTCAAACTGAAGACGACTTACGAATGAATCCAAGAAGTGCAATGTTGAAGAAGTGCAACAAGACAAAACAGTGCACGTGGCAGACGACAGTAAGTCAGTCATAAATAAGCCGAAAGCAAAGGAAACCAAAGCGACATTCGATGCCATAAAGAAGGCGGCTGAAATAGAAAAATCAATGTGAAGACCCTTAAATATAAATTACAGAAGAATAATAGCATCAAGAAGAAAGTAAAGCAGTCAAAAAGAAGACGAAAGCAAAGAAAACCAATGCCACAACCGATGCTATAAAGGAAGGAAAACGATGCTAAAGAAATTTAACAGCCGCTGATATAGCCAAAATCGTGAAAAAGAAGGCCAAAAATCAGGCACAAAAACTCCCAAAAAGAAAAAGATGGAAAACAAATTGGCTAAAACTGTGGAAATTGAGAGTGAAAAGGTTAAGTCGGAGCCCAAGGCAGTCGTAATATCTAATGGACGTTGAAGTACTAATGAGCAGGACATTCAAGTCAAATCAAGTCAAGTCAAATCACACAATTACTAAATTCAAACTTGTTAGAATCTTATTACAAATTATAGTATGCTTTTGGGTCTTCTTCTTCTCGATTTTGGCTTCATCAGTGGCTGATGAATTCTTTAGCATCGGTTTCCTTTCTTTATGGCATCGGTTGTTGCTTTGCTTTTCTTTCCTTTCTGCTTATTTTTGACTGCTTCACTTTCCTCATTATATTATTGCTCTTCTTTGATTTATGTTTAAGAGTCTTCACTTTGATTTTCTGTTTCGGTCACCTTCTTTGCGGCATCCGATGTGGCTTTGCTTTTCTTTTCTTTGTGCTTATTTTTGACTGAATTACTTTCCTCTGGCACGTGCAATGTTTTGCTCTTGTTTTATTTCCTCAATGCTCTTCTTTGATTTAGTTTTAAGGGTCTTCATTTTGATGTTTCTATTTTAAAATATTAACCCGCATCAACTACGTGTTGTGTGTGTATATTGGCTTTGCAATATCGTATACTACTCTGAAGTCTCCTGGTAGCAGAAGATATAGTTACAAATGTTTCGCTTGGATTCCAATCCACTAACAACGACTCCAAACGTTCAGCTAAATTTTATAATACAATACCACAAGTAGAGGGGAAGAAAGAGAGGGACATATCGATATATGACAAGTGAAAGTTGATTGAAACAAAAAAAAAAAAAACGATAAGAAAAACGGCACAAGAGTTTTTGTGTAAAGGCTACATCTAAGTATTAAATATCAAATATGTTCTAGTTCTTAAGTTAAACAAATTATTTATTTTCAATGTATGTGTGCATATGTGTGTGTGTGTGTGTGTGTGTGTGTGCGTGTTTGTGTTTGTGTTTGTGTACTTTTTCTAACAGGCAGCAATCGTATTAAGTCTAATCGAATCTATTGTACTCTAGCATTCTGTATTATTTTCTTTTGATTCTCTCAAGTGTGTGCGTGTGTGACTGTGTGTGTGGGTGTGTGTGGGTGGGTGTGAGTGTATGTGTGTGTGTGTGTGTGTGAGTGTATGTGTGTGTGTGTGTTTGTTGTAACTGTATAAAGTGTAGGCGCTGCAATTGGGCAGCAATGGGGAAATTACATGCATTTATCGCAAAATCAGTTTTTCTTTTAAGTCTTGGACGTATTTTTTTTTTTTTTTCATGATTAATAGTAATGATAACATATATTCGAGGTATTATTTGCTCAACTTGATTATATATTTCAGTATACGAAAATACAGTTTTTCATTCTTCAAAGTTTAGACTTGACATAAAACTCTTCACCACCCACTCTCCAATTGAGTTTTCTCTAGTGGAAGTGATTCCAGAAATCGCAAGTTCTAATGATGCTTTATGTGATTTCTTAAATCGGTAGTTGTTGTCTCCTTGAAAATTGATCCAACCAGCAGGTGTCTTAAAGGACTCATATCTATCCTCGTCACTGACATTGTCATCATCGTCTTTGTCTTCCTTTTCTAGTCCCTCTATTTCTTTATTGGCTTTAACTTGTTCCAAGTGATATTTATACAGATCCTCTTTCTTGAATATTTCTGTAAGTTCCCCAACAAGTTTGCCTCCTAAAAAAATGATCGCACTGTTCATAGCGACAAGAGAGCAGTTCCCTGCATCATATCTTATCGCATTGATAGATCTCTCATATCCCATAAGGCTTCCTGCAATGTGCACAATCATAAAAGTTACTTGGTTTGCACTTGCTGAATATGGACTCTTGACTGATAACCTCATTCCTAACATATAAGGGAAATAAGAATAGGCGTCCTTGACTTCCTCTTCCTCTGACCTTTCTCCATACATCTGATGAATTTCATCATCTACCGAACTCACGAGAAGCCAGTTAACGGCGTCATAAGTATCAGTATATCCCATTCTCTTCCTCAGATACTCCACACTCAGAAGTCCTGCAACTCCGTTGAATTTATCAGATTTCGTTTTGTTTGCGGCTTAAGATTGTTTCCCATTCTCCTTGCTTTGTCTCTTGTCGATGCGCTTCTGGGCACCTTTCGAATTAAGCATTTTCTTTGATTTTTGGCGAGTCAGCTGAGTCTCGTGCCTGTTTTGCACCCAGTTTTTTAACCGCATAGCGTTCCACGTGGATTGGTCTCTCGTCCAGCATCGTCTCGTTTAGCTCTAGGGCCAGACCGACTGTATCCGGCTGCTGGAAGCAGACATAGGCGCCACCCTAGCAACCCCGCGCGCCACCATGCAGACAACGTGTATAGTCGATTTCGCCACAGTTGGAGAAGATCTCATGCAGCTTCTCCTCATTCGCGGAGTATTTCAGATGTGCTTGTTATCCGCATCGCTGGGTACTGACGATGCTGATGATGGATCAGCAGCCAGCAGCTGGTCCGGCTCTTGCAGCCGGCGTCACACGTAAATGATTCTCTTTGAATTTGGTGTCATTTAAAGCGAGTGCCTTCTCCGCCACCTGGCACACTCTCGGACACTACGTAGGTGTTTAGGGAGCCGGCTCCTTTGCGCTGCTTGTGCTTAAACAGCTGCTTGCCACCAGCCGTGCGCATGCGGATGGAGTTCACGGTGACGAAGGCCTCCAGCAGACGCACCAATTGCACACGTTTCGTATTGATGGGAAGATTACCAATGAATATGGTCGCTGCTTCTGCAGCTGGATCCCGCTCCCGCTTCACTGCATCTTCACCATTGTCATTCGTTTTCTTGTTTGCCTCGTGTTTCTTTTCTTTTTTGGCACTTGCTTCTCTACTTTTTATTCAATTGCCTTTAGCTTGTTCTTCGCAACTTAATGACGGGAAAAGCATAATTATAATTTGTACATACGATTATAAAATGATCATATAGTTTAACTTTTGGAGATGTTAATTGATTGGAGTCCAAGTATTCCAATATTTGCAACTATCTTTAGCCAGTCGACTGACGAATAGTATATGATATTGCAAATCCTGTATATATACACAACACGTGAAATTGATTCGCGTTAATATTTTGGAATAGAAAACTCAAACTGAAGACGACTTACGAATGAATCCAAGAAGTGCAATGTTGAAGAAGTGCAACAAGACAAAACAGTGCACGTGGCAGACGACAGTAAGTCAGTCATAAATAAGCCGAAAGCAAACGAAACCAAAGCGACATTCGATGCCATAAAGAAGGCGGCTGAAATAGAAAAATCAATGTGAAGACCCTTAAATATAAATTACAGAAGAATAATAGCATCAAGAAGAAAGTAAAGCAGTCAAAAAGAAGACGAAAGCAAAGAAAACCAATGCCACAACCGATGCTATAAAGGAAGGAAAACGATGCTAAAGAAATTTAACAGCCGCTGATATAGCCAAAATCGTGAAAAAGAAGGCCAAAAATCAGGCACAAAAACTCCCAAAAAGAAAAAGATGGAAAACAAATTGGCTAAAACTGTGGAAATTGAGAGTGAAAAGGTTAAGTCGGAGCCCAAGGCAGTCGTAATATCTAATGGACGTTGAAGTACTAATGAGCAGGACATTCAAGTCAAATCAAGTCAAGTCAAATCACACAATTACTAAATTCAAACTTGTTAGAATCTTATTACAAATTATAGTATGCTTTTGGGTCTTCTTCTTCTCGATTTTGGCTTCATCAGTGGCTGATGAATTCTTTAGCATCGGTTTCCTTTCTTTATGGCATCGGTTGTTGCTTTGCTTTTCTTTCCTTTCTGCTTATTTTTGACTGCTTCACTTTCCTCATTATATTATTGCTCTTCTTTGATTTATGTTTAAGAGTCTTCACTTTGATTTTCTGTTTCGGTCACCTTCTTTGCGGCATCCGATGTGGCTTTGCTTTTCTTTTCTTTGTGCTTATTTTTGACTGAATTACTTTCCTCTGGCACGTGCAATGTTTTGCTCTTGTTTTATTTCCTCAATGCTCTTCTTTGATTTAGTTTTAAGGGTCTTCATTTTGATGTTTCTATTTTAAAATATTAACCCGCATCAACTACGTGTTGTGTGTGTATATTGGCTTTGCAATATCGTATACTACTCTGAAGTCTCCTGGTAGCAGAAGTTATAGTTACAAATGTTTCGCTTGGATTCCAATCCACTAACAACGACTCCAAACGTTCAGCTAAATTTTATAATACAATACCACAAGTAGAGGGGAAGAAAGAGAGGGACATATCGATATATGACAAGTGAAAGTTGATTGAAACAAAAAAAAAAAAAACGATAAGAAAAACGGCACAAGAGTTTTTGTGTAAAGGCTACATCTAAGTATTAAATATCAAATATGTTCTAGTTCTTAAGTTAAACAAATTATTTATTTTCAATGTATGTGTGCATATGTGTGTGTGTGTGTGTGTGTGTGTGCGTGTTTGTGTTTGTGTTTGTGTACTTTTTCTAACAGGCAGCAATCGTATTAAGTCTAATCGAATCTATTGTACTCTAGCATTCTGTATTATTTTCTTTTGATTCTCTCAAGTGTGTGCGTGTGTGACTGTGTGTGTGTGTGTGTGTGAGTGTATGTGTGTGTGTGTGTGTGTGAGTGTATGTGTGTGTGTGTGTTTGTTGTAACTGTATAAAGTGTAGGCGCTGCAATTGGGCAGCAATGGGGAAATTACATGCATTTATCGCAAAATCAGTTTTTCTTTTAAGTCTTGGACGTATTTTTTTTTTTTTTTCATGATTAATAGTAATGATAACATATATTCGAGGTATTATTTGCTCAACTTGATTATATATTTCAGTATACGAAAATACAGTTTTTCATTCTTCAAAGTTTAGACTTGACATAAAACTCTTCACCACCCACTCTCCAATTGAGTTTTCTCTAGTGGAAGTGATTCCAGAAATCGCAAGTTCTAATGATGCTTTATGTGATTTCTTAAATCGGTAGTTGTTGTCTCCTTGAAAATTGATCCAACCAGCAGGTGTCTTAAAGGACTCATATCTATCCTCGTCACTGACATTGTCATCATCGTCTTTGTCTTCCTTTTCTAGTCCCTCTATTTCTTTATTGGCTTTAACTTGTTCCAAGTGATATTTATACAGATCCTCTTTCTTGAATATTTCTGTAAGTTCCCCAACAAGTTTGCCTCCTAAAAAAATGATCGCACTGTTCATAGCGACAAGAGAGCAGTTCCCTGCATCATATCTTATCGCATTGATAGATCTCTCATATCCCATAAGGCTTCCTGCAATGTGCACAATCATAAAAGTTACTTGGTTTGCACTTGCTGAATATGGACTCTTGACTGATAACCTCATTCCTAACATATAAGGGAAATAAGAATAGGCGTCCTTGACTTCCTCTTCCTCTGACCTTTCTCCATACATCTGATGAATTTCATCATCTACCGAACTCACGAGAAGCCAGTTAACGGCGTCATAAGTATCAGTATATCCCATTCTCTTCCTCAGATACTCCACACTCAGAAGTCCTGCAACTCCGTTGAATCGAGTGATGATTGTTCCGATACGGAGATTTGTGCAAGAATGAGTCAAGAATCTCCCTAAGAACATATCAATTGCACTCATCAACATTGTAAATTGTTCGTCTTTATGGAACTTTTCTCCAATTTGGACGAATCCAATCAACTGCATTCTTTCTCCGAGGTTTTGATTTATCAGTGTGGAGTTCATTACACTGGTTGCCTTTTTAAGGAAGTTAGATCTTCCTTTCTCAACGGTATGGGCTGCCCTGTACGCAATGACAATCCCCATGGCCAACCACAAATCATCTTCCTCACAATCAACTGCCTTATCCCCCAATGCCTCAGGTGTATACTTTTGATCCCATGACAAAGTTATTAAATCAGTAGCATTCATCTCCCCTTCAAGAATAACCTTTCCATAGGTCTTCCAATCAGTGTCAAGTGTTGCAACTAAGTGCTTTTTTGTGAATTCATACATAAAGTAAAGGACCGGCTTTATCAATTTAATATCTCCTTTCAAAAAGGCAAAAGTGTAAGCGCATAGTGTACCGTACTCCATCGACGTTCCGTGCATATACAGTATTGGTTTGTCTTTGAGTAGCTTCATTTTAGCCCAGGGATACTCCACAGGTACTTCCGTCTCAGGTGCCTTTGCATGATGAGACCGACCAGAGATTGTACTAAAGAATTTGGTACAAGGTTTGGAGGACATGATGTAAAGAATTACAAAAATTAAAAGAAAAGTAACAAGCATAAAATACTGTTTTCAATATATATATATATATATATATATACATATACATATATAAATATGTTTTAGGTTGTAGCTGGAGTGTGCCTAGAAACTGTTATATCAAAAATGAAATTGAGTTACAATTACGAAACGAAACTGAATCAAAAGCAAATCAACAAAAGTCTAACAATTAATCGATACTACAAATACACAAACATTCTATATATTTTTTGACTTTCTTTTAGCATTTAGTAGAAACAAAAAAAAACAAAAACAAAAACAAAAACAAAAACAAAGAACTTTGAAAGCGCTGCTTTTTTTTTATTATTATTTTATTATTATTATTATTATTATTACTATTATTATTATATTATAAGTTGTATTACGTTTATGTTTAATGCTATGTCTAGTTTAACAATGTATGTAATTAAATGTCTCTTAAAACCGAATGAATTTCCCCAAACGCAATTCTACGAGTAAATAAAGTAATGTGTACAAAAATCAATAATTATCAACACGTTTTCCATCCCCTTATTCATTTGTGTCTTCTTCTAGTTACCGTTTCTTTTTGCCTATCTTTACTTTCGTTAATCCTGTTTTACCATTGATTTCTTTGTTGTTTTTTTCACACACACACACACACACACACACACACACACACACACGCACACACACACGCACACACACATCGAGTTTTCTTATTTTATGTCAAGCAGCCCAGCAGCATTGAGCAACAGCATACAAACCTTGAGACTGTCGAATCGGCTCCTGAACAGCTTTAAGAAACGATTACGTGGCGGCGTCAACAGCGTCAATGACTAAACATAATCACAAAATATGTGTACATATACAAATTATATATATATATATATATATATTCTTATATTATTCCTACTTTGTATTACAATGTTAACACTGACTCTAAATTAAGTTCCACTAAAGTCTGAATTATTGCGAATCTGTGTAACATCAATGACAAAAAAATAAATGTTTAAAAATGATTTTGAAAACATCCTTTGTAGTTTTTTTTTTATATACGGACTTACAATATTTGAAAATTATATTACATACTTGATCATGTCATATGCAGTATCTGTTTTCATTCTTTTCGCACGGAAATCTTTCAGCATAAGATGAACAGATGAAGATGTGGTACATCTCTTGCCACAAAATGTATGGTAAGGCATCAATAGATGCAAAGATAATCTATCTAAATGATTGCCCCTGAGCCCTGTGTCGCAACACTCTCCGAAATTGACATTTATCTTTATATCTGTTGTGGGTTGGGCTATGTTTCTTTTGTCTGTGGCGCTGTCTCTGAATCTCTAATTGGCCATCATCGGCATTTATCATAATAATTATTAAATCGTTGTAATGCATTGAAAATTGTATGAATAAAAGATAAGCATGGTCAAACAGCTGATTATATTGATTGTCTTCGATTGGGTTGCACTTACATTTGCATTCGTATTTGCATTTGCATTCGATTTGGTTTTCAACAAAGATTTCATTCGTTTTTTATGTGACTTGATCGTTGACGTACTAACTGCCCTGGCCCAAAGATACCGTGCACCGCTTGAGCCAAGCTAAATATGATCCACCTTTGGTTATAATTTGAGTATTGGAACTGGCATGGGTTATGGATATCATAATTTGAACTATAAGTTTGTAGAGAAAAGCTAAAAAATCAGAGAGAATCAATATCATTATTAATTAGTTTAGCTAAAAAATCATGGCTCCACGATCCGAAAGAGAATGAAAATTTATTATAAAAGTCCAAGCAAGCAATGGAAATTGTTTTTGTGCGGATTCTATCTTATCGTAATGAACCCAAGATCCTAACTCTAGATTAGAAGCAGTGGAATACGAAGAGTTTTACTTATACAGGCATCGTCAAGGGATCAGGGAAAAAATGTGATAAACTTTCTCTGTGCTAAGAGTTCAAAATCTGGAGATACTAGGCACTCCGCCTCTCTCTCTCTCTCTCTCTCTCCTGACTTTATTCTGTCGCTCGGGTTTTCAGTATCCGCAACGCTACATCTGATTTGCGCCATGTGCCAATCTTAGCTTACATACAAACGCATTTCTGTACTTATTTATGCACTTGTATAGACAAAATTGCAATTCGGTTAATTACCAAAGATTCGAGAAACAACAACAAATCGTTCAACATTTTTGAAATTCACAAAAAATATGTTTGTATGCAATATGGTATTTGGTATGCAATTGTCAAAATATAATTTTCAAACTTTTGTCTGTATGTAGAAGAAATACTAATTAATATAAATGAAGTACGGATTACTTGCATTATTCTCGGCGTGTCTGCTTGAGTTCTTGAGTTTCTTAAAAAAAAAACTATTAAAACGAAACTTTTATCGCAGTGTAGCCAGTGATTAAATACTCTTACAGGCAAATCTGTCATAGATTCGGTATATATATAATACCCATATTAATCATATCATATCTATAATGTATATATGACCAACGATGAATATGGCATCCGATGTTAAAAAGTTGTTGTAATATTGCCAATGAGCTGGCAGGATTCAAAACCTTATACTACAAGTTATGCATAATAAAGAAAATAATAAAGAATTCAATTAGATAAAAAGGATTAATAGAAAGGAAATTATTTTAGTTGCAAGTTGGAAAAAAATTCATTTATTTAGTTGTCTATAATGGAATAAGTAGAAAATCGAAATTTTGCTTTGCATCAGGATAGCTTCAAAAAAGTGAGAGAAAAAAAATAGGTATGCATTAAAAAAAAATAAATATATATATGTATATATGTATTAAATATATGCTGATGAAGAATATATATACATATACTACCTTTGTACAATTTGTAACATGTTGCATGACATAATTATAATACCCGCTGGCTGCATGGCTAATACCAACGGAATAACAAGCTCATCTTTCTATTGTTGTCTGTCTGTCTGTGTGTCTCTCTGTCTGTCTGTGTTTGTCTGTCTGCCTCTCTGTGTCCATCTGTCCATATGCACTAAAAGAAAGCGCGACGCGTCTTCGCATAAGCAAGTCATATCAACATTTTCACACACACGCTTAAGCATTCTTCCAGCAAATTATCAAAGTCAACAGTTGAGTTCGGTTCTTGCGATAAAGTCAACGCGGCCCCCACAACGCATTTCTTCTTGTTCTTGTTTTTGTTCTTCTTCTTCTTTGCTGTAAGTTGATTGCAACTGTATCTCAATCTACACGCATACCATACATACATACATACATAAATAAATAAATAAATAAATAAATGCATGCATTCATTTGTAGTTGTTTTCGAAAAAGAATAGATTCTCAAATATGCTCAAAAAGGTGACCGTCGAACATGGCCAGGGTTGCCAGACTATCTAACTGGGCACCGTAATTTCTAATTTGTACTTAACTAGCGCCCATTTGTCTGTCTCTGCACTATACACACAAAAAAAAAAGCAGTCGGAGTTTCATGTTTTGTGACTCATTCGACACTGTCTATGAAATTCCTTTAGCTACTGCTCGCTGCTATTGCTCATTTGTTTGCATTGCGGGGGGAAGTGTTGGGATGGGTAGGGGTGGGGGAGGGGGGGGGGCTGCAAGCAGGTTGTTGTTTCTGGTCTGTATGTGAGTAATCGATCCCGATTTTCCGCAATTTATTTACATAAATGACTTGCTCTTGGTGCTGGAGCTGATGTTCTGTTTGCGATTACGAAACTTTTTTTGTGTAAACACTTTATTCCAGCCTTTTTATTTTTGCTGTCGGAAGTCTGCTATCATATCTTGGCAATGACCTAATAATACTATACAACATGCAAATTTTTTTTTATACTTTTTTTTTTTAATTACCTTTACTGAAATTTTGAAAAGAAAAAAGCATGCTTTGAAATTTCAGTCGAAGTTTGTTCAGCTCAGTTCAGTTCAGTTCAGTTCAGTTCAGTTCAGCTCAGTTCAGTTCAGTTGGAAGTTTTCAGTAGAGGTATCACATCAAATGATAGAAAGCAATTGCTTTTGAAAATCGGTTCTGTTTCGACAAAGAAAAATATATTTTTTTGCTGTTTTATTTTTGTTAACTTTTTTTAACCAATATACTGCTTCATATTCGATATTCAATACAATAGAGCGACGGCGCTGGAGCGCGAGATGCGCGATCCGACCAGCATATGCAACGTGGACTGCCTGCTGGACACGGTGTCGGCGCTGGTGAGCGATTGCGAGCACGATTCGCTTAAGCGTCTCAAGAACATTGAGCAATATGCATATAAATGTGAGTAGCGGCAAAATGATTTTATCATTTCGAGAACTGAAATAACTTTTCTTTTTTTTTGGTTGTTTGTTGCCTGCAGATAAGCCGCTGGCGCAGCGGATCAATCAGCTGCGGATGAATGTGGATGATTTTGATTTCATCAAGCTAATCGGAGCCGGCGCCTTTGGTGAGGTGCAGCTGGTGCGGCACAAGTCTTCCAGTCAGGTGTATGCCATGAAGCGTCTATCCAAATTCGAGATGATGAAACGACCAGATTCCGCCTTCTTCTGGGAGGAGCGTCACATAATGGCACATGCGAACTCCGAGTGGATTGTGCAGCTGCATTTCGCATTCCAGGACACCAAATATCTATACATGGTGATGGATTTTATGCCAGGCGGTGATATTGTTTCGCTAATGGGCGACTATGAGATACCAGAGAAATGGGCCATATTCTATACGATGGAGGTGGTGCTGGCACTGGACACCATACACAACATGGGCTTCGTGCATCGGGACGTCAAGCCGGACAACATGCTGTTGGACAGCTATGGCCATCTGAAGCTAGCCGATTTCGGCACCTGCATGCGCATGGGCGCCAATGGACAGGTGGTGTCCAGCAATGCAGTCGGCACACCGGACTACATCAGTCCCGAGGTGCTGCAGTCGCAGGGCGTTGACAATGAATATGGGCGCGAATGTGACTGGTGGTCGGTGGGCATATTTCTGTATGAGATGCTGTTCGGCGAGACGCCCTTCTATGCGGACTCGCTGGTGGGCACCTATGGCAAAATAATGGATCACAAGAATTCGCTCAGCTTTCCGGCCGAGGTGGAGATCAGTGAGCATGCCAAGGCGTTGATACGAGCCTTCCTCACCGATCGCACACAGCGCCTGGGTCGCTTTGGCATTGAGGACATTAAGGCGCATCCGTTCTTCCGCAACGACACCTGGTCCTTCGACAATATACGCGAGAGTGTGCCGCCTGTGGTGCCGGAGCTGGCATCCGACGATGATACGCGCAATTTTGAGGATATTGAGCGCGATGAGAAGACGGAGGAGGTGTTCCCGGTGCCCAAGAGTTTCGATGGCAATCATTTGCCATTCATCGGCTTCACCTACACGGGCGACTATCAGCTGCTCTCCAGCGACACCGTCGACGCCGAGTCCAAGGCATCGCAGTCGGTGAACAGCAGCAGCAGCAATGCCAACAATAATCATGGCCACAATCATCGCCATCGCCCCTCCAATTCCAATGAGCTGAAACGGCTTGAGGCGCTGCTGGAACGCGAACGCGGACGTGCCGAGGCTCTGGAACAGCAGGACACGAGTCTGCGGCAACAGATCGAGTTGAGCACAAAGCGGGAGGCCGAACTGCAGCGCATTGCCAGCGAATACGAGAAGGATCTGGCGCTGAGGCAGCACAACTACAAGGTGGCTATGCAGAAGGTCGAGGTGGAGATCGAGCTGCGCAAGAAAGCCGAGGCCCAAATGGCCGACACGCAGCGCAAGCTGGAGAATGAGCTAAAGACGCGCACGCGAGATCTGAATATCAATGAGAAGGTGCTGACGCTGGAGAAGCAGCTGCACGACATGGAGCTGAGCTTTAAGACCGAAACGGAGCAAACGCAAAAGCTGAAGAAACAAAATGCCGAGCTGGGCTTCACGCTAAAGACGCACGAGGAGAAGGTGCGCGACATGGTTGAGATGATCGATACACTGCAGAAGCACAAGGAGGAGCTCGGCCAGGAGAATGCCGAACTGGAGGCGCACGTCGTGCAGGAGAAGAATCAGCGATCGCAGCTCAAGGAGCTGCACAAGGAGGCCGAGAATAAGATGCAAACGTTAACCAATGATCTGGAACGATCGCTGACACGTGAGCAAAAGGCGCAGGAAGACAATCGATCGCTGCTCGAGAAGATTAGCGAACTGGAGAAGACGCACGCCAGTCTCGACTTTGAGCTAAAGGCGGCACAGGGACGCTACCAGCAGGAGGTCAAGGCGCACCAGGAGACGGAAAAGTCACGTCTTGTGTCGCGCGAGGAGGCCAATCTGCAAGAGGTTAAGGCGTTGCAGTCCAAGCTCAACGAGGAGAAGTCCGCCCGCATCAAGGCCGATCAGAACTCCCAGGAGAAGGAGCGACAACTGAGCATGTTGTCGGTGGACTATCGACAGATTCAGTTGCGCCTGCAGAAGCTCGAAGGTGAATGCCGCCAGGAATCGGAGAAGGTGGCCGCACTGCAGTCCCAGCTGGAACAGGAGCACACCAAACGCAACTCGCTGCTCTCGGAACTGAGTCTGCACAGCTCGGAGGTGGCGCATTTGCGCTCGCGTGAGAATCAGCTGCAAAAGGAGCTGGCCGCACAGCGCGAGGCGAAGCGTCGCTTCGAAGAAGATCTGACACAGCTGAAGGGGACCCATCACGAGGCGCTGGCCAACAATCGGGAGCTGCAGGCGCAGCTGGAGGCGGAGCAGTGTTTCTCGCGCCTCTACAAGACGCAGGCCAACGAGAATCGCGAGGAGAGCGCCGAACGTCTGTCCAAGATCGAGGATCTCGAGGAGGAACGCATCTCGCTCAAGCACCAAGTCCAGGTGGCTGTGGCACGCGCCGATTCCGAGGCGCTTGCCCGCTCCATAGCCGAGGAGACGGTCGCCGATCTCGAGAAGGAGAAGACAATTAAGGAGCTCGAACTCAAGGACTTCATCATGAAGCATCGCAACGAGATCAATGCCAAGGAGGCAACGTTAGCTACGCTCAAGGAAACCGAGGCCGATCTCCACAAGAAACTGAAGCTCAAATGCAACGAGTGCGACGATCAGCTGGTGCAGCACAAGAAACAGCTCGACGAGCTGCAGCAACAGCGCGCCGCCAAGGATGAGGAGATCGTCAAGCTGACCGAGAAGTGCAAGAACGAGGTAGTCTTCAAACAGGTGGCCGTCTCCAAATTGGCCGAAGTCATGAATCGTCGCGACTCCGACCTGCAAAGTGAGTATCTCGAGAATCTCTACCGAATCTCCACCGAATAAATTTTTTTTGTTTTGCCACAATTTTACAGAGCAAAAGAGCAAGGCCCGCTCCACGGCTGAGCTGCGCAAGAAGGAGAAGGAGATGCGTCGTTTGCAGCAGGAGCTGTCGCAGGAGCGCGAAAAGTTCAACCAGATGCTGCTCAAGTGTCAGGACCTGCAGCAGCAGGCCGTCGAGGATCAGCAGCTCAAGCAGAAGATGAACATGGAGATTGACTGCAAGGCAACCGAAATTGAGCATCTTCAGAGCAAACTCAATGAGACAGCTTCGCTATCATCCGCCGATAATGATCCCGAGGATAGTCAGGTATGCTTTCATACACACACACCCATACATACACCCACACACACCCGCACACACAAATACACATACACTTTTCTCTTTTTCTCTTTCGTTTTGTTTCGTTCCGTTGTTTTCGCCTCGGTTTCTCTATTCGAACCTGTTCTTGTTCTCGCTACTCGCTACTCACCACTCGCCCGTTCTGATTTAGCACTCCTCTCTGCTCTCACTTACACAGGACTCGGTCTTCGAGGGCGTCCTATCCGTTCCAAATAAGAAGAAAAGCCGTCGCGGCCAAAGCTGGATGCGTCAATATGTGATCGTCTCGTCGCGCAAAATCATATTTTACAATTCGGAGATCGACAAGAATAATACCACCGATCCCGTGCTCATACTCGATCTGAGGTAAGTCTCGCAATATACTTATCTCTATCATTCTCATAAGACTAATCCGCAAAATAATTCCGATGCCCAACAGCAAAGTGTATCACGTGCGCAGCGTTACCCAAGGCGATGTCATACGCGCCGATGCCAAAGAGATTCCGCGCATCTTTCAGCTGCTGTACGCCGGCGAGGGCGCCTCCCATCGTCCCGATGAGCAGCTCGATGCGACGCTGCACGTCGCAGCAATGAGGAGCGACCTGGCACCATAATACACAAGGGTAAGTGACTGCCTGTCTGCCATATACCATGTACCATATACCATATACCATATACCATATACCATATACTATATATATATTTATGAATATGTATCTACTAAAATGTATCTCAAAAATTAACTTCGGTTTTTATATGATAAATAATCTGTGATTCCCTAGCGCTTAATTCAATTAGTCATGATTATTTTCGTTTTTCCACGCTTAAAAAGCAACCTAAAATTTGCAAATGGAAAGTTCCAACGTAAGCAACCAAATAAAAAAAAAAATATATAAAAAAATATATATATATATATTTAAAGTAAAACATTGAAGAAAAATATATATATTTTAATGGTTTTTAATTCAACTTATTGGCAGCAAATCTGATTTGTAAATTTGTCAAATATTGGTGCAAAATTCAATCAACAAAACAAAAATTGTACAGATTTATTTTGATTTGTTATGCGTTTGCTGATCTATGTGTATTATAATTAATATTTCTCTTGCTCTCTCTTCTCTCTCTCTCTCTCTCTCTCTCTCTCTCTGTGTCTGTCTCTGTCTAGGTCATGAGTTTGTGCACATTACGTACCATACGCCAACGTTCTGTGATTTATGCTCCAAGCCGCTGTGGCAACTGTTTAAGCCGCCGGCGGCCTACGAATGCAAGAGGTAAATCAAATTGGTTTTTCGATATATTACATGATATATATATATATATATATATATTTGTTGTAGATGCCGCAATAAGATACATAAGGAGCATGTCGAGAAGCATGATCCACTGGCGCCCTGCAAGCTGCACCACGATCCTCGCAGCGCACGCGACATGCTGCTGCTGGCCGACTCGCCCGAGCAGCAATCGTTATGGGTGGCGCGGCTATTGAAGCGTATCCAAAAGAGTGGATACAAGGCGAATTCATCCAACAACAACAGCACCGATGGCAGCAAGATATCGCCCAGGTAAAACAGCTGGTCTACAAACCCCACCACCCAAAAAAAAATAAAAATACACACACACACACACAAGCTACACGCTAATACCGTCCCCGTTTCCCTCCCCGTCCCACTTTAATTGACGTTGCCACAAAAAAAAAAAAAAAATTTACTATATATATCTATATATAATTTCAAAACCTGCTGCTAATTGAAGGCTTTTTGTGTGTCTAATCTTAAGCTAATTTATCTCGTATTTTTCTTTTCTCGCTTGTTCGATCTACTCGCTCGCTCGCTCACTCGCTCGTTCGTTCGTTCGTACGTTCGCTCGCTAATAATATCAATCATCATAATCATCAAAAAACCATCATGAACTTCTCGTTTCTCACACTCGTTGCTCGCTAAACGCTGCTCGATGCTCGCTGCTCGCTGCTGGCTGATGCAGCCAATCGACACGTTCCGCTTACAAGCCGTACGCGGCGAATGTGCAACGATCCGCCACGCTGCCGGCCAACTCTTCGTTGAAACAATGAAGATGACGAGCGAAACGAGAGAAACGAGAGAAACGAGTTGAAAGATGAGGCACATATGTTATAGAATTGTGGAGGCATGTGGAAAGGCGTTGCACCGGAGAAAATATGAGAATATGTAGAATGGGAATATGGAGAGAAAAACAAGTTGTCTTCTAACGATATATTTAGACTGCTTTAACAAGATGAGTGTATCTAATGTTTATACTTACCAACTACTTATAACAAAAATATTTACTTAATTTAACGCTATACATACATACTACTATCCTACCTACTATTTACCATATACCTACCTATATACACATATATACACATATATTTTTTGATTAATTTACAAACTACAACTGCAGCTATATTAATGTCAAGTTGGCCTTTTACTTCCAACTTCTGAAACTCGTTAGAACCGCTTTATTAACAAACAAAAAACAAAATCAAATCATTTTTTTTTTTGCTAAAAATGGCAACGTCAACTTCCACAACAACAACAACAACAACAAACGATAACTGAGTTCTCTATTATATAATCCTTAGGTTCGTAAAATAGTTGTACTTATGTATGTATACCATATACCATATATATATATATATATATAGGTCATGTCATGTAGCTGCCTATTTATGTATAAAAAACAAAACAAAAAACATACAGTTACACACATATGCATATACAAGGATATATATATATATTTTTTTTTGTATTTTGTCTGGGTACCCAACATTTTGTTAGTTCTTAAGCAACCCAAAAGCAAGGGCAAAGTATCTCGTTACTCGTCGATGACGATAACGAGTGGAAGATGCGTTGTAATTATGTAAAACTTTTAGCAACAAGAGTCGAACTAAAAATTCAAATTAACTTATATTATACTATATTATGTGTTATTGATATACGTATAGAGTTGAGTATATATGTATATATACACATATATGTATATGTATATGTATATATATGTATGTATGTGCCTTGTAGTTTTGTTGTAGCGAATTTCATTGGCCAAATTTTTGTTGTTGTTCTTATATAAAACTGAAACGTATTTGAGTTAAGATGGAGCTGACCTATAGCTATAGACAGGCGTATAATATACACACCTATATATATATATATATTTATCAGATTTCGTTTTGTTTGCGGCTTAAGATTGTTTCCCATTCTCCTTGCTTTGTCTCTTGTCGATGCGCTTCTGGGCACCTTTCGAATTAAGCATTTTCTTTGATTTTTGGCGAGTCAACTGAGTCTCGTGCCTGTTTTGCACCCAGTTTTTTAACCGCATAGCGTTCCACGTGGATTGGTCTCTCGTCCAGCATCGTCTCGTTTAGCTCTAGGGCCAGACCGACTGAATCCGGCTGCTGGAAGCAGACATAGGCGCCACCCTAGCAACCCCGCTCGCCACCATGCAGACAACGTGTATAGTCGATTTCGCCACAGTTGGAGAAGATCTCATGCAGCTTCTCCTCATTCGCAGAGTATTTCAGATGTGCTTGTTATCCGCATCGCTGGGTACTGACGATGCTGATGATGGATCAGCAGCCAGCAGCTGGTCCGGCTCTTGCAGCCGGCGTCACACGTAAATGATTCTCTTTGAATTTGGTGTCATTTAAAGCGAGTGCCTTCTCCGCCACCTGGCACACTCTCGGACACTACGTAGGTGTTTAGGGAGCCGGCTCCTTTGCGCTGCTTGTGCTTAAACAGCTTCTTGCCACCAGCCGTGCGCATGCGGATGGAGTTCACGGTGACGAAGGCCTCCAGCAGACGCACCAATTGCAAACGTTTCGTATTGATGGGAAGATTACCAATGAATATGGTCGCTGCTTCTGCAGCTGGATCCCGCTCCCGCTTCACTGCATCTTCACCATTGTCATTCGTTTGCTTGTTTGCCTCGTGTTTCTTTTCTTTTTTGGCACTTGCTTCTCTACTTTTTATTCAATTGCCTTTAGCTTGTTCTTCGCAACTTAATGACGGGAAAAGCATAATTATAATTTGTACATACGATTATAAATGGGTCATGATCATTTTAGTTTAACTTTTGGAGATGTTAATTGATTGGAGTCCAAGTATTCCAATATTTGCAACTAACTTTAGCCAGTCGACTGACGAATAGTATATGATATTGCAAATCCTGTATATATACACAACACGTGAAATTGATTCGAGTTAATATTTTGGAATAGAAAACTCAAACTGAAGACGACTTACGAATGAATCCAAGAAGTGCAATGTTGAAGAAGTGCAACAAGACAAAACAGTGCACGTGGCAGACGACAGTAAGTCAGTCATAAATAAGCCGAAAGCAAAGGAAACCAAAGCAACATTCGATGCCATAAAGAAGGCGGCTGAAATAGAAAAATCAATGTGAAGACCCTTAAATATAAATTACAGAAGAATAATAGCATCAAGAAGAAA
Source organism: Drosophila kokeensis (assembly GCA_035042145.1). NCBI lineage: Eukaryota > Metazoa > Arthropoda > Insecta > Diptera > Drosophilidae > Drosophila > Drosophila kokeensis. The sequence goes on from JAWNLT010000259.1 coordinate 780,831, forward strand.
GTAAAGCAGTCAAAAAGAAGACGAAAGCAAAGAAAACCAATGCCACAACCGATGCTATAAAGGAAGGAAAACGATGCTAAAGAAATTTAACAGCCGCTGATATAGCCAAAATCGTGAAAAAGAAGGCCAAAAATCAGGCACAAAAACTCCCAAAAAGAAAAAGATGGAAAACAAATTGGCTAAAACTGTGGAAATTGAGAGTGAAAAGGTTAAGTCGGAGCCCAAGGCAGTCGTAATATCTAATGGACGTTGAAGTACTAATGAGCAGGACATTCAAGTCAAATCAAGTCAAGTCAAATCACACAATTACTAAATTCAAACTTGTTAGAATCTTATTACAAATTATAGTATGCTTTTGGGTCTTCTTCTTCTCGATTTTGGCTTCATCAGTGGCTGATGAATTCTTTAGCATCGGTTTCCTTTCTTTATGGCATCGGTTGTTGCTTTGCTTTTCTTTCCTTTCTGCTTATTTTTGACTGCTTCACTTTCCTCATTATATTATTGCTCTTCTTTGATTTATGTTTAAGAGTCTTCACTTTGATTTTCTGTTTCGGTCACCTTCTTTGCGGCATCCGATGTGGCTTTGCTTTTCTTTTCTTTGTGCTTATTTTTGACTGAATTACTTTCCTCTGGCACGTGCAATGTTTTGCTCTTGTTTTATTTCCTCAATGCTCTTCTTTGATTTAGTTTTAAGGGTCTTCATTTTGATGTTTCTATTTTAAAATATTAACCCGCATCAACTACGTGTTGTGTGTGTATATTGGCTTTGCAATATCGTATACTACTCTGAAGTCTCCTGGTAGCAGAAGTTATAGTTACAAATGTTTCGCTTGGATTCCAATCCACTAACAACGACTCCAAACGTTCAGCTAAATTTTATAATACAATACCACAAGTAGAGGGGAAGAAAGAGAGGGACATATCGATATATGACAAGTGAAAGTTGATTGAAACAAAAAAAAAAAAAACGATAAGAAAAACGGCACAAGAGTTTTTGTGTAAAGGCTACATCTAAGTATTAAATATCAAATATGTTCTAGTTCTTAAGTTAAACAAATTATTTATTTTCAATGTATGTGTGCATATGTGTGTGTGTGTGTGTGTGTGTGTGCGTGTTTGTGTTTGTGTTTGTGTACTTTTTCTAACAGGCAGCAATCGTATTAAGTCTAATCGAATCTATTGTACTCTAGCATTCTGTATTATTTTCTTTTGATTCTCTCAAGTGTGTGCGTGTGTGACTGTGTGTGTGTGTGTGTGTGAGTGTATGTGTGTGTGTGTGTTTGTTGTAACTGTATAAAGTGTAGGCGCTGCAATTGGGCAGCAATGGGGAAATTACATGCATTTATCGCAAAATCAGTTTTTCTTTTAAGTCTTGGACGTATTTTTTTTTTTTTTTCATGATTAATAGTAATGATAACATATATTCGAGGTATTATTTGCTCAACTTGATTATATATTTCAGTATACGAAAATACAGTTTTTCATTCTTCAAAGTTTAGACTTGACATAAAACTCTTCACCACCCACTCTCCAATTGAGTTTTCTCTAGTGGAAGTGATTCCAGAAATCGCAAGTTCTAATGATGCTTTATGTGATTTCTTAAATCGGTAGTTGTTGTCTCCTTGAAAATTGATCCAACCAGCAGGTGTCTTAAAGGACTCATATCTATCCTCGTCACTGACATTGTCATCATCGTCTTTGTCTTCCTTTTCTAGTCCCTCTATTTCTTTATTGGCTTTAACTTGTTCCAAGTGATATTTATACAGATCCTCTTTCTTGAATATTTCTGTAAGTTCCCCAACAAGTTTGCCTCCTAAAAAAATGATCGCACTGTTCATAGCGACAAGAGAGCAGTTCCCTGCATCATATCTTATCGCATTGATAGATCTCTCATATCCCATAAGGCTTCCTGCAATGTGCACAATCATAAAAGTTACTTGGTTTGCACTTGCTGAATATGGACTCTTGACTGATAACCTCATTCCTAACATATAAGGGAAATAAGAATAGGCGTCCTTGACTTCCTCTTCCTCTGACCTTTCTCCATACATCTGATGAATTTCATCATCTACCGAACTCACGAGAAGCCAGTTAACGGCGTCATAAGTATCAGTATATCCCATTCTCTTCCTCAGATACTCCACACTCAGAAGTCCTGCAACTCCGTTGAATCGAGTGATGATTGTTCCGATACGGAGATTTGTGCAAGAATGAGTCAAGAATCTCCCTAAGAACATATCAATTGCACTCATCAACATTGTAAATTGTTCGTCTTTATGGAACTTTTCTCCAATTTGGACGAATCCAATCAACTGCATTCTTTCTCCGAGGTTTTGATTTATCAGTGTGGAGTTCATTACACTGGTTGCCTTTTTAAGGAAGTTAGATCTTCCTTTCTCAACGGTATGGGCTGCCCTGTACGCAATGACAATCCCCATGGCCAACCACAAATCATCTTCCTCACAATCAACTGCCTTATCCCCCAATGCCTCAGGTGTATACTTTTGATCCCATGACAAAGTTATTAAATCAGTAGCATTCATCTCCCCTTCAAGAATAACCTTTCCATAGGTCTTCCAATCAGTGTCAAGTGTTGCAACTAAGTGCTTTTTTGTGAATTCATACATAAAGTAAAGGACCGGCTTTATCAATTTAATATCTCCTTTCAAAAAGGCAAAAGTGTAAGCGCATAGTGTACCGTACTCCATCGACGTTCCGTGCATATACAGTATTGGTTTGTCTTTGAGTAGCTTCATTTTAGCCCAGGGATACTCCACAGGTACTTCCGTCTCAGGTGCCTTTGCATGATGAGACCGACCAGAGATTGTACTAAAGAATTTGGTACAAGGTTTGGAGGACATGATGTAAAGAATTACAAAAATTAAAAGAAAAGTAACAAGCATAAAATACTGTTTTCAATATATATATATATATATATATATACATATACATATATAAATATGTTTTAGGTTGTAGCTGGAGTGTGCCTAGAAACTGTTATATCAAAAATGAAATTGAGTTACAATTACGAAACGAAACTGAATCAAAAGCAAATCAACAAAAGTCTAACAATTAATCGATACTACAAATACACAAACATTCTATATATTTTTTGACTTTCTTTTAGCATTTAGTAGAAACAAAAAAAAACAAAAACAAAAACAAAAACAAAAACAAAAACAAAGAACTTTGAAAGCGCTGCTTTTTTTTTATTATTATTTTATTATTATTATTATTATTATTACTATTATTATTATATTATAAGTTGTATTACGTTTATGTTTAATGCTATGTCTAGTTTAACAATGTATGTAATTAAATGTCTCTTAAAACCGAATGAATTTCCCCAAACGCAATTCTACGAGTAAATAAAGTAATGTGTACAAAAATCAATAATTATCAACACGTTTTCTACTATCCCGTTATTCATTTGTGTCTTCTTCTAGTTACCGTTTCTTTTTGCCTATCTTTACTTTCGTTAATCCTGTTTTACCATTGATTTCTTTGTTGTTTTTTTCACACACTCACACACACACACACACACACGCACACACACATCGAGTTTTCTTATTTTATGTCAAGCAGCCCAGCAGCATTGAGCAACGGCATACAAACCTTGAGACTGTCGAATCGGCTCCTGAACAGCTTTAAGAAACGATTACGTGGCGGCGTCAACAGCGTCAATGACTAAACATAATCACAAAATATGTGTACATATACAAATTATATATATATATATATATATATACTTATATTATTCCTACTTTGTATTACAATGTTAACACTGACTCTAAATTAAGTTCCACTAAAGTCTGAATTATTGCGAATGTGTGTAACATCAATGACAAAAAAATAAATGTTTAAAAATGATTTTGAAAACATCCTTTGTAGTTTTTTTTTTTTATAAGGACTTACAATATTTGAAAATTATATTACATACTTTATCAGTATATTTTTTCATTCTTTTCGCACGGAAATCTTTCAGCATAAGATGAACAGATGAAGATGTGGTACATCTCTTGCCACAAAATGTATGGTAAGGCATCAATAGATGCAAAGATAATCTATCTAAATGATTGCCCCTGAGCCCTGTTGCAACACTCTCCGAAATTGACATTTATCTTTATATCTGTTGTGGGTTGGGCTATGTTTCTTTTGTCTGTGGCGCTGTCTCTGAATCTCTAATTGGCCATCATCGGCATTTATCATAATAATTATTAAATCGTTGTAATGCATTGAAAATTGTATGAATAAAAGATAAGCATGGTCAAACAGCTGATTATATTGATTGTCTTCGATTGGGTTGCACTTACATTTGCATTCGTATTTGCATTTGCATTCGATTTGATTTTCAACAAAGATTTCATTCGTTTTTTATGTGTCTTGATCGTTGACGTACTAACTGCCCTGGCCCAAAGATACCGTGCACCGCTTGAGCCAAGCTAAATATGATCCACCTTTGGTTATAATTTGAGTATTGGAACTGGCATGGGTTATGGATATCATAATTTGAACTATAAGTTTGTAGAGAAAAGCTAAAAAATCAGAGAGAATCAATATCATTATTAATTAGTTTAGCTAAAAAATCATGGCTCCACGATCCGAAAGAGAATGAAAATTTATTATAAAAGTCCAAGCAAGCAATGGAAATTGTTTTTGTGCGGATTCTATCTTATCGTAATGAACCCAAGATCCTAACTCTAGATTAGAAGCAGTGGAATACGAAGAGTTTTACTTATACAGGCATCGTCAAGGGATCAGGGAAAAAATGTGATAAACTTTCTCTGTGCTAAGAGTTCAAAATCTGGAGATACTAGGCACTCCGCCTCTCTCTCTCTCTCTCTCTCTCCTGACTTTATTCTGTCGCTCGGGTTTTCAGTATCCGCAACGCTACATCTGATTTGCGCCATGTGCCAATCTTAGCTTACATACAAACGCATTTCTGTACTTATTTATGCACTTGTATAGACAAAATTGCAATTCGGTTAATTACCAAAGATTCGAGAAACAACAACAAATCGTTCAACATTTTTGAAATTCACAAAAAATATGTTTGTATGCAATATGGTATTTGGTATGCAATTGTCAAAATATAATTTTCAAACTTTTGTCTGTATGTAGAAGAAATACTAATTAATATAAATGAAGTACGGATTACTTGCATTATTCTCGGCGTGTCTGCTTGAGTTCTTGAGTTTCTTAAAAAAAAAACTATTAAAACGAAACTTTTATCGCAGTGTAGCCAGTGATTAAATACTCTTACAGGCAAATCTGTCATAGATTCGGTATATATATAATACCCATATTAATCATATCATATCTATAATGTATATATGACCAACGATGAATATGGCATCCGATGTTAAAAAGTTGTTGTAATATTGCCAATGAGCTGGCAGGATTCAAAACCTTATACTACAAGTTATGCATAATAAAGAAAATAATAAAGAATTCAATTAGATAAAAAGGATTAATAGAAAGGAAATTATTTTAGTTGCAAGTTGGAAAAAAATTCATTTATTTAGTTGTCTATAATGGAATAAGTAGAAAATCGAAATTTTGCTTTGCATCAGGATAGCTTCAAAAAAGTGAGAGAAAAAAAATAGGTATGCATTAAAAAAAAATAAATATATATATGTATATATGTATTAAATATATGCTGATGAAGAATATATATACATATACTACCTTTGTACAATTTGTAACATGTTGCATGACATAATTATAATACCCGCTGGCTGCATGGCTAATACCAACGGAATAACAAGCTCATCTTTCTATTGTTGTCTGTCTGTCTGTGTGTCTCTCTGTCTGTCTGTGTTTGTCTGTCTGCCTCTCTGTGTCCATCTGTCCATATGCACTAAAAGAAAGCGCGACGCGTCTTCGCATAAGCAAGTCATATCAACATTTTCACACACACGCTTAAGCATTCTTCCAGCAAATTATCAAAGTCAACAGTTGAGTTCGGTTCTTGCGATAAAGTCAACGCGGCCCCCACAACGCATTTCTTCTTGTTCTTGTTTTTGTTCTTCTTCTTCTTTGCTGTAAGTTGATTGCAACTGTATCTCAATCTACACGCATACCATACATACATACATACATAAATAAATAAATAAATAAATAAATGCATGCATTCATTTGTAGTTGTTTTCGAAAAAGAATAGATTCTCAAATATGCTCAAAAAGGTGACCGTCGAACATGGCCAGGGTTGCCAGACTATCTAACTGGGCACCGTAATTTCTAATTTGTACTTAACTAGCGCCCATTTGTCTGTCTCTGCACTATACACACAAAAAAAAAAGCAGTCGGAGTTTCATGTTTTGTGACTCATTCGACACTGTCTATGAAATTCCTTTAGCTACTGCTCGCTGCTATTGCTCATTTGTTTGCATTGCGGGGGGAAGTGTTGGGATGGGTAGGGGTGGGGGAGGGGGGGGGCTGCAAGCAGGTTGTTGTTTCTGGTCTGTATGTGAGTAATCGATCCCGATTTTCCGCAATTTATTTACATAAATGACTTGCTCTTGGTGCTGGAGCTGATGTTCTGTTTGCGATTACGAAACTTTTTTTGTGTAAACACTTTATTCCAGCCTTTTTATTTTTGCTGTCGGAAGTCTGCTATCATATCTTGGCAATGACCTAATAATACTATACAACATGCAAATTTTTTTTTATACTTTTTTTTTTTAATTACCTTTACTGAAATTTTGAAAAGAAAAAAGCATGCTTTGAAATTTCAGTCGAAGTTTGTTCAGCTCAGTTCAGTTCAGTTCAGTTCAGTTCAGTTCAGCTCAGTTCAGTTCAGTTGGAAGTTTTCAGTAGAGGTATCACATCAAATGATAGAAAGCAATTGCTTTTGAAAATCGGTTCTGTTTCGACAAAGAAAAATATATTTTTTTGCTGTTTTATTTTTGTTAACTTTTTTTAACCAATATACTGCTTCATATTCGATATTCAATACAATAGAGCGACGGCGCTGGAGCGCGAGATGCGCGATCCGACCAGCATATGCAACGTGGACTGCCTGCTGGACACGGTGTCGGCGCTGGTGAGCGATTGCGAGCACGATTCGCTTAAGCGTCTCAAGAACATTGAGCAATATGCATATAAATGTGAGTAGCGGCAAAATGATTTTATCATTTCGAGAACTGAAATAACTTTTCTTTTTTTTTGGTTGTTTGTTGCCTGCAGATAAGCCGCTGGCGCAGCGGATCAATCAGCTGCGGATGAATGTGGATGATTTTGATTTCATCAAGCTAATCGGAGCCGGCGCCTTTGGTGAGGTGCAGCTGGTGCGGCACAAGTCTTCCAGTCAGGTGTATGCCATGAAGCGTCTATCCAAATTCGAGATGATGAAACGACCAGATTCCGCCTTCTTCTGGGAGGAGCGTCACATAATGGCACATGCGAACTCCGAGTGGATTGTGCAGCTGCATTTCGCATTCCAGGACACCAAATATCTATACATGGTGATGGATTTTATGCCAGGCGGTGATATTGTTTCGCTAATGGGCGACTATGAGATACCAGAGAAATGGGCCATATTCTATACGATGGAGGTGGTGCTGGCACTGGACACCATACACAACATGGGCTTCGTGCATCGGGACGTCAAGCCGGACAACATGCTGTTGGACAGCTATGGCCATCTGAAGCTAGCCGATTTCGGCACCTGCATGCGCATGGGCGCCAATGGACAGGTGGTGTCCAGCAATGCAGTCGGCACACCGGACTACATCAGTCCCGAGGTGCTGCAGTCGCAGGGCGTTGACAATGAATATGGGCGCGAATGTGACTGGTGGTCGGTGGGCATATTTCTGTATGAGATGCTGTTCGGCGAGACGCCCTTCTATGCGGACTCGCTGGTGGGCACCTATGGCAAAATAATGGATCACAAGAATTCGCTCAGCTTTCCGGCCGAGGTGGAGATCAGTGAGCATGCCAAGGCGTTGATACGAGCCTTCCTCACCGATCGCACACAGCGCCTGGGTCGCTTTGGCATTGAGGACATTAAGGCGCATCCGTTCTTCCGCAACGACACCTGGTCCTTCGACAATATACGCGAGAGTGTGCCGCCTGTGGTGCCGGAGCTGGCATCCGACGATGATACGCGCAATTTTGAGGATATTGAGCGCGATGAGAAGACGGAGGAGGTGTTCCCGGTGCCCAAGAGTTTCGATGGCAATCATTTGCCATTCATCGGCTTCACCTACACGGGCGACTATCAGCTGCTCTCCAGCGACACCGTCGACGCCGAGTCCAAGGCATCGCAGTCGGTGAACAGCAGCAGCAGCAATGCCAACAATAATCATGGCCACAATCATCGCCATCGCCCCTCCAATTCCAATGAGCTGAAACGGCTTGAGGCGCTGCTGGAACGCGAACGCGGACGTGCCGAGGCTCTGGAACAGCAGGACACGAGTCTGCGGCAACAGATCGAGTTGAGCACAAAGCGGGAGGCCGAACTGCAGCGCATTGCCAGCGAATACGAGAAGGATCTGGCGCTGAGGCAGCACAACTACAAGGTGGCTATGCAGAAGGTCGAGGTGGAGATCGAGCTGCGCAAGAAAGCCGAGGCCCAAATGGCCGACACGCAGCGCAAGCTGGAGAATGAGCTAAAGACGCGCACGCGAGATCTGAATATCAATGAGAAGGTGCTGACGCTGGAGAAGCAGCTGCACGACATGGAGCTGAGCTTTAAGACCGAAACGGAGCAAACGCAAAAGCTGAAGAAACAAAATGCCGAGCTGGGCTTCACGCTAAAGACGCACGAGGAGAAGGTGCGCGACATGGTTGAGATGATCGATACACTGCAGAAGCACAAGGAGGAGCTCGGCCAGGAGAATGCCGAACTGGAGGCGCACGTCGTGCAGGAGAAGAATCAGCGATCGCAGCTCAAGGAGCTGCACAAGGAGGCCGAGAATAAGATGCAAACGTTAACCAATGATCTGGAACGATCGCTGACACGTGAGCAAAAGGCGCAGGAAGACAATCGATCGCTGCTCGAGAAGATTAGCGAACTGGAGAAGACGCACGCCAGTCTCGACTTTGAGCTAAAGGCGGCACAGGGACGCTACCAGCAGGAGGTCAAGGCGCACCAGGAGACGGAAAAGTCACGTCTTGTGTCGCGCGAGGAGGCCAATCTGCAAGAGGTTAAGGCGTTGCAGTCCAAGCTCAACGAGGAGAAGTCCGCCCGCATCAAGGCCGATCAGAACTCCCAGGAGAAGGAGCGACAACTGAGCATGTTGTCGGTGGACTATCGACAGATTCAGTTGCGCCTGCAGAAGCTCGAAGGTGAATGCCGCCAGGAATCGGAGAAGGTGGCCGCACTGCAGTCCCAGCTGGAACAGGAGCACACCAAACGCAACTCGCTGCTCTCGGAACTGAGTCTGCACAGCTCGGAGGTGGCGCATTTGCGCTCGCGTGAGAATCAGCTGCAAAAGGAGCTGGCCGCACAGCGCGAGGCGAAGCGTCGCTTCGAAGAAGATCTGACACAGCTGAAGGGGACCCATCACGAGGCGCTGGCCAACAATCGGGAGCTGCAGGCGCAGCTGGAGGCGGAGCAGTGTTTCTCGCGCCTCTACAAGACGCAGGCCAACGAGAATCGCGAGGAGAGCGCCGAACGTCTGTCCAAGATCGAGGATCTCGAGGAGGAACGCATCTCGCTCAAGCACCAAGTCCAGGTGGCTGTGGCACGCGCCGATTCCGAGGCGCTTGCCCGCTCCATAGCCGAGGAGACGGTCGCCGATCTCGAGAAGGAGAAGACAATTAAGGAGCTCGAACTCAAGGACTTCATCATGAAGCATCGCAACGAGATCAATGCCAAGGAGGCAACGTTAGCTACGCTCAAGGAAACCGAGGCCGATCTCCACAAGAAACTGAAGCTCAAATGCAACGAGTGCGACGATCAGCTGGTGCAGCACAAGAAACAGCTCGACGAGCTGCAGCAACAGCGCGCCGCCAAGGATGAGGAGATCGTCAAGCTGACCGAGAAGTGCAAGAACGAGGTAGTCTTCAAACAGGTGGCCGTCTCCAAATTGGCCGAAGTCATGAATCGTCGCGACTCCGACCTGCAAAGTGAGTATCTCGAGAATCTCTACCGAATCTCCACCGAATAAATTTTTTTTGTTTTGCCACAATTTTACAGAGCAAAAGAGCAAGGCCCGCTCCACGGCTGAGCTGCGCAAGAAGGAGAAGGAGATGCGTCGTTTGCAGCAGGAGCTGTCGCAGGAGCGCGAAAAGTTCAACCAGATGCTGCTCAAGTGTCAGGACCTGCAGCAGCAGGCCGTCGAGGATCAGCAGCTCAAGCAGAAGATGAACATGGAGATTGACTGCAAGGCAACCGAAATTGAGCATCTTCAGAGCAAACTCAATGAGACAGCTTCGCTATCATCCGCCGATAATGATCCCGAGGATAGTCAGGTATGCTTTCATACACACACACCCATACATACACCCACACACACCCGCACACACAAATACACATACACTTTTCTCTTTTTCTCTTTCGTTTTGTTTCGTTCCGTTGTTTTCGCCTCGGTTTCTCTATTCGAACCTGTTCTTGTTCTCGCTACTCGCTACTCACCACTCGCCCGTTCTGATTTAGCACTCCTCTCTGCTCTCACTTACACAGGACTCGGTCTTCGAGGGCGTCCTATCCGTTCCAAATAAGAAGAAAAGCCGTCGCGGCCAAAGCTGGATGCGTCAATATGTGATCGTCTCGTCGCGCAAAATCATATTTTACAATTCGGAGATCGACAAGAATAATACCACCGATCCCGTGCTCATACTCGATCTGAGGTAAGTCTCGCAATATACTTATCTCTATCATTCTCATAAGACTAATCCGCAAAATAATTCCGATGCCCAACAGCAAAGTGTATCACGTGCGCAGCGTTACCCAAGGCGATGTCATACGCGCCGATGCCAAAGAGATTCCGCGCATCTTTCAGCTGCTGTACGCCGGCGAGGGCGCCTCCCATCGTCCCGATGAGCAGCTCGATGCGACGCTGCACGTCGCAGCAATGAGGAGCGACCTGGCACCATAATACACAAGGGTAAGTGACTGCCTGTCTGCCATATACCATGTACCATATACCATATACCATATACCATATACCATATACTATATATATATTTATGAATATGTATCTACTAAAATGTATCTCAAAAATTAACTTCGGTTTTTATATGATAAATAATCTGTGATTCCCTAGCGCTTAATTCAATTAGTCATGATTATTTTCGTTTTTCCACGCTTAAAAAGCAACCTAAAATTTGCAAATGGAAAGTTCCAACGTAAGCAACCAAATAAAAAAAAAAATATATAAAAAAATATATATATATATATTTAAAGTAAAACATTGAAGAAAAATATATATATTTTAATGGTTTTTAATTCAACTTATTGGCAGCAAATCTGATTTGTAAATTTGTCAAATATTGGTGCAAAATTCAATCAACAAAACAAAAATTGTACAGATTTATTTTGATTTGTTATGCGTTTGCTGATCTATGTGTATTATAATTAATATTTCTCTTGCTCTCTCTTTCTCTCTCTCTCTCTCTCTCTCTCTCTCTGTGTCTGTCTCTGTCTAGGTCATGAGTTTGTGCACATTACGTACCATACGCCAACGTTCTGTGATTTATGCTCCAAGCCGCTGTGGCAACTGTTTAAGCCGCCGGCGGCCTACGAATGCAAGAGGTAAATCAAATTGGTTTTTCGATATATTACATGATAAATATATATATATATATTTTTTTTTTGTTGTAGATGCCGCAATAAGATACATAAGGAGCATGTCGAGAAGCATGATCCACTGGCGCCCTGCAAGCTGCACCACGATCCTCGTAGCGCACGCGACATGCTGCTGCTGGCCGACTCGCCCGAGCAGCAATCGTTGTGGGTGGCGCGGCTATTGAAGCGTATCCAAAAGAGTGGATACAAGGCGAATTCATCCAACAACAACAGCACCGATGGCAGCAAGATATCGCCCAGGTAAAACAGCTGGTCTACAAACCCCACCACCCAAAAAAAAAATAAAAATACACACACACACACACAAGCTACACGCTAATACCGTCCCCGTTTCCCTCCCCGTCCCACTTTAATTGACGTTGCCACAAAAAAAAAAACAAAATTACTATATATATCTATATATAATTTCAAAACCTGCTGCTAATTGAAGGCTTTTTGTGTGTCTAATCTTAAGCTAATTTATCTCGTATTTTTCTTTTCTCGCTTGTTCGATCTACTCGCTCGCTCGCTCACTCGCTCGTTCGTTCGTTCGTACGTTCGCTCGCTAATAATATCAATCATCATAATCATCAAAAAACCATCATGAACTTCTCGTTTCTCACACTCGTTGCTCGCTAAACGCTGCTCGATGCTCGCTGCTCGCTGCTGGCTGATGCAGCCAATCGACACGTTCCGCTTACAAGCCGTACGCGGCGAATGTGCAACGATCCGCCACGCTGCCGGCCAACTCTTCGTTGAAACAATGAAGATGACGAGCGAAACGAGAGAAACGAGAGAAACGAGTTGAAAGATGAGGCACATATGTTATAGAATTGTGGAGGCATGTGGAAAGGCGTTGCACCGGAGAAAATATGAGAATATGTAGAATGGGAATATGGAGAGAAAAACAAGTTGTCTTCTAACGATATATTTAGACTGCTTTAACAAGATGAGTGTATCTAATGTTTATACTTACCAACTACTTATAACAAAAATATTTACTTAATTTAACGCTATACATACATACTACTATCCTACCTACTATTTACCATATACCTACCTATATACACATATATACACATATATTTTTTGATTAATTTACAAACTACAACTGCAGCTATATTAATGTCAAGTTGGCCTTTTACTTCCAACTTCTGAAACTCGTTAGAACCGCTTTATTAACAAACAAAAAACAAAATCAAATCATTTTTTTTTTTGCTAAAAATGGCAACGTCAACTTCCACAACAACAACAACAACAACAAACGATAACTGAGTTCTCTATTATATAATCCTTAGGTTCGTAAAATAGTTGTACTTATGTATGTATACCATATACCATATATATATATATATATATAGGTCATGTCATGTAGCTGCCTATTTATGTATAAAAAACAAAACAAAAAACATACAGTTACACACATATGCATATACAAGGATATATATATATATTTTTTTTTGTATTTTGTCTGGGTACCCAACATTTTGTTAGTTCTTAAGCAACCCAAAAGCAAGGGCAAAGTATCTCGTTACTCGTCGATGACGATAACGAGTGGAAGATGCGTTGTAATTATGTAAAACTTTTAGCAACAAGAGTCGAACTAAAAATTCAAATTAACTTATATTATACTATATTATGTGTTATTGATATACGTATAGAGTTGAGTATATATGTATATATACACATATATGTATATGTATATGTATATATATGTATGTATGTGCCTTGTAGTTTTGTTGTAGCGAATTTCATTGGCCAAATTTTTGTTGTTGTTCTTATATAAAACTGAAACGTATTTGAGTTAAGATGGAGCTGACCTATAGCTATAGACAGGCGTATAATATACACACCTATATATATATATATATATTTATCAGATTTCGTTTTGTTTGCGGCTTAAGATTGTTTCCCATTCTCCTTGCTTTGTCTCTTGTCGATGCGCTTCTGGGCACCTTTCGAATTAAGCATTTTCTTTGATTTTTGGCGAGTCAGCTGAGTCTCGTGCCTGTTTTGCACCCAGTTTTTTAACCGCATAGCGTTCCACGTGGATTGGTCTCTCGTCCAGCATCGTCTCGTTTAGCTCTAGGGCCAGACCGACTGAATCCGGCTGCTGGAAGCAGACATAGGCGCCACCCTAGCAACCCCGCTCGCCACCATGCAGACAACGTGTATAGTCGATTTCGCCACAGTTGGAGAAGATCTCATGCAGCTTCTCCTCATTCGCAGAGTATTTCAGATGTGCTTGTTATCCGCATCGCTGGGTACTGACGATGCTGATGATGGATCAGCAGCCAGCAGCTGGTCCGGCTCTAGCAGCCGGCGTCACACGTAAATGATTCTCTTTGAATTTGGTGTCATTTAAAGCGAGTGCCTTCTCCGCCACCTGGCACACTCTCGGACACTACGTAGGTGTTTAGGGAGCCGGCTCCTTTGCGCTGCTTGTGCTTAAACAGCTTCTTGCCACCAGCCGTGCGCATGCGGATGGAGTTCACGGTGACGAAGGCCTCCAGCAGACGCACCAATTGCAAACGTTTCGTATTGATGGGAAGATTACCAATGAATATGGTCGCTGCTTCTGCAGCTGGATCCCGCTCCCGCTTCACTGCATCTTCACCATTGTCATTCGTTTGCTTGTTTGCCTCGTGTTTCTTTTCTTTTTTGGCACTTGCTTCTCTACTTTTTATTCAATTGCCTTTAGCTTGTTCTTCGCAACTTAATGACGGGAAAAGCATAATTATAATTTGTACATACGATTATAAATGGGTCATGATCATTTTAGTTTAACTTTTGGAGATGTTAATTGATTGGAGTCCAAGTATTCCAATATTTGCAACTAACTTTAGCCAGTCGACTGACGAATAGTATATGATATTGCAAATCCTGTATATATACACAACACGTGAAATTGATTCGAGTTAATATTTTGGAATAGAAAACTCAAACTGAAGACGACTTACGAATGAATCCAAGAAGTGCAATGTTGAAGAAGTGCAACAAGACAAAACAGTGCACGTGGCAGACGACAGTAAGTCAGTCATAAATAAGCCGAAAGCAAAGGAAACCAAAGCAACATTCGATGCCATAAAGAAGGCGGCTGAAATAGAAAAATCAATGTGAAGACCCTTAAATATAAATTACAGAAGAATAATAGCATCAAGAAGAAAGTAAAGCAGTCAAAAAGAAGACGAAAGCAAAGAAAACCAATGCCACAACCGATGCTATAAAGGAAGGAAAACGATGCTAAAGAAATTTAACAGCCGCTGATATAGCCAAAATCGTGAAAAAGAAGGCCAAAAATCAGGCACAAAAACTCCCAAAAAGAAAAAGATGGAAAACAAATTGGCTAAAACTGTGGAAATTGAGAGTGAAAAGGTTAAGTCGGAGCCCAAGGCAGTCGTAATATCTAATGGACGTTGAAGTACTAATGAGCAGGACATTCAAGTCAAATCAAGTCAAGTCAAATCACACAATTACTAAATTCAAACTTGTTAGAATCTTATTACAAATTATAGTATGCTTTTGGGTCTTCTTCTTCTCGATTTTGGCTTCATCAGTGGCTGATGAATTCTTTAGCATCGGTTTCCTTTCTTTATGGCATCGGTTGTTGCTTTGCTTTTCTTTCCTTTCTGCTTATTTTTGACTGCTTCACTTTCCTCATTATATTATTGCTCTTCTTTGATTTATGTTTAAGAGTCTTCACTTTGATTTTCTGTTTCGGTCACCTTCTTTGCGGCATCCGATGTGGCTTTGCTTTTCTTTTCTTTGTGCTTATTTTTGACTGAATTACTTTCCTCTGGCACGTGCAATGTTTTGCTCTTGTTTTATTTCCTCAATGCTCTTCTTTGATTTAGTTTTAAGGGTCTTCATTTTGATGTTTCTATTTTAAAATATTAACCCGCATCAACTACGTGTTGTGTGTGTATATTGGCTTTGCAATATCGTATACTACTCTGAAGTCTCCTGGTAGCAGAAGATATAGTTACAAATGTTTCGCTTGGATTCCAATCCACTAACAACGACTCCAAACGTTCAGCTAAATTTTATAATACAATACCACAAGTAGAGGGGAAGAAAGAGAGGGACATATCGATATATGACAAGTGAAAGTTGATTGAAACAAAAAAAAAAAAACGATAAGAAAAACGGCACAAGAGTTTTTGTGTAAAGGCTACATCTAAGTATTAAATATCAAATATGTTCTAGTTCTTAAGTTAAACAAATTATTTATTTTCAATGTATGTGTGCATATGTGTGTGTGTGTGTGTGTGTGTGTGCGTGTTTGTGTTTGTGTTTGTGTACTTTTTCTAACAGGCAGCAATCGTATTAAGTCTAATCGAATCTATTGTACTCTAGCATTCTGTATTATTTTCTTTTGATTCTCTCAAGTGTGTGCGTGTGTGACTGTGTGTGTGTGTGTGTGTGAGTGTATGTGTGTGTGTGTGTGTGTGAGTGTATGTGTGTGTGTGTGTTTGTTGTAACTGTATAAAGTGTAGGCGCTGCAATTGGGCAGCAATGGGGAAATTACATGCATTTATCGCAAAATCAGTTTTTCTTTTAAGTCTTGGACGTATTTTTTTTTTTTTTTCATGATTAATAGTAATGATAACATATATTCGAGGTATTATTTGCTCAACTTGATTATATATTTCAGTATACGAAAATACAGTTTTTCATTCTTCAAAGTTTAGACTTGACATAAAACTCTTCACCACCCACTCTCCAATTGAGTTTTCTCTAGTGGAAGTGATTCCAGAAATCGCAAGTTCTAATGATGCTTTATGTGATTTCTTAAATCGGTAGTTGTTGTCTCCTTGAAAATTGATCCAACCAGCAGGTGTCTTAAAGGACTCATATCTATCCTCGTCACTGACATTGTCATCATCGTCTTTGTCTTCCTTTTCTAGTCCCTCTATTTCTTTATTGGCTTTAACTTGTTCCAAGTGATATTTATACAGATCCTCTTTCTTGAATATTTCTGTAAGTTCCCCAACAAGTTTGCCTCCTAAAAAAATGATCGCACTGTTCATAGCGACAAGAGAGCAGTTCCCTGCATCATATCTTATCGCATTGATAGATCTCTCATATCCCATAAGGCTTCCTGCAATGTGCACAATCATAAAAGTTACTTGGTTTGCACTTGCTGAATATGGACTCTTGACTGATAACCTCATTCCTAACATATAAGGGAAATAAGAATAGGCGTCCTTGACTTCCTCTTCCTCTGACCTTTCTCCATACATCTGATGAATTTCATCATCTACCGAACTCACGAGAAGCCAGTTAACGGCGTCATAAGTATCAGTATATCCCATTCTCTTCCTCAGATACTCCACACTCAGAAGTCCTGCAACTCCGTTGAATTTATCAGATTTCGTTTTGTTTGCGGCTTAAGATTGTTTCCCATTCTCCTTGCTTTGTCTCTTGTCGATGCGCTTCTGGGCACCTTTCGAATTAAGCATTTTCTTTGATTTTTGGCGAGTCAGCTGAGTCTCGTGCCTGTTTTGCACCCAGTTTTTTAACCGCATAGCGTTCCACGTGGATTGGTCTCTCGTCCAGCATCGTCTCGTTTAGCTCTAGGGCCAGACCGACTGTATCCGGCTGCTGGAAGCAGACATAGGCGCCACCCTAGCAACCCCGCGCGCCACCATGCAGACAACGTGTATAGTCGATTTCGCCACAGTTGGAGAAGATCTCATGCAGCTTCTCCTCATTCGCGGAGTATTTCAGATGTGCTTGTTATCCGCATCGCTGGGTACTGACGATGCTGATGATGGATCAGCAGCCAGCAGCTGGTCCGGCTCTTGCAGCCGGCGTCACACGTAAATGATTCTCTTTGAATTTGGTGTCATTTAAAGCGAGTGCCTTCTCCGCCACCTGGCACACTCTCGGACACTACGTAGGTGTTTAGGGAGCCGGCTCCTTTGCGCTGCTTGTGCTTAAACAGCTGCTTGCCACCAGCCGTGCGCATGCGGATGGAGTTCACGGTGACGAAGGCCTCCAGCAGACGCACCAATTGCAAACGTTTCGTATTGATGGGAAGATTACCAATGAATATGGTCGCTGCTTCTGCAGCTGGATCCCGCTCCCGCTTCACTGCATCTTCACCATTGTCATTCGTTTGCTTGTTTGCCTCGTGTTTCTTTTCTTTTTTGGCACTTGCTTCTCTACTTTTTATTCAATTGCCTTTAGCTTGTTCTTCGCAACTTAATGACGGGAAAAGCATAATTATAATTTGTACATACGATTATAAAATGATCATATAGTTTAACTTTTGGAGATGTTAATTGATTGGAGTCCAAGTATTCCAATATTTGCAACTATCTTTAGCCAGTCGACTGACGAATAGTATATGATATTGCAAATCCTGTATATATACACAACACGTGAAATTGATTCGCGTTAATATTTTGGAATAGAAAACTCAAACTGAAGACGACTTACGAATGAATCCAAGAAGTGCAATGTTGAAGAAGTGCAACAAGACAAAACAGTGCACGTGGCAGACGACAGTAAGTCAGTCATAAATAAGCCGAAAGCAAAGGAAACCAAAGCAACATTCGATGCCATAAAGAAGGCGGCTGAAATAGAAAAATCAATGTGAAGACCCTTAAATATAAATTACAGAAGAATAATAGCATCAAGAAGAAAGTAAAGCAGTCAAAAAGAAGACGAAAGCAAAGAAAACCAATGCCACAACCGATGCTATAAAGGAAGGAAAACGATGCTAAAGAAATTTAACAGCCGCTGATATAGCCAAAATCGTGAAAAAGAAGGCCAAAAATCAGGCACAAAAACTCCCAAAAAGAAAAAGATGGAAAACAAATTGGCTAAAACTGTGGAAATTGAGAGTGAAAAGGTTAAGTCGGAGCCCAAGGCAGTCGTAATATCTAATGGACGTTGAAGTACTAATGAGCAGGACATTCAAGTCAAATCAAGTCAAGTCAAATCACACAATTACTAAATTCAAACTTGTTAGAATCTTATTACAAATTATAGTATGCTTTTGGGTCTTCTTCTTCTCGATTTTGGCTTCATCAGTGGCTGATGAATTCTTTAGCATCGGTTTCCTTTCTTTATGGCATCGGTTGTTGCTTTGCTTTTCTTTCCTTTCTGCTTATTTTTGACTGCTTCACTTTCCTCATTATATTATTGCTCTTCTTTGATTTATGTTTAAGAGTTTTCACTTTGATTTTCTGTTTCGGTCACCTTCTTTGCGGCATCCGATGTGGCTTTGCTTTTCTTTTCTTTGTGCTTATTTTTGACTGAATTACTTTCCTCTGGCACGTGCAATGTTTTGCTCTTGTTTTATTTCCTCAATGCTCTTCTTTGATTTAGTTTTAAGGGTCTTCATTTTGATGTTTCTATTTTAAAATATTAACCCGCATCAACTACGTGTTGTGTGTGTATATTGGCTTTGCAATATCGTATACTACTCTGAAGTCTCCTGGTAGCAGAAGATATAGTTACAAATGTTTCGCTTGGATTCCAATCCACTAACAACGACTCCAAACGTTCAGCTAAATTTTATAATACAATACCACAAGTAGAGGGGAAGAAAGAGAGGGACATATCGATATATGACAAGTGAAAGTTGATTGAAACAAAAAAAAAAAAACGATAAGAAAAACGGCACAAGAGTTTTTGTGTAAAGGCTACATCTAAGTATTAAATATCAAATATGTTCTAGTTCTTAAGTTAAACAAATTATTTATTTTCAATGTATGTGTGCATATGTGTGTGTGTGTGTGTGTGTGTGTGCGTGTTTGTGTTTGTGTTTGTGTACTTTTTCTAACAGGCAGCAATCGTATTAAGTCTAATCGAATCTATTGTACTCTAGCATTCTGTATTATTTTCTTTTGATTCTCTCAAGTGTGTGCGTGTGTGACTGTGTGTGTGTGTGTGTGTGAGTGTATGTGTGTGTGTGTGTGTGTGAGTGTATGTGTGTGTGTGTGTTTGTTGTAACTGTATAAAGTGTAGGCGCTGCAATTGGGCAGCAATGGGGAAATTACATGCATTTATCGCAAAATCAGTTTTTCTTTTAAGTCTTGGACGTATTTTTTTTTTTTTTTCATGATTAATAGTAATGATAACATATATTCGAGGTATTATTTGCTCAACTTGATTATATATTTCAGTATACGAAAATACAGTTTTTCATTCTTCAAAGTTTAGACTTGACATAAAACTCTTCACCACCCACTCTCCAATTGAGTTTTCTCTAGTGGAAGTGATTCCAGAAATCGCAAGTTCTAATGATGCTTTATGTGATTTCTTAAATCGGTAGTTGTTGTCTCCTTGAAAATTGATCCAACCAGCAGGTGTCTTAAAGGACTCATATCTATCCTCGTCACTGACATTGTCATCATCGTCTTTGTCTTCCTTTTCTAGTCCCTCTATTTCTTTATTGGCTTTAACTTGTTCCAAGTGATATTTATACAGATCCTCTTTCTTGAATATTTCTGTAAGTTCCCCAACAAGTTTGCCTCCTAAAAAAATGATCGCACTGTTCATAGCGACAAGAGAGCAGTTCCCTGCATCATATCTTATCGCATTGATAGATCTCTCATATCCCATAAGGCTTCCTGCAATGTGCACAATCATAAAAGTTACTTGGTTTGCACTTGCTGAATATGGACTCTTGACTGATAACCTCATTCCTAACATATAAGGGAAATAAGAATAGGCGTCCTTGACTTCCTCTTCCTCTGACCTTTCTCCATACATCTGATGAATTTCATCATCTACCGAACTCACGAGAAGCCAGTTAACGGCGTCATAAGTATCAGTATATCCCATTCTCTTCCTCAGATACTCCACACTCAGAAGTCCTGCAACTCCGTTGAATCGAGTGATGATTGTTCCGATACGGAGATTTGTGCAAGAATGAGTCAAGAATCTCCCTAAGAACATATCAATTGCACTCATCAACATTGTAAATTGTTCGTCTTTATGGAACTTTTCTCCAATTTGGACGAATCCAATCAACTGCATTCTTTCTCCGAGGTTTTGATTTATCAGTGTGGAGTTCATTACACTGGTTGCCTTTTTAAGGAAGTTAGATCTTCCTTTCTCAACGGTATGGGCTGCCCTGTACGCAATGACAATCCCCATGGCCAACCACAAATCATCTTCCTCACAATCAACTGCCTTATCCTCCAATGCCTCAGGTGTATACTTTTGATCCCATGACAAAGTTATTAAATCAGTAGCATTCATCTCCCCTTCAAGAATAACCTTTCCATAGGTCTTCCAATCAGTGTCAAGTGTTGCAACTAAGTGCTTTTTTGTGAATTCATACATAAAGTAAAGGACCGGCTTTATCAATTTAATATCTCCTTTCAAAAAGGCAAAAGTGTAAGCGCATAGTGTACCGTACTCCATCGACGTTCCGTGCATATACAGTATTGGTTTGTCTTTGAGTAGCTTCATTTTAGCCCAGGGATACTCCACAGGTACTTCCGTCTCAGGTGCCTTTGCATGATGAGACCGACCAGAGATTGTACTAAAGAATTTGGTACAAGGTTTGGAGGACATGATGTAAAGAATTACAAAAATTAAAAGAAAAGTAACAAGCATAAAATACTGTTTTCAATATATATATATATATATATATATACATATACATATATAAATATGTTTTAGGTTGTAGCTGGAGTGTGCCTAGAAACTGTTATATCAAAAATGAAATTGAGTTACAATTACGAAACGAAACTGAATCAAAAGCAAATCAACAAAAGTCTAACAATTAATCGATACTACAAATACACAAACATTCTATATATTTTTTGACTTTCTTTTAGCATTTAGTAGAAACAAAAAAAAACAAAAACAAAAACAAAAACAAAAACAAAAACAAAGAACTTTGAAAGCGCTGCTTTTTTTTTATTATTATTTTATTATTATTATTATTATTATTACTATTATTATTATATTATAAGTTGTATTACGTTTATGTTTAATGCTATGTCTAGTTTAACAATGTATGTAATTAAATGTCTCTTAAAACCGAATGAATTTCCCCAAACGCAATTCTACGAGTAAATAAAGTAATGTGTACAAAAATCAATAATTATCAACACGTTTTCTACTATCCCGTTATTCATTTGTGTCTTCTTCTAGTTACCGTTTCTTTTTGCCTATCTTTACTTTCGTTAATCCTGTTTTACCATTGATTTCTTTGTTGTTTTTTTCACACACTCACACACACACACACACACACGCACACACACATCGAGTTTTCTTATTTTATGTCAAGCAGCCCAGCAGCATTGAGCAACGGCATACAAACCTTGAGACTGTCGAATCGGCTCCTGAACAGCTTTAAGAAACGATTACGTGGCGGCGTCAACAGCGTCAATGACTAAACATAATCACAAAATATGTGTACATATACAAATTATATATATATATATATATATATTCTTATATTATTCCTACTTTGTATTACAATGTTAACACTGACTCTAAATTAAGTTCCACTAAAGTCTGAATTATTGCGAATGTATGTAACATCAATGACAAAAAAATAAATGTTTAAAAATGATTTTGAAAACATCCTTTGTAGTTTTTTTTTTATATACGGACTTACAATATTTGAAAATTATATTATCTACTTTATCAGTATATTTTTTCATTCGTTTCGCACGGAAATCTTTCAGCATAAGATGAACAGATGAAGATGTGGTACATCTCTTGCCACAAAATGTATGGTAAGGCATCAATAGATGCAAAGATAATCTATCTAAATGATTGCCCCTGAGCCCTGTGTTGCAACACTCTCCGAAATTGACATTTATCTTTATATCTGTTGTGGGTTGGGCTATGTTTCTTTTGTCTGTGGCGCTGTCTCTGAATCTCTAATTGACCATCATCGGCATTTATCATAATAATTATTAAATCGTTGTAATGCATTGAAAATTGTATGAATAAAAGATAAGCATGGTCAAACAGCTGATTATATTGATTGTCTTCGATTGGGTTGCACTTACATTTGCATTCGTATTTGCATTTGCATTCGATTTGATTTTCAACAAAGATTTCATTCGTTTTTTATGTGTCTTGATCGTTGACGTACTAACTGCCCTGGCCCAAAGATACCGTGCACCGCTTGAGCCAAGCTAAATATGATCCACCTTTGGTTATAATTTGAGTATTGGAACCGGCATGGGTTATGGATATCATAATTTGAACTATAAGTTTGTAGAGAAAAGCTAAAAAATCAGAGAGAATCAATATCATTATTAATTAGTTTAGCTAAAAAAGATAACACTAATCATGGCTCGACGATCCGAAAGAGAATGAAAATTTATTATAAAAGTGTTTTGCGCGGATTCTATCTTATCGTGATGAACCCAAGATCCTAACTCTAGATTAGAAGCAGTGAAATACGAAGAGTTTTACCTATATAGGCATCGTCAAGGGATTAGGGAAAAATGTGATAATCAGAACAGACTTAAAATAAACTTTCTCTTTGCTAAGAGTTCAAAATCTGGAGATACACAGAAGAAGATTAGAAGTGATTTACGGAGTTAAAGACCTTACCGAAATCCGTATAATTAAAATCTGTTTTGCATTTTGTTTTGAAAGCACTTAATAACAAAAGAAGTGAATTCCAAAAAGATAGTGGTAGATCTATATATACTGAATGAACCAGCTATCTACAAAGAGGTTGTAGTTGAAAAGTTATCAACTTCTCAAACATCTTATGAATAGCGGATAACTTAGGAATACCTAATACCTCTATAGAGCAGTAATAAATGCTGCTCTCCAAATGTTAGGAAAAGAGCATAACTCTACGAACAATTTGAATAGTTTAAGCCAAGGATTTAAAATACCATCAGCACAGATCACCAAGTAGTGAATCCTCCATGAACAAATGCCCAACAATGCAATTAATACTATTAACAAGTTAAGGATTGAAAATGTTTCAGCAAATATATAGTCGATGGCCTGATCCAAGTCTGTCGTCGTCTTCATTTTTTTTGGTTTTTTGTTTTTTTTTTTTCATGGAAAAATGCGGTTCAGTGTTGTTTCTGCAATGCAAATGCTGCATGTTGTTATGATGATGATTATTTAACAAGTTTTCATTATGTTGTTGTTTTTGTGTGTATGTGTGTGTTTTACAAGCAACGTTTTACGTTCCGCACTGCCCTGCCCTGCCCTGACACCGCCCTGCCACGTTAACCCTGCAGACATTGTAATTTTATAGTTCAAGGTAAATTGGCCTCGTCGGACAGTATTGTGGTTAGTGTGGAGTTAGTGACCACATAATTAGCTGGGGTTGGAGCTGCACTTGGTCCAGTCACACATACAGATACAGATTCATATATAGTCACAGTCGCAGTCGCAGTCAGAGTCAGAGTCAGAGCCAAAAGCTGGCGAGAAGAACATTTGCAAAAGTTCAAAGAGGCAATCAATTAGATGATAATGAGGCGGCACCTCTTCTTCGACTTTTTGCTGCCCCTATGTTGCCGCTTTTAAAGACCCTCATTCATTTGGATATTATAGCTTGATTATTACTATGATTATTGTCATTAGAGTTTCGCCCGCGCCCAGCATTTTGAATTTAGTTCAAGGCCGATCAAAATGGCTTACGAATTTATAAAATTATACAAATCTGCAAATCATTCAATATATAGAGATATTAGATATAAGATATGTGAAAGATAGTTAGAGAAGATTGGCCTCTATATGCATATGTAAATCGACAGATTTCTGGCTTTTTTGTTTACATGCCGCATCTTGATTTGCAGCCCCTTCGTCTTGGGACCCAGACTGAGTTCGGTCTCCAAACTCGGGATTTACCAGCGACATTTTTATAACAACAATTGGCTAAACTTTAATAAATTAGTTTAAGAAATTCATATGAAAAATATGTATAAGCACAACAACAATTCACATATGTAAGTAGCCGACTTATAGATACTCTGTAAGTTTTTATTTTCCATACCGCAGAACTAAAATCAGCTCAGGGATCGATGATCTATTTTTTTATGCTCAGCTTTAGCATTTTTTTTTCTTTTCAGATATGCTTTGTATAAATATAAATATATATGTATGATACCCATTTCGAGAGGTTTCTATGATTATAGGGTAGAATAAAATAAAAGCCAAATTTAAAAGCCAAGCGTCAGCGACTGCGTCTCTGCCATCGCAGCCATCGCTGCCATCGTTGCCATCGTCGTCGAATGCCGAAAGCCAAAGAAAACCTGTCACTAGTACAAAAGCCACAAGTGGTGTTGGCAGCGCAGTCAGCGTCGCTGTTGGCGTTGGCGCTGCCGTTGGCTTTGGCGTCGACAACAGCAGCAATGACAAATTGGTTGAAACCAGAAGTGCTCCTGCACTCTTTGCATATAATTACGCGTGGAGCCTGCGTCAATAGCAAAGCCAAAGCCACCCGCAACCCGCCACTTCCCCTGCATCTGCATCTGCATCTGGCCGACAATCTAGCTAGCTGGCTAGCTCCTCCAGTTGGCACAGTTGGTTGCTTGGATTAGGGCGGGCACCAACCTGTTGTCGCTGTCGCTGTCGCCGTCTGCGTCACACTCACAACTGCTGCTGCTGCTGCTAGTGCTGCTGGTGCTGCTGGTGCTGGTGCTGGTGCTGCTTTCTGGCTTACTGGCAGCGTCGCAGCGGACGGTGTTGTTGGCCACAAAATATTGGGTGGCCGTAGGTTAACTCCATGCACACGGCATAAGTAACGTTCAGTCAGCCTCGAGAAGTCGATCGTGATCGTGGCTCAAGCAGCACTCAGTTGTGCCCAGACTCAGTCTCCATTCACCAGTCTCCAATCTTCAGTCTCCAGTCACCAGTCCTCAGCCTCCAGTCCTCAGTGAATACCCCGTGCGTCTTCCATTCGAATAATCGTCGTGCAATTTTTTGTTCGTTTCGCGCGTTTTCAAATTTTTGATATCAATTTTTTTTTTTTCAAATTCAAGTTTTATAAATACACACTCCACACACTACACACACACACACACACACACATTCACACAGACAAAATGAAGTACTTCAACATGTGAGTGAGAAATATGTATTTAAAAATATTTTACATACTTTTTTGTATATATTTTTGTCGTTTGTTTTTTTGTTTTTATATTAATCCTTTTTTTTTGTGGTATGCAAAACTGCCTGTGATTGCCGCAAAACTAGCACATTTAATTGTTGCTGACGTGTTTTGAAATACTTATTCGATATTGTTAAACGCAACTGGAAATACACGATACATATCTGAAGAAATTTCAAATATAATTCGCATCATTTTCAACACTTTTGTTGAAACCACACCTTGGCAGATGAAATCGTTGAAAATAATCAATTAGCCCAAATGCCAAAAAAAAAACATTTTATTGACCTCGGGACCTTTACCAATATACATATATTGCCCAGATAAATATATAAATACGTAAGACTTGTTAACTGTTTAGAAAATGCATAAGAATTAAGAATTGTTACTTCAAAACTGACCATTAATTAATTAACATTAAGAGATAGAGCAACTGCTAGTCGTTAACTTTTTGGGTTATTTATTGAAATTGGATTTTTGGGCCCAACTTCAGCGTTAAAGTAGGTGTAGCAAATCTGTGAGCGGAATGCCAAAACTGAACTTTAACACGCCAACGTTTCAAAACATTCACACACAGACACACACACACACACACACACACACATATATATATATACACAGAGCAAAATGCCAAAGTTTGTTACAATAATCATGATGATCATTATAATGATGTTGCTGTTATGGTTGTAGTTGCTTTGTGGCATTTGCCGGCACAAAGAAATGGCAAATGCCAATTCCCAGCTGCAGTTGCAATCAGCAACAGTCAGCAAAAGCCAGCAACAGCCAGCCAGCAATAGCCAGCCAGCCAGCAACAGCCAGCCAGCCAGCAACAGCAATAGCCACACATTATGTGAGGAGACGAGTGAGCGTCTTCATTGTCTATCTGTCCGAGCCGTCTGTCAGTATGTCAAGCTGTCAGCTGCATTGATTGAAAGAAATGTTTCAAGGTCGCCAGCTGATGCTGATGTTGCTGCTGTTGCTGCTGTATGCTATTGCTGCTGTTGTTGTTGTTGTGCTTGCTATTGTCGTCCGCACGACAGCAACACATGGCGACCAAAATGGCAAGTTAGCTAGAAGCTGATTGGGTAGGTTATGGGAGGTGCTTACGGAGGAAGGGGTATTGGTAAATTAAGTGCGAGTATATTGGATTAATTATCAGGCACTGCGGCTGTGACGGTTGCTGCTGCCTGATGCCTGCTGCCTGCTGCCCGCTGGCTTCTGGTTGTTTCTGCGGCGTTGTCTTATAAATTAACGGTTGCACTTTTAATGCAAGCTGACAGACATACACACACACATATATATATATATATATATATATATTTACACCAGTTGTAGTTTTCTTTAATATGTATGTTAATCTCATAGCGTGTGGGGGAATTAATCACAGAGAGGCAAATAACGCCAGCAACAGCAACAAAAGCAGCAGCAGCAGCAGCAGCAGCAACAGCAACAAGCGCACATTTGACGGCAAGATCAGGATTTTAATTTAGTTTCGCTTGCGTTTCGGGGGTTTGTCATGTTGTTGCTGTTGCTGTTGTTGCTGTTGTTGTTGTTGTTGTTGTTTTACATGCGTTTCATTTCAGTCTGTTTTTTTTTTGCCACAAATCGCTCGCATTATGCAATATTATTTAAATAAGAGAGATCAGATCATGTACATGCCAAAAAGACAAACCAGAATACTCACACACACACAGATGCATGTATAATAAATATTGTGTGTGTGTTTGTGTGTGTGTATTTCTGGCTGTCAGTTTGTCAATTATTGATTATTGATGTTGCCAGCAACAAATTAATTTTCCCATATTATTTTGCTTTATGTGATTTTCAAGGACTTTGCCAAACGCTTCATATTGGCAACAAACGCATACATACATATACATATATGTATATATATGTATACATTGCATTTCATAAGCCAAATTCAATGCAAGCCAACAACAAAACAACAACAACAACAAAAAACTGTAACACACAAATCAAAAGACTCAGGCAGCGAACTTGCGACTGGTCGCTGACTTGACTAACTGATTGGCCACGGCTTGAATGGCGACAACGACAACGACAGCGACTACGACTACGACTTCGATTATGGCTTTAACTGTGACACGCCACACGTACTTGTCGTCGCCACAATGCACCGTTATTGAACCCACTTTAGCGACGACAACACCAAATACACAACAACTACATTTAACAAAAAAAAAACAGTTACCAACAATAACAGCAACAAATGCGCACGTTTCTAGTACTCTTAATTGTATTTAACCATTAGAAACGCCCCATATATAAATATATGTTCATACATACACATACATATATGTATATGTATTTAGACTTTATCCATAACCAATTCCCTTACCGATACACAACTCAAACTGTAGATGCAGCAATTAGCATAGTGACCCGTTTCGAGACTTGGCAACACACATATACGTTTTTTGGCGCAAAAAAGAAGAAAAGAAAAAAACGAAAAACGTTTTTAGCTTGTTTGTACAACATAATAAAGTTCAGTCCATGACGCCATCGCCATGAACTAATTCCGCAAATGCAAATCATAATCATGTGATAAACCAAAGAGTAAAAAAAACAGACTGAAAAAAAAACCAAAAAAAAAAAAATGCGATGCGTTAACGAAATACTTAAAACCAGAAAAAAAACTTTTAACTTTTAACTGAACTGTGAAGTTTTGTTGACCAAGCTCTCGACTACCAACACTCTGTACACAAACAAAAGTGGCCAATCTTTGGTCCCCCAAATACCCTCTGAGACCAAACATTGCCTTATTGAATCCATAAACTATATTGACCATATACTATAAGCAGATTACTTTTTGAGCCACTTATCAAATAGTGGATAACTGTTAGTCGTGCATTCCAGCCAATGGCTATTTCGCTTTAGTGTTATTTATAATGTTGATGATGATGATGATGATGATGATGATGATGCTGCATGATTACAACAAGTGGTTCCGCCAACCACTTAAAGATTCTCGGCGCTCGGCTTATGTTTCCCTTATCATAAATTTGCAACTAATGTTTGCTTATATAACAGGTTGTTGTTGTTGCTGTTGTTGTTGTTGTTGTTGTTATTGTTATTGTTGCTGAACTGAAACTCTTTTTTGGGGCTTGGCTAGAAATGTGCGGTATTGTTTCTGAGAGCGATTCAACGGTTTCCCAGTCCCCTCAACTGCTAAAAACCGGTTAGCGACTAGAGACGCCAAATGTCATATAGACATGGCAGGCATTGGACATGGACATGTAGTCACACTCCAGCTCCAGCTCCAGCTCCAGCTTCAACGCCAACGCCAACGCCAACTCCGAGCTCAACTATTGACGTGAATTTTGATTAAGAAGTAGCCATGATGATGGTAATGGTAAAGAAGAAGTTAATAATGCCAAGCACGACACCGATACGCACCCACAACATAATAAATAAAAAAAAACCGAAACAACAACACTAACAAACAGCAACAACAGCAACAACAACAACGGACGGCAACGCCTTTCACCTTTCCATGCATAAGTTGCATAAGTTGTGCGGCGATTGAAATGCAAAGAGTCGCTTCGACATGCCACAGTTGACCCTAATCAATGCGAAAAGATGCAACCCGGCGGCAACAGCAACACCTAAAAATAAATATAAAATAACAACAGCAACAGCAACAGCAACAACAGCAGCAGCAGCAACAACTAGCGGCAATCACAAGGGGTAAATGGTCGTGGCGAAGGCGGGGTTTGGGGGGGGCGCTAAGCTGAACTGAGCTAAGCCTCTCCCTCATGGCTACAGTTGACTTGGCAGCGGCTTGCACATTTTACCGTTATTAGCCAATTGCATGTGCCGATCATGTGCGCATTTAAATTTATTCTGGCGCTGGCAAAACAGGCAACTGGTTTATGAACGTTGTTGTTGTTGTTGCTGTTGCTGTTGCTGTTGCCTTTTGCATAAGCACCTGTTGCCTTTTGGGAAGCTGCAACAAGAGGTGGGACGGTATTGCAACCCAGCTCACAGGCCATAGGAACAATACTTCCAGAAGCATATCAAAACTAGTTTTCTTTTGTCTAGCATGCTGAGCAACAAGTTGAAACAGCAGCAAAACCATACCCAAATCGAAATCGAAATCGAAATCGAAAACAGAGACAGAAACAGAAACAGAGACAAGCCCAACATTAGTATTCGTAATAGCATAAATTTTAAATCGAAAGTGAGAGACAAAATATATTAAAACAAAAAAAAAAAAACCCGTTTAGCTGACCTTTAAGCCTAAATAATTGTGAGCACATCTTAGACGCAAGAAACTAAAAAAAAAGAAAGAAAACAAATTCAACAAATATGGAAAAATCAGACCGAAAAGGTAGCAGCGCCAACATATCTTCATAGCCATCATATATATATATATATATATTTGTATTGTTAATCCAACGAATATGTATTTTAGACATACATTTCATGCATCGTACGTGTCTGATATCCAAGTCCGGTTCAGGTTCTCAGCACAACCCGTTCAACCAGACAACCTCAACTGAAACTATATATATATATATATATATGTATAGATATTTAAATGTTTATAGAGATGTCGTTAAGCAACATGCATATCTGACCAAGCCGGCTTAATGGAACAAAATATGCATATTTTGTATATATGTAAATATATTATTAATTAATATATTATATGCAACACTTATGCTTATACATACATGTATATACAGTGAGTGACAGCTCAAGTGGACCAGGGTCAAAGAAAATAAGTAATTGCCTCCTGGTACATTGTGGACACCTAAGTGCAGGTGGGGAAACCTCAGTTTATTAGGGTCATACATTCATATTGGTGGTTAATGCATGTATCTACCATCGGTTTTTGGAATTTTTTAAAAATAATGAATAATTAGCTTATGGCAGGCAATAACGTTTTTTCTTTGACCCTGGTCCACTTGAGCTGTCACTCACTGTATGCATATCTAACTTTGCTGAAGCTGTAGATGATTTCCTAACCTATTCAAGGAATATTAGCCAATCCAGTAAAATCGAATGCTCAATTGTTATATAAATACTATTCTTTGGTATTCCCTAGACAATTGTAAAGATCTTTTATTAAATTATAAATTATTAACTATTTGTTTTAATTACATATTACTTTTATCCATAACCTACGACAATATCAACATTAGACAACTCAAATTTTTATGGTTTTGTGTATTTTTCATTTGGTCCACTTGCAGCTGCCTGCTTTTCATTATCTGCTCACTCTGCTACGGGCTGGTAGCGGCCCAGGAGGAGGGTGGAGCGAAGAGAATTGCGGCACTGCGTCGCCCCGTTGGCGGCAAGGCGGCCAAGGTGACAACAACAACAGCGGCGCCAGCGCACGACGATGCCGCCGAGGAGGATGAGTACAATGAGGATGCCGGTGCCGGCGAGAATGCCCAGTATGGCGATGAGCAGGATGAGGCCGCCTTAGCGAGCTCGACGACCACCTCAACCGAGGCGCCCAAGAAGGTTGGACCCGTCATTCGACCCTTCCGCTCCAATGATGATTTCCTGAACTCGCTCAAGCGTCGCCAGCAAAACGCTAAGAAGCATCGCTCCGAGAAGGCACCAGCCAGCAAACAGGCCAAGAAGTCCGACGATCAGGAACCCGCCGAGCGGGATGAACCCGTTGCAGCAGCGGCGCCAGCGCCGGCACCACCTTCACCAGCCAAGGGCTACAAGGGCAATTCGGCACGTAAGTGAAATCAAATCGAACACAAGTCTCAGCCAGCATCGGTCGTCTAACTCGATAATACGCACACATTTTTACACATTATTTGCAGTGAGCCGTCGCAAGCTGTCCAAGCCAGTGAGGGCTGAGCCAGAGGTGGACGCGGCTGCCGAGGAATCGGAGCAGCAGCAGAAGGAGGAGGAGCCGAAACCCAAGCGTCCGCTCAGCAGTCGCTTGGCCTTGAGGAAGCGCAACTAAAATATTTTCTACAATTATCTAAAACAAAAACAAACAAAAAAAAACCACACACACACACACACACTTTTTCACTCTCCCCCTCTCTTTCTCTTTGTTGCCCTCTCACTCACACTCATGGCTAGCTATAGGCAGCTGCAGATCTGCCGTTTAGTTTTTAGTACACACTTTGAATTTTAGTGTGTGAGCATCGCGTGTGTGTGTGTGTGTGTGTGTGTATTGTAAGCAGAAAAACACACACCATGACATGCCACACAACACACACACGCAACACACACTCACACGCAACACACACACACACAAAACAAAACAAATACACCACCATCCTACACGCTCTGTGCTTATGTATTTGTGTATGTATATTTATATTGAATATATATAGCTCATATATGTCTGCACACACATCTATTTCCATATTCACCTATTCACTATTCAATTTATAAACTAAAATAATAATTAAAATAACAAACATCAAACAACAATTATAAATAAAAGAAAAAGATTGATCGAAAAGTTTTTATAGAAATTTCAATAGTGTTTTGTTTTGGCAACTCTGGAATATATTATGTGTGAAAACGATTGGAACCAAACTCAAACACATTTATTTGCATTCGAATATATGGTCTTTAATATAGAGTGTATTGCCGATGAACTCAAAAAACTTAAACACTCATAATCCATTATCCAGTCAAACAAAATGAAGGATTATTCTCTTATGCTGAATAATAGAAAAAATTGTGAGACGCTGTTTAACAAAAATACTGAAATCATTTTCAAGTTTTTCTTCTTTTTCGCATTTTTCGTCTATTTCTGCGGATTTCATTGTTTTTTTCCCCGCCTATTTGAATTTCACGTCTATTTCTGCTCTTTCCATTGTTTATCTTTTTTTTCCTTTTCCGCATTTTTCGTCTGTTTTTGTAGTTGTTATTGTATTCATTGCAAACCTTTGGGTATATTTTGAGGTCAATCAAATCTTAGGGAGAATAGTAACAAATATATAAAAAAAATATTCAAATATATATCAAAACTTGTTTCACAAAATCAAAAGCTCTGTGGCATACTTTTAGGATGACTCCGAAGGCAAGGACAATTAGTAATTTTGAGGAATTCTAGGTCAGTCATAGCCTTGCAGATTTTTCAAGGACTTGGCGCAGTAACCAATGCTATCAAACTCCATTCAAGGAGTACGAGGTTATTTATGAACCCTTCGAGGACCTTCGTTAGTTATTTTATTTTAAAGTTATGCCGACTTACCGATTTTGCAAGTGCTTTTCTCATCGCTTTTGAAAATATTTGACTTCCACAAAGCGCTGGAATTGCCTTTCGCAAGTCAAAAAATGAACGTCCTTTCGACATCCATTTGGATTTAAAATATGCTTTTACAAGTCAATTTCTTGCATATTTTTAAAGGACATAACATTCTAGGATCGCAGCGATCAACATTAACTGCGGCTAAGCAAAAAAGAAACCCAATATTCTTGGTAGTTCAAAAACTCTCTAGACGATTCGGATGTCCTTGATAGCTCGCAGACTACCAGCACAAATTGAAGAAGAAAAGAAGAAGACATATTCAAGTATGTTTCATACCTGTTTTTATTCGTTTGTAATTACAGACAACTGTAAATTAGAATGTCAAAAAAATGTACTTATAATTGGGGTTTCAATTGGGGGTGGGAGGAGGGAATGTATTTTGTAATCTTGGGTTTAACAGTCCACAAATGTTAAACTGCTGCATTCGAGCAATTTGAAATGTATTCCTTTAATAGATAGTAGAACTTATTTTTGATATAAATAATTGCTATACATAGGTATATATTATATAGAGCCTTAGCTTGGAGCATGCGTTCAACTGACAACAATAAGTACAAGCTTGCTTAAGCATATTATATGCATGTATTCTATGTATTGTATTGTATGTATGTATGTATGTATGTATGTATGTATATATGTATAGTAAAATTTCGATGGATGTGTGAGCAATATTTTTGATACATATATGTATATTCGTTGTTTCTCGATACTTATGACAAATACTCATAAATATACTTTCCTCTTACAGCATTCTATATTCGAACAATGTTAATGCTGCTCTCAACATTAATACAAAAAAAAAATAATAATAATAATAATTATAATAATAATAATAAGAGTTAAACCAATATATTGACAAGAACTGTGCGCGCTTGCACTTTTGAGACAGTTAAAATAATATGAAAGAACAGAGGACACGAAATGCAGTTAAAATTAAATAGATCTGGTTTGGTTTGGATTTAGAACACTATAATCGAGAATAAGCCTGTTACCAAATGGCGCTTGTATAAAATAAAAATAACATTTGCAATGGCTGCGCATTGGATAAACGACGACATTAACTATCCGAGTGCTGTCCTCCATGGTCACATATATATATATATATATATATGGTAATGTATTGTTTTAAATGTTTCTTAAGTCTGTTTCGCGAAAGGCACATTTTGCGTTCAAAAAACATATTTAAAAAAAGCTACAAATTATATGAATAAACAATAACAAAAATTTGTTGGTGTTGGTTTAAGGGCAGGGTAGGGTATAGGATAGGGGAGGGTATGGTAGGAGAGGGGCAACGACGTTGACGAATACGTGGATGGGATTTAACTACTAATTTTAAAAATAAAAAAATATTTTTTAGCATTTGCTGAATGCCAACACGGAATACTTAATGGACATAGTACATCAAATGTATAAGACTTTACAAGGCGGAATGCGGGGGGTATTAAACTACACGCTGTGTACAACTACAGTTTACAGTTTACAGTTTACAGTTTACAGTTTATAGTTTTAAGTAGCAATAGCCGAGAACGAAAAGCGTAGCCAAACAAAAATGAATAATACTACATTTAAGTGAATTGAAAATATATAAAGAGTAGAATGGTGGCAGCAGTGCATCATTATCCATTATCCTGCTGCCGACTGTGCACAGTTAACAATGAGCTGCTGTTGTCAATGGTGTGCCTAGGTGTGATGCCTGGAGTTACGCATCAGCGGCACCAGAAGCGATGGCGGGCCCGCTTGCCGCAGAAACGGATGCGCCAGCAACTCGGCGGCGGTGGCACGCTGCGCAGGATCACGCACCAGCATGCGATCCAGAAACGATTGCAGCCGTGGTGATACCTTGTGGGCATTCTTCAGATTCGGCGGCTGCATGTCCCGTATGCGGCGCATCGCCTGCAGCGGCGGCTCATTAAAGAACGGTGGCTCGCCATCGACCATTTCGATGACCATAATGCCCAAGGACCAGATGTCCACCTCGGGACCGTATGGCAGGCGCGATATAACCTCCGGCGACATCCAGTAGGGTGTACCCACTAGTGATTTGCGCTTGGGCAGCTCCTGCGACACCTGCGCACAAAAACCAAAATCGGACAACTTTACGCGTCCGTCGGCGGCCAGCAGAATGGAATCCGATTTGATGTCGCGATGGATGACGCCCTGTGACAATAATTAGATACAATCAATTAATAGATGTGCTATGTTGGTAAGTGTACAAGGCTGTCAGATACTCTGCCAAGTATATCGGTCTACATGCCAACTTCCTACTTAAGTCGCAAAAAAAACTAAATCTTTATATTCGAATGCAAATTTTCGATTCAAGGTGACCCGAAACGAAACGTTTAAATTCTGCATACATTTGCCAAAACTTGATGGGTGTATCCTACAGACAGACTTGGAATTAATTGCAAACTAGATAAAGGTCATATATCAACTCAACTAGCCCTTAAAATGTACAAAAATAAGACCTTTGCCTAA
Source organism: Drosophila kokeensis (assembly GCA_035042145.1). Lineage (NCBI taxonomy): Eukaryota > Metazoa > Arthropoda > Insecta > Diptera > Drosophilidae > Drosophila > Drosophila kokeensis. The sequence continues at coordinate 816,370 of JAWNLT010000259.1, forward strand.
GCCAATTAAGCACTTTTTGGTTAATTTTGTTTGCAAAACATTTGGATTTAAGTTTGCATAAGGTAACACCAGCAACAAACATCAGCCCAGACCCAGTACCAGTACCAGTACCAGTCCCAGTCCCAGTCCCAGTTTCAGTGCCAGTTCCAGTAGACGTGCAAAGCCGCGCCACCCACTTATCGCATTACACACGCAGCGGTGACAATTTCGAAATTGAAACCAAACCGAACCGTACCAACCACAATGTGCACGTCGCGAAAGCGGGGCGCAAAGAAAGCGCACAAAAGAACTGAATAGAAAGGTATTCGCAGCCAGACAAGAGACAAGTGAGAAGACATTGGGCGAGGCTTTCGACTGAGTTGTTGCTGTTGTTGTTGTTGGGTGGTTGTCGTTTTTGTTGCTTATGTTGGTCACGCACCTGTGAGTGCAAATAGGCCAAAGCCTTTAGGCACTGCTTGCACACAGTGGCTATTTGCTCCTCATCCATGCGCGAATGTGTGACAATGTCGGTGAGTGCGCCACCCTCGAGATACTCCATGACCACCCAGAGCTCATCGTTGACCAGAAAGCTGGAGTATGTCTCCACAATGTTGGGATGATGATAATCACGCATGATGACCACCTCATTGAAGAGAAGCTCGCGTCGCTGCTGTTTGCGCAAATCCATTTTCTTTACAGCCACTTGACGACCTAAAAGACGCAACAAAATGTGGAAATTTATTTATGAACCGTTCAACAATTGATCGGAGTCTCAGTGACCACTTGCCTGTTGACTTGTCGGTGGCTATGCAAACGGTGCCGGTGGATCCTTCGCCAATCTTATTGAAATGATCGAGATTCTCGCGCGGATCGCCAGCGGAGACAACCATCTGCAATGCGGCACGGAATTGCTCGTGTGTGAGTCGCTGCTCCTGTTTGGGCTGTGACTGTGTTTGAGCCTGAGCTTGGGCAGCCAGGGCTGCAGCGTTGCCGCTGGAGCTGGATGCACGCGATGCGATCGTCTTGGCGTGTGGATTCTGATTCTGATCGCCGATCAGTTTTGGTTGCTGCTGTTGCTGTTGGGAGGCAGGATACATTGGAAAGCTCTGGCCATTGTTGTTGTGATGCGAATGCGTGGAACGCGTTGCACTCGCCACCGAGCTCACTGGCGATGTTTGTTGTTGGTGCTGCTGCTGTTGCATGCCGGGAATAGCCAAGTTGCCAACGCCACGGTATTGATCAGTGCGCACGGCAAGCGGACCGGTGCCAGTGCCGCCATTGGGATGTGGATGTACATGTGGATGCGTGTGTGGATGCGCATGTGCATGTTGACTGGGATAGAGCATGTTGTGTGGCATCGGCTGTGGCGGCTTAAACCCATGGCCAGGCATCGTCGTTGGTGTCGGTGTGGCCGTGCCAGATGCAGCCACCGCCGCTGCCGCCACAGCCGCCTCCTCCTCGGGAACGGATGGTGGCACATTGGCCATGCGACGCACACGCGGCGGACTGGAGCTGCGCAACGAATTCGAGCGTGCCACATGCGATGTCTTCGGCAGCACGAGACCCTGTTGCACACCCGGCTGCAGCTGCTGCTGCTGTTGCTGCAATTGCCCACCAGGCTGATTGCCAGGCAGCATCGATGAACCCACCGGCGTATTAGTCATTAACATGGTACTGCTACTATTCAGCGATGTTGTGTCCGCCTTATTGTTGTTATGATGGGGACGAACAATTGTCTTCAGGTCAAGAATTTCGGTGGGCGTGATCTCGGAGGGATCGACCAGGGGCAGGGGTCGATTGCTCGACTTGAGTATTTGATTGTTGCCCACAATGGAGGCCCATTGCAATGGCAGACCTACATATTTATTCTCACGCTTGTCGAAGCCCGTGTGGACGCGATGCTCGAAATTGCTCGGCATCGAGATCAGCGGTTTCTTCTTCTTCTTTGTGAACATTTTAGCGTGTTCCGTTATGGAGCCGTCAATTGCTCAAGTATGGGAAGCGAGTGGAGGAGGAGGAGTTGCTGCTGCTGCTGCTATTGCTTCTATCGTATCTGTTGCACTTTCGTCAGCCCTTGTTGACTTTTCTTTTTACCCGCCCTTTTGGCCCGTTGGAAAGGCGACGACAAACGACAGTCTTCTGGCACACACACACACACTAACACATACAAGCACAGGCACACGTATGTCACGTACACACACAAACGCACACACACACAAGCATAACGACAGCGACGGATGCGATTTATGTAGATTTCGTGTTATGCGCTTTCAATCGACTTTCACATTAACTATTTCCATGCTTGCCGAGTGCAACTGTAGTCGTTATCGTTATCTATTCGTTAACATAATAATATCTTTGAACGTAACAGAAACAAAAAACAAACACAATTTGAGAACTAATAAAAATAAACTTAAAATATTAATTGCCGATGCTAGCAGTTATCGTTACTCTTGTTGCTACGAGAGAGCTGCAAAACGATTGCCGATTCTTTCGATAGTATTGTTTGTGCGCAAGTCGTGACCCAAATATATACGAAATACATTACTCTACTCGATAGCCCTACTGCTGCGCACTTTACAGCACTGTCCAAACTTTAACAATAAAACGGTCACACTCGTCACGTTCGCATTATATGTTAGCGTCAGTCGCACATTTATTTGTTTGCAAAAAACCATAAATACGTAAATCAAAATGTCGAAAGCACATCCACCAGAGCTTAAAAAGTAAGTGTGTGTGTTTGGGCAACAATAGGTAACGACAAATAATGCATATATTTTCCAGGTATATGGACAAGCGCATGATGCTAAAGTTAAATGGCGGCCGCGCAGTCACCGGCATCTTACGGGGATTTGATCCATTCATGAACGTTGTGCTCGACGATACCATCGAGGAGTGCAAGGACAACACCAAGAATAGCATCGGAATGGTGGTACGTATTTTCCACTTGAATGCAATGCGAACGAATGTGAACCAATAAATTGCATTTCTTCGCTAATTTCAGGTAATTCGTGGCAACAGCATTGTCATGGTCGAGGCCCTGGATAGAGTCTGACCCTTAGAGTTCTTTTGGATGCCTCACCATTACCCACGAGCGGGTAATGAGTTAATTGTAAACTATTTAACATACTTACTAGTCCTAAGGCTCTAAAACAAAACATTCGTGAACGTATGTTCATCAAATTTAAATAAATTTATTATATATCAAACAAAAATGTTGAGCCTATACATTACATTGTGTATTACATACTGCAAAGGCAGTCCACGAATATGTCAGAGTTGTGAGCAGCACAATTTATTTCGATTAACCTCTTTCAGCTAGGATATGTTGCGAAGTCCATCAATTCGTGCAACAGTATTCAGTTCCTTAGATACTACTACACTTATGTAGCTCAAAAAGAAGTGAGAGATTTGGATTCCCCCCCGACATTGCAAATGTGACTTGCCTAGACTAGGTCAAGAAATTGCAAACACCAGGCACAAATCCTGATTAAACAAGTGCAGCCAACAAGCAAATTATTTGAATATATGTTCTGATTGAGACCCATTTCGACCAACAAGATTATGCACCAAGCATCGCACTTGTTGTTGACTGGCTATGATTTTTCTTGGCACTTGGCATCCTTGCTAAAAGTATCTATAATCCATGCACAACATGCTTTCAGTAGAGAAACAAAAATTGTGCAGATTTACGATAGTTGTTTGTAGACTTTGAAATTGTTTTTATATTTTCGAATTATGTGTAGTTTGCCGCCAGGAGTAAACAACAAAAAGACGCTTACGACAGAAGCCTAAAAAAAAGTGTGTTTAATGCCCGCTTAAGAAGAAGACACAAGACAATCGCGTATATATCATCATCATCTTCCGCTTTTACTTGGAGGAAATAACAATGGGGCCAGTCTGCTTGGCGGCGTCACGCTGCTTGGCAACAATCTGGTTGGCAATACGATCCAAATCACGCTGTCCAATCGAGGTCAGTTTGCGGCCACCGTCCGGATGCTTCTCGACGAGGCGGGCATGCTCCAGAGCTTGCAGCGCCTTGCGTGCAGCCCCATCAGCGGCACGGCAAAAGTGCGATGGATGGACGCCGTTACGCTTGCGACCGCCATAGATCTTGGTAATCGAGCCAACGCCAGCTGGACTGCGATGGTACAAGTGACGCAGAATCGAGGCGCAACGCACATAGAACCAGTCGGGATCGTAAGGTGCCAGCTCCTTGAATTTCGCCGTCTTGATGATGTCCATTTGGTCGGGCACCTTCAATTTGCCAGTCCTAAAATATTGAAATGAGACGATTTTTTTTGTTTGAGTTTGAGGTTAGGTGAGGAATGCATCAATTTAAAGTTTGTGCTGTTTTTTTTTTGTCAAAGTTGTTGCTGTTGTTGACAGAAACTCACTTCTTGAGGAAGACGGCGACCGCCTTGGTAACTGCATGTTGGTCAATATCCTTCACTGTGACGCCTGGCATCTAAAAACATACAAAAAAAACACCATTTTATGAAAGCATAAAAATTATTTTAAAAAAATACAAAACACGTTGTTATTTGTGTGATTGCACATTCGCGGGCACATAACACAAACACACACGCACAGAATCAACAAAATTCTGTGAATGCACGCCGAGTGTCATTTAATCTACATGTTGCCATATTTCAATTGCATCGCTCACTCTGTCACATTAATGAACACACATTTTCATTTATTGTATTGCATTTACAATTATTTGTGGTAATCAAAAAAATATATATATTCACGTAAACGAATAAGCGCCACTACCTTTCTTGTCAAAGTCAACCGGAAAAAAGAACAAGGCGAGCGAAGTTGGCTGCGCTTGTTGTAGCAGACAAGGATGCCACCTGATCGAAACGAACATAATCAGTGCTGGTGAGTTGACCCTTGCAATTACTTATCGATATGTGGCGAATTTATTCGATATGCACTCCGATTTAAAAAATCCAAATTTAAAGAAAAACTAAATGAAAAAGATGTAGAAAATGACTTTAAAAATGTCGAATTTAAGCATAGATCTGAAGAGAATTGTATTTTCGAATACATTATTAATCTGGCATATAGTCGTTGTATTTAGAAGTCGATTTATTTAACATATATATTTATTTATTAAAGATTTAACTTAATTTATTTAATTATTCTTGATATTAAAGATCGCTTATTGCTCTGTACAATCGTATTTTTTCCAATTATCAGCAAATGTTTTGACTTTAGCAATGATGTTTTTCTCCTTGTGCGGTTTGCGCCACGATTTTGCATTAAGATCCAGCATTCCTCCAATTATTTCCTAGATTTAAGATCAAAGTAATGCTTAATTAATATGCGATATATAATTATTCACTCGGCGACAAACCTGTGCAAAGTTGGCCGGAAAACGTTCCTGGTCCTCGATGACATGAGCAAAGCCCGACTCCATGCCAAAGTTAATCCACAAATAGGGCAGACCCTTTGGAATGGCAGCGCGTAGGGATTTGTGTTGCAACGATATCAGCTGTTTGTTGATGCACCACTCCTGCTCCGACTCCTCAATGGCCTTCTTGAAATAGAACGGCGCCATTTCCGCTCGTGACTCCGCTATGGGAATACAATGTACCCTGAGATGTGGTCGTCGATGCAGCTTATTGGCAATCTCATAGAATATGACATCCTTGCGCTGGGCGGCAAACATGCGAGTCAAGGCTTTACGAAAATCGCTCAACTCCTGCCAGGCATCCTCGTCGAGCAGCGTGCAGGCGGCTGCATGTTGCATGCTCGTCAATATGCAATGGCCGCTCTGCAGGCCCACATAGCTGGGCAGGCTCAAGTAGATCTTTGAGCCCATGGCAACCAACAGTTGCTTGTCCAAGCGCGACGATTCAAAGCAAAGCTCACAGCTCTCCAGCGTGGCGGCCAGTTTCTCATGCTCGCTGATTGCCTGGCGCACTTCACGCGCTGCGGCATCCGCCTCGGAAATGTTGCGGCGCACCTTGTCCGCGAATATGTCCTCGAGATCATCGTTGGGATTCTTGTGCTTCGATACGATATCAGCGTATTGCAGATTCGATTCAGCGGCTGTTGCATGCTTCTCACGCTCGAACTGCAATTGAATAAAAATTTATTCAGAACTTGGGAAAATTTTTTGTGATGTGTGAATAAATATTGTACATAATAAATATTAATAAAATAATTCGAATTATAATTGTCAAGCTAAGTTAAGCAATCTATATATGTACAGGATTAGGTACTCAACAGATGCAATTACCATTTGCTTGATGTCATAGCGATCGTCGTCCGCAAAATAGCGCACACGCTGCCCATCCACATGGGTGTCCAGCTTCTTCTTGTTGGCTCGCTTCTCGCCTCCCCCCCTGCGTCCGCCATGCAATAAATTTGGATCCAGCTGTGCATCTCCCGATCGTGATTGCATCAGCGGACGCACATTGCCGCTGGCATCCGTGCGCGTGAGTAGCACATCATCTGTATTCCGATTCCGATTTCGATCTCGGTCCCGATTCTGTTGTGCCTTTGCAGCAGCTGGTCGCATTTTACCGCTGGCCATTACCTCGTTGCGTTGGTTTCGTGCCGTTTCCACCTGCTTCTTGAGCTCCGACGCCAGCTCGAATTTGCCTTTGAGTTCAGCCTTGAGCGCCTTTGAGGCCAACTCGTTGATTTGTTCATCCGTTAGATACGACGGTTGCTCAGCGTCACTCTCCTCGCCCGAGGAAGCAGCTGCACCTGCTGAAGGGGAGCTGGCTGGAGATGAGCTGCGCTGCCTGTTGGAGACAACTGTGGCAACTGATGCGCTCTTTTGCCAGTTACGCGTGCTGCTTGATGCTTGCTGCTGTTGTTGTTGCCCCCGCCTATCTGTGTACTCTGGCTCATCGTCAGCTTTGGGTCGCTGAAAGCCGGGCAGACCAGTGCCGTTGCTTCTCCAGTAAGGATTCAGTTCATATTTGCTTTTCGATGGATCGTAGGTATCTATTTGCTGCAACTTCTCATTGGGTTTCGCTGGCTCTTTGCGCTCCTTGGCGAAGGTTCTCAGCATTAGCGCATCGCTGTCTGTCATCCAGTTGTCACGTTGCACAGCGGCTGGTTTAGGTTCACTCTGGACGGGCTCACTTTCCACCCACTCATCCGAGCTGCATTCCCTCTTCTTCGATTTCTTGTGTCGTCGGCGCTGCTTTCTGTCAGAGCCACAACTGGAGCTGGAGCTATCGCTGTCACTCTCACTTTCACTATCGCTGCTGCTGTCGTGTCTGTGTTTTTTGCTCTTCTTTTTGGAGGATTTCTTCTTTTTGTCTTTTTTTGCTTTGGACTTCTTGGTCTTCTTCGACTTGCTGCTGCTATTTGCTTTGCTCAATTTGTCCAATTTGTTGGCTACCGCTGGCAGCATCCAATCCCTCTCGCCGCGCAGCTCCTTTTGTAACTCCCGCTTGTTGCGCTCCTCCGCTCGCTCCTTTGCCTGTTTGGACAGTTATTAACTCTTTTTTACAATTGATGTTTTCATGTTTTCATATTTCGGTTTTACCTGTTTAAGCAGCTCGGTGCGAGCTTCTCTTAACTGCTCACGCGCCTTTTCCTTTTCGCGCCCGCTCTCGAATTGTATGTAGCTCATCTTTTATTACTAGTAATAATAATCTATTTGTTGTATTATTATTATTTTTGCGTGTAAAACAAATTCTTCACAAATAAACAACACAATTTTCGCGTTGTATACGCAATCGATAGTATCGATATTTATTTATATTTGCTGATTGAAAATAATGCAAATCGTAGTTGAATGTTATCGGTATCACTATTTGCAAAAACGCAGCTGTTTGTTAGTTCTTAGTTATTACTTAGTTTAGTTAATTTATTTTGCTGCTAGTCCAAAAAGCACAAGAATTATGCCACTGTATGAGACCGTTATGCAGGAGAAGCCCCCAATTGTGCTGGACATTGGCAATGCCTATACAAAGTGAGTACATATTGATTTTGTTTTTGTTGCCGGAGATATGATATCATCACTCTTGTTGCTTTTTTATTGTTATATTTCAGGCTCGGCTTTGCGGCGGAGGCCTATCCACGTAAAATTATACCCACGGAGGTGGTGCTAACCACAAGTGGCGAGACAAAGCGACTCTTCGATTACGCGGCCACCGAACAGCTCTACTATCAAATTGTGGACTTTCTGCAAACCATACTCTTCAAGTACAGCAAAAAGTTTTCGATAATTTTCTTAAAACGCTCCACAAATTATTGAACAGACATTACAATTATATACTCATCTCAAATCCATGAGAATGTGTCTGTGAGGGTGTACCGGAGCTTTCTTTCTTTGTTTTCTAAAATACTTAAATAAACTGTGATTGCTTGCAGACATCTACTGGTCAGCCCCAAGGAGCGTAAATTTGTTGTTGTGGAGAACATCTTTGGAAAGAGCGTGATACGAGAGACGCTGGCTCGTGCACTCTTCATTCACTTCGATGTATCGTCCGTGCTGTTTGTGCCCGCTCATCTTATAGCGCTCTCCACGCTGGCCGTGCCCACCGGCCTCGTTGTGGACATTGGCTACAGCGAGACGACCGTAATGCCTGTGTTTAGCGGCGTGCAGATAATGTCTGCCTTCAAGGATCAAAGCTATGGCAGCAGTGCTGTCCAGGACGAGATCAAACGGCAGTTGCTGGCAACGGGCGTCAAAGAGTCGCTGCTGACACCCAGCGTGCTGGAGGACATTAAGATACGCACCTGCTTTGTCACCAGCTTTGAGCGTGCCCAGGCTAAGCCCGACAAAGATACGACACCGTTGCCAAATGTTGATTATGCGATCTGTGATGATGACGCCGTCATCAGCATAGCGGGCAGCGTCCGGGAGACTGTCTACGAGCTGATGTTCGAACAGAACAACGACCGAGACAGCCTGCCGCATCTAATACTGCGAGCCATACTCGACTGCAGCATGGATGTGCGATGCGCCCTAGTCGAGAGCATATTTGTAATTGGTGGCGGGGCCATGGTGATGGGCTTGATGGCACGCCTCAAGTCGGAGCTGCAGCACCTGTTGGCCAATGATAGCTACTATGCGGAACGCTTTCACGGCGACCTACAGTTTAAATTCTACAACGCAATTGGCAAACAGAATTTCACCGCCTGGCTGGGTGGTGCTCTCTGTGGGGCAACGGATTTGATTCAAACGCGCTCATTATCCAAGGAGGCGTATCTGAGGAACGAGCGGGTGCCCGACTGGAGCAACCTGTGCGACAACAGGCATGGCGGCTAATTGAACACAATATACACACACATTAACACAATCACGCATGCTTATTTATTCCAATTGCATTATTGTATTATGAATTTTGTTCTATAAATTTAATTCTGTAATGGGCTAAAAGTGAACTTTGAGTAGGAAATTACATACAAGTATAAAAATGTTAATATTCCGCTTAAAGCTATTATTTTTGTATATTATTATTTTAACATTATTGTGGATTGAGAATATAACAAATTGTATTCATATATTCATACACAACGGTCGCTCAGAATTTAGAATTGTCCTTTGTCCTTTTCAATACATTTATAATTTTCCGATAGATTATTGGATATTTTCAAACCATTTTTAATTTCATAATTTATTTCTAAGCACTTGATCTTATTATTTGCATAAACCCTCTAAAATTTGTCTTTAGAATTAACTACATTATACATTTTTTAAATATTTTACAATCATACATTTGTTTATAATTTGTATTTAATAAATAAGGGTTTCATAAATAAGAATGTATTAGAACTGCCCCGCATTCGGGGCTCGTATTTTTCGCTTTAACTTAAATTGCAACAAAAAACAAAAGATTTTCGACGTTTCTTTTTTGAAAAATCATTCATGATTGCACATTAAATTTACGATTCGAATTTTTGTCATGCAATAAGGACTTTTAAAAAATTAACCCTTGAACGCAAATTGGAATTACCTACAAAGGCTTTGAAATCGTGTTTCGTAATGGGATTTTTAATTACATGATATAGGTTGTAAACACGATTTTCTTAGGCAGCTGATGCTTTCAATGTATATATATATATATATATATGTATCTACGTATGTATCTCATAGAACCCGCATTATATAGGATGCTCAAATAAATGTCTGTTTCGGCACTTTGTGTGTTTTTTTATTTTAATATATCATTTTTATATGTTTTCGTTTGTTTATTTCAGTTTTTCGTTGCGTTTTCATTTTCGTTTTAGCTTTAAGTGTATAATTTCAGTTTGAATATTATAAATATACTCGCATTACATTCTTTGAATCCCGATGTGTGTCTTGGGGTGTGTGTGTGTGTGTGTTTGGGTGTGTGTTTGGGTGTGTGTGAGTGTGCGTGTGAGTGTCTGTGTTCATATACAAGATGCATATTATATAATAACAACTCCTGTCTTAAAAGCTAATTCCTAAGCGTAAATTCAATATTTCTTGAAAATATATTCCTATAAATACAATATGTATACAATATAAATTAGGGATTGTTTTTTACTTTTTCTTATATGTGTGTGTGTTTTTGAATATACAATTGAAAAATTTAAAATGATTCCCTAAAAAAAACCCCAACCGATTCAAAATTGAAATAACATTTTTGTTTTTCAATAATTTGACAGGGTTTCGAATTAGGTGCGATCACCACATGCAATATACAGCAGTAAAAAAGGAAGGGGGGATAACAGTGCCCTTCCCAGTCCTGCGTTTGAATACAATCTTAAGTTGCCTTAGCGATTGTTAACCTATTTCGGATTTTGACTTTTCGGGTTTGTTTTTGTGCAAAATAAGTAACAAAATTGTGAGGGAAGAATACAAAATCTGCGATAAAAAAAAATAAAAATAAAACATTTGTTGCGGGAAGGGAAAAGGGATCATGCATTGCGAAGGAACTTAAACATTAGATTTTACACAATAAATAATAATAGTATAAAAAAAACCTAACTAATAAGCCTTGAGCACCGCCAGAAACAGTAGAATGCAGCGCCAGCGATAGACGTAGTCCGAATCCGAAACCAAAACAGACGACTGCTTATGCAGTTTGCTGGATAACAACTAGTTGACAATTAATTTAACTTCAGTCGTCGTCGTCGTCGTCTTCGTCATCGTTATCGTCGTCGTCGGCGTCGTGGTCGTCGTTGTCTTCGTCGTCGTCGTCGTCGCCGCAACTTTTCGGCGCTGTCACTTCTCGCTGCGCAATAACTGGCTGAGGTTGGCATTCTGATTGCTGTCCAAAATATCGGTGCTGTTGCGTTTGCCGCCCGTTGGCTTCTGGCTGGCCATCGGTGGCAGATTGGCAATTTGTACCTCGTGGCGGAACAGCTGATTGACGCTGCGTCCGACCAGCTGGGCGGTCATCTTCTTAAATATATCCTTCTTGGCGCGATCCACCTTGTTGCCCTTGACAGACGCAACAGCGACCTTCTCATCGAATTTCTGTATGTCCGCCGCATTGACGTTGGGCACGTGCTTGAGCACCTCGCTCAATATAGGATATTTGGGGCGCAACAGCTCATAGAATTGGACGCCCAGGGTGATTAGGCCGGATTGATTGGCCTCGTGCTGGCCATGCACCTGCATACCCTGAAGCACAGCGGTAAAAGCGCTCACCGCCTTATTCTCATCCATGATCTGTTCAACGTTCATGAATCGCATGACGGGCGCCGCAATATTGACCGCCTTCATGTTGCACATGCTGTCGTTCCAGGCGATCGCCTTGATCAGCGTCATCAGTATATAGTTGCCGGTTAGATCATTGCGCAACAGCTTGCCACCCAATTCGCTGATGATGTCCGACAGCAGGGCGGATTGAGCAGCACGCGATTGTGGTGCACTGTCCATGGAGTGCTCCTCGTTCTCCATGGCAACCGAATTGGCGCCGGCGGCATTTACATGATCAGCACCAATTTGGCCGCCGACTAGTGCAATTTTCAGCAAATCAAGGTATTCGCGGGTGAGCGTACGATTCAATTGGTCCTCGAGCACCTCCTGGGTGTCGTTCACTTCGCCATTCAACTGCCCAGACTCGTACAGCGATGAAATGTAGAGCCAGCGACGCGTCAATCGATCGCACATCAGCGGCGTTAGATGGGCGAACAGTGGCACCAGCACCATATCGTAAAAGCTGGGCGGGCACGAATAAACGAATGGCTTCAGGAACACGCGGATTATCGGACGAATGCGAAAGTCCGGTATGATGTCCATGCAACTAAATACATTGCTAATAATCGCTTCCGACAAGCCTATCAGCTGGTAGAGATCACGGCCGAGCGATGGTCCCGCCGAGCCCATCAGATGGTAACAGCCCTCGGTTATTAGCATCATGAACGTTTGCATCTTCTCGAACGCAGTCGGTTCGGTTTTAATGGTCGTATCGAGCGGATCCACGGGTATGGCGCAAATGCCCATCAGCAGCTTCTTCTCGTGCTCGAGCATGCCATGAATGTTGCGATAGCCATCGGAGAGTGCAGCCAAAGCTTCGGGACGAAAGAGCTCATTCAGGACACGCATCAGGCTGAGGACGTGCGAAAGCAACGGCACCACATGCTTGGTAGCCGGATTACGGCATATGGGATTGCCTAGATCGGTGCAGCCAATGATGAAACCGCCTCGCTGTGCCCGATCCGGATCATCGGGCCAAGTGCAGCGTTTGACGACGCCCAAAACAACATTGAGGGCATCCAAAATGCGGACACGATTCGCAACGGATGGATCGCTATCGATGAGAAACACCGGTGGCTTATCCAATCCCACAAATCTCATAAATTCCACCGGCGTTTTAAACACCTCACCAAAACTGTGCCATTCGCCGCGCTTTTGTTGCACGATGTGCTCAATGAATATGGTTTGCCGCTCGAAATCACAAAAATGATTCGAGATTAGAATGAGCGCCTCCTGTAGCGTGATGCGCATCATCCGGCACAGCTGCGTGGGTGATTCCTTTAGCAGGCATTCGACGTGCGTGTTGATCTGCTCGAAGACGGGCAACAGCAGCAGCGGATATTTGTGCGCCAATTTGACCAGCAGGGAGGCGGCATGTCGGCGTAGATTCTTTGCTGACTTCATTTGCACCTTCTCCAGCTCGTTGGGCGGCTTCAGCACCAGGGCGCGAAAGATTTTGTCGAGAACGCGCGGCAGCAGAGCGACGCCACTCATAGCGACACAATTGTTGGGCGTCAGCTGGCACGATGACATGCTGAGGAACACAAAGAGCGCCGAGATGCAAGACAGTAAAATGGAGTAGATGAGCGGATTGATTGTCTCCAACTTGAGGCACTCCTCGAGCAGCCGCAGCCCGCCGGCCACCGATGGACGCTCGGCCACAAGTAGAATGCGGCTTAGTACACCATCGAGCACACAGACCAGTGCATCCCATTCCAAATAAATCGGATCGAGAACACTGCAGTCCATGTTGCTGCTCTCTTGCTCCGATTGAGCATGACGCAGGCGCGACTGCAGCCACTGTTCGCAGTAGCCATACGTGATCAGCGGCTGGACCAGCGTCGACTGTCGAAAGATCTCCAAAAAATCGGTGCGACACCGAAAGAAGAAAATCGCAAACTCCTCCTCGCTATCGTACTCGAGGCGAATGTATGCATCGGTGCTACTGACTGCATCCGGTTGGCCCTGCATTAAGCTGCCGGCGACGCTGCTACTGCTGCTGTTGATGCTGGTGCTAATGGGGCTTCTGGTGGTGTTGGTGATTGTACTGATGGGATATGGTATTTTGACAATGCGCGGCGCAATTGTGTGTATGAGCTTGGGAATGTAATTGACCATCAGGTAATCCTTGGAGCACGGATCATGTTTCAACAGCAGCTGCCAAATTAGCACAGCGCCATGCGCAACAGTCAGCGACGGATGCTGCACAAGCAGCAGAAGGCATTCAAACATAAGCTCCAAATGTTGCGGCCGCTGGATGCCATCATCTTTGCCCCAGAGTGCAACTAGCTGCTGCACCATCCCATTAAGCACCTGGATTAACTTCTTTAGGAAATTATGCTGCTGCTCAATAGCCTGGGCATTGTTGGGCTGGGCCGGCGGCAATTGGCTGGCTGTGTAAATATAACGCAATGGCTCTTCACCATACAGCTGGAGCAGGGGTTTGCGCTCCTTGGTCTGCCCCTTGCGATTGGTGATCTGGGCAAGGCACTCGGCGGCATTATACTGGAATGCTCTGTCGTTCAAGAGTATGCAAAGGAAATGCATCAGTTTGCCATTGCTCGACATTATGTGATTGATGCTGACCCACTCGACAAAGCCGCTCAGCGTTAGTAGCACCGTTTCGACGACGCGACTATGCGCATTTGCCATGTGGTAGTTGCCCAAACGGGTCGTCTCACGGAATGCGTTCACATGCTGCTCGACCAGTCCCAGAAAGAATTCAAATATATCGTTCATGTTGTTGTTGAGCGCCTGGTACATATCCTTGCGACGCTGATTGGATTCAATTGTTTGCAGCAACGCCACATCCTCGACGAGGCGCAAAAAGACGAGCAGCACCAGTTCCGTTTGGGCCTCACCATTGCTGCACGCCTGCGAGAGTTCGGGCAGCAAATCAGACCATTGTTGCGGCCACTCTCGTTTGATCATCTCGACAATGATGCGCGAGAGGGCGTTCTTTAAATGCAATAGACTGCGATCTTCGGCCGGGCCAACGCCCACATTGAGCATCTTTATGGCATTATCCTTAATGTACACCTTCTCCTCGTGCGTTATGCAATTCCATTTGAATTTGATTGTGTATTCGATTAGTTGCAGTCCAAAATGGCGCACCTGCTGATTAAACTGCGTCGAGCTGGCCAAATAAAGGCCCACTTGGGCGCACAGCGGAGACTCCTCCTTGAAACGTTCGCAGGCCATGTATGCCTCGAGACGTGCCTGCTGCATCGTCTGCGGATGCATTATCCAATCGACGGCTTTGGCCAGTTCCGCGGCCAGCGCCTCCGTCACGCCATGCTGTGCCATAGATATATATAATATATATATATATATATATGTAAATATATATATATATTTACAAAATCAATGCACAAATTGTTCTTTGCGTTCTTCTGGAACCAAAAGCAGCAATATAGTCATAATTAATGATGCAATGCAATGAATTCAATTGAAATTATTTGTGGTGCTATGTAAAATAGAGTGGAGGGCTTACCTTTGAGTATAGCTGCTGAATGCGAGGGCACATCCAAAAGTTGCCGGTGGAATGTTGCAATGCACGATTCACCAATTGCAAGCACGCACGCACAGTTAAATTAAACAAATGCAAGCAATTTCAAATACTGGGTTAATTTTGGAAACAGTTATGACAAGTATTACGAAATTTTGAGCCCAATTTAAAGGAAACATTTCTTAATTGAGAAAATATTCCCACCATAAATCAGGGCAGCATTCAGAGTATATTAGGCTAAAATGAGACTATCCAATATATATATGCTGATATTTCCCCAAATTTTGTTTGTTTTCCCATTTGCATTTCGCAAATGTTTAAACACACTCCTTCATTGCCTTACCCGGTTCGCCGGTATGGAAGCTACTACTGCTACTGCTACTGCAACTGCTACTGCTCCTTGGCTTGGTCGCCGCCTTTCTCGCGCGCGCGTGTGTTGTACTTTCGATTTTTGTGTGTTGCTGCTGTGTTGTGTGGAATTTTTCGCCAATGCGGTTAGGGCCAGACAGACGTATGCGATTGCGATTATTTTGCTTCTGGTGGCTGTCTCATCTGTTTGTTCTATGTGCTGTTGCAATGGCTTGAAAGTTGGTATTTCTCTCGCATTAACAATTATCGCCAAACCTGAAGCCACATTTGAATGCGAATGTATTTCACATTCGGAATATTTTGGGGTCTATAAAAATATGTCTTTTCCGGGGAGCTATTTTTCTGTCCGCAAGGAACGCAGCATGCTGACTAGATTACAATTTTCAGTGCGATAACCGATATATCGATACGCCTCTTGTATTGCACGCAGAGTTCCATTAAATGAAATATCAAAATAGATTTTTCCATTACCAATGAGTCAATTCAGTACTATTTATTTCATGCACATAGTTAAGTCATTTCTATCTGTTGACGTTTTGTCTTTGTGGATAATTATATTTATTTCGGGTCAACGCGTGTTTACATCGTGAAGTATTTACTGCAACTGACTTATAGAATACATAAAGCTGAACACGATACATGTGTGACCATAGCAATAATATTAAGCAGCGTAGCGATATTTATCGTTGCCGTTAAAATTCAAACTTACTTCAACACTATCAATCGATAGTTGTGCCGCGAAAATCGTATGTGTTTTGGCAATATCGATATTTTGTGAAAAGAACAACCGAACAACAACAACAATCGTTCAGCCTAAAGGCGACTATATATCCCATCCCTAGCGTCTTGTGCCAAACGAAAAAATAGCTCTACCGGAATGTGTGCAAAAATCTCACAAGTTAACAACATGGATTTAATTTAAAACATGTGCTTTTTGTTTTTTTTTGAGAAAGAAGAAAATAATAAAAGCCTAATAAGCCATGGAATGGACAAAAGTAGAATTAAATCGCACAACCCGGTTCAATGCAAGGACCATCCCCAGCTATGGGGATATGCTTAGCAAGCCGCGCAACGAGCAAGCCCTCTCTGGTAAGTTGTTCCCAAACTATAGAACACACTCACATATGTGTTCACTGGAAATAATTCATTTTCATTTCTTTTGCAAGAAAATGTATTTTATTATTGACTTATTTGTATTCTTATTTGTTCTACTATTACGTGGAGTTCTTAAAAATAGTTAACAAGATTAATTAACTTCAGCAACTTTGGAATATCTAGAAATCGAAACTTATCCATTATTTGCAATTTCCTTTTTAGCCGATCCCGTTAGAAATGAGCGTGTTTCTTTTTTTTTTGCCGGCCGTTCGTCAATTACTAGTTTTAAAAACTCCAGTTAATAGTAGAAAAATAGGAAAAAACAAAAATAAAATGTACATGTATATCTACAAATGTAGCTTATATTATTTGCAGCTGACTATATTGGTGGTATCATAAATAACGGCCAGTGGGGTTGGCTGACGCGCCGGAATGCCGAAAGAGCCGAACTACAGATCTATTGGCTGGAGAGAGGCGATACACTGGCCCGTTACACATTCTTGAAGCAGCATAATGACACGGCTCGCAAGGTTGGTTGCAGCATTAGCTCAGTCGTCGAGATACAGTCAAACGTCGAGGGCTTGACTCCTTTGCTCGCCGTTGTCATACAGACACCACAGGCCAAGACAAAGGTGGCCATTTACACGCCTAAAAATAGCCAGGTGTTGCGCTACATTGACATGGACATGGTTGGCATCAATGCGAACACTTTGACCATCGTGAACGGCAGCATTTGCAAGAAGTGTCCAATTCTTAATAAATATGATGTCTGCCTGGCTTTTGGCACGGTCAACGGCGGCGTGCTGTTTGTGGATGTGAAGGCAAAGCATTTGATAGCAACACGTTGCAAAGATGTTAACCTCCCAGACAGCCAGGTGCAACGCGGCGACGTCCTTTGTCTGCCCCTTAAATACGCCCCTTTTAAGGAACCCTTGAGTGCAACGCAGCATATGGGGCTGATTGTGGATATGCCACTGATTGTGCCGGCATCCGGCATCGTGAACATTAAAATGATCGACATCATTTCGGGATTTGCAGCTGGCTTGCAGGATGGACGCGTTTTTATTTATGATCTATGCAATTTTCGTATGGTCGCTGAGGTGGCCGGGTTGCCCGCAGACTCGTCCGTGGATATACTGGACCTGTGCTACATTCTGCCGCCGGATGATCCGCAGCCCTGCTTTTACATTTGTGCCGTCTACAATCACAACGATATTCTGATGGCCTCCCTGCATGTCGTCAACTATACGCGATTCGGATTGAACGATGACAATTTCCAGGTGTTTCGCTCGTGCAACTTTCGAAATACGTCGCTGTTCACTCACCTTGTACTGGACACGGGCAAATGTTCACTGATTGGCTGCAGCACTGTGTCCACTATCGACTTTCGCGGCGACAATGGCACACTGCTGATCGTCATCAGTTGGCAAGTGGGCAGCAAAAACAAGCTAATGCTCTTTGACGTCAATCAGTGGTACAAGGACGGAATTCCGAACAGGCCTTCGAACAGCAATCCCAACTATCTGTGCGGCCTTGAGCTGAACGGACGTCACAGTGGCCTCGATCTCCACCTGAAAACCAGATCCATTGTGTACTTTAACTCACTTCGTCGCCACGATGCATACTTCTATCCCAATGCACTGTCTTTCGGTAAGTTGCATTTAATATGTCATTCGGTTTGTTTGGTTTTTCATTTTCCCTCTCTCTCTCTCTCCCTCTCTCTCTATGTCGTAGATTGTACCCTGATGACAAATACCGGCTGTCACAGCTATGTGCACAATGGGGTCCAGAGACGTTTTCTAGATACAATGTACATGCAAAAGGCAAATCTGTTTCTCGATCCACATCCATTTCTCAACAAGATTATCAAATGCTATTTGCAGCCACAGTTCTACGAGAAAATTGCGAATGCACCTCTTACAGTGGTATGTCGTCTATTAACAGTCTCCCATTGTCTCACGCCAATCATCGCAATATTTATTCCGTTTTTATAGCACGATATCTACGAGGTAATACTTTCGGTGGCACTGGAGCATAATATCACTTGTCTGCTGTTCAGCTGTGCACGGCATTGTTTTGATGGCAGTTTTCTGTGCAACTTGTTGGGTACGCCAAAGCTGACGCTGACCATACTGACCAACTGGATTGTGAAGCGCGCCACGCACATCAGAGATCGTTGCTCTGAGCTGTGTCGGGGCATCTTCGACGACGATGGCGATTCCCTGGACGAGTGCGAGCACCAAGAGTTTCAGTCGTTGATCGCTCAGCTCCGTAAACTGAACGAGCTGCAGTCGTTCATTTTTGAACATAGCCAAAATAGCTTTGTTCTATCTATGGCCAACACTCTGAATAATACGATGAAAACGCTAATCGTCCTTTACGAATATCAGAGGTTGCTCTACTGGTTTATTAAGCGAGACATCTTTCGCATTAATGGCACGCAGCATCAGCTGATGTTGGAGCACATCCGACGTAAATATGCGGCACGTCGCCTCAAGCTGCACCAGAGAGATGTTAAACTCTATATTGATGAGCTGCTGAAGCGCAGCGGTTGTGCGGCTGCACTGCAACATCATTGCCAGCAGGAGGGAACCTATCCGCCGCAATCGATGCAGGCCCTGATGCGCCTCATCCTGCTGCCAACTGTGAGTTTGGTGCATAAGCATGAGCTGGTCCTCTATCTGCTGCTCGATCTGGATGAACTGGTGGTCGCATCTCAACGCGAATCGCTGCTGGCTTCGGACTTTGCCACGGTCTTCGGTATTGGTGTGGAGTCGGTGAAGCGAACGCGCTGCATGTGGTTTCTCGACAATGACAACATTGAGGTAAGAATTACTAAATTGCTGCAAATCTAGCTTGAAACTCACCTAAAGAATAATAACAATAGTAATATTAATAACCCAATTTAATTAATTTATGTATATATATATATATATATATATATATATATATATAGACATCTCGTTCTAATTAAAGTTTCTATCGCTTTATATATCTCGGTATCGTTTAGCAATCCATGAGTTATTTGGAGACTGGTTATCCTTACTGGCAGACAGAGCTGTTTTATGGAGTGCTGTTGGCACTAGGCGCCAAAAAGAGTGCAATGCAAGCGATGAAGTGTGTCGGCGGATTATCAACAGAGCTACAGTTGAAGGTATTGTTGGAGAACAATAACATACGGGAGGCATTCCAACTGGCGCGTACGTTCATGGACGCGAAGGGTCGGCAACCGTTGCTGGAGTATGTCTTCAATCACTGCATATCCGCGTGGAGGTTCTTGGACCTCAGCCGCCTTGTCATGCGCGAGCACGAGGAGCAGCTCCTCTTTCGTCTGATGCGTCAGCGTAAATCACCGCCGGCGAATTGCGCACATTTGATCTTGTTGTTGCAGCGCAAAAATTACATTGATGCCGTGGACCTTATAGATGATGCGGCGGCGGAACAACTACAGTGCCCTGCCAAAGATTACGACAAATTCACATATCATATGCATCGTTTTGTGAGCGGCCATCGCAGAACGATGGCGCCCCTAACCCTATCACTAACTGATAAGTATTTTCGCATACGTCATCGTCTGACTGGGGATCGTCTGTACAATCCGTCGCCGGTGCCGCTAAGCTGCCAGCTGGCCGCACAGAGCAGCAAATGCAAACTGAGTGACATCTTCGAGAATGCCGTCTTGAACTCCCACTGGGTCAGCACAAGTCGAGGGGAGCCTCTAAATGGTCGCAACATGCCGTTTCTGTGCAATCCGATACGAGGTCGTGACTTAATGGAGGCGCCGCTGTTGCGTTCCTTCTATTCCGTCTCCTCCTCTTCCGTCTCCTCCTCCTTTAGGACAGTGCCGAAGCAAGCACAGGAAGCCTGTGCTCGAACTAGCAAGCGCAAGCGAGAAGATTGGGCGGAACAGGAGCGTATAGCGCCTGACAGCCTGGTAGAGGCGCTGCTGCAATCGCCCGCATATTTGCAGCTGAAGACCAGTACTACTGATGAAACACCAGCAACATCAGATCAGGAGCAGCGTCCATTGGCCATCCTCAAGAAGCGCTTAAGTGCGCATGCAACGCAGCCGCGGGAGATGACGGCAAACTTTAGCTTCATGTCGCCAATTCCTCTGGCCGAAGCCATGCACAAGGACGGCAACGACGACGACAATGAGGTGAGGGACGAGCACCAGCTAGAGTATCATTACCAAGAAGCGAAGAAGCAGAAACTGCATCATCAGGAACAGCAGGAGCAACAGCAGGAGCTGTTGGAGGTGGAGGAAGAAGAGGAGGGCTTGGATGAGATCTTTGTGGAAATAGACCAGCAGCCCATGGATATACACACAGAATCCAAATACCTCTCACAGCAGCCCAGCTACAATATATCATTTGCCGATAATAGCGAGCAGTTGGCTGACCAGGAGCCAAATGCAATAGCACCACCAACTCGGCCAGCCACGAGCAGCAGTGGTTTTGGAAGCTTTGCCAATGTCCAAGTGGGCAATACGGGCTCACTGCAGCTGACTGAATTTGTGCCGCCTGTGTGCTCGTCGAAGATGGGCTCCAGCTCACAGGTGAAGTTCTCGGAGCGTTCCACGATCTATGGTTGTGTGGATGATCCAACTATGTTGGTCTCACAGCCCCCGTGGTCTATGCGATCCGTGACGCATACGGAAGCCGTAGCGTCGCCCGCACCACAGATGCTGGACACCACATTGAGCATGTCCAGTTATGATCTCACCGCATTAGAGCCGGCAACAGAAGCTGAACCAGTGGGGGCAACTAAAGATGAGCAGTCAGTGCGCACATGTACATATGAATATCTGGTGGATGAGCAACAGAACTATGAAGAGGAGATTGAGGTGGATGTGGAAAAGGTGGAAGAGGAGGAGGATGATGTAAAAGTGCAACAGGAAAAGGAAGAAGAGCGGGAAATGGAGGAGAGGGAGATGAAGAAGCGGGAAAGAATAGAGCGCGAATTGATGGAGCGCGAAATGTTGGAGCGAGAAATGATGGAGCGGGAGCTGCTGGTCAGCGAGATGATGGAGCGCGAGATGATGGAGCGGGAGATGATGGAGCAGCAAGTGGAGGTACAAGACGATGACGTGGAAGTGGATGAGCAAGAATTAGAGCTGGAAGAGGAACAGGATGAAGAGGAGGATGATCAAGATCCAATGAGCTACATCGTCGTCACGCCCTGCTTTAACATTACTAGGGAATTTTCGGGCTTATCTCCATCGGAGGAGGCTCCTCGACCAGATTCACCTATCTACTCCATTCCGGGCTCATCAACGACATCACGTTCGCCCACGTCTCACACACCCACCTCATTCCTGCCCAGCGACACGAATGTCTCGTCGAGTCCACGTGGCGTGCATGGCGGCGCTGGCAATGGCTCCAATAGATCTCTGTATCGTGCAAACAGTCTGGAGACAGTGGATGACCAGGACACAACCAAGGGCTCATTGGTGGAGGATGATGATGTTGACTTGGAGGATGATTGCGTCATCGCACTCGACGGTACCGAGGTGCGCGGCTATGTGGCACGTCCGGAGCCACCAGCCGCCACTGTCTTCAAGCAACAGAACGAGAAGGAAAACCAAAATTCAACGCTCGTCCATCCCATTGAATCCGCTCCAGAGACACCCCAATCCAACGAAATACTGATCGTCTCCGACAATGAGGAGAATAAAGCGGAGCCCATGACCCTACTGGTCGACAACGATGAGGAGCCGGAAGCAGAGCAGGAGCGCATGCCCCTTACCTATAAATCTGCCACAGGTAGCCCAATAACCCTCACGGTTAAACCACGGAGAGGGCGCCCAAGATTGCGTTCTTCCAAATCTTCCAGTTCCAGCCAGGCCAGTGATGACCAATCCACGCCCGAAAAGCGCAGTTCAGCCCGCAGGCGTCGTGCGCTTTTGGTAAAGCCATTGGATGGGATTCATGAGGAGGACGAAACGGAGCGCAGTAGCAGTGAGCCACCTGACATGACCGATGACGTGGAGCAGGCAGAGCAGGCAATAATCCCCTCGGCTAAACCACGGAGAGGGCGCCCAAGAGGACGTTCTTCCAAATCGTCTGCAGAGCCGGAACGCGTTGCAGGCCTGCGCAGCTTACAAGTGCATAGTCGAAATGTACCATTGAGCACCTCTACTACTCCAGGTACCACCCCATCACCAAGCATACGTAGTCTTCGCAGTTCCAGCCAGGCCAGTGATGACCAATCCACGATCGAAGTGCGCAGTTCAGTTGATGGTCCCTTAACCCCCAGGGGTCGGCTGCGCAGCGCCGATGATGCGAATAATCTCCCAAAGGGACGCATGCTGCGCAGTAGTTCCATGCCAGCCATATCAAAGCCTGTTCCGGTGTCCACGCCCAAGGAACGCAAGCGGTGGTTGCGAAAGCCATTGGTTGGGACTCATGAGGAGGACAAAAAGGAGCGCAGTAGCAGTGAGCCACCTGACGTGACCGATGACGTGGAGCAGGCAGAGCAGCCAATAATCCCCACGGCTAAACCACGGAAAGGGCGCTCAAGAGGACGTTCTTCCAAATCGTCTGCAGAGCCGGAACGCGTTGCAGGCCTTCGCAGCTTACAAGTGCATAGTCCAGGTAACACTCCATCACCAAGCATACGTAGTCTTCGCAGTTCCAGCCAGGCCAGTGATGACCAATCCACGCTCGAAGTGCGCGATTCAGGCGATGGTCCCTCAACCCCCAGGGGTCGGCTGCGCAGCGCCGATGACGCGAATAATGTCCCAAAGGGACGCATGCTGCGCAGTGGTTCCATGCCAGCCTTATCAAAGCCTGTTCCGGTGTCCACGCCCAAGGACCGCAAGCGGCGGTTGCTAAAGCCATTGGTTGGGATTCAAGAGGAGGACGAAATGATGGCACAAAACAGTCCGACGGTTCCGTCAAGAAATCTCAGAAGCAACACCCAAGATGCCGATGTGGTTCCAGGTAATTGTTAATCGGTAATCGGTAAACAGTCTTTTATAATCCTAATCCATTTTGTTTACAGTGGAGGTGCCACAGTTGCCAGATGCAAGCGTGCCCCCAAAAAAGCGTGGGCGGCGACTGAATTAATGATATGATAATGCTGACGAGTGTCCAGTGTTGGGGCCAAAGGAAAGGCCAGCCTACTTGATCCTACTTAATTTTTCCATTAAAAATATCATCGGAATTGATATGGTTTTGATTAGCCATAACTGAGCCATATTCTGAGGAAAACTTGAAAGTAAAAATATATGGTAATATATCAGCCGTATCCTTAAACGACTCGTGTTAATTTGGGCTATGGTCTGGCCTCATCTTCATACTAATGGCCATTTACAACGTTCAAGATTTGCTTCTTATCTTTGAATACCAATCACTAGATAATCACCAGCCGAGTGGGAGTCGAGGAATGCTCACAAAGATAAATACAAAGATATATATATATATATACATATATAAAGATGTTATATTAAAAATCAATTTAGCTTTATACAAATATTTACATGAGTTTAAAACATTAACGGCAACTGGGGCAGCGGCAAGTGGGGACATCATTAAAGCTAAACACTACGGTGGATGTCGTCTATAACTATTAAATATATCGATTCGATCTAATAGCTAAGCTTAATTCGATTTTGCATTTATGTATGTGGGATGTGGGAACTCGGAAGTCGGAACTGGGACTATGTCGATCGATCTATGCCTAGACCAGTGTGGATAGCTCGTGCAGCGATATGGTTATGTTGCTCATATCCAGCGTGGGTGGAATGCCCGGACTGACGGATCCGGTGGCCTCGCGACCCACCAGACAACTGCCATTGGCCACAATGGCAATGGGTTTGGGTGTTGGCGGCGTTGCCGTCGCTGGACGGACGAGGAACGGTGCACCGATGCCATTGCCATTGCTGGCGGTGCACAGCAGCGGATTGAAGCTGCCATGCGAATGATTCGGCGAGACGGGCGTTACCGATGTGGGATGATGATGGTGTGACAGCATCGAGTGATTCTGTTGCCCATACGATGATGCCATCGCCGGCGGCTGGCTGTGCGTCTGATAACTGGTTAGATATTGCACCGGTGGCAGCGGTGGCGGCGGCGGCGACGACGGCATTATACGCGTTGCGGTCGAGAGCAGCGACATGTTGAGCGGCAACGGTGGACTGCGATAACTGATGGTCTTCTCCTTCTGCCAGACGAACACATTGTGGACCATCGCCCCGCCGCAGAACACAATGCCGACGCCAATCAGCACGCTCGTGATGATCGCAGGCGTTGAATGAAAATGATTGAACGTGTACAGTATGATGCCGGTGAGGAAGACGGGTATCGAGATGAAGAATCCGCTAACCGCACACGTTCGACTCGCGCTCGACTTCTCCAAGTATTTGTTGTCGCGTCCATCGAACATCGGCGAGCGCAGCAGCTTCACAGCGAACAGAAACTGGATGGCGCAGACGAGCAGGCAGCAGAGATTCAGGGATAGCGATAAGGCGCACAGCGCCAGAGTCACATCGTAGACGATGATGAAGTCCTCGCTGCTAATGCTGCGCGTCTGCGCATCCTCGCGGCTGTTCGGCGAGATCTTCAGCAGGAAGATCAGCGATAGCAGCGCCAGCAGCAGCGAAACTGCAACGACCATAAATTATTATATAAACAATATGTATATAAATATATATATATATATATATATATATATATATAAAATAAAATCAACTTAATATTAAAATCGACCTAAAAATTAGAAAGTTTTTCTATTTTTTTTTTTTGTTTTTTTTTTGCACATTTTAGGAAAAGATTTTCTAAAATTTTCAAAGGCTTGCCTTGATGGAGATTTGGGTCGATTTTTTATGAGTCTATAAATACAATATATATGTATATGTGTGTGTGTGTGTGTGTTTGTGGTAGAATGAGCCTTTTCAAGTTGGCAACTGGTTGGCAAGCATCAGGAGGAATGCTTGCAATGCTGCCGAACACTGTAGCTGAACTGTGCAAGCTTTATTGAAAAGATTAAACTTAAAATTTGGCAGGCTCAACTCAAGTCAACTCACCCAAACAGAGCAATCCCAGACTGGTGAGCACTTCGCGTGGTCCTGGACCATGTTTCGTTTGCTTGGTGCTCGCCTGCAGCATCGAATTTGGATTAATGGCCAAATTGTTGCAGTGGCTATAATTATGCATATTATTGTTGTGATTGTTTTGATTGTTGTTGTTGTTGTTGTTGTGTAGATGGAGTGGGGTCAGGTGATGATGGTGGTTGTGTTGCTGTTGCTGCTGCTGCTGCAACTGATGCTGCTGCAGATGGGCGTTGGTGCTGCTGCTGCTGCTGGCCAACATGTGCTGATTTGTGTAGGTGTGATGATGCAGACTGTTGCTATTGCTGTTGCTGTTGCTGTTGCAGTTGCTATTGCAATGACCATTGGGGGTTAGGGGGGTGAGCGGTTTCATTGGCACCGTTGCAATGTTGAGCAGCGTCGATGCGTTTGCGATACGGCCACATGCGGCACCATTGAGCAGCGTTGTGCTGCTGCTGCTGTTGTTGCACGCTGTCGTTGCATTCAGCGCCGAAATGTTTAACGGCTGCGGCGGTCGCAGGTGTATATTGCGTGCGGTGCTCGCAACGGCAGCTGCCGCCGGTGTTGGTGATGCACCCGCTGCTGCTGCTGCTGCTGCAGCGGCTGCGGCTGCAACTGCTGCTGCCACCGTTGCGCTGGGCACAGGGCTGATTTTGGTGGTTGTTGCTGCTGCTGCTGTAGTTGTTGTTGTTGTTGCTGTTGCTGAGGGTGTATTGCTGCTGCTGCCATTGCAATTGCTATTGCTGCTGTTGTTGTTACTATTGCTATTGCTATTACCGTTGTTGCTGTTGCTGCTGTTGTTGTTGTTGTTGTTGTTAGCGGTGCGCAGCAGCTGTCCGTTGACAGGGGCAGCGGCAATGGCGCTGCTCGCATTTGAGGCGTGCTTCAGCATTTCCTGTCTTTTGCAGTTGAGCAGTTTGAGCCCTTAACTCGGCTTGCTTTCTTTCGTCCTTTCGTCCTTCCTTCCTTGCTCTTCGCTTTGTTGCTGCCAATGGCACCTGCTGCTGCTGGCTAAGTTTGCTCCTCATGGGTGGTTCACATACCGAATGCCTTTGCAGCGAGCTGTCTTTGCAAACTGCAAATATATACCAAATATAATATATTTCTATAATTTATTATATACTATATATGTACTTGTAGTTTATATATAGTAATACACCTAATAATCACCAAAGTTTAGTTTTTCCCCATCAACTACAAGTATAGGTTGTATCTTAAAATTAAAAAAAAATATACACTCT
This sequence comes from Drosophila kokeensis, assembly GCA_035042145.1. Lineage (NCBI taxonomy): Eukaryota > Metazoa > Arthropoda > Insecta > Diptera > Drosophilidae > Drosophila > Drosophila kokeensis. The sequence continues at coordinate 843,264 of JAWNLT010000259.1, forward strand.
CCTAGCATTTATCTATCTGGAGTTTAAACTGATACACATTAAATGAGAAATGCCCGGGAAACTGAGCTACTCCCCGTCAATGCTGGGTTTTCAATTAATTTGACTTTGGCACCGATTTAATGGGTTTCTTCCACGTTGCCACATAGAACATGCAACCAACTGGTGGCTGGTGGCTGGTGGCTGGCTAGGCAGATAAAAGCCCACTCGCACGCTCAACGTGCCACACAAATTAAGTGACTGAAAACACGGACAATGTTTGTCGATAAGGCGACCTTTCCATCGAAACCTGAAGAGTTAGAGTTCACTTTATTCCAGAATTATTTCCAAGTTCCTTAGAAATACGAAACAGTGCCAAAAACGCATTGATCAAAAGTTTGGCAAGACAAAATTATACGAAAAAAAAATTGGTTCAGTTGAAAAAGTCCTTGGCGAATTTCATTGGAAAACACAATTCAATTTTTAAGCTGACCAAAGCGAGTTCGTTGCTATTGTTTGTATACCCTAACAAAATGTAATATAAGATGTGCAATGATCATCATCCGATGAGTCTATAAACATACACATATACATATCGAACTATGGGCAAACATTTGATTAGGTATCTTGATAGTCTATAATGATTGATGTTATTGCCTTTAGTTTTCTCTTCTGGCAAGCATTAGTTTATTATACCGTTTAAATGTCGAAAAGAGTATTTAATTTTCGGCAACATTTCTGTGTTTTACACTGAATTCAAAGATGAGTTGAGGGTAATTTTGATTACCTTGCAAATTGGCACATGCACAAAAAATAACAAAAAAAAAATAAAAATAAACACACCGAAAAAAACAAACAAATTTTTACGAAAACTTTGTCATTTTGTGCATACATAATGTGTGTATATATGTATATATTGTTTGTATGTATGTATGGTAAAAACTGCGGGGAACTGTGATATGGCCGAAATGCAATTTGGCGAGTTGTAAAACAAGTTTACCTTTTTTTCTTTTTTTTTTTAATTTCCGTTCAGGGGCTATGACATTTGCATAGCCATGGCTAAGAAGTAATTGTTTAAGCCAAATGGCCTAAAAAAAATAATCGCAAATATTGTTTTAGAAATGAATGTATATCGCTGAAGTGTGGCTATAACAAGCATGCCTACGATAATAGGTTTGGCCAACGCAGCGGCATCCTCATGCTGCGCTAAACAACAACAGCAACAACAGACAAATATAAATAATAATAAAAATAAAATTACAAACGCGACGCTTAAAGATCGACGCACGGCAAGCAACTGGACGCAACCGAGCAAAACAAACGGCCAAGCTGAGAGCCAAGTCGAAAAGAAACCGCTTTGCAGTTGGCAGCGCTCCGATGTAAATATGTAAAAATATACATTTGCCTGTGTGTGTGTGTTTCTGTGTTTGTGTGTAGTCGAAGTGGAAGTCGGAGTTGGAGTCGGGCGACAAGTGAACGATGAGAGATCAAGTAACAAACAACGACTATCAGTCGTCGGCGGCTTCGTCCGCGTTGACGTCTTCGTCGGTCAGTTCGATGCCGCAGTCGGCATTAGCCGTTGGTTCTAGCCACAGGCGCTGACTGGCTGCCGAAGCCGAAACTATTCGCATAACCAGTTAGCAAAGCATCGCACATTCATTTATATACACAACTATGTGTATGTATGTGTGAGAGCGAGCGAAAGAGAGAGAGAAAGAGAGCCGTGTCACCGTGGTAACAATTACCTGGGTCCAGGTTTGTCAGTGCTGACAATCCTCCTTGGAAAATTGTCAAAAAGTGTTATGCAAAAAATAATGTAACCGAAAAAAAGGAGACATTTCAGTCGAGAGCTAGAAAGCTGAAATTTGTACAGAAATATGAAAAAATGTTAGTCGACATATTTTTGATGCTACATATATATATATATAGATAATCTTCTATAATTAACAAAATCTATAAATATATATATATTTAAGTTTTATTCCCAGTAAAAGTTAGATTTATGTTTGCTTGCTAAACGAATTCCACTGTGCAACAAGTAAATAACCTGAACCTGATCAACACTCAGCACTGTGTTGCACATCTGCATATGTAGCTGTATTTGTATGTGCTACCAACACCGACAGCAGCAGCTTTAACTTGCTGAGCCGCATTCCACGAGTACCGGCTGGATTTGGATGGGGCAGCGGGCGCGCACTCTTTGCGCTTTTGCTTTTGCTGGGGATTGGTCTAGCAACTTGCCACATGCAACGTGCTGTGCCTACTTTGTGTCGATATTGGACATACTTACTTCTATGTAATATAAAAGTCAGTGACAACCTAAACAGCCAAGTGACAAGACCGTACTAATTATCGTTAACGCTGCTTGCGGATTAATTTTGAAATAGTAACGTACAAATTGATGCGCTGCCAGATCATATAATTCGAAGACTGTGGTCACTCTAATCAAAGCAAGTAAGCAATGGGTACATGTCTTAGTCAGTTGGGCAACGCCGTCAAATATATCGGCAAACCGCCACTAATCATCGTCCACAACTACTTCCACTTCGCAATAACATTGACGACGAGGCCGTCGTCGTCATTGCGAGCAGTCATATATTTTGTTTAGTTGTCACACTGCCAAAGTAGACATGACTGACCCAAGCAAGCTGAGCGTCGCTGTGGTCTGCTCATCGAACATGAACCGTTCCATGGAGGCGCACAGTTTCCTAGCTAAAAAGGGATTCAATGTGCGGTCCTACGGCACCGGCGAACGGGTTAAGTTGCCAGGCCTTGCGTTCGACAAACCAAATGTCTACGAATTTGGGACCAGCTACGAGGAAATCTACCGCGACCTGGAAGCCAAGGACAAAGAATTGTAGGTGGCGCAACTGATGATATTCATAACTATTACTATTATTATGATTAGCATGTCGTTCACTTTGTCATTCTCTTCTGTCCTGGTCTAGTTACACACAGAACGGACTGCTGCACATGCTGGACCGCAACCGGCGTATTAAAAAGTGTCCGGAGCGTTTTCAAGACACCAAAGAACAATTCGATATTATAATCACAGTGGAGGAGCGTGTGTATGACTTGGTTGTGCTACACATGGAGTCAATGAACTCCGTTGATAATCGACCCGTGCACGTACTGAATGTAGATGTCGTTGACAATACGGAGGATGCACTGATGGGCGCCTTCCTAATTACGGACATGCTCAATTTGGTAAGTCGCGCAAAACAAGCATTTGTTTAGCTAAGAACTGTTTTTTTTTTTTTTACCAATTGGCAGATGGCGAAGTCAAACGACATCGACAACGACATCGATGAAATAATCCAGGAATTTGAGGAGCGCAGAAATCGTGTGATTCTCCATTCCGTCCTCTTCTACTGACAGCCAAAGGTACAAAAAGTCGAAGCAACAAACACCTGCGATCCACTGACCACGATTGCTACCATTGAATGTGCGAAAAGCGTTTTTTATGCGATTTCACTCGAGAAGCGAGGAGTAAGCACATCGAATAATTATTAATATCTATGTCTACCATTATGACGAACCGAAGAACAATACAAACACACATACACACACACACTCGCAAAAAATGACGAATTTCCAAAAAAGGTGCATTACAATTTTAATATGTGTTTTATGCATGTACTAACTAATTGTATACCCAAATAATATTGTCTAGTTTCACTGTAAATGTGAAATAAAGATCAAATTCAAAATGGCAGTGAAAATTTTACAGGTGCATAAATGCAGTTCGATAACATTGATCCTTGCGGTTCTAGTTCGCGATGTCCTTTGAAAATATGTAAGGATTTAAACAAGTTAAAAACGTATATATTTATAAGTATATTTGACAACTTTTGACCCTCGTAATACGCCGAAATGTATACTTAGCAATAATTACAATGTGTATTACCAATTGAAAATCCTGTATCATGAAATTTGTACCATTCTGTTTATTTATTTATTTTTTTTACATATTTAATATGCTATATGCTCTATGCCCTCTTTGAATAAACATTTTCGTTAAGCGTAATTTGTTGCTGTTCTTGGTATTGTGTTCTTTTTTATGTGACAATGCTTGGAATGCCCACTGTGCGTGCATAGTGTAAGCGTATTAGACCCACACACACAGAAAAAATGAAAAAAAATATATGTATATCTATATACTACAGCTAAACATTTAAGATTTAACTAATTTTGTTTTTTGGACTCGGCTGTTGTTGTTTGAGGCAGCGAATCAGTTGTTGATTCAGTGGCAGACACTCCCTCGTCGGCAGCGACGTCCTCGACAGTGGCGGCGGCAGCATCCTTCTTGCCACCGGGCACAAATGGACAGACGCCGCCCTTGCATTCGAAGGGGAAATCCGGTCCGGCCTTGATTATGTTGCCCTGGGCATCTTTTTTCTCCCAGGGGTTCCAGTAGCGCAGCAAAATGGGCTGCACAAATCGATGCCAGATGAACAGCAGCAATGGGATGATGAAGCAGGGCAGGCAAACCATCTTGCGCAGTGGTCCTAATTATGTCACATGTATCACATTTGAATTATTTAAATCATTAATTCAATGCCAATTAATGCAACTCACCTTGTCAATAATTGCGACTCGCTTCTTCTTCTCTTGTTGTCTTATTCAACAATGTGACCGGCTTACCAAATGTCAAATAAGTTCCACAATTTTGAGGCAAAAACAGTTACAAATTTGCTGCAAAGTATTTTGATTGCTTCTTCTTCGAAGAATTTTTCATCATGATTAGCAGATATAATTTTTTTAACAAATGGTTGACATATATAAATGCGTTATTTTTGTATTTTTTTAGGTTTCACAAAGTAAATAAATAAGCTTTTAATACTAATTTTGCATTAACAGCATGATCAGCACGCGGCGGAGCAATGCAAAACGGAGAATGTAGTTAACAGCACCTTAACAGCTGTTCGTGACAGCTGTTTGTGTGAAACATTTCGAGAACTGAACTACAAAGGCACGCACAGTTTGCATTATTATTTGCTAATTTGTAATAAATTTACGATTAACTAAGCTCTATTGGATGCAGCGACGGTCTCCAAACTTATTGCCTTTAAGCAGACCGGAGGAAAGGAGGGCTATCTGAGCTGGGCAGCTGCTGGTTGGCTGCTTATATAATCGCTATAACCGATGAATCTGCACAGCGGCTACGTGCGACGTCTCCTCGACAGTTGGCCCGGCAAGCGTCGCTTTGGCATCTACAGATTCCTGCCCCTCTTCTTTGGGCTTGGAGCGGCACTTGAGTTCTCCATGATCAATTGGACGGTGGGCGAGACCAACTTTTGTAAGCTCTAAACAAAAACAAAAAAAAACTGAAAACATTTTATGTTGTTGTTTGCTCTTTGCGCAGATCGCACATTTAAACGCAGGCAGGCCAAGAACTACGTGGAGGAGCAGCAGCATCATCAACAGCAGCATTTGCCAGAGCAACAGACCACAGTTTAAGCATGCCCGCCGGTGTCTCGTGGGGTCAGTACACAAAGTTTCTGGGCAGCGCTCTGCTGGCCATGATGGCCGGCTCCCAAGCTGTGCATCTCTACTACAAACCATTGGAGGATCTGCCTGTTTACATAGAACGCGAGCAGCATCATCATCAGCAGCAGCAGCAGCATAATCAGCAGGAGGCGGGCTGATTTTTAAGTTTATTTTTTTAATATTAGATTCGCATTGTTATAAAATGGATTATAAGCAAGGAGGATCAGGAGAATCTATCCAACTGAACCCATCTCTTGCTGAAATTACAAATATTAAATTTATTTCCTAACATGTTCTCGCTGTATATATTTAATTTTATATGTCTTTAAATATGAGTAAAAATGGCAGCTGTTCACTTGGCCTTGTCGTGGATTTTGCCATGGTTCTTGAGGCACGTCTGCTGGCGGAACGCCTGGCCGCAGATGGGGCAAACGTAGGGTTTCTCGCCCGTATGGATGTACTCGTGATGTTGCAATGTTTTGCGAGATGCAAACGATTCGTCACAGAACCTGCAGGTGAATGGTTTCAACTTGAGGTGGACGGCCCGAATGTGGGATTCCAGCTCGAATTTACGGGTGAACAGACGACCGCAATGCTCACAGGGCATCTTCTCTGCACTGTGGGTCAGCATGTGTTGGATGAGCATGAAACGTTTGGCCATTCGACGGCCGCACACACGGCACTCGTGTCGATCACCGGCTGCATCCGTATGCTGTTGCATCCGATGATATTTGAGGGTGTAACGCGAATGGAAATGTTTCTGGCACAGATCACAATAATATTGAACACTATCGCTGGCATTGGCGGCTGCCTCCGCCGCTGTGGGATGTTTGGTGCGACGATGGTGCTTCAGATTGGCTGTCTGATTAAAGGTGGCACCGCACTGTTCGCACACATACTTCCGTGTGGAGGCAGGCGTCGGCTGTTGATGCTTCAGTCGTTTGTGCTTGTGCATCGCAATGCGACTGACATAGATACGTTCGCAGCCGGGATGATCGCAGCGATGCGAACGCACCGTGCTGCCATGCAGCTCCTTGATGTGCGTATAGAGGCCGCCCATAAAGCTGTAGGCCTTGTCGCAGCGATCGCATTGAAACGGACGCTTGTTGCCCTCGTGTACCTTGCGCACGTGGGCATCGTGGGTGAGGCGGCGGGCAAAGGAATGACCACATTGCGTGCATTTAAAACTGTTCTTCGCCGTACTCGTGCAGCGCTTGGACTTCGCTGTGTCATCATCAAACGGATCGGGTGGGGGATGAGGCGCCTCCAGCAGCTGTTCGGTTGTTGGCAGCGTGGTTTCCTCATCGTAGATAATCTCAAAGCCGGCTGGTTGCGGCTTCTGCTGCTGCTGCTGTAGGTTGTCCAACAGCTGTTGGCGGCATATGCGTGCCTGTTGCTGAAATTGTTCGAATCGCTGCAGCAGCTGGCAGCAGGTGCCGCACAAGCGTTGGGGCAACTGTTCCGAGGCGAGTTCGGCTTGTTGCCAGTCGAGCAACTGCGTTAGCAGACGCTGCAGCTGCACATCATTGGCATTCGTCGCCTCAACGCTGTCGTTTTCGATTTTGTGCAGGCACGTCAGGCAATTGTTGCTACTCAACGCTTGCATCCTTGCATCCTTGCAACGCAAAGGCTAAAAACAAATTCCGCAAATGTAAACAAAAAGTTCGGTTTTACAGAGCGCCGCAAACAGCCAATGTTAATGTTACGCTAAGCGACAGCGTTGCCATCATGAAAAAGCTCATATCGGCAATTGAAAAACGCTTTGGAAGTATTTTAAATCACTGCATTTGCTGCATTACAAACTCAAATCAATAATTTTTTGTATTATCTTCTTTTTTGTTAAATATTTATATGTTTGCTACACAAACGCGAACTTATCACATTTGAATTAACAGTTAACAGTGACACAGTGTGACCATATTTGCGCTTTTATTTTGGCGTCATGTGTGTATTTCTGAATTATTGCTTCGCTGCCTGCAAGTTTTTATTTTTGTTTTTTTTGTTTTGGAGCTAGCGCGCCAACTTTAGCCACTCGCGTTCAATTGCTGGCAACGCACCATCAGTTGCATGCTGGCATTCAACAACAGCGCACGACCATTGTAGGCATGGCTATCAGCCAAGTAAACAGTTTTTGGCGCGCATTTTAATCGAAGTATGCATGTAGTTCTGTTGTTGCTGTTCTTGTCCCCCTGCCTAATTTGTAGCATACATTTTTCCAAAATAATAAGGCAATAAGTGACAATTGGAGATTGAGTGACTTGCTATTTTTTGTCTGTATTTTGTTAACGTTTACGTTTGTGTGGGTGTATTCGAAACATTTCGCGTTATCAGAACAACATGTAAATCCTTATCAATGGCATCGAGCACCAGGCTTAAATACCGTTACAAATCGCTTGGCTCTGCCGCCGCGCAACTTCATTGGCTGAATTGCATCATACGGCTCTGCCTGTTTATCAAAGGTAAGTCCAATATAAATCCATTCCATTCCATTCCTACATCTGATGCAGTGCTTCAAGAAATATAAATATGTTCTGCCAGCCCCTTCCACAAATTTGTTGCAGCTGCCAGGCGTTAATGTGTGAGCAGCAGCAACGGCAGCAAGAAACGGAAATTCTATTAATATACAATTTTCCAGAATAAATATTGCACAAACCCGAACATAGGCAACATTAGCATTTACAGTGAGCACTCGACAATAAGAACTTTTCAAGAATTTCGAATCGACATCGGAATATGCAATGCTCTCTCTCTCTCCCTCTCTCTCTCTCTCAATAATTGTCACTACAAAATGTGTTATGTCTTCTTCCTTTCATTCCGCAAATATCTATTAAAAATTTTAACAACTTTAACTTTAATTTAACACAATTTCAATTTCAATTTATCACAATTTGATGATTTTGTTGGAGTGTGGAAAAAGAAAAAAACAACAGTTATTTCTAATTAAATATTATGATTGACGCTTCAAAATGATATTTATAATTGTAATTTCAATCATAATATTAAATTTTTTTCGCAGTATACTTTATTAAAAATGTATATCAATGAAATCTAAAGCTCAATTGCATCATATTTGATTATCTTTGAGGAAATGTCGTGAAAACCTTGAGAATTTCCAATTACGTTCAACAACTGTACTAGAGACTGTGGCACTTCTCACTCAGAATAAGCAGAAGTTATCTGCAGCAAGACGAAGGGAGGAAATAAAGCAGATTGGGAAAATGCAGGAGGGATTCGTTGGGCGAATGGATGGGGGAGGCGGCAGATACAGATAATCTGTAAAAAGTGTGAAGAAACTTTGTTTGTATGCCACTGCTGTCCCATACACCCCAGGCCCTCACTTCTGTCCATCTCCTTCGTTCAAGTATTTTCGAGGGATCGAGGGCAACGGGTTTGGCATAAGACATAAGCTGACTTTGGATTGACCCACCTACCTACTACTATTGTGGCATCTTGTGGCTCACTCATATTTGGAGATGATGCTACCACTGATTATGATGTGCAGTGAAGTGGTTTTCGTTTCATTTAATTCAAACTCTCGCAAAGATGCGCATATCAGCATAACTGCGTCGAGCAGGAAGCCAAATCTGAAAGTCAATCACAGCAATTTGGCTGCAATGCAAGTGAATGACTTCTCAAAATTCTTGTGAATCGTAGTCAATCCAATCCAATCGTAGTAATCCACCAATCAGTAGAGCTTATTTCCATTGAGAGTTATACAAAATGCATACAAAGTGATCAATCAACGGAAATAAAGGGGAAGGAATCTCCACTTAAAGAGAGAAAGATTGAGAGAGAGAGAGAGAGAGAGAGGAAACATAATCTATCTATCTATCTATCAGCAATCTGAATACAGCTTAAAATCGTTAGATTAATCATGAACATCAGCGCAAGTTGAAATTATGCAAAAACTTATTTTAAGCAATAGAAAACCATTTTTTAAAAAATTCAGCAAGGAGTCAAATCTCTCAACACTGCCAGCTATTAAAATAATCTAACACAATATTTATCTATTATTAGATAAAATCAACAAATTGGGAATCATTTAATGAAAGCCACTTTTGTGCATTTACTTTTCGTGTTCCCACATAAAAATGTTGAAATTTATTATCCTAGAGCGTTGCAAACTGTCGGCATTTATATACATTTTGAAATGTTATTGATTTTGTATGACTTGAGAACTAGTAAAGGGTTTCTTCTAGTCCCACACACACACTTTGATTTCTCATTTATTTATTTAATAATTTGAATACTTTCAATGTTTATGTTGCTGAATTTCGATTCATGCAGTTTCGATTTAATGTGGAACATTTTTTTAGCTGCCAGGTAAAATTGATAGTAATTTGAAACACCTGCAATAAATATATTTTTGATGCTTCAACATAACGGAACGGAGCGACTGATTCTGGGAGCAGTTGGGTATGTTGGGGCGGCAGTGTGGATGATGAATGCGGCACGAGGTGCGTTGTGCGTGGCGCAGAAGTCTTTCATGCTTTCATACCGGATTATGATTCAATAATTTGTTTTGCTTTTCTTTTTCGGGGTTCGCAAAATGTAAGACAAGCTCTTTGGGGATTGTGTTTCCTGAATTATGTATGGATGTATGTACATATGTATGTACATATGTATGTATGTATGTATGTGATTTATGTATTTCTTTGTGTGACATTTTTCATTAGAACTCAACTTTCACTTCAAATTGTTAAAGCACGAAATGTGTTCAAATATTCAAAAAGTTGTTATTTGTATTTGATTTTCTTTTTTTTGTTTTTGCTGATGCACAGCCGAAGGTTTTCTTTGTTCTGCCAAAATGTGAATAGAACACTGAGAGAAACGGAAAGTGTCAGAATTACCACCTTCAAAGCGTGTTCTACTCTAGCTGCCGCCCCCACCGCTTCCTCTGTTGCCATGTGCAACCTCAAGAGAAAGTTGTGCATTGTTTATTTGACGCACACATTGTCGCAGTCGTTATCGTCCTAGCTTCAGTCTGCCTGTTGGTCTGTCTGTCTGTCTGTCTGTCTGTTTGACGGCTACACTACTGTCCTGCAGGTGACAGGTAAATGGAGTGACTGCTAATCAGTTGCAACAGCAACAGCATCCGGCAGGGGGGAGTTGTTACGCAGGCAAGCTTCAAATCTCAGATACGATACACATTGCCGGATACACAATGCCGGATATAGATACTCTCGCTCCGTGACAAAACCAGATGCAAACGCGCATTTCACGTATATTATTTACGTATCTTTTGTTTTGTTGTTGTTGTTGTTGTTGTTGGACTTCTGGGCTGTTGCGTGGGCTCTCCTGTGGCGATTTACCTTCGTGTGACAGCTGCCCTAAGCCAGCTAAGATAGGTTATGCATTCACCCTTGCCCCACTCCCCCTCCACCCAGCTTCATCATGTCTAGGCTTTAATTTGGAACTGCCAACTTTCGTAACATAAATCTGCAGCAGCTTTTAAAACCCGCCAAACAGTTTGCAGTTGTCTAACAAGATTTAACTTACCCTTTTTGTTTAGATTAGTGTTAACATGCCAATACAACGTCAACAACGTGGCTAACACAAGATTAGTTTATGTCGAAGATTAGAATCTTAATTGAAAAACTTGCCTAAAACAAAATAGGAATCTACAATTGTTCATTTTGGTGTATTCTTTGGTTTTTGAGCACTTTTCAGTTTATTAAGTTTGAAAACAAATTAAGTTTATTTTCTTAACATTTATTTTGTATTTTTTATATTTTATTTTCTTCACACACTTGTTGTGGAGGTGCTAAGATGAAGCAATAATCATTATGAGTAGCGAGAAAATGTATACTTATTTTATGTAAAATATCACGTATACGTCACGGCCGTTGGTCACAATTGAAGTGACAATAAATAAACAGTCGTGGGTGGAGGTAGAGGGGGTGGGGGTGGGGGGTGTTAAAGGGTCAGAGTGAGATGGCAACAATGAGCCACAAATTCTGGGCTGGAGGATGAATGTTGAAATGTTTTGTGCAAATATTCAAAATTTGTACTTTACAACCGCAAAAATCAATCAAACTCGAAAGGGCAGCGAAGGGGGCAGGTCAGGAGAGAGTGGGTGGGGGGTGCGGGTGTGGGTTCGTGTGTCTTAACCGTATATTTTGTAAACATTCGAACCGATGTTTTTTTTTGTTTTCAATTTTTTTTTTTTTGGTTTCAGCTGTTTGTGTACAAATGAACGATAAACAAAATTTTTGCGATGCTGCTGCGAAAATTGTGAGCGCTTCAACATCTTGCTTAATCATTTTCAACATCATCATCTGCTTTATTATGGCCATCAATGTAATGTGTGTGTGTGTGTGTGCGTGTGTGTGTGTGTGCGCCTGTCGCTGCTGCAATTTTTCCAAATTTGTCAACAGTGCTTGTTGTGGCCTCCAGTCACACAGCCCACGTCCTTTTAGGACGAAAAGACGCACATGCATATGATATACAGTGAGAGACAGCTTAAATCGACCAGTCTCAAAGAAAAAAAGTAATTGCCTGCCATAAGCTTACTATTATATTATTTTTCAAAAATTCCAAAAACCGATGGGAGGTATATGTATTAACCACCAATATGGATGTATGACCCTAATAAACTGAGGTTTCCCCACCTGCACCCAGGTGTTCACAATGTACCTGGTCCAAATAAGTTGCAGGCAATTGCTTTTTTCTTTGACACTGGTCGATTTAAGCTGTCTCTCACTGTATGTATGTGACTTTATATTGTGCTTCTCTTCTTCTTCGTTATTTTACAACAACAATAGCAGTGACAATAGCCGCTGAAAACATACATATATATACATATATGTATATATTTGGCACGGGTATTGTAATCGTGTATTGTGTATTGTTTGCGTACACATACCCTTACCAGACATATGTATTTTGGGGAAGTGATGAAGGCCTGTATTCCAGCTGGCTAGGCTTTTCAAATGCTTTTCGACTGATTGTTGTACTTTTTGAACTAACTGCGACTGACTTGATATATTGCCTTTAGCTGATTTAAATTGATGTGGCACTTGATTTTGATCTTAACTGAAATATCGTACTAAGACAAAGACAAAGGCAAAGTGGAAGACTACCTCTGAAAATCGAAATTGATGTGTAGCAATATCAGTTTCAATTGTTTTTCCTGTTGCTGCTGCATTGTCCTCATATTGTTCCTTGCACCCATGCCAATACCTCTCTGCTTCTCTCATAATCCTTATTATTTTTCTGCTCTCTTCCTCTCTCTCTCTCTCTCTCTCTGTCGCTCTCTGTCGCTCTCTGTATTGTTAGCGCCGTCGGCTAAAACAATATGCATTTTGCTTTCACACATACTCCCGCAGACGCACACACACATACACACACACACACACACACACGCACACACATATGTATATACATATGTTCATATATACACACAAACACATGCATACATACATTTGCCGCCGGCTTTTGTTCAGTTTTGCAGCATTGTAAAATTTTAAGTTTTCTTCCATTTCTGTTGTACAAAAAAAACACCGAATATAATATACACTTGTAAACCGAAGTTAACCTGTCGACATCTAAATTTTAGTCTGCATTATAATTATTTCTATACTCTACATTTGTGTACTTATTTCCTATGAGCAAAGTTTGATTATTTGTGCAAAGAATCAACTTTACCATTCGGCATAAAATATTTCGCCAATACGAAAACAGAGTAGTGATGCTGATCAAGACTGTCTATATACTTATATACATATATATAAATACATACTCCACTTGAATGCGTTACAAACCTTGTGACGTAACTGATAATACTCTCCAACGGTGCATAGGAATAAAACATGTATAAAAAATAAATATTAAAAATGGCGAAAAAAAAATGCGAAACACGAAGCGAATTTTTCTTGTTTCCTTCCCTTTCCCGTTTGGCTTTCAGTGGCTCCAGTGTCCTTTTCCTCTCAGCAACTCCCACCCCCCATCACCACCTGCTCCTGCTCCTGCTCCTGCTCCTCCTTTCATCCGTTCTCAACACTTTCCATTTGCCATTTGCGTGCGAGCTTTTGAAGGTTTCGGCATTTGGGTTTCGTATTCGGTATTCGGTTTTCGGGTTACGTTGTTTGGTTTGCAATTCATTTATTTATGAGACCACTCACACGAGAGATTCCCCAACCAACATCTCCCTTCTCCCTTCTTCCTTTCCCCTTCCCCTATCCTTTGAACAGCCATAACACGCAATTGAAATGATTGCTGCTGACCAGCGCAATAATGCAACATAACTTTGATTATTGTTTAGATGCCAGGAGTGTTTGTTGTGTCCAAAGAGGTTTACTTAATAGATCCTAATTGCCTTTTAATTTTAATATCTGGATACAATTTGGTTTACCGAAGAACAGCTTTCAAAGCACTTATTTAATCTTGTACTCCAAAAATAAATTCGTGCAAATTTTGCAAAAGTTTAAAGTTTATTACATATGGTGGAGTAAATCTACGATTTTGTGTATTTATTCTCTGAATCGCGTGCAGAATAATAATTAGCAGTTATAGTTATACATATACATATAGTTATATATACTGCGACCTATCAGATCTATTATGCCCCCTTCTGAGCCCATAGCTCATCCATCAACCGCAGCTGCTGCAGCTCTGTTGGGTTGAGAGCTTTTGTGTGTTTTTGGATGCCATGACATGCATTCCTATGAGGATGCCACATCTTATGTCAGGATATGCGTTGAGGACTCCTCCTTTATACTCAATTATAGTTTACTTTAAATTTAATTATCTCATTAGCTTCTTGCATCTTTTAACGAAGTATTATCAAATTACTCTGCTTTCCTTTTATAATGCTCTTATTTTGCTACTCTGCGCTGCTCATTTGGCTAGTTCAGAAGCTGTTTGCACGCATTTTGCACAGACTTGATACACACACATACACACACACGCACACACACACACACACCCCTCCATTCTCCATCCAAGCTCTTTCTTTTTGTGAATTCTTTTCATTTTACTATCATGGGTTCCTTGCCTCTCGTTAATTACTTAAAGTGCCCGTTATTCACATTTCTTTGCTGGGTCCTAGTACTACTATAGGTATTGCTACTTCTCCCCCCCCCAGTCACCCCTCATAATCTCTTTTTCATTCCTCACTTTTTGCTCCGTTTCAGGGATTTCTTTTGGCTGCTTGACGCTGTGCCAAAATCTGTTCACGCGCTTTAATTTCATTAGCGTTAAGTATATTTTAACCTTTTGCGTTGTTGTTGTTGTCGTTGTTGTTTTGCTCATTGTCGCTGAAAATCTTGCTAAAATCAACAACAGTGTTCGTGTTCTTGTTGTTGTTGTTATTGTTTTTGTCTTTGTTGTATTTCTGGCGGGCAAATTAAATTTAAAATGCCAGCAGTTTCATAGATAGAGGCTGACAAACTCCAGCATAACACCCACACACACACACATCCAGTCATATATATATATATGTGTGTGTGTTGGTACTGAATGACATGATAAAATTAATTCAATAATGAAGAGATGTGAAGCACTCGGAGTAAAACAGAGCCTAAATGACAGAGACTAGACCAAAGTGGAGATGATAAAACTTAATTGAGTGCAGACATGATAATTAATACGAAATACTGGCGAGTCTATATTTAACAAATATATAGAAAAATCTATATTTAACAAATATATTGAAAAATCTATATTTCAAAATATACAAAATATATTCAAAATATAAATATGTATATTTAAAAAATATTTTCTGTTCACGTTTGTGTTGAGAAAACTTGTTATTTATTTATTTATTTATTTATTTATTTATTTATTTATTTATTTATTTATTTATTTATTTATTTATTTATTTATTTATTTATTTATTTATTTATTTATTTATTTATTTATTTATTTATTTATTTATTTATTTATTTATTATTTATTTATTTATTTATTTATTTATTTATTTATTTATTTATTTATTTATTTATTTATTTATTTATTTATTTATTTATTTATTTATGTATTTATTTATTTATTTATTTATTTATTTATTTATTTATTTATTTATGTATTTATTTATTTATTTATTGTCAACTAAAATCAGTCCACACAAAAAAATACAAAACGTAAGAAATTTAATTTAATTTAATTTAAAATAAAATTAAAATTAAAATTATACATAAATTTAAAAGAGTAAGATCTGAATCATAAGAACTACACAAAATGGTCAGAAAATTGCAAATTGATTTAGCTGTGATTTTTAAGCGAGACATAAAGCCAGAACTGTCTTTTTCCCATCTTTTTTTGTTTGTAATTAACTCAATTATTTAAACTGAATATTAAAAATCGCACTTAGCAGCCAAAGCAGCGGTTCTCATGGAGTGGAATTGTGTGTGCTGCCAATCCTTGTATTCTGCTTTCAGTTTTGGGTCACGTACAGATCCCGCCCATATGCATCAGTTGCCTCAAAATTATAATTTAAAATGAGCTTACACTTTGCACCATCCACAGCCCCCACGCCTTGCGACAGACAGCCGAGCATGTTCGAGGCATGTTCGCACATTGTCACAGCATGCGGCAGGCACAACAGCCACGCCCACAGTCCAAAGACCAGGCAAATGTTGCAATTTCTAAACATAACTAAATTGAACTGACCACGCCCCACACACACACACACGCACACGCACACACACACACACACATACACAACACACACACATACACACACGCACACACACAAACCCCTACCAGCAGCCAGACACATTAGTAGACACATGAAATTGGCGACAGTTTTTAATGAGCAGTTGAGCGACCCGGCCATGTGCGCTGGCTACACTCAGAAAAATAAATAGTTCATTTTAGCCTGAAATTAAGAAATTAGAAATCTTGATAATTTGAAATATACTCTCTGAACAATAAGGTGCGTTGCACTGGCGAATTTCCAAAATTCAAGATGATTTTTTTTTGGAGTGCATGCAAATAGGAACGAATGTGTTCAGCAAGCCGACGTTTACTAATGCCCTAACCGAACAGAGTTGAACTGCTAACTATTGGGTTTTCCGATGTCACACATGTCGTGACATAATCATGATTCCCCCCTCAGCAAGGGTATAGAAAATACAATTTTTAGTTACGGCTATCTCTCGCACACTCTCTCTGGGGAATGCCTCCGACTAGGGATTAATTTTGTAAGCGGCTCAATGCATAATTAACCAAATGAAATAGTTGCCGCCCAGTGGGCAGTGGCAGCGCCTTGTTCACTTAGTCACATCGTTTAGACTCAGTCGCAGTCGCAGTCGCAGTCTCAGTCTCAGTCTCAGTTCCGTTGCCAGTTTAATTCCCTTTATTATGCTGCATGCCATCTTCTTCTTAGCGTATCGCTCCATCTCTTTTTCACTCTCAGTAATTGGCAGCAGGCGTTTTTTGGGTTTGTGCCACAAGTCCAACAATGCATTGTTTGCCGCCGGTGCAACTTTGGCCAACAGAACTCACATGGCAGGTTTCCCTCCAGACTTGTGATCGATGCCCCGATTTGATGTACATTCTCACTATCTGTGTGTGTGTTGTGTGTGTTGTGTTGTGTGTGTTGAGAGTATGCAGTCAACAAAGTTGACAACTGAGTTGTGCTTGGACAACCGGAATCTGAATCACAATTATTTAGATAGCCAGTTACAATTATGCTTAAGTGGCAACTGTTTACATTTTTCGATGACCTCCAACTGATTGAGTGCCCTCCATGGTCACATAATGTATATGTATGTATATTGCTGCTGCTTCCGAGACATCCTGTCTGAAATAAATCCTTTTGACATAATTATCAACATCCATTTCCTGGAATATCTCCACTTGCTGCTAATGCTAACAGTTCCTTGTTGCTTGCAACTGTGCAACTGCAATTTATTTTAGCTGAATGCTCTCCAAGGCCACTTCAATCACAATCACAATCACACTCACAAGTTTTCCCCCATGGTTTTTGGGGGTCAAGCGTTGGAAAGGTGCAAAGTTGGCCAACTGAATTCGTCCCCAGCAGCTTCTGGAAATCTCCTGGCTCGCTTTAGTGTTGTTTTCTCGATTAAGTTTCTCATTTATGTGGCTGTAAAATTTTACGGTTAGTTTCTTTCTATCGTCTAATCTATTTTGCTATTGCAACTGCAACAGTCGCCAACACACACACACACACACACACTCACACACAGTTAAATCTCTAAAAATATAAACAAATAAATGGAAAAAAACACTTTCAAGTTTGTCGCAATAAAAAACACATTTCAACCGCATCAACAATCACAATTGGGACTAAAGCGACTTTCAACTGCAACATTAACTGCACAAACACATACAAATGGAGACACACAAACACATACAAATGGAGACGCAGAAACAGACACAAATGGAGACGCAGAAACAGATACAAATGGAGACGCAGAAACAGATACAAATGGAGGCGCAGCTGCAGCTGCAGATGCAGATGCAGATACGAATGGATGCGGTCATTGCGGCAAGGCCAACTAACGGCAAATGGATGACTTTATATATACTTTGCAGCAACAACAACAACAACAACAACAACAACACCAAATATTCTCGCTGTTTTATTCTGTTTGTGAATTTTCATAGAATTCGCATTTGGCAAATGTTTATGCACATTAATATTTACTTGGAAATTACTTACTCACATCAACTTCACACTGCGCCTCATTAGTTTAGCATCCAGCGAGGAGGTAAATAAAGCTGTCACTTGTGGATCAAGTGTATACATATACATATATACTAAATTATAATTATAAATTGATGAACCAATTTGAGCATTTTGAAGAAAAGCTGAAGATTTTGGCAAACGTCCTGATGACTCAACTCATGTCTAATTTGAGCAAACTGCTTAGGCAATAGAATACTAAAATCCTTTCTGCAGATGGTCGTTAAGTTGAGGGTTTTCCACATGAGTGCGCAGAAGGATACTTGTCCTTCATGGCCAATACTATTTACAATACACGTTTAGCATGAGTGACCTAAAGTTCAGTATTCAAATGGCATTCGTTGATGAATGTCACTCGAGATTTGAAATTTAATAAAGTTCATTGGACAATGGCCAACTTGTGAGCATTTGCTGGCCGTGTGCATTTACTTTTGCCACACACTGTGTTTCTTAGGTTCATTCATCAAATTGATTTAGATAAATGCGAAACAAAACGATAAAGGCTAAGGTGTGTGTTGTGTGTGTGTGTGTGTTGTGTATTATGTGTGTTGTATGTGTGTTGTATGTGTGTTGTGTGTGTGTCTGTGTGTGTGTGTGGGCGTTGTGTGTATGTGCGACCAAAATTGTCGGCGTCAGATTTTGTATTTGTTTATTTGAGTTGTGCACATAAAGCTGAAAAATATGCATGCCACTTGCCACACTGCCCGGCTCGTGCCTCTTGCCTGGCACAGCTACTAATTTGCATATGGGCATTGCCGGTGCCAGTTAATCTAATCTTGCCTTGCCTTGCCTTGCCTTGTCTTGCTTTGCCGGAGACAGCAAGCCAACTAAACAAATTGCAAGGCCTGGCCACAGGGCACAAAGTCAAAAGTGACCTTATAATTATGGACAGACTGAGACGCAAACATACACAAACCCCGTATATAAACACACATTACGGTTTGTTGAACAATGCCTCGAAATCAATTTCAGACAGCGATGAACGATAAACGATAAGCGATAAACGATAAGCGATAAGACGGTAGACAAACAACGCGCAGACCTTTTCCACAAACAAACACAAAAGCAGCGGACAAAAGGATAAAAGGGATGTCACATAAACCGCAGCAGCTCGGCTACACTCAGCAAAAAAACAAATCAACTTAAATTTTAGGAAAAATATTTCTTTCGAATTTTAGCTAGATTTTGTACATTTCAGTGTGATTTTTTTTCCAAGTGTATCTCCGCTGCGCAATCGGGTCAAGCAAAAAAACTGCAAAGTCTACAGTTATGGCTTATCAGGAATGGAATACGGTTTTATATCCTTTCAGTGAAGCCATTGGAACAAATGAATATTCGGCGATTTGCACGAATTTGCTGAGATTCCATGCCCAAAGCAAGTCATATTAAAACATGAAGAAATTAAGGAGATAACAAAATTGGGAATCGTATACTTTGTGGAAAATATTATTAGTTGTTGTACATCCTAAATTAAATTAAATTCTTAAACTTGTTTAATCATAAATTGATTTATTGAACACATCATTTGAATTTCTAATTTGTTCTCGTTTGTTCCAAGTTCCACAAACGAATAAATATTGTTTTGCGAATCAATTTGCTTTTTTGTAGCTAATTCCATTGTTCTCTTCTTTCCATTTCTAAAATACACAAAAATAAACTATAATTTTGGTTATTTGATTATTTGATTTGATAACCAAATATTAGTAATTTTTCTATAAGCTTCGGAGATCATTTTTGGCATTTATTGCTTCGATTTGTGCGGCTCCGTTTCGGTTTTGGGCTGGACTCCAGTTGCGATTTGAATCATTTGCTGGGAAAATCACTCGCGTGGTGACTGTTGCCAATACCCGAAGTGGGATGACCTCACCGACAAAGTTGCCATTTGGTTGCTGCTGCTGCCCCATTGTCCAGCCAAGCTTGGCCAGCTTGCGTTGCAGTTCCGCCTGCCTGCGGTCTGACATGTTAACTGTCAAATGCAAATGCGATGCAATTTCCGTTTTATGAATATAAATACAAAATTTCGTTGTTTTTCTTACTGAAATTAATTATACTTTTCGTTGATAAATTCTGGTCGACTGCGTCGTTGTGAAATAAATATGTTAATGATGTATTTCGAATTTAGGCTAACCAGATAATAAAGTCAAGGATAAGATGATGAAAGCCACAAGGCAAGGCAATGTGGCAAGTTAGTTGGGAGATAGCCATATTTAGGACTGAATAAGATGAAGGACTCACTTTTATGCATACCATGAATCAGAATTCAGTCAGTCTGTCAGTCTGTCAGTCAGTCAGTCAGTCAGTCAGTCAGTCAGTCAGTCAGTCAGTCAGTCAGTCAGTCAGTCAGTCAGTCAGTCAGTCAGTCAGTCAGTCAGTCAGTCAGTCAGTCAGTCAGTCAGTCAGTCAGTCAGTCAGTCAGTCAGTCAGTCAGTCAGTCAGTCAGTCAGTCAGTCAGTCAGTCAGTCAGTCAGTCAGTCAGTCAGTCAGTCAGTCAGTCAGTCAGTCAGTCAGTCAGTCAGTCAGCCAGTCAGTCAGTCAGTCAGTCAGTCAGTCAGTCAGTCAGCCAGTCAGCCAGTCAGTCAGTCAGTCAGTCAGTCAGTCTTATCTTATGTGTTGCATGGACATCAAGTGTTTGATTTGAAATACCAGGAGATACTAGGGTATTCCTCGCTCGACCTACTTTGCATCCTTATTTTTTATTTGTGTTGCTGTGTGTTGTGTGTTGAAGTGTCTTTTAAGCGCGTTCCGAGTGCCCCTTTCGTTAAAGCGTAAAAGAAATAATAAAATTAAATATGCGAAGTATATACTTTTCATGGGCGGCTTCTGCTGCTTCCTGCTGGCTCCAATTGACTTAATATCCTTTGGGCAAACAATCAAAACAACAGCCAACTAACCAAGCAGGCAGAACAGCCGATGGACGGATGCTGGTGGAGGCTGAGCCATGTGGCGGCAAGTGGCAAGTGAGAAAGGAGCGCAAGTAAAAGTAAAGCTCGAGTCTGGGGAAGCCTGAGCCTGACTAGTGCATACCCTGTACGCAAATATACCAAAATATATATTAAAGCCGTTGACTCGACTCGATGTCGGCTGACGATGCTGATCAAGAATTTATAAACTGTTTCGAATCGGAGGTGCTTCCTTCTCCACTCATCCATTTTTGGCTGGTGTACAAGCTAAAAACCGCAAAAGTTGCGTGGCGGCCAAATCTACAAACAAAACTGTAAAAACAATTGAGAGAGAGAGAGAAAGTTAGAGGGAGCAAGAGCAGAGAGAAGGCAAAGAAAAACTAAATATAAAGTTGAAAACTGAGACCAAAAAAGTTTTTGTAAGGGTCCGGGTGAGCTGCGAGAAGTTCGAAATTGGGCATTTCGTATGATTATGGGAATGAGGCAAGTTTCGGGATGCGGCTCAATTTGCAACGGTTAGTTGCACGCATTTATTGAGCACTTCGTAACGGACCAGAAAAGTGGCATTGTGGTGGGGATTGCGTTGTGTATACACTATTGAACCTGGGATTCTGACCTGCTGTTCGCTTTCCCTTCCTTCATCGTTGTTGTTGTTGTTGTTGTTGTTGTTGTTGTTGTTATCCTTGGCGTTTTTGTTGTTACTTCATTTGATGGCTGCAATTATGGCGTCATTTACATTTAGCCTTGTAGAAAAAGTGATGGTGCCCCCGAATTCCGCGCCTCCGTCCTTTGCCATGCCTCTGCTTAGCTTGGAAAGAATTTTGCATTGACTGTTGTTCCACAACCACAACCACATCCACGTCCACATCCACGTCCGTTTCTGTATCTGTTTTTTTTTTCGTTTTATTTTCATTATATTGTTATTGTTATGTTTTCTTCAATGCCACTTTGCCCGCTGAAGCGCGCTGATAAGTATGCTACACATTTTTTCTTTCAATTTTCTTCGTCTTTCAATGAGGCGCTTAGGAGCCGTGTCACTAAGGGAACGGCAGGGGTGGACAGCGGCTTGAATGTGCCTCTTATATTCTTAAATTCTCAAATGCTTCTCCAGCTGCAGCAGCGGTTCAAAAATAATTGACAAATGCACTGACATTGGCGACTGTAATTTATGGATCTATTTTTGGTAGCTGTGTTGTTAACTTTTTTTTAACGAACCTGCCAATCAATGTTCCAGTGCCAACGAGGTTATGAGTAATGAAGTGGAAACAGTATCGAATAAAAATATAATGAATGATTAACTTAAGAACAGGTACAGAGTCTTGATGGAGAATATTTGGCCAGCTGAAATTGTTACTGATAATTAACTCGTCCATAATGTGACATCGATTAAGGTAAGAAAAGGAGAGAGAAAAAGAGAGAAAGAAAGAGAGAGTGAGAGAGAGAAAGAGAGAGTGAGAGAGAGAAAGAGAGAGTGAGAGAGAGAGAGAGAGAAAGAGAGAGTGAGAGAGTGGTAACTTCTTTAGCCAATTATCTAAAGCCAAATCAAATAGATAATCCAAAAAGTACATTTATTTTATATAAGTCCCCCATCAGCCATAATACTAGAAAAGGTTCCTGCAAATGTAATACTGCTACTTGATTTAATTACAAAATTGTTGTTTGTTTTTTATTTTTGTAAATAGATATATTTTTTAATTACGCTCCAAAGCACAGCCTTCACTTTTATATTCCTCTGCTTTGTTTTTCTATCTGCATAGTAATCTGCAGTATTTGTACAGGTCCAAGGCTAACGCTGTGATACACTCACATAATTATCTAAATAACTGGAGTATACCAAAAGATCTGTGGCAATAGAATCGCATTTAAATCATTTTGACAATTCCAATTTAAGAGTTCGGATTTTGCCCGAACTTATTGAGGATTAGGTTTCAAGTTTCTTTGAAGTGGTTGCCATTGAAAACATTTTGAGTTTTAAATACAATAAGATGGTTTTTTGTTGCAGTTGTTGTTCTCCTTCCTTTTCCACTCCTCCCCTCGCCGCAACATTTTTGGACCCTAAACCTAAAGGGTATAAAAGTTGTGCAAATTTATGTAACAGGCAGAGGTAGACATCTCCGAACCCATGAATTTTATACATTCATAATCAGGAATGTTATATATATATATATATATTCTTGTTCAGCAGAGATGTCCAATTTGGAATATAAGTTCTCATATGCCATAGGCAGAACAAGTTTGCTTCATTTTATCGATAACTAACTCCGTTTAACAACTATCGATTATTTACTCTTGAGTGCCTGTGCCTGTGCCTGGTTTAGGAAGAACACCTGCTTACTTTTGGGTGTACAACTTTTTCAACAGATATATTTGACAATAACGGTGTAATATATTTAACAGCTGCGCTTAGGGTATATCGTAGTAGAGCTCAGCAGAGTTCTCATGTGTTTTTTATTGCTGATTGTCTGGGCTTATTTAGCATGCCCTTTCATTATCATTTACTTATGTCCTGTCTTTCGCTTTTTTCCCATCATATTTCTCCTTTTGCTTTGTTTTTTTGTTAGCTTTTTAATTGGCCCTTACGCTTAGGTTTAGGTACCAGCCATGTCCTTGCCACGGCCCCCCCGCTCGTCCTGTTGTGCGCTTTCTTGTGCTTGCGCTGCCTAATTTATTTTTCGGCAAATGCCTTTTATCCTTTTGTCATTTGGTGTCTGCTCCTGTAGCTCCTTCTCCTTCGCCTCCTCCTGCTCCTCCCTTTCCTCCTTGCTTTCTGCCTTATGCACTGCTGCTGAAATGAAGTTCAACTAATTGCGTAACGCATACGCAGCGTGCGCCTTAAGTAGGCTTTGCTGCATGACTGCAGACAAGGATCTTAGACAATCACATCTCCCTAAACCGACTACCCACCTCAACCCACCACACCCCCCCTTATTCGCCATCTGCCAGCCAGCCATTTTCTGCTGTTGGCCTGGCTTTTTGGCTGGGTGGTCTTCAATTTATTGTGCGTGTCCATGTGGCGTTTTATTATCTCAATTTGCCGTTGCCAGCTGAAATCCAGCGGGATTTGTGGCATGATTTAGTGTTGTGTACAATGTCATTAAAATTTAATTAAGCACCAACTTCATATGAATAAAACACAAAGACCGAGTCAGCTAGAAGTCGAGAGAGACAGAGAGAGAGAGAGAGCGAGAGAAAGAGAGAGAGAGAGAGTGCGACATAAGCTGAGTCAAGATAGTAAAGAAACGGCAAAAGTCTAATTTGTTGCTCTGAGTGCTCATATAAAACAGCCTGTAATCATTTATGACATGACGAACTTGTTTCTGTCAAACACACACACACACACACACACGCACAACACACACACACACACACAGAGTACGCATGCAAATGATTTGTTTGCAAGCATTTTGCATATCTGCTGAGACAGGCCAGCGGAGTGAGCGAAAAACCTTCGTATTAACAATCATGATACCACCAACGAACACACTTCAGGTTGTATCACTTCAATATTGGCATACGCGACTAGCAAATACCCTGCAAAGCGAATAGTTCCACTTGCTGAACTGTTCTCAACACACAAAAAGTGATGATGAATGCATCTAAGCAAGATGCTGACACAGTTGACACTGACATATTTGAAGTAGTTATGCTAATTAGCGATAAATGACTAGAATATATATATATATATATATATATAAGTAAGAGAGTAATTAGCATTTGCGATTTGCGAATAAATAGAACTTCCAGAATGGAAATAAAAAATGAAATAATAAAAAAAAAGCTGCATAATTCCATCTTTGCAGACGATGAGCTTGGTTGTTGGTTGTGGCGGATGACAAGTAACTGGGCAACAGAGCCGAACAAGGTGGTTAGCGGATTAGGTGAATAGGGGGTACAAAGGGGAGGGTGTGTGTGGGTTGCATGCAATGTGTTAGAGGCATAAAGATTGTTACCATATTGCTATTATTTGCACACAATCTACGTCATGAGGACCGCATAACAGACGCGCAACATTGCTGCTGCAAAGTGGTCAGAGGTGGCAGTGTGGCAGTGTAGCAGTGTGGCAGTGGGTGGGTTGGCAACACGTAATATATGCATAAGGAATAAAATTACAGAGTGGCATCAGTGTCGCCAGCGTTACTGAATCGGCCGCCGGCGGAAGCGTCAAAGGGAAATAAAACGATTTGATTGCGTTGCCACAACGATAACGGCTGCGAATGACGTTGCCAACCAGCCAAACAGGCTTGAACGTTGGATACTAAAGAATGGTGGGGGGAGGGAGCCGGAGGCGCAAGCGATAAACGACGGACCCAACTTGCTTGTTGTCAACGCTATCAGCGTGCCTTGTCACCAAACAAATTCGAAAATTGCAAATAAATTGAAAAAATATAATAATAAACAAAACGTAATCAAATTTCACAGAAACATTGCAGAATAAGTGTCTATATGTGTGCGTGTGTGTGTGTGTGTGTGTGTGGCAAACAATTGAGTTGTCTGACAGCCGCCGCTCTATTTCTAAAAGACTTGATTCAATCCTTGGCCAGCTGGCGAATAACCCCCATATTCATTTCATTAGCGTTGCCAACTTTTAACGAGCGGGAACAGCTTGCTTTCTCTCAGTGTTTAAATATTAACGATATAATTGATGGCAAGTTATTGAAGTCATTTGACTGGTTGCTCGTCGTTAATAAATGATTGTGTTCTGTGCTTCTGGTCGTTTCTATTTATTTCAACCACTTGAAGAAAAATAACAAAAAGCGGAAGGAAGCCAAAATCCTTGTTGTTCGCTGTTTTCAATTTCCTTTCATTTATAGCTGGAAGTGAATGTGGAATAAAGTGGAATTGACAAGGCTGCCGCACTCTCTCCCCCCACTGACCGTACGCCTCAACGAACTGTTGTAAAAAAAAAAAATTAATAATAAAAACTCCAAATTGTCAAACGATTAAGTTTTGTGGCTCTAAAAATAGCTGGCAAAAGAGCCCACAGGCTCCGCAGCAGACAGACAGAGACAGAGACAGAAAGAGAGAGAAGGTGAGAGAGAGAGGGAGAGAAAGTCGCGACTCACTTTAAATGCGTGAAATGTGGCAACGCGCATAAACTGGCAAATTTATTTGATTAGCCAAAATTGTGGCAGCCACAGCGCCTGCACGTATGCAATCATTTATGTTGCCCCCCACTGAGTGCTGCGTAATTGTGTTGAGGATTAGGTTAGGGGTGGGTGGGTGGGGGGTAAGTAGGGTAGGGTGCAGTGAGTGCTGCTGTGATTCATTATAGCTCACTTTTGGCTGTGACTGTGGCTGCGGCTGTGGCCTCGGCCTCGACTGCAGCGGCATTAAGTCTGCCCCAATAATTGAAAAGTATATGTTGGCTGTATATCTTGCTGCGCCTCTTGGCCTCTTGTCGCTTGGCAAACCCGAGCCACTGTGTTCAGCTGTGCTGTCGTCTTACAATTGAGTGCCCTTCCAACTCATTGGCATGAAACTCAACCACACACAACAAATATTTAGGTGTGTCAGCCAACTCTTTTATCCCTATGTTGTGCCACAAGCAAGACTGGCTAGCTTTAATGCACACCGACTATTGTATGCCCTGCTTCAGTTTCTGTTCGTTTTGGTTCAAGAGATATTTCGATTTCCATTTAACATTTGTGCGGCGATATTTGGCAAATGCTCGTTACTCATACGCCGGGTGTTGCCGTCACTTTCGATGTCGTCGCATGTTGCATGCTTCATTTGACTGCCTCACTGCTGTCTGCTCTTCCCGCTATCGGTCTCTCCATCTGTCTCTCTGTCTGTCTGTCTGTTTGTTTGCTTTTTTCATGTTGTTCTGTGTACATTTGCTTATAATTGCCTATTAGTTTTCATTTGTTGAATTTGTTTGCTTGGCCAAACACACGTGATGCGTCGCTTGTGGTTATTGTTGCCTATCGATTTGGCATTTACGATTAGGCCAAACAACACAACGAACACAAGGAACACACATTGCTGTGTCCCCCTTAAGTGGACAATATCGAAGTGGCTTCAACATGCTTTTGGCCAAGAACGATTTGGATAAATGTGGCCGATATGTACTTGTTTCGGGTAGTATCTGGGATTTAAATGGGCCAAAGTGTTGCAGTGTTGGTGTTTTGGCCAGCCCTTGATTGAGTCCATTTGCTATCTGCCTCACAATTGCTCATTCTAGCTGCAACGAGAACTCTTTGAACTTGAACTAATTTTTGTTGCTTGTTTTTCGTTTTTCGTTTTTTTTGGTGCTTAGCTTTGCGGTTCGTTCAACTCGTGTGTCAGTGTTGTGGCCCAGTATCGTGTGCCTTGTGTCTGTCGGCGCCACAAGTGCCACAAATATTTCATTGTGGCATTTGCATTATGTGGCGCGTCGCTTTTGGCATTTCACTAGCCACTTGGCAGTCTCATAAATCTTTTGGCTTCCCATCTCTTTGGCCCCCCCCCCATCCCATCCCATCCCAATCCATCTGAGCCAGTCAGACGTCAACGCACATTTTTTTCTTCTCTTGTCTTATTTTCTTTGTGACTAATGAATGAATTTCACTTTTCGCATTTCGCATTTCGCATTTTTCAGTTTTTCAGTATTTAATTTATATTTTTCTTCTGGCTTGCACGACTTGATCAAATAATAATTAGTTTCGACAGCTGCAAAATGATGTAAAACAGCAGTTTTTGGGCTAATTAATTGACACCTCAGCAAAATGTTGGAATATTTGTCATTGAACTATATATTACTACTATATATATATAGTATATATATGTATATGTACTTTATAACTCAGTGTTAGGGTTTTGAAAAGCCATTTCCATGCTTTTGGACCAACTAATCAACTAGAAACCGTGCACATCTACATCCACATACATATATACATATGTACATACATATATGTGCATAGATACACTCAGAAAAAAAATCGGTCTGCATTAAACACTTTTGACGCCAAGAGCTGCTCACTTTTTTATTTTAAAAAAAATACATTTTTGAGTCTTATGACTTTCAAAAAAACAGATTGATTTTTCCAAAATATACAAAAATTTGTGTTTAATTTCCAGTTTGTTTATTGTTTTCTGCGTGTGTATATAGAATTCTTAAAAATATTATTTTTGTATTATTATTAAACATTAGAATCTTAAGTTGTCAAATTTTCTAACAAACTTCATTTGAAAAACCCTTTTTTCATTACTATTTTCTGAATTTGTATTTCTATTTTCTGAATAAATATTTCTAAAATAAAGACGAAAAATTCCAATTTTAAAATTATTTCTAACAAAGCTTTATGGCGATTTTTTTTTCGAGTGTATTCACAGATCCAACACAGAGCAACAACTGCCGCCGTTCTCTGTGGCACACAATTTTGTGCCCATTATTTTGGCTCTTGCATTTGTTTTCTGTTTTTTATTGCAGCATGTTGGCAGCAAAATCATTGACGCTGATTAATTGCCACAGCCACTGACCCTGCCCCCATTAAGGGGCGTTGTAAGAATTTTCTCTAAATTTGTTGCCTCCACTATAATACATTTGCTGGGGTCAGCCTCATCCCCACCATATCAGACATCAAAGAGGTGGTGAACTTGTAGTTGCTTGCAACATGTTGCACTCAATTGTTGTACTCAAGTTATTCGTAATTCAAATTGTTATTTATTCAAATTGCATCATTAAGATGAACTACCCCTAATGATCGCATATTATGCAATCAGCTTTCATTTTATGGATTTCATTCGAATTATTTTTATTTTTAATTTGTTGACCGCATTTTATAATTAATTTAATTAATTAATTAATAATTCAGTTGGATTCTTCCATTGAAAAATTAAAATTTATTCAAATTGTGCAACTGAGTGTGGTTTAATTGTTAGCAAATATATATATATATATATATAATATACATATATAATCTGATGACTAAGCATAACTTTTCTGTATATTGGATGATATATCTTTTGCTGATTCATTGATTTGCTTATCTGAACTATTTGGATAATTCTTTAGTTGATTGCTTGATAAGTGAGCATATCAAAAGTTTGTTCTAAGAACTCTTTATATATATCTGGCTGATCAGTTGATTACGACTTATATATGTATATATATTTTGAATTTTATTCAAAGAAAAATATATTTTTGTAAATGTAAGAAAAAAGATATAAACTTAAAAGCTATCACAAAACGGATTTCTACAGATTCAGGCTCTTGCCTCAGATGCGTCGTTCGTTGCGGCGTGCATAGTGAAAGCCGCCATAGTATTCCTCCAGGTCGCGGAGCTCTCGCTGCAGTTGCTCCTCCAGCCTGGCCTGGGCGGCCATCTGGCGTGCCGAGAGACGCCGCACGCTGCCTTGATTGTGGCTGCTGCTGCCGCCGCTGCTGGGCAATCGAAAGCTGAGACGGCGACGCAACTTCTTGCTGTCGCCCACATTGTCATAGAGCGGCTGCTCATCCATTTGTGGCGTCAGCTGCTGCTCCTGCTGCTGGGCATTGGGTTGTGGGCAACGTCGCGCATCCGTGTGCGAGGGAAAGCCCCGCGGCGTTGTCTGCCCCGAGAGCGCCTCGCTAATGTCGTGCGGCCGCTGCGCCGTTGGGGCAAGCAGTCGCTGGCCTGCCGCATGCTCGAACATGCATTTCCATTGCGCATAGTTGTCCGTCGACTTGGGCTGCTTTTCGGTGCGCTTGCCGGGCTTGCTGGTGGGCGTCAGCAGCAGCGTGCTGCAGCTGCCAAAGGAGGAGCAGCGTGGCATGGGGCGCAACAAGGCAGTGCGTGCACCACAGCCCCGCTGAAAGCCGCAGCGACGCTTGCGCCTCGGACGCAAATGACGCGTCAAAGTGCGACGCAACTTGGCCAGCAGTCCGACAAACTTTGGACAGCAGACAGCGCAATCCGTTGGTGTGTTCTCCATCTTGGTTGATGCGGAGGATGCGGCGGCTGCAATGGTTGCGGTTGAGTTGGAGTGAGTGCTTCCCATGTTGGTTGTGATGCCTTCGTGTGTGTGCTTTACTGTCAGCTGCTTGACTGCCTAGTGGCTACTGTGTGTTGTGCAGCAAGCGCCTGCTGAATTTATATATGACTCCAGAGCAGTACCTGCGACTAGGTACTGCCTGCCAAAGTAGGTACCCATGTTGAGGCTGGCATCTCAGGTACCCAATTAAGTTAGTTGCGATCTTATTGCGTTTGCTTTGCATATTTTTATGACCTGCCATTAAGTTGGGTTGCGGGTTCTGAGTCGCGGCTTTGATTTTTCGCCTCATAAATGGACACGTGTTCCGCACACAGCCACTTGGCTAATGGCCTGTCATTTGCTGACCCTGCGCTCAATTCGCGTTCACGTTGTAACTGACAGCAGGCAAAGGACCTGGCGCCAGCGCAGCCACTTAAGACATGACTGCAAATTGTTAATGGCCGAGATCAGAGGGGGAGGCAAAACACACACACACACACACACCCACACAGATGCTCCAACTACTCGTCATGATGATAACAATGTCTTCCAATTGTGTCAGTTTGTGCGTGTCGGTTTAAGTCATGTGGCAGCAGCAGCAGCAGCAGCACCAGTGGCAGCAGTTGATGCCCCTCCCTGATTTCCTTCCTTGTATGCCTTTGTATGTCAATCAGGCGACATGAATGTGGCTTCTGCATGTCAGCAACGCCCTCATCGGGCATGCTTTAATTGTTGTTGCCTTTGTGCTGTGCCACTTGTGCATGCAACTTGCGTCCAAAGTACAAATTCAATATGTCGTAACTCAATAGACGCACTTCTAATTAAAAGCCACTCAGGACAGACAGTGGCAAAGTTCAACGTTTGCAAATGATGCAACCCACTCTGCGGCGAAATAGATATACATATATATAATATATATATATATATATATATATATATATAATGTATCGATTATTACATTATTCACTTACTTTTATTGGTTAAATCAAGGATATTTATTTATTGTTTAAAACGCTTTTTGTTATTTCGCATTTTTCAATCACAGCTCGCATTTGCATTATTCATATATATACATATATATATATCATATATATTTTCATAATGTGTGTTAATACCACATGAAAGAGCTGCTTGAGTGCGCTTAACCAGGTGTGAGCTATACGGATCTCCGATGCGGCGCTTTAATTGGATTCGCTATTCAAATTTTCATGCATACGATTTTATGGGCTCTCGGCTTTTGGTGCCCCATAATTACCATTCAAATGATGCGTGCAACGGTTGAACTTTTCGGATTTGTGTGTGTCTGTGTGTGGCATGTGGCAAAAACAACATATGCAACTATCAACATCATTCAACTCTTGTGGCAAGCTTAGCAAACAGCTCCAGCTGAAAGTTCATTTGCAAATTCCAGCAACCAAAAACAACAACAAAAGGAATGTGTGGCAAACTGCAGCAACTGCATTCTGTGGCAAGGATCCTTGCATCAGTTTTGCAAAACTGTTTGTATGATTTGTGCTTAAATAAGACACCGCTATTTAAGTACAACAAATATAATTTTATAATTAAAGAAAAAGTTTTCGCCACAAGCTGCAACTGCAACTTTGTAGCAAGTAAAATGCAAATCTGTGTAAATGGAAACTTTTAGCTCTGGATTCACTTTACAAATATACTCAAATATGTTGGCATAATTGTTGCCAGAACTGACAAACAGTGAAAGTTACGCAGCAGAGCCGTTAGTGAGAAGTTCAAAAACGAATTTGCAACCAAATCGTTCAAATAGAGCATCTTAGTGCCACCGTTAGTCGTAGACTCTACGTTATGGTTGCTGTTGCAGCTGGCAGTGACTTGCAGTTGTGGTGAGTGGAATTTCAGTATTGGACAGCAGCAGGAAGACGGAGAGACAGTGGCACAGTTGGGTGTGGCAAAACAATTTATCGACTGGGAGGGAATGGCCATTGAAAAGTGTTCCGCTTTAAAGAGACATGGTCTGCTGAGGACATCTTGCATTATATTGTGAATAATACATCAAAAAAGGACAAAAATGGATAAACTGAAGAAACTAGATCAAAACAAGTGTCGCCAGTCTCTGTGATCACAGATGTTATCAGATTGCACAGATAGACATACATATAAAGAAAAATCGATTTCGCTTTTCAAACCGCTAACAATTTTAATTGTCAATTTCGAATGCGGTTGGCGTTGAAACCTTGGTAACGAAAATAATTTGTTACTGATGCCCTTTTGACTGCATTCAATTATAGTAATTATAAGGGGGCTATAATTACTATATTCCATCTGCAACTTTGAACTGTTCAAATGAATCGAATAGTTTATGCATTATATTTTTAACTCGGTAATTGGCTGCTTGTCAATCATCATTATTTTTGTTTATTTTTTGATTTTCAACATTATCCGAGTTTGTTTTTGCAAGCATGAATTCTCGCCATAACATTCCAATTAATATCCCACTGAGCGCTAAATGCTGGCCGCTTAAAGAACGCAGCGGCTGCCACAGCAGGCCGCCCCTCTCAGTTGATTACCCCCTTACGGTCACCCGTCGACATGTTTAACACGGCCGCAAAAGTTTTTCAATTAAAGCTGAATGCTCCTGTGGGCGGTTTAATTTTTTGTGTGTGTCTGGGGCGGTGTGTGATGGGTGTGTGTGTGCGTGTGTGTGTAACAGCAAACAAAAGCATGACATGACAAAAGTAGTAGCAACAACAGCAACAACAGCAACAACAATGCAAGCAATGCCAACAACGCCAACGACAATGAGAACAACAGGTGGCACTGTACGCATTTGCTTTTATTTGGTTCGTATCCCAACTGAAGCACAAGCATCAACAGCAGCGCCGCCTATGACTCAAATTTCTTTTGCCCTCTTCATCGCATTCCGGATCACTCTCTCTTTCTCTTTCTCTCCCTCTCCCTCTCCCTCTCTCGCTGTGTGCGGCCTTTGCTTACGCAATGTGCATTAGAGATGAGTGTTTCATATTTCACTAATTGTATGGCCACCAGTCTTAAATAAGCACCACTTCAACATGATTTAGAATAACGGGTTGGCCAAACACAACAAGATTGTATAAAGAAATAATCAAGTCATTGTGCTATGTCATTGCACTTTTGTGCATATAACTGTTACTATGCAAAGTTGCTGAGTCAGCCTATTCGAAGCACAATATGAAAATGAAATTGATGTGTAAAGTGAAGATCATATTACCGATGTATGCTTGTTGTCTAAAAATAGAATAACTTTGTATGTCTGCCAGGGCTCTGCCCTCTCCCCACGCCCCCTTTTCTCTTTCACGTTTTGCATAGTCGGCGCCCATCTCTAGGGCTCTAATGCGATTTACTGTTGTCGTGCGCAACGGTGCACAATGGAATTGCATTGGAATGCTGTGGAATGGAACAAAGTAGCGCGACAGCATCTAAAATTGTTTACAACTGTTGTTGTTTTTGTTGCTTTATGGCCTGGCTGGACCAGGCCAACATACACAGATGCCATAAAAATGCCATGAAAACGGTTTTTTGCCGCTCAACCCTTTATCCCTGTGCCCTTTTTGACCCCATGGCATAAAAAACGCATCAGCTACCGCCTGGCGTTCCCCGAATACAAACGTTTGTATATATTTGAAGTGTTTTGCAACACTCTTTTATTCTTTTACCCATTCTTTCCACAGCCACGTACCAAATTGAAAAGGCTCTATGCAGAAATTGAGTTTATTGAGGCGCTGCATTTTCTCATGCGCAACAATTGGCCAAAAACAGTTGACACTCCATCTATCTGTACATACTTATACATATACAAATACATTAACTTACATATGTATGTGGCTCCCTTGTTGGCCAGGCCACAAAAAGTTCTTCTGTGTGTGGCTGGCACAAAGCTGACTAAGCGATTTTACCAAGCTTAAGTTGAATATGCCCTGTAACGAAACATTTTCTACAATAGGCTATACTAATGCGATGAGCACATAGGCAATAACAGTAAAAAATGTATCAGACTCAATTAAATAGTCAACCAGCATATCCTCTGATGGAATGGGCTAATTCATATACCCCATTCTTATCCAATTCTTCTTTTTAGTAATTGTCTAAATTGTTGAGGGTTGTTTTTTTCAAAATTAAAAAAAAAAATGTATTAAATTCAAAATCTGAACATTTTATTTACAGCCGGATTCCGGATTTTTTCAAATTCAAAAAAATACATATTTAGAACGTTTTTTTTTTTCAAAATGGCAAATTATGAGATATTTCCCAAGTCGAGCAGTATTGAAATATAGTTTTATGGTTTTCTCCCAAAGTTATGTAAAATCAAAGTTTTTTATGGGTGTTGAGCATAAGAGGTATTCCCATACAGATATGTGAAAAGCGAGAGTTTCTCCTGGGTGCCCTCGAAGTGTTCTGGCTTTCGTTAGTCAGCAGTGCAAAGTTGAAGTGTCAGTTGTTAAATTTTACAAATTCGCATCGAATTTGAATCGAAGGCAGTCGAAAAAAGAAAAATTGTATTCCTGAGAGTTTCAAGATGGGCTTGAATTGATCATTATGAAAGTGTAATATATTAGTTGGAGCAAGTCCAAATCAGTTTAAAGTCAGCTGCTAGGCAGTCTAGCCAGCTTGTTTACCGTATAAATGGACTACATTTGACCCAAAGATGTAAACTACTTAAACTTTTCATCTTGACTCGATTGTCCGCTTACCCATTTCCAGGCAGATCATACACCCATTTTTAATAATGATAAGTGGGAGTTGATAACAAAGTTTACAAAGCAGAGTCAAGTGTAAGCAAAAGTTAATAATGCTCACACGCACACACACACACACACATACACACACACACATTTGTATTTGTATTTTTGTTGGCCTAAAATGTTTTGGCTGCGACGCACAAGTTGGGCAACCGAATATAACGAAAGCAAAATAAACCAAAGGCATCTTTGTAATATACTTACATATGTACATATTTACTACACATGTATATACTGTATATGCATATGTATGTGTGTGCTTCGTCCTTTTTTTTTTTGTGTGTGTCAGGGTTAAGGACAACCGCCGTACGCATCGATGGCAATCAATCAATTTTCACGCTCACAAACAAACAAAACGAATCAAAAAAAAAAAACCGTTGGAGGAAGAAAGTCACTGGCTAAAGTTAACAGCATCTAATGTGATTTTGACACACTCGCTTACAGATAACAAGAACAACAACAACAACAACACACACACACACAGAAATAGGCTAACTGCTTAGACATACCACTACACTGAGCATAAATCTACGGGACATTATAAGAAGTTATTCAAATTTTCTATTAAATATTAAATAAATTATAATAAATAAATAAATAAATCACATATACGCATTTATAAGTTACCGTTATGGATCTCTGTTAATTAAATGCTTAAATATACATAAATTTAAACAACTTTAGCCGGATTCCTGATTTCACCGGATTCCTGACTTCATCTCTCAGTGCCATCTGTACTTTTTACTTTTTTTTTTGTTGTTGATTTTTCATAATTGAATTAGATTAAAGACAAACCGATTCGTTGCTTGTTTTTTGTTTTATTTTTATTAATATTATTTTGTTTGCATTTCGCTTTGGGTCCTCTCCAATCAACGGAGGAGCTGCCTGCCTAAACGTCAACCACAACGTTCCCTCGGCCCAGTTCTTGTTTACACGCATCAGATTCCAGGGTTACGTTTTATGCTTTTATGCTTTG
Source organism: Drosophila kokeensis (assembly GCA_035042145.1). NCBI lineage: Eukaryota > Metazoa > Arthropoda > Insecta > Diptera > Drosophilidae > Drosophila > Drosophila kokeensis. The sequence continues at coordinate 878,937 of JAWNLT010000259.1, forward strand.
TTTAGGTGCTTTTAGGTGTGGCCGCGCCCTCTTATAAAATGGAGCCGGAAAATGCATGAGCAGCAGCAGTAGCAGATGGTGGCTGTGGCAGCGAGCGGAGGATAGGTTGGCCAAAAAGGAACCGGGCCATAAATTCATCAGGATGCTAAACGGCTTTGTGATGGTGAGAGTTAGTGTTCGAGCTTGGCCAGTGGTGGGACGAAGAAGAACAAGAACAAGAAGAAGAAGAAGAAGCAAATAGTGAGATACATCGCACAGCTGCGTATAAAACCGCAACATGAGCCGTAATCCTGCCAAGGCTTTCGTGCCTAACGCCCCGTGATGAACGAATTAAACTGAAGACCCGCTACGTTTTTCCATAAAATACTAAGTGCTATAAACCACATACACACACACACACACACACGCACTCACACACACACACTTAGGCACCTATATGGGTTGACTAGTTAATCTGTGGCTTTGGCTCAGCTGCGGTTATCATTGGCCCAGCCCTAATCTCGGCCAGAATTCACACAATCGCGACACGCACGCGACATATTCAAGTGGGATTTGCCACTAAATCCTTCAGACCCAAGGAGCACACTCAATCGTGCCATCTCAAGTGTTGCATTTAGTAATTAGAGCTGCCTAAGCGTATACCCTACGAGGCGACGATTCAGTTTTCTAATCCTCAGTGGCTCAGCGGCAGCGAGAACTAGGCTGTACTTTTTGCTGTGGCTTAATTGATTGTCTTGGCTTGGCTTGGCTTGGCTTGGCTTGGCTTAGGCCAGCATCATTTTAGCCCATATTGTTGCTTGAAGTGTCGCAACAACAGAAACACTCTCTGCCCGCTCCTAGCCTCTGTTCTGTGGCATGTTCTTTTTGTGCCATCCCCGAGCTACCATTAAAATGCTTGAATAATGCATGGTCAGGGCTAATAGATGCTGGCCCACAGCCAGGCCACAAAAGGCTGCATTACATATGTATGTATGTGTGTGTCTATATACGTATTTATGAATCTAATATGCACGAGTCCACTTCTCAACTAGCTGCGAAGTACCAGCTAATGAGGCATGCATCCTTGCTGTATTTAATCCATCATTTATTCAAATTGATATAGAAATGCCAAAGTTGTACATTTAATTGTTGCATATAAAATTATATAATTATTTGTATAAAATATTTAATTAATTTCCAACTAACTCGCTTAACATCAAATAAAAAATGAATTCTTTTAATGTTATTCATAAACTGAATTTCGTGTCGAAAATGTGGCCTAAACAATGGCCAATTTATTTAAAATTCTTTGTGCCAAAGTGCCTCACAAATACAGGCTTAATATTCGGGCTTAACACACATTATTAATGAATTTATTTATTTATTTCAACTTAATGACTACTTAAAAATGACACCTTTTCGCCTGGAATTAAGTGTCATTAAATTCATTTCATATTTTTGCATTTATGCTTGTGCAAAAGAGCCGTAAATAATATCAAACGAGGGTCCTTAATAATTTATACACATAAATGCATACACACACGCACACACACACGCACACACACACGCACACACACACGCACACACACACACACATATTACTATGTTGGCCTTTTCAATTTAATTTGATTCATTTTTCGCATAAATTCAATTGAAAATTGCTCGATTTACTATTTATTGCTGGACGACGCTTTGACAGTCACACACACACACACACACATTGCTAACCATATTTCCCATGAAACCACGCCCCTTTGCCCTTGTCCATCGATAACAATCAGAGCACTCGTAGGGCAGCTTTTGCTGTTTTTTTTTATCACTCCATTCGAAACCCAGAAAGTTAATAATCCTATATCACATTTATGTGTGTGCGTTCTCTCTCTCTCTCTTCCACACACACACACACACACATAAACATAAACACACACATTCACATATAGATTGTGAAACTTTTGTCACACTCGCATAAACCATTTGATATTTTTTTCTGCAGGCAAAAAAAGTTGCGCCGCCTGCAAATAAAATTATTAAATTGCGCGTTGTCGCATCTGAAAATTATTTCATATTATTAGCAGCAGCACCCACCCCCTCCCCCTCCCCCACCCCCACCCCCTTCCTGCCCAGTTATACTTGCCCGGCACGCAAACAGCAAACAAGCTGCCGGAATTGGAAGCGACAAAAGTTTTGCCATAATAAAGGCGTCTTCTCGGCAAGGCCTTGCAGGAACTGGTTGGCCATCTGCGCCACAAGTGCAAAGGTGCCGCAATTTGCGTCGCATGGAGTCGGTTGGGGAAAAGGGGACAGGGGGTTTTGTGTGTTGGGGTCAGATCGTGTGCACTTTGCAAATGCTGTCATTTTGATAAGAAATGTTTCTGGGCTGGACAGCTACAAAAGTGCTGCGCATATAGACACAATTACATCTGAATACACTGTGAAAATGAATAGATATAAAACTAAACGTTTGACTTGATTGCAGCAAGTTATTATTAATTCGAAATTTAAATTACAATAATGACAGATGATTGATGTGGCAGCTAGAATTATGGAATTTTAGTTTTGACCTTTAATTTGACATTTTTGTTATGTTATCGTTGCGTTCGCTCAGTGTTCGTTACAACAAGACACGCGACTGAAATTGTAAGCGAAGCCGCGCTGCAACCTCGAAATGCGACTGTTGCCACCTGTGCACAGGTCATTGGTAACGTTGCTTGGGGCATTTGCACCGAAAGATGGACTAACGGAACGTTTGACTGACTGATTGAACAATTGCGGTGCGCACAATTATGGCCAACACTGTCACGCCATTGGCCATTGGCCATTGTGGCAATGCAGGCGTTAGCTTAAAAATGCAAACCGCCTGCAATGTCAGGGCTGCATTTGTGCTGAGTGGACAACTGGATGGCGATGGCGATGGGGATGGGGATGGGGATGGGGTTGGGGGTTGGGGATTGCGAATTGGGGAAGGTAGAATGTCAATTATTGTGCTGGCTAGCCAAGGGCTCTGCATTGAGCAGTGGCCCCTCGTTGAGGCCAAGAAACGGTTGTGTCCTCGACATCGCCACCTGGTCTTGAAAATCGGTCCCAAGGCACTACACATGGCTAAGGTACGAGTAAGTGGGACGGTAGATTTGTCCACAGCAAGCCAAAATCAATATTACTTTAAATTATGAACAATCAAAAGAATTGTTGTTGTTGTTGTTGCCATTGCTGTCGCTGCTGTTATTATTGTTGTTGTTGGTAATTTGTGGAAAGTTCTGACCAATATTTTCACCAAATGTTAGCAAACTTTGAAGCCAACTTTATAATGCCACGCAATTTGCAACTCATGGAACCATTGAAAGTATGCACAGACATGCCCAATTGGGATCCATTGGCTATTGTATTGGGGAAATCTTCAAAGCTAATTTAAGTAGCACAGGAATAATCCACATAAGTCACAATATTACGGATTCAATAGAAATCTTTTCTGTTTCTACAAATCTATCAAATATTTCGCCAAATTTATTTTTAAATCCAGCATTGCTCAAAATCAGTTTTTGTTCCAAAGTCAATAACAACTTTTGAAGCCACTCTCCAAATATTTTGGTAATTATCTATTTTTGTTAGATTATTAGAGGAATTGAATTCATTACGGATTTTGTGTATTCTCTCTTATTTGTGGCAGGCTTAATTGGATATCCAATTTGTAATTTTACATTTGTATAAATAATGATTGGAAATTTAAGTGGAGAAATAAATTTTCATTTGAACGTTGCACATCCGCCATGTGGCTGACATTAAATTGGTGGCCTTTCCTTTTGTGTGCAGCCGGGTATTATTTCTAAAGCGCATTGCCATTGGTCAGCTTATGGTGCCCCAGCCCACCTGCCCCACTGCCACCTAGGTTTGGCTATGCGCCGCAATAAAATCATTATAATTGAAATTGTGGCAAGTCAGAAACTATGGCAACAGAGCAAAGTTTAGTTCAGAAACTCAGATCGTTATATCAGATGCATAACGAACTTGAATGTTGGGGTAACAGGAAAATCATTGGGGGTGGGGGGAAGGGTGTGGGAGTGGAAAAGTTGAAATGTGAAGAAAATCCCTGATAAACGAAGCACACACAAAAATGTTGCCTTATACAATGAAAATAACAACTTCAAATTGCTAAAATAATAAGGAAAGAATAAAACTGAAACAAACAAATGAGATGCTGTAAGAAAGAGAGAGCGACAGAGCGACAGAGAGAGGGAGAGAGGGAGAGAGAAAGATGCTGTGCACAGAAGTAAGGAAAATAATGATAACAGGGAACAAAGCACGAAAAATTAAATTGTTGGATTTTTGAAAAAATTGAGGCCAAGGCAAATTTGCGAGAAATTGGCCAAGCGTTAATTTGAATACAGGCTAAAATGCCCTTTGACCCGTTGCAGAGTGGCAGAATGGCAACAGGTTCAGCAGCTAACGCTTCCGGCAGCCAGCTGTCTGCTTCCTCTTCTACATCTTGTTAAATATTGGTTTGCCTTCGACTAATTAAGAAGGTCCACAAAAGTGACCAGCTTCAAAGGGTGTCCTGCCCAAGCAAGGACCAAGCCAATAACTCAATTCATTTCAAATTTAAACATCAAATTAAATATTTTATTTTATTTTATTTGCTTGTATTTATTATGGAATAAAATTTAAAATAAGTACTTAAAATTTCATTTTAAATTGACAAAAAAAAAATGTATTTTAAATTAAATTTGTGTCTTAAGGCTAAGCATAAGAAAAGGATGTAAATGTTGTTGTTGTTGTTGTACATCATTGCTGGGCAATTAGTTGTTGTTGTTGTTGTTGAGACTGAATAATCGAGTGATGAATTACTTAAATGATAGATGACAGATGTGATGACTGATGAATTTGCATCTGCACTACCTGCTGGAAGTGATTCAATGCTTGATTGATTGATTGTTCCCTCCTTGCGTCTCTTCTCATCGTTGTATATACAAATTGATTGATATTGATTGATGCGCGGCTCGATTGACTGACTGACAACCTGTTGCCAGTAGCCAGCAGTCAATCAAAGTGTTCAAGCAACTGTGACAACTCCGGGCCAAGCGGAAGCTGTCCAGTTGCCCACATACATGCTCATCTCCTCCTGCTCCTCCTCCTACTCTAAAGATCTGTGCTTATTGGCTGCCTCAGATGCTGCTGTTGGAGCGGACTGTTGACCGCATTTACTGAGCCATTTGTGTCCATCTTGAAGCGCTTGGCCGCGCTCTCCATCTCCTCCAGATCGCTGAAGGCTGGAAAATCGGTGGGACAAAAGTGGCCGGCTATTGCCTCTGGTATGTGGCTGACATTGTGGAGCATGTGGGCGGGCGTGCTCTGCAGATAGTTGCGCCACTTGTGGTAGGAGCGTGAGTTCAGCTCAAACGTTGAATCGCGACGCTGGCAAATCGGTGACGATGTCTTCGGCATAATGCGCTGCGCATGCTGCATCATATACATCTCCCACTCCAGGTTGCCAACGGCGGACGACAAGTCGCAGTTGTTGCTGTCATCGTCATCGTTGCTGCGATTGTTGCTTTGATTGTTGCTTTGATTGCTTCGATTGGCCAATTCCATGTCCTGAGTGCGTCGCAGCTGCTGTTTGGTGGGCGTTGAGGCAGCGCTGCTGCATGTATGATAGCCACAGGAGCGCTCCAGTTCCGTTTCAGCCATTGGCTGCTCGGCAAAATCATCGCAAATTGGCCGCGTTTGGCTGCGACTCCAAATGCTGCCGCTTGGCTTGCGACGCGGCGTGCTGCAGTCGCTGCCCAGCCCGCTGCTGTTGTTGCTGCCACAGCTGCTGCTGCGACTGCGCTTTGAGGCACAAACGCTGCCATTCAAACTGCTGCGACTCGTATCCAATTTTAAATTGCTCGCACAGCAACCCATTTCGATTCGAATTATAAATCTGAGTTGTGTTTAACTAGTTTCGATCTCAACTGAAGTTATTTGCGTTGTGTTCGCTGCGTTGGTTTACCGTCAACTGTTTGGCCTGATCGTCCGGCAGTTACCTCTTATATAGCTGCGCTCTGTCCTTTGTCCATTGTCCCACTGTCCGCTCAGCTTTCAACGCAGGTAGTTTTCGCGAATTTCCACGAATTTCGGGTGTTATTTTTGCTTTTGCTATCGCTTTACCTGAGTTGGCAACAAGCAACAACAATCGAGGAGGACAATTGGCTAATCCGATGCGCGGAAAAATGTTTTATGGCCAAATGAAAGTCCGTCAGAAACCGTGCACGTGTGCGTTTGGCTTAAGGGTCTCGTAACAGCAACATTTTACCTGCTTAGCATCGTCCTTGATTGTCGTCCTGGTTGCATCCATCGCAGTTGCCTCGATGGATTTTCAACAATTCAATCTTGGATTTTCGCAAGTACATATATGTAAAATCAAAAAACCATTTGTTTATTGGCAACCCTTTATTCTTGCAACATAGCTTTCACTTTTGCACACACACACGCACACTCCCTATATGATTACCTCCAGCTCTTGGCATATATATTTTTTGGGCCCTTCAATTTCGATTTGGATTTTGTGTGCGGCGCTGCGGCTGCGCCTAACCTTGGCCCATTGCGATTGTGGCTCATTGTTGTGTAAACGCCGCTGACGCCGGACACGGACACGTACCGGGATAATAGCAGAGAAAGAGAGTCGCTGCTGGACAACAACAGATGCGCATTTCGATCACTCACTTTGAGAACTTTGAGAACTTTGAGAGTTGTTACTTAGCTGCTCTCTTTCTCTATTTCACATGAAATTTCTGAATGGATTCGAACGTTCTTGGCCAGAACTACTTATGACTGCGCCTCCTGCTGCTGTTGCCGCTCTTCAAGGTTCAAGGTTGCCCAATAAACAGCTCAATTGTCTTCAGTGCCAGTGCCAATCAAATTCCATGAAACTCAACCAAGATGTTCAGTTGAGGCAATCGAGTTGCAAAGATGCAATTAACAGAAAAGGTTTTCAATCGAATCTCAATCATATCATTTAATTTTAAAGTGTTTTTTTTTTATTTCTTTAAGTGTCCAATTTTAATTCAAACATTTGTTGTTCAATAACGTCATTTTCAATAGAATATTCATGTTTTTGAAATTCGCCCAGCTCTTTTCTTAAAGCCCGGAGTCAGTCTAAGGCAATCATTGACTGTTTTTTGGATTTTCTATCAATCATGAAAATGTAGCGGGGGGGGTGAATTCTTCCTTCCTTCTCTATCCAGTAACAAGACAGTTGGGTTTTTGTGTTTGATCACTATATCTTTTTATTTCACTTTAGCAAGATTTTTGCACTTCTTCTCTTGTTGGTTACAAGACTCTTACGTACTTGATTTTATGTTAAAGTTCGACATTAATGTTATTGATAACAGCGCCGAGTGCGCTGTTAGGAGGCAGCATTGCAAAAAAAAGACGCTGTGGATCGTAGGCTATGTTAAGCCCAAAATGAGATCAGCTGATAAGGCCCGGCTTAACATAACCCACATAAACAAATCGCAATGCATTCCTCAGCCAAATATTAAGCATACTTTTGAAATTTGACAGAATACTTAATTCAACCAAAATTTCATAAGCTAAAACATTTGACTTATTTATCGCTCAGCTTAAAAACAAGCTTAAGACTAAACCAAAATCTTTCTAGATTTAAGTTTAGAACCTTCTAGAAAAAATGATGCACAAAATATTTATAATTTACCTGCTTGAGCCAAAGAGTATTTCTGGAAACTTCTGGAGCAGAATTTTGAAAAAGTCGCATAAAAAGTTACAAACTATTTTTGGGGAATGGAAATATACTTTTTGTGTATTTTGGAAAGCATTGCCAGTGTGGACAAATGATGAGATGGATAAACAGGACAGGGAAATACGCATTTATAGCTACAAGAGGAATCTAAGCACACTCAGTCTCGCTTGGGTGTAGGATGAAGGATGAGGGATGAGGGATGAAGGGTTAAGGCGTCACATTTCCCACACTCGCTGATGTTTTGGGTGCAGCCCATTTATTTGGCTGGCCGTCAAAAGGTTGCAACTGCGACTGCTTGGCCTTTTGCTGGGCCCATTTGACTATCGCCGGGAAACGTGGAATGTTGCATTTTCACACGCAATCGCAAAAGAAGGCCGTAGATTTCCGCAACCGCCAACTGGAATTTCCCCCTGGCCCAGAGATCAGCGGCCCGAAAACAATGTTCCCACCATTTTCAGATTTATGCTCGCTCAACTACAAAGTCGACTGTGTGTGTGTGTGTGTGGTGTGAGTGTCAGTGTGTGTGTGTGTGTGGTTGACAATTTTCCAAATACCAAATGGAATTCAGCTCGGGGTTTTTCATTCTTTGCTGTTTATCTGCGAGTGCGTTCAAGAAATACCGGATGCCGGGCCATACCGGACCGGACCGGACCGAACCGAACCGTAAATACTTCAGCTCGAGTTCCACCAACTGCAGTTGTCCAGTGTCCAATTTGGTTTTGTTTTTACAGTGGGGCAGCAGTTGCTTCCAACTATTAAAGCTGCATTCAAATCATCAAGTTTATTAGCTTTTTTAGTACGACCGAAAAAGAACTTTATGAAACTGAGCCATAACTTTGCCCTTTGCTCAAATGAGACTATAAAAAATAGAAGAAAATATATATATATATATATATATATATCTTCACAAAAAACAGCAACTATAAAAGCTAGTGTATTTATCGGCATATCTATAAATAATATCTATAAACAATAAAAACAACAGTAAGCTATAGTAAAATACTGTTAGCTTTTGTCTTCAGGCTTACATTAGTTGTGGCCAATTAAGTTGATAGATCCAACTGATAGATTGATTAGCAATTAATTACACATTAACAACATGCTCTAACTTGCACACAAGGACGGACTATCAACTAATTAACAATCATTTAGCAAATTGCCGCTGCCCTATCGGCGGCACATGTGGCACTGTCATTAATGGGGCCATCAATGCAGAAGTTGCACACAGCACAAGTTCCAATCTCTGCCCCAACACGAGCAGCAGCAGTCAACTTGTTCACCGAGCATGCACAGCCTTGAAACAACCCAAACAATTGAAATGCCATTGACACAAGCACAAATCTGATGTCCTCGCACACAAAATACCCTGTAAATAGAGAAAATTGATATTCGCTGTGAGGTATAAGAAGCAAAAGCTAAGAAATATTTAATTGTTTATATATGATATATATTGGTTTATATATATAACTAAAATCAGTCGATAGAAAAAATACAAAAAATTAAAAAAAATAAAATAAAAATTATAAAAAAATGTAAAAATATGAAATATTTATAAGAATTCCGGTGGTATTTAAGTGCAACAACCCAGAAAAAAATAGAACATTTAAAATATGCTAGCAAAGTTTGAATATCTTATTATATAGAAGGACGAGATTGCAAATTGATCTCAAAAATAACTTAATCTTTTCTAATCTTACAGTTCAAACTCCCATTTGCAAATAATATTATATATAGCTTATGAAATGTTGCCCAATCTAATAATCAAAGTGGAAGCGAGGGAGGAATCCTCAATGCACATCCTAGCAGAATGCGACGCCTTAATTAGGAAAAGATGCAGCATCCTAGGAAAGCATGCCATGAAACCCAAGGACATGGAAACCCTACACACAACAATGATTCTAGCATTCGTGCAGCAGCTGGGGTTGAAGGGGGCACAATAGACCTTATATGTAGGTCGCAGTGCTGGTTCCCCAATTATAATAATAATAAAATAACAATCAAAGTACTTTATTCAATTCCTTGCTTTAACCATAAATTGGTACATTTTCAGTAACTAAAAAAAAGAGAAATGAATTCTATGGGCAGAAATACATTAGTTGCACAAATGAGTTGCCACACAGGCGCCACCCCATTTGCAATAATTATGCAGGGTAGAATCAAGGCACTCGAAATGAACATTTCAGCAATGCAAAGAAGGCCACTTGGGTTAGTTCGGAACGTGTCCGAAATGCTAAAACCGAAAGTTGTCCAAACTTGTGAATGCAACCAAAAAAACAGAAATGTTTTCACATTCACATTTGCAATTTTTTTCTATTGTTATTTTTGAGGACACAAGTGCGTAAAACAATTGTTTTCAATCACAACACAAGGACTAATAGCAAGTGGCGAGAGAAGGATGGGGCGAAAGAGTGAGAGAGAGGCACAAACACTCGAGTCCACTTTTGCGGCACATCTGGACATGTCCAGTGTTTGGTAGCATATTTTTTTCGTGCCGATTTTTAAGCACACTTCCTGAAAAAAAACATGGATAAATGCTGTAAAACTTTTGTTGCGGAAATCTGTAAAAATTTGGCTCGTTTGTTTATGAAATGCATTTGTGGGCCAGCTCTTAGGGCCGGGCCACAGCGTTGCGGCCATTTGGGCCATAAAATCAGTCGATTGGCCCGGCCAGGTAGACGTAGACGTAGACGATGTCCTGCGAGTCCTTTGGCTGGCCACTTGTTGATGTGCTCGGCAAGTTGGCGGCCAGGACGACGGGGCGCTGAATCGCTCGATCGCTCGATCCGATCAGTCGGTTTGCTGACAGCGCTGACAGTCTTAGCGGTATTTCCGTTTGGTATTTCCGCTTGTCGATAGCATTGGGAATTGCCAAAGAGCAACAAGCAAATCGCGTCCACATGTGGCAGTTAAGCTGCTCGTTAACATATGCCACGCGGGGCGGCAACTATTTAAACGTTAATTTGGCCAGGTTGCCTTGGACTTGACACTAAGCACTTGCTTGCTTGCAAGAGCACTTCTTGAAAGAAGTCAACTAGAGACAAGTGTGGCAACTAGCCAGCCCTCGGGTTTTGCCCACAACACTTTGACCAGGTGGCAAATGAAGCCTGCAAACAGCTCAGCGCAGCGCAGCTCAGCTCAGCTCAGCTTGCGTACAGTTGTGCTCGCTGGCAGCCAAGTGAATTCAGTTTGCAGCTTTAATTAAGCAGTTCAACTTTGTGCGCAATCCCAGCCCCTCAACATGGTGACCACTTAGGCAGCACTCTGAGTTTTATGTGGCTCTTTCTCTCTACGTGGCTAATACAGCAACTCTGCTCTTAGCCCTGCTGCTGCTGCTGCTGCCGCTTTGCTTTCATTTGCATTGCTTTGCGGTCGGCAATCCATTAAAATGTAAGCCAAAAGAGCCGCCGGTTGGCTATGCAGCACTTTTTGTACACCTACACTCAGAAAAAAACAATGAATTACTTTTAGAAATAATTTGCAGATATAAGAAATCAATTTTTGTAACATTTGAACTGCTTGCTCTAAATATTTTCTGTTATTAAAAAATGCATTTCTAAAAAATAGAAATTAGAAAAAATCTATTCAGAAAATGGCAAAGAAAGAAGACAAGAAAAAAATAAGAAACGCAAAACAGTAGTTTTTAGCAAGCCTTCAATCATAAAGTGAGGAACCAATGGCACATTTTTTTCCTAAGTGTAGCAAGAGAGGAAAGTCCTTTTGCCTGTTTAGTATGCCCCATGGCGTGCAGACATTTAATGCACCAGGACTCACACATCTAAATGCCCTAATCAACTGAAATGATGTTAAACATTGTCAGAATACATAATCGAATATATACAATGTGTCTTGGAATACTTGATAAAGTGAAAGTTTGAATTGTTTTGTAATTAGAATTATCATTTGTTAGATGATTACAAACGATTGTTGAACAAACAATTACGAATGCTGCAGTCGAGTGAGATCGACTACGATATACCCTGAACCCAGTTGTTACATATATTTTATAGTTTTATTCGCAAATTTCTCTTTAAACAGTGAGAAGGTCTTCAAGTGCACTCGTTTCTTATGGCAGACCCAGGAACTGTACGCAATCATGCCATCTCTTTCGCACACAAATCTACTTTCGACTATAACTTGGGTGTTTCTTATCCGATCTTGATGAAATTTGAGCAGTGGATCACTAATATACTTATGTATTATATGCATTAATTAGAAGACTCTGCCTTCAAAATTCTGGCATTTATTGCTATCGTAAATCGAAATGTATCGATATTCGATCAACGGTGGCAGTTATCGATCAAATAAAGCAAACCTGGTCTGCGCCTGGTATACGATAAGCTATATTCCAAATTTGAAGCCTCTAGCTCTTATAGTCGCGTGTTCATACAGACGGACGGACAGACGGACATGGCTATATCGACTCGGGTAGTGATCCTGATCAAGAGTATATATACTTTATGCATTTGCACAAAACTAATGATTTTTACTTCTTACCAATTTTGAATGGGTTTAGAGTATAAAAAGCGACCAACTTTCATTCGGTATTAACTCTATGAACATGGTAACACTCTCAGCTACAAGCGACAAATAACTTGGTGAAACTTGCCAAAAATAATTTCATTTATTATGATGTAATCAACATATAACACATGTGCTATAAAGACGATGTTTTAAAGAGGCTCTAAAGAGGTATAGGTATATGAAGCCATATGATTTACATTCTTTTATACTGCTACTGCTACTAAATCGTATACATCTATTAAACTGAGGGTCTTGAGAGTATTTCGACGTCTATAGCATAAGTAATTGTTCCAAATGTTTTTTGTTGATTATTTTTTGGTTTCCCCTTGCCACAATTGTAACTTTTGCATGTGTCATGTCGAATTAACAGAACTGAAGCTAAGTGCGTGTGTGCGTGAGTGTGTGAATGTCTGTGCTTTTGTGTGTGAGTGAGTGCGTGGTAAGTGCGAGTGTGAGTGTGAGTGCGAGTGTGAGTGTGAGTGCGAGTGTGAGTGTGAGTGCGAGTGTTGTGAGTGCGTGTATTTTTTGTTTGCATGATTTACAAAGCAACTGACTGCGATGGGAACTTGCGAGTGTGTGTGTATTGCAATATATAGAAAATCAATAAATGTGACTTATATATATACATATATATATACATATGTATGGATATGTGTGTATATATATTTGAGTGAGCATTGTTCTTGTTGTGATTTCATTATGAATTATTAAACGGCAATGAGTTCCCGCATGGTATATTCTCTCGAGAACACTTACTCATAATGGAAACGACAATCTCCAGCGATTTATTGTAACGGTATCGATACGTGCTGATTGAATTGAGGGAAAATAACCGTTGTTGGAAACGGCAGCTGCGCCAATTTGTAATTTACGTGCGCAAATTGATTCTGTGCCCAGCTCAAATCACAATTCGAGTGCCATTTAACAAAGGCGCCACCAATTTAATTGTTCTTTTTCTTTTTCTTTTTCTTTTTCTTGTTTTTTTTTTTGTGTTTGTTGGTGCTTACGATACCCTGTAAAAGCTGATATCACATCTTAAGTTGTCAGGTCATAATCGAAATGTTTGCTGATCGATCGCATGATAAACACTGTAAAACTGTTACTTGTTTTATGAGTATTTTTGTACCCTTTACTGGTTTGGTACAGGCTGATGTAAGCGTCTGCAACCACATAAATATATACATATATATATATATATATATATGTATATGTATATATATTCTTGACAAGGATCAATATATCTGGATCTGGCGCTCGGATCTCAAAGGCTATTAGAGCTAGAAACTTCAAATTGGAAATATAAGTCTATTCAATTTTATCGATCTCTGCCTTCGTTTCGTGAATATCGATTCATTTCGATTTTCGATATACGCGCGTGCATGCGTGAGAAGGGAACAGCAAGATAATCAAGGCAAGCATAAATATGTATATATATGTATATATATATATGTATAATCCGCAGTTTTCAGTTGGGGCTTGTCAATTAATATATATGTATATGCTCAGCCCTAGTGTTTCTTACTCCTCGCCAGTATCTGTGCCGATCATAAGAAATGAAAGTACTTAAATCAATTAAACTGGAATATACTTATCAGCTGGATGGGTTCTGGGTATATCGTAGTCGCAATCATTCAACTTCTTATTTTATTTTTGTTTTTTGTTTTTTTTTTGGCTGCCCTGCAATTGCGTTAAGTAATTAGAAAGGAGCTCACATCCTGCTGCTGCTGGTTTTGACTTAACGAGCATTTAATTGCCAGGTTTACCCTTGGTGACACACACACTTACACACACACACACCCGCACACTTACATACACACACACACACACACACACACACCCGCACACATGCACACTGATTACCTGCACTTCCTTTCCGCTTCACCCTTTAAATAGGATTTTCACTTTGAGCGCATTGTTCGTTATCCTGGCGGATCCTTCAACTTTCTTACTCGATGTCTTCTTTCTTTTATGCTCTCTATTTTACTTATTTGTTTCGCTTACACTTTGCATTTTTATGCGCATTTTCGTTTTCAGTTTCATTCATAAATTACAGGGAATTTCTCATTGTGGCAGCAGAGCAAAGTTCCAGGAATTTAGTCAAATAAATGCTGTGTGTGCTTTGCGTGTGTGTGTGTTTGTGTGTGTTTGTGTGTGTCTGTGTGTATGTGTGTTGATGGTTTGTTGTCTAGTCATGTTTAGGTCTCTCCCCGATCTTGTGCCCGGTTGCTGCCTTGAGGGAATTGTGCATAATTTGTGAATGTTAATTAGCTCATTTTCGGGCGTAGATTAAGCAAATTAACCAAATTAACTAAATGAGCAGCAAGTAAATAAATAAATTAAATACTCAAGAAGTACAGGGGTACATCTATGGTATATACATCAAGGTCAGCTCTTAATTTCAAGCCTTATGTCTGTTAAAGAGAAAGTATTGCTCAAGTGTCCCCACATCAGGGTATTCCTTTTAGCACATCATAAAAGCTATTCATCGGATTAAGTATTTAGTATTTTGTGATGATGAAGGAATGGTGTGTGTGTGTGTGTGTGTGTGTGTGTGTGTGATGTCTTTTCCATACCCAGATTACATTTGTTGAACATTTTCGATAACTATGACTGCTTCGGCAAAAAAAATATAATCGAATCTGTCACAAGCATTAACAATGCATCTGAATATGTACATGTAACAGACTGAGTATATATACATATATATATATACACATATATATATATATATTCATATTTCATATTAATATTAACTGCTAGGTTAGTCTGGGTTCGACGAAAGTTTGACAAGCAGTGATTTTAGCTGTCTAACTATTGAGACACTCGAAAAGTTTCCTAATGCTGAAATAATAATAAGATATGGAAATGGAACTTATTAAGTATCTAAGCACTTATGTGTATGGAATACATACATACATACCATGTATGTCCTTCGTCCAGTGTATCTGGCACTCGAGCACTGGCAACTGGAGCAGAGCATAACTACTTTTTGGTCGAACTTTACTTCAAGATGTTAAATTGATGGCATTTTGGCTGTGCCTGTTCCTGTGCCTGTGCCATAAATCATCATCATTACAACGTGCACTAAGTAATGTTACCCCATGCCCCCTGCCTCCCCTGACCCCCCTTCCGTGCTTGCTGCACAGCATACCAGTTCGCTTGCCACGCGACCTTCCTTTGCCACGTAATAATCGCTGCTGCTAAGGCTCTATAACTTTTAATGCACTAAACAAGTGCCAAAAGTTGCGCATATTCATAAATTGTGTTCATAGTACCAAAAAACAACAACAATACATCTTCTGTGTGTGTTTGTGTGTGTGCGTGTGTGCGTGTGTGT
The DNA here is from genome assembly GCA_035042145.1 of Drosophila kokeensis. NCBI lineage: Eukaryota > Metazoa > Arthropoda > Insecta > Diptera > Drosophilidae > Drosophila > Drosophila kokeensis. The sequence continues at coordinate 894,506 of JAWNLT010000259.1, forward strand.
GTCTTGCCTGCTGTCAGAGAGAAGCACTTTGCTAGTTTTTGCAGCAGCAGCATGCAGCATTCATTGTGAACTGTTTTTGGGGCTAAAAGGTTGCATGCAGAACTCCAAGTTGCAGTTGCGAATTGCCCGAGTCGGTGCATGCAACACTCGAAGGAATCATGCAGCAAAATCTTGCTGATGTAATGCTTCGTGCAATAGATTACAGCTAAATTGAATTTGATTTACATTGAAATTAAATCAGGTGCATCCCCATCTGGGGGCACGAAATGCTCCCGATGTGCCCCTTAAATTGGCTCCTACTGAATAATATCAATTGATTGAGATTGGAAAAAAAACGTTGATGTTTTCGAACAGCTTTAAACTTTGCATCCATTTTCAAGTTGACTTTCAGAACTTGGCTAAGAAAAAAAACATGTTTTTTTTATTTAATCAGAATTTAAAAGTCAATTGAATTTAGAAATCAGTAAACAAATTTTGAACTCAAATGGGGAATTTAGTTAATGTTCATTAAGTTCTTAACAGTATCCTCAATATGTAGTCATCATATCTGATACATCTATATAAGTTCTGCTAATCTTGAGGATAACCAAATTAGCAGCTTGATTCCTCCAAAATGCAACCGAATTGATTGTGGCTGTTGGTCAAAGAAAAGGCCACAGTAGGCCAATATGTTGGCCAAGTCAATATTAATCGTTTGTCGTTGTTGCTCAAACTCATTCGCTCTCTCTTTCTTCTCTTCCCTCTCTTCTCTTCCCTCTCTTCTCTTCCCTCTTTTCTCTCTCTCTCTCTTCTCTTCTCAATTGCAGTTGCTGGGCTGGCTGCATGCGCCGAGGAGGTCAGCAGTGCGACTGGCATCTCGGAAGGTGAGTAAATGACGCATATGCCACGTGCCACATGCCAAATGCCACATGCCATGTGGCGCATGTGTCATGCCGCATGCCGCATGCCGCATGCCACACTATCGACGAACTTAATCAAGCGAATTTTACAGAATGGGGCTCCGGCTGGAAAGGCGGGACCAACTTTCTTGTGGAAGTCGAAGAAACGGCTGTCATGTCACCGAATGCCGCACGTGGCAGCAGCAACGCATCCGAGGATTACATCGCTGAACTAGCCAACATCCGAGAGATAGACCCCACTGGCGCAACCATCTCTGCAAATGACACAAAAACCGAAACGGGTAAGTGAAGCGGCCTAAAACAAACAAAAAAAAAATAAAATAAAATCGCGGACGTAATATGCAAAAAGCGCCGCAAATTACATCATCAAAAATATATATATATATATAATATATATATATATATAATATATATATCAGAAATCTATGGAAAATCTTTGCATATAAAAGTAAAATGAAAGTGAAAGCCGTGTTGAACAAGTCGTTGCGATGTCGTGCAATTTAAAGAATATTTGCAAATCATGTGGCATGTGGCATAAACATGGCACATGTTTGGCTTGCCGGCAAATCCTTGAAGATTTCTTGCTACAGCTGCACACAGAAGCGCCGCAAGATGCGTGTAATTGAATGTTTATGGTCTTAACTGTAATCCAATTGCCAAACGAACGCTCGGAGTAAGGCCAGGCCAACAACACAATGTGTTTTTTTGTGTGGCAACCGCGCGATAATTGAATTCCAATCAGCGTCTCTTGAGTTATTTATGCGGCGTACGTGCGCCGCACAGATTCAAATTCAAAGTCGTTCAGAGCCGAGGCCACAACCGGATTATATTCGAGCAGCACTTTTACAACTGTATATTTAACACGATTGTCTCTTTGGTGTTGCAGGACCCAAGATCATAGTACGCACCGAGGAGGTGCTAATTGTTGGACTCGTTCTCATGCTCTGGGTGGGTGCGATAATGCTCTTCTTCAATCGCTGGGGCAAGATACGCATGCTGGAGCCCTATCAGCCAAAGTTCCAGCAACAGCATCGCAGCTCCTGTCCCTTGGTCGAATTGGACGCAGTGACGACTCATCAGGTAATATGGACAAGATCTCTATGTGATTTGAATAATCTTTGCAACGGCCTTTCTCTCTCAGTAATTAAATATATTTCATCTTGCAACTTCTCACATCAAATCAAGATTCGAGTTGCACAGATTGAATAGCCAAAGAGTCGTTGGCTGTACTCTTAAGCATATTACTGTATATAATATATATATTTAATGTAATAAATCTGAAAATGTCCTTAGCATTGTCGTAAATTACATTTAATTCCAATTAACTGTTATTCTCGTTGTTTTGCTTCGTTTTTTAGCGCACTTCCGTGTCCCGCATGTCGATGGGAATGGTGCACAATCATGCTCTGAATATGCCGACGTGTCACTTTGCGGCCTACAACCCCAGTATTTATGCAAAGGGTAAGCGTTCTCCTTGACTTGGCGCCACGTGGCGCGTGCTGTGCATCCCCCACCACACCACACTCCAGTTGCCACACCATCTCGCATATTCCGTGCTGCACGTTATCCGTGTTCCGTTTGCATCACACGAAATTATCGTAAAATGCAAATGCAAGTCCAAATGCCATCAAAATTGAACAACGTCTTTTTCACAATCACACCCTCCTCCACCTGTGTGCGTGAGTGTGTGTGTATGTGTGTGTGTGTGTGGTGCATGTTTTTGTATTGTGTTAACTTTTGCTGCATTTTTGTTGCCTACTTTTTAGCGTCGCCTGAAGCGGTTCAAACTTTGCGCTGCAACAAAAAGTTCACTTAAAATATGTGTTAATCGCATCTTATTGACAGAAAGTTGTCGAAAAACTTTCAAGCACTTTCATTTTACAACTTTTAAGCAAGTTGTACGATTAATCTATGATAATCCTTAAGATACAATCTTTATTCAAGAAAAACAGGCATGGGGAAAAGGCAAAGTTTGCTCATATCTAAAATGAAAGAGTAAATATTCAAGGACTCAACTTAATGGATTAATCGAGTAAATTAAGTAATGAGTAAACTTATGCCTAAGTCTAAGTGTGTGTACGAATTTAATTAGTATTGTGAACAATATTTACTTTTGAAAATTACATCATTTATTCTTTGGCAGGAGTACATACTTGGGTATGTGCTTACATGTAAATACTTTCTTCATCATTTATTGAGGACTTAATGTAATGCTTACACTCACTTTAAATACCCTGTACAAATAAGTGATTCCCAAGGTGTAGCTCAGTTTAAGCTTAAGAAGAGATCAGGAGCGAGAGAGAGAGAGAGACAGTAAGATTAGTTTGAATGCGTACTAGTCGAGGTGAGTCATCTGTTTTGAGTGCAGCACATTCGTTGGACTCTTAATGAGTTGCCACACAATTAAGTTGCACAGTTGGGATTGTGGAGAGTGCTTGGCTGGGATCGAGGGGCGGGCATTCGAAGCGAACAACAACACAATTTTATTGCCATTTGTCGGCTCTTGAGGATGCTGCGAATCCGATTTGGATTGGCACGCACAACCACACACACACTTAGGCAGCTGAATTTGGGTGTGGGAAATGGTAATTAAAATGGAAGCACGACGCGCCAGCAAAAAGTTTTCTGTTTTGTGTGTGTATTTGTGTATTTGTGTGTGCCCAACAAATGTAGAAATTATTTTAACGTTTATGTATTGAAGGAATCAAGCGACACATATTCTAAAATTCATCGTTTGGCAACACATAAACAGGCTTATGTAAAAATGAGATACGATTTCAAATCATGGTAATACATTCAGGTCGTGTGAATGAGAAAGTTATGACAGTTTGAATTCTTTGAATGACTTTTTAAATGACTTAAAAACTTAAGCGATTTACTTCACGACTTGACTATTATTCAACTTAAAGCTAAGTACATTTTAAATCTCGTTTCAGGCTACGCATCGCATGTCTCGAACGCATCTAGGCCTCGTCAGAATTCGGTGTTCGTCGGGGCCAGCACGAGTCACTATTTGATGCCGAGAGCGCCCCGAAAGACGCGCTCCGCAATGGATCTGCACTCGATGGTGTTGGATGAGAGCGCCGAGCAGGTTTAGACACGTTCAAGAGAGCTGAGTTGAGTGGGAATGAGTGAGTGCATTTGTGAGAGTGCCAGAGTCTGAGAGTGCGAGAGTGCACAACGAATGGGAAATAAGTCAGTGAGTAAGTAAGCAGGTAGTAAATGTCAATAGAGTGCGGAATATGATCAAAAAGAATTGAATATAGATTGACAATTGATAAAAAACAAAAACAACACTGTCCAAAAATTTGCAACAACTACTATTTACAACTTGTTCATAAACTCAAAGCTGTGCATTACTTAAGCGAGACCTCTAAAACCTAACACCTCTCCTCTCGCTCTCGCTCTCGCTCTCTTTCTCTTTATTAATTTTGCTCCCGCTCGCTCTTGTTTGATCGCTGTCTCTACTAAAATCTCTAGCGCAGTACAATTTAGTCGTCATCCATTCAATGGAGTCCACAAACATATTTTTCCAATTGGAAACACATGAGGCACATAGCAGTTGGCTTCTGTTCGAGCAAAGAATGCTGATTGCTATAAAACTGAACGGTTTACATTTCCGCTCGGCAGCTTTTGTCAGTCATAGTATATATAGTATTATTAACTAGTAAAAATCAAAAATCTACTCTATTCTAAAAATATATGCTCGTAACAGAGTCCCAGCTGGTAACTACCACACACAAAATGATTTCGTTATAGCCAAGATGTTTAATTAGAATATACCTAGATGTTCACTTAGGATTACAAATGAATATAGCTGGTTCTGTTGCAAAAAGAAAAAACAAAAAGCATAAGCTCAAAATATCCCAAATACGAGTACATATTACGCTGTATCCTAAACATAGATATTAGATTTGATTCAAACGATCGGAAACGGAATGCAGCGAGAATAATAACGGAATAAATAAAAACCTTGTCTCTCTGTGTGAATCGAGAGTAAGGAGCGGAATGGGAGGGACTCAAATTGTAATAAGTAAAACAGACGGAAATGACTCCAACTAAATTCGAACTCCAACAAATTGAATGAACGAGAATGGGACTCACACGAACCGGAACCGGAGCAACAAAACAAACACGATGAACTGTTTGTTAGTTCGCCAAATTGTAAGCAAATAAGCCCAATTCGTTCAATTAAATTGCAACGCGCAACATTTTGTATATGCTTCAGTTTGGTAGGCTTGGGATATTTTGTTTTATTTACATATATATTTATTCAGTCTTAAATTTTGGCTTATTTGTGCGCTTTTGCGGAAATGCAAATGCTACAAGCCGTTTGAATGTCTTAAAGGTCAATTTGACTCCCTCTGCCTCACAGAGGTGTTGCCTTTATTTGCATAGTGCATAGATTGTAGAAATAGATATATGGTATCCTGTATTTGTATCTTATAACCTTACTTATAGCCCATACCTTACACTTTCTTGGCTTAACAGCTGCCCCTCAATATTCTCGTAGTCCATTTTTTTATCTTTCGCATAGATGTGTGTTGCTCTTTCTAGACAACTGTCTGTCTATCTATCTATCAACAGATACATATACATATGTATTTCTATCTATCTCTATCTAAAACTACACCTATATAGAAAAGAAGCTTAAGCACATGTTAGATCCATAACTGTGCTTACTTTCGACCAAGAACAAGAACAACAACAACTACAACCAAATGTATGACTAACGAAAGCTTTAAACAAATAAACAACCCATCCAACTGAATAAACTAATGTTATATAAATATATATACACGAATATATATATTTAAATATATATAAATATTTATATTTTAAGATTCTTATCTGTATGATATAAAAATAATAAAAACAAACAAAAAAAGAAACTAAAGTCTTGTGCAAACTTTGTGGAACAACTAATTAACCTAAATTGCCACTACAACAATTAAATTAAATCAAAAACTAAATGCATATTAAAGCTCGTCACAGAGTGAATAAAAAATATATATAATTTTAAGGCACATTTTGGGTATTCTCTAGCTCTGATAAACTGATCAATTAATAAGTGGGGAGGCACCAAAACAATTCTCAAACTATAAAAATCATGTTTCAAATAATTTCTCGATACAAATATTTGAAAACTACTTTGTACTCAAATATGAAATCAAGTGAAAGTTTTAACAACAACAGAAACAAGAGAGCAAAATGAACGGAAGTATTAAAAGATTCGCAGCTACATAATCCGGATCTTTTAAAGGTCCGTAAAACTATTCGTGTGTGATATATTCAACAGTTTATCAGAGTTGTGGAGCATCAAATATTTAAGTTTAAAGCGTGCCCTCAAATTTAAATGGGTATTACTAAGTGTTAGTCTCTTATCCTCAAAATGATTAAAAAAAACAAGAACAAAACACACACACACACACACATGCAAATACTTGTGTATACATGCTCTGAATATTTAATTGGATATTTGTTTGCATAGGTATTTGTGAATTTGTATTTTACATAATGTACAAGTACGAAGGAAAAAACCACTTTTAAATACATATTTATACATCCATATACACAACCAAAGGTGTATGCGTAAGTGTGCGTGTGCACATATGATCTATATTATATATACTCGTATACTACAAATATCAAAGCGAAAATTATAACAACAAATATATACATTAAATTTCAATGAATAAAGGAAACAAATATATTTGGTTCAAGGCAGCACTCAGTTTCAATGGGTGGATCAAATCAAAAACAAAATTAAACATTTTTCCTTTATTATTATTGTTTATTTGTTCATTTATTATTTATTAATTATAATTTGGATGTTATTCTATTTATTTATTTATTTTTATTTTGTTTTTACTCTGATGTATTGATTTATTACCATTTGATTGCTTAATAATAATTTGTGTACTTAATAAGAAATATTTCGTAAGAAAAACATGTTTGAAAAAATGTTAAAGTTTGTATATTTGTGACTTGTATTTGTATTTAATAAGAAAAAACGCAGAAATTGAAATTATTATTTATTATGAAATAAACATCGTACATCGATAAACACTTGCCAGCTCTTGCTATGATATGGTCGGCCAACTTCTGGACTATTCTTTATATGCTACAAAACTACAACAACCACAAATAGATTATAAATGGCAAATATTAATAAATCTTAAGCACAGCTGAATGCGGTAAAATGCCTTGGGGCCGGCAAGTGTTTGGCCAAAGAGAGGAGTTATGTGTATGGCCTTAAAGCAATGTGGCATTATTATATAAGGCTGCGCCTGTTGGCAGTCTGATGACTTCTGGCTCTTTGGCATTTGGGTCGTAAACAATTAAAGCAAATGGCCAAACGGCGCGTAAACTGCTGACAAAGATGCATAAACCAAAGGGGAATTGCGCCCTCCGGCCATAAAACAGGCGACCCGGCACGTCCCAATGGCAGCCAGTCCCTTTCAAAAAAAACAAAAAAAAATACACAGAACAAAACATTGGCTTGAACTTAAAACAAACCCAAACAAAAAAAAAAATGTTATCTTAGGCACCTCAAACATCCTTAAAAGGGAAAATGGCCTACATATTTATTATATTAATAAGTTCTTGTTTGATCGTCGCTCAAAAATTGCCGCCAACTCTTATCGCTCGATCAGCAGAGTTATCGATTAACAGTGTTGCTTAACATAGTTATATGCAAATACAACACCGAGTAATTAACATAATGACGGTTATATTGAAATGAGTATTCAAACAAATTGCTTGAGCTATTGAAGGAGATTGAATTGAAGCATATATTCGATATTTTTATGAGTGAAATCATGAAGTCGCCTGGCCTTGAAGGCAGATGAACACAAATCAATGCGATTGCTGAGGCTGATGCGGATGCTGATGCTGACGTTGCAACACAGCAGCAAATGCAGCGAATCATGGCCATGTCGCAGTGTTGCCACATTCTGCTGAAACTGCTGCATTTGGGTTCCTTAAGGCCTTAAGCAACTGGCAGCTGCACGTGCTTGCAATCGTCAACATCAAAACAAATTCATCTTCCCCTCTCTCTCTCTCTCTCTCTCTCTCTGCTTAACTGCCAGCGCTTGACAAATGACATTTGTTGTTCACGTCTGTCTGGCATTGCAGCTCGACTCTGTCTCGCTGCCAATTAGCTATTAATTAATAGCTATACAGTGAAGGGGAGGATGGAGCGAGGAAGGCGCGAGATATTTGCATACAATTTGGTAGTCCGTGCTTCGTCCTCCACTCCGCAATACACTCTACACTGATTGGCCTATTTTTTGGAGGCGTACTTTGGCAAATTTATGTGCTGCATCTCAACTTAATTGCTTTTGGTTATCGGTCAAATTTATGTATATATATATACTGTGTACACAAACAGAACTGGTTACAATAGGCAACTTCTCCAGAATCACATGAGAAACACACAGTCGAACTTACCGCTGGGGTGCAGGGTATATTCTAGTCGGATACTCGGGACTTGAGCACTGGTATTTGTATTCACAGGCATTGTGTTACGTGTTCGTGTTCTGCCTCCAGCAGTTCTTATTATTGTTGTTGATGTTGCTGTTGATGTTGCTGTTGTTGTTGTTGTTGCTGTTGTTGTTGCTGTTGTTGTTGTTGTTGTTGTTGCTGTTGCTGTTGTTGTTGTTGTTGCTGCTGCTGTTGCTGTTTCTTGGTGCGCGCTTTTCAGCGCTTTTCTTGTTTTGTCTGTTGTGGTTGCGGTAGCAGGCGCTTCGTTAACTTTGATTTGTCCACTGAGAGACATTCAAATTAAATTCCTCATCTTTGCCACACACACACACACACACGCACACACACAAATTAATATACAAGCAAGCGCTTTAATACCCTAAATTTTAAATATTTTTCGTTTAAGAATGCAACGCAAAGCACAATGCAACCAAATTCAGATCTGATGAGAACAAACGCAAAGCATTTAAAGAAAGAGAGAGGCGCATATATATATATTTGAACAGATCTTTGGCTAGTTTCGATATCTGCTCCAGTGGCATATTAATTACAGGGTATCGCATAGTCCATGCACTACTCGAGCAACGGACGGAAACCTTCGACTGTCATCACATTTTCTCCGTGCAAGGACAAAGTCATAACTGTGTATCTGTGTGTGCGTGTGCGTGTGTGTGTGTGTAAAAGTTAAGAGTAGAGGGGATAAGGGGCAGCATGTTTAGATATATGCGTAGTATCTGTGGGTGCCACATTTGAAAAGTTTCAGTGTTGCAACGAGTCTGCCGCAGGAGCGATGGCTTTAATTGCTGCAATTCGCTTGACAATAAACGTAATAAATTCGATTTTAGATGGATGGTAATTTATGATACACACATGTGTATATAGAATAATGTATGTATATATTCAGTTAATGCATAGTTCCACTGCGCAATGGATCAGACAAGCTAAGCGAATCGGCTAAGTAAGCTTTTGATCTGATAGTTCGTCCGGCTGATTGATGGCCTCCTCCTTCTGCTGTTCTGAATGCTGTTCGCCGGAATGACTGATGGCGGACGCTGTGAAGCCGGGCAGCACCAGAAATGCAAGGGGCATGTGGTATGCGGTATGTGGTATGTGGTATGTGGTATGTGGCATGTGGCTTATATTGAAGCAACTCGTATGGATATCAAGTGCAAACGAATATAAAAGCGAATTTTATTAACAAATGTTTGTCCGATTTATCACCAAAGTTGATCGACTTATTCCCCGCTCAAAATCCTCTCCCTCTTCACAATTGCAATTGTTCTGAAATTGATTCGACAAACTAAGCGCCATTGACTTAAAGGATTCAAAAGTGAATACAAGTGTAAATTAAGGTTTAGTGCAGGATATTCAGTACATAGCCGGAGCTCATATGGCATTTGGGCTAATCTGCTGGATAATGTCTGGATACGTTTTGGGACCGTGTAAAACAAGTGACTTACCGCGATTACAGTGCATAAGTCAGCTGGCGCAGTGGCTGGTGGATGGGAGACGTCACCGTCCAAATAATCAGAATAGACTAATAATAAAGTGCCGGTCAAGGAAACCAAAAAAAAAACGCCAGCTCATATCAAATCAGGAGACAACGCATAGACGGGACGAGGGTCGACCTTGTCCTGCACGAAGAAATAGGGTCCGAAACTGCTGCTATCTCTGATGGCAAATGCAATAAAAACCCAAAAGCGACGAGTATCATTGTTATTGTGGCCAGAACGGTTTAGGGGCTCCAAATGAGGGGAGTGAGGGGAATGGGGGTGTTGTCATTGTTGTTGGTCAGTGGGCGGAGTGTTTTGGAGCTGTTTGATTAATGACTGCCATTGCAGTGCTGAGTGATGAGCGGCTTTGACAGTGGGACACAACGCAAGGGGCGATACCCGAAACGACAAGGGACTCGATGGCAAGAAAGGACTGGGCGGTACCCGGGCCACTTTCATGGTCATGGATGCCACTTTATTTTAGTACAAAATGGAAAAATGCCAAAAGTAAGTTGCGCAAATGGAGCCACTTTAAAGCAAGCCAGAGCCAGGACTTTGAGCTATGCACGACTTGCAGATACCCTTTACCTGGAAAATGGGAGCAATAGAAGACCAGCAAGATTATAAATATAAATTATTTTATTAATTTTATAAATGTTGTATTATTCGCCTAAACATTAATACGTTTTCAAGCCTTCGGATAATTGGTATGGCATTCCAGATTATAGTTAAGGAATAAGCTACTCTGTTTTCCACTTATCGTATTATCAAAGTGCCAACCAAAAATGAATTTAAATTGATAGCAAATAGTAATTGGAACTTTGTGTAACCTAGGAAGCATGCTTCGATTTGTTCGCAATGTTTCTTAAGCACTACAAAAAATCCACAAAAATCCCTGAGAAAAACAGCGCCAATAATGACTCCAAAACCCAAGTAATCGGGAATTCTGCAGTGCTCCTATGTTGCACCAGTTAAAATGAAAGATCCGAACTTGTGAACAACTTTAAACGTACAAATTTTGATTAATATATAATTATATATTCATATATATTCAAATATTTGTTTTACTTACTAATTAAATAATAATATAATTAATTAAATTTGACATATATTAGTTAAGTCGGACTGTGTGAAAACACCCATTGTGAGCAATGAAATGCGCAATTTGTCGCTGAGTGTTTGATAAATAAAATATGTAAAATAATTGCCAACATGTGAAAACTGGCCTGTGGCCTTTGACCTTTGTAGCTCGCTGCTCAGGGCAGCATTTACACGCACCACCAGCACTATTTAGGTTGGTGCATCTGCTAATGCGTACAAAAATGTGGCATACTTTTAGGGCAATAGTTGCCAAAATCGCCACGCTTTAGCTAAAGCTTTTAAGGGCTTTTGCGCAAACACAAAAGCTTTTAATTAGCTCCCTTGACAACAGTGCAAAAGTTGAATATTTCAGACAGATGACAGACCCAACTAATCGTAACGGAACCATCTGATAGATATGCAATTACCGATCTGCGATTGTGGGTTATCATCGACATGCTTTGGACGGGCCATAAAAATATGTACATTCAAATAAACAAACAAAATCAGAAAGACTAGTTTTTTTGCACTGACGATGGCTAAATACCCTTTTCTTATTGACAACGAATATAATAATATTTATACAATAATATTTATGCTATTTTATCTTTAATTGAGATAATCATCTATATAAATAATAATGCTATAATACTTTTCGCATGTAGAACACGTAGAAATTAATAGACTCGCTGGTGAAGTGAAGGGAAAATGTGTACACTTTAAATAAAAATGCAAATAAAATGTAAACAAATTCGGTTCAAAGTTAAATCAAGTTTGCTGCTGAGAAATTGCGCATATTTAATGAATACTATTTATTCATTCACTTCCCTGCAAATGACGACTGCGGAGAGTGTCCAAATGACAAATGGCTGGCTCTGATGCACTTTGTGCGCAGCTACAGTAAGCACTCAGAAATTGACAACTGAAGAGGAATTGTTAGGAAGTCAATGAATATATAATATATTTTTCCTATTCTACTATATTTTCTTATTAAAAAAAAACAATATTTATAAGCACTTTGAAATAACGGCAAAAGAAAAAATGATTTGTATATAATAAACAAAAGATTTAGTTTGTGATTACGGATTTGCAAGTTGCAAGTTGCAAGTTTTATGCGCTCACTGTAGTATGTTGTATGGCCAGGATCAAGGTTATCGCAAAGCGGTCTTATCACCCATTGGGTGACGCTATCTGGGGGCAAAGCGAAGCATGGAGGAACTTCCAATTATCAGCGTCCGCTTCAGCGTCAGCAGCCAGCGCCAGCACCAGATGATAGTTGGGAGCGGCGAAAGTGAGATGACGCCTCAGTTGTGAAGAGCTGGGCAAACGAGACACAAACATCGAGACCTGCAACAATGTGGTGGGCAACGCGACGAGTAGCAATCAAGTGCGTACAGCAGCAACGCTTTCTGAGCGCTGCTGCTGCCACTGAGCCGGTGGCGCAAACTCTGGGCATCATCGGTGTGCCCTTTGCCAAGGGGCAGGGAAAGCAGGGCGTTGAGTTGGCGCCCGATCTGCTGCGCAAGAATAAACTGCGCCAGGTGCTGCAAAACAGCGATGGTGAGCAATAAAATCCCCAATAAAAAATCAAAACTCAAAAAAAAAGATAGATTTTTCCATTTTGATAGACGGATTAAGTTTGATCCAGATATTCCAATAAGAAATACAAATCTCAAAGAACAACAGACAGACGAACGGACATCGATCAAGAATATATATGCCTAAAACACTCGAGTCAACAATAATCCAAAGATAATAATAACAGGCGAATAGATTTGTTTCGAGCTTTGATTTTTTATTATATATATACATATATATATATATATATATATATATATGTTTAAGTGTAACGCTTTTCGATTGACTTTTATCCATTGCAGAGCGCCTGATGATAACGGACTATGGCAACCTGCCGTATGCCGTGGATGAGGCACTGCTGCAGCAGCAGCGGCAACATTACCATCACATACGAAACTATGCGGATTTCATGGCCTGCAATCTGGCGTTAATTGCCCAGGTGCAGGTGATGCTGCAGCAGAATGCACAGTTCCTGGCCATTGGCGGTGATCATGCCATCGGCTTTGGTGGGTGGTTAAACTGGCACACATCCACACATCCACACAGTATCCTTGATTTTCGATTTTTTTTTTTGTTTTTGTTTTTTTTGTTGTTAATATTCTGATTTATGCTTGGCTATGGGCTGGTGGCAGGCTCCGTGGCGGGTCATTTGCAGCACACGCCGAACCTGTCGCTGGTGTGGATCGATGCGCATGCGGACATCAATTTGCACAGTACCTCGCAGTCGGGCAATATACATGGCATGCCGGTTTCGTTCCTGCTGCAACAGCTGCGGCCAACCTGGCAGCATGCCTCGCTCGACAAGATCGCGCCCAATTGGTGAGTGCATCTGCATCTGCATCTTCATCATTATCATCATCATCATCATCATCATCATCATCTCCAATCTCCATCATCTTCATTACTTTTCATGTACTCTTGAGTTATTTCTTTATTAGTGTCATCGTTATCGTTATCGTTATCGTTATCGTTGTAACGTTGCTTACATTTAAACACATACTTAATTTTGTTGTTGTTCTTGTTGTTGTAGTTGTTGTTGTTAAAAACTTATAATCTAATTTTAGTGCTTAATTTTCGTAGCTCTCTCTCTATTTTATCACAGTTGTCTTAACGTACAAAGTTTTTGATTTTTGTTTTCGATCTTTAGATGTTGATTTGTTTGTTTCACAATTAACTTAATTCAGTTTTTCTTTTTTTCTTTTCTTTTTTTTTTGTTTTTTGTTTTTTTCTTGTTTTTTATTTTGCGTTGAGCTGCGTTGGGTTCTCAGTCTCAGTCTTTGGTTTTATTTCTCATTTATCTTTTATTTGCCTCTTATGCTTGGCAACCTAATGTTAACATAACATTTTTTATTGTAATTATTGTTTGTTTTGTTTTGTTTTTTTGTTGCTTTTTTTTTGCTTTATTTTCTTTTTGTCTTTTTTTTGGCAGTTTCTGCTTAACGATTTTCTTTAGGAACCTAACCATAATAATAGTCTTATATACGAAAAAAACAAGGCACAATTGAAAGTGAATGAAATCAAAAAACACACACAACGAGAAATGTTGAGTTAAAGAAAAACAATGATAACAAATTTGTTTACCTCAAAATAGAAAAATAAAAAACCAATGAAAAATCAAAAATATGATTACACATGTATATATAAATATCACTTTTGAATACTGTTTGGAATGTGCGTAATAAAAACATAGCAAAACAAAATCAAATTGAATGCATAATGAAATTTACGAAAATATTGGAAAATAAATATATTAAATCATTTTCAAGCTTCACAATTAATAAACTATACATATATATATATATATATATATATAACTGTATAAATAGTTCATTAATTTATCTATGCATTTTTGGATCGGCTCACAGCTCAGCAAAAATAAAGAATCGACAAAACAAAACCAAAAAAAAAAAGAAAAGAAAAAGTATCGAAATAATCGGAAAGAACCCACTACGTAAATCTTGATCTATTGGTTTTAGTATAGTATGGTGCATAATGGCTGGGAGGACGTGTTTTTTGGGGTGATGCTGGGCGTATACTTTGCCCCCCAAACCGAGTCTATTTTTGGGCACACCGTTGTAACGGTGCTGGTGCTACAAAACAAATCAAATCAAATCGAAACCGAAACCGAAAACCGTAAATTCAAAAATTTCTAGCTTAAACTTAATTTTATGTCACTGGCATTTTAAGATTTTTTTTTTTGTTTTTTGATTTTGTTTTTTTTTTTTGTACATACATATAGATAATAAGTAAGTTATTACGAGTATAGTTTATGTGGTTCATATAAAACTTAAAATTATTAGATCACAATAATCGATAATCCAAATCCAAAACCGATGAAAATATGATGCTAAAACGCAAAACAAAAGTTTTCTTCTTCTTTTTTTTTTGGGGTTTTTTTTCTGTTCTTGCTAATGATAAGCGTACGAGTGTCTGAGTGAGACAGACAAACATAGAGAGATAGAGAGGGAGAAGGGGTGTGTGTGTGTGTGTGTGTTTTATGGGGGAGAGAGAGAGAGAGAAACAAATAGAGTTACACTGAAAGAAATCATGATGTGTCGGTATATATATATACAATACAAATACTGCAGAGAATATACAAAAATACAACAAGAAATTCGAGATCATATTCAAATGTAACTAAAGACGAGAATTATTATTTTTTGTTATTTTGTAGCGATTCGCAAAATGATATATCGTTTTGGTGGATAGTGCTATATAGTTGTTTGCTCAGCGACATCTTGATATTGGTGGCTTATCGTTTTTTTGGAATCGGTATTGTGTGGCATGTACTAGACAAGTTGTGGATTCGTTTTTATTGGAGATTGGAAATCTTGATGCGTACGCTAAATCAAAATGACAACACAAAAAACATACAAACTACAACACTTTTCGGCTTGCCACACAATACTCTCTCTCTTTCTCTCACACACACTCTCTCTCTCTCTCTCTCTCTCTCTCATGGAGAGTTGCAAATTTGTGTGTGTGTGTGTGTCAAACCGAGGCGTGTTGAAAGCGGCAGAGGTTTACAACAAAACAAAAAAAAAATAGTTGTTTAGCTTAATATTGGTTTTCTATACAGTTGTATTATCTTCTCATCTGGATACCCTTGCAACCGTTAAAAAAAAAAAAAACTATATTTTTAAATTGTTTTTGACAATCAAAATAATTGAAAACTTGAAGAAAGTTGACCAAAATCGGACATTGTTCCCGATTAGGATTATTAGGTTTGGAATGATTAGCTTCAGTTGAGAATGGCCACAATTTGAAGATTTCAAATTTGAAAAGATTTCGAAGACTATTTTGAAGGGTGTGCAAATTGTGCAAGGGTATTTCAGCTTCGGCATGCCGAAAATTCAAGATTTCTTCACTTTTTTTTTGGGTTAAATTTGTTGCTCTTGGGTTGTGTGGAAGGAGTATTACTTTCAAGATGTTTTCTTCAAAACTTATAAGAGTTATTCATATTTGGATTTGTTTCTGGTATTTTTTTTTTTTTTTTTTTTTTTTTGCTGCGGAAACTGTAAATAAATCAAGGAAATTACAATATATAATCGTGTGTTTATAATACGAGTATGTATGCAATATGGCAATACATATGTATGTATGTATATGGGTCGTGGGTATATGTATGTATGTATGTATGTGCATATGTCTGTATGTATACGTATGTACATGGCACAGAGACAGAGGATACACGCACAAACACATATGTACACACAATACATGGACTGGATTAAGGGTATTCATATATATATATATATACATATATATATATATATATATGTGTATATTTACATACATATGTATTGGGCACATGTAAAAAAGTATGTAATTACAATCAATATCGAATGAATCATATATAATTATACAGTCAGTAATTATTGTGTTTTTCTTTTTTGTTTTGTTTGCAATTAATTAATTAACTAATTCAAGGTAAATATGTAAGTAATGTAAATGTTAAATGTCAAATTCAATTCAAAAATCGAACAACAACACACGCCTGAAAATAAATCAAGAGAAAGAAACAAATTAGATAAATATGCATTCGACTCGGTTTTATCATTTTTTTTTTCTTTTCTTTTTTCTTTTTTTTTTGTTGTTTTTCGGTTGTTTTCGCTTGTTTTTTTTTTTTTGTTTTTTTTTATGTAGTTAGCTACAATAGAAAAGAGTATAAAAAAACATTTTTTAAGTTAAAACTCATCATGGGCGATGTTTATTATTGAGGAAAATCAAATATTCAAATTTTGTAACGCTGTACAGAGGAAAGCAAATCAAATTATATAGTATATTAGCCTCGTTAATGTTTTGGGTTATATAAGTAAGTATTAGCCGTGTTATCTCTCAGTTAGCCGCTTCGTCAACTTTCAACTTTCTTTGCTCTCTACTTACCGGAAATAAAATCTTATCAGATAAACAATAAAAATCTTGCGTCATCTACAACAACAATGAACCAAAAGTTTTGGGAGAGCAAAGAACGATTGGAAAATACAACAAAATTAACAATAATCAAAACACAAAAAATTAAAGCTAAATTTTAAATGCATATATACTTGGCATTTACACTGAGAGAAATCAATTGTGAGCTTAAAAATGGATCAACTTGCATGAGAATTCAATCTTAGAAAGTTTTCGAGATTTTTTATGTGTTTTTTTTGTTGTTGTTGTTGTTTTTTTTTGGTGGCTTACTTACACACTAAATCATAATGAACTCAAGTCGTATGTAAATACACTGCGCAAAAAAACATATACGCTTTTGTTTTATAAAAATTGTATAAACACGGAACACTTTGTTGGTATTTTGGAGACTGTAGCACAACAACTGAAACAATTTGGAGAAAAAGTGTGTGTGTGTGTGTGTGTGTGTGTGTGTTTGTGTGATTGTGTGGGTGTATGAGAGATAACACAAGTTACACTGTAAAAAAGAATCAACTTTCAATTATTACAAATCACAAATGTTAAACCAAAACGAACTGTAAAAAAATACTATATTCGAGTATCCTGAAAGAGCGTCGGGCGGTTGTACAACAAAGAGAGCGAGAGCGAGTGAAAGAGCGCAGAGTACAACTGATAATACAAAGAAAGAGAGCAAGAGATAGAGATCGAGAGAGAGAGAAACAGAGAGAACATAAAATAACCAAGCAAAAGAGTTGGAAATGAAGCAGCTGAGGCGGCTAGACAAAACTAGAGGCAGCACAGCAGTTGAGAGAGTAAACGAAAAGAATGCAGAAAAAGATGAAGAGGAAAAAGAACAAAGAACGTAGGGGAATCAAAATGAAGTAACGGAAACCAAATCCAAGCTAAAAACCAACGGAACAAACGAACTGATGGTGGGTGGGGGGGGGAAAAAGAAAACTTGAACTGAAGGACAAACTGAACCAAGTTTTGTGTATTTGATATGCAAAGCAAGAAAAACTCATAATCATATATTTTGCAAATACATTTATAATATTAATTTTTGGTTTTTTTTTTTTTTGTTTTTTGTTTTTTGTTGCATTGTTTTCCATTTTTTGTTGAAATATCATTTGAAATGTTTGGATAAATATTATTAATTAATTGATATAAATATGTTAATAAAAAAATTAAATAGTTTCATCATCAGTATCTTTGTAATCATTATCATTTTGCATGTATAATATTTTATACATTATATATTGTATATCTCGCGTATTGTGTATGTTATGCTGTTCTGGTTCGGTATTTAAAATTTTTTCTGTTTTATAGTTTGTTTATATATATATATATATTTTTTTTTTTCATTTATGTTTTTGTTTAAAGTTTTAGGTTCGCCGTATTCTATCGCAAGTATTTTGTATTTTGAACGAACATTTTGTTGTATAAATAAGTATATATAAATAGATATATATATATATATATGTATATATATATATTATTATTTATATATATATATAAATAATAAGCGCATATTACTATAGATTATATGTTAACTAAGCGTAAGACTAAAGCTAACTAATCATAATTTATAATCAATTCAATTAAAATCAAAGTATTCTCGTTTGCACACAAAACAAAATTGATAATATCGCATTTGGTAAAAATTGCAAGTTTTCTTCGTCCAGTTTCGTTAAGTCCCGGTTCGTGGAATGTGCCAGAGAGAAACAGATACATATATATATATATATGTGTCTGTGTGTGTGTGTGTGTGTGTGTGTGTGTGTGTGACAGTAAAGAGAATTAACGAACTAAATTACAACTAAGTACGGCCGCGATTTTGACTAGACACGCCCCCAAAATGAATACGTGAGGCGTATGCAGTTGGCAGGTGTGTAATATGTTGTTGTTCTTCTAGGTGTGTGTGTGTGTGTGTGTGTGTATTAGAATGTTCCGAGCTTTTGAGATCATTAAATTGCTGGCTTGACTAGCTGGCCTATATATATATATATATATATTTATATTTATAAATATATAGGCTCTTGGGGAGCGAAACACTGGGCATCAGACCACCATATCTGTGGTCTGTGTTGCTCTGTGTGTAGGACTGGTGGGGGCTGTGGGGCAGGGGCACACATTGAACGTTTAAGACTGGGGTGGGCAAAGAGACAAAACGATAAAGTATAAAGTGTGGAACAGAAATAAACCGAAAAAGTAACATAGGTGACGCAAGAAAAAAAAAATTAAAACAAAAACGATAAAATTATGCAAAAATTTATCAAGTGTTTTTATTGAAAAATTATTATTACTGCTGCTGCTGCTTGTTCTGGGCGAAAAATCAATCAAATTATAAAAATCATAAAATTAAACATAAATATAATGAGTAATAAACATAATCATAGAAAAAAAAATCGAAAGAAATTCATCGAAAGGAAACAAAAATTATATAAAAAAAAAAATAAACACATTTTGAATACACAAATTTCTCCCTTAACATCATACTAGATATGGATCTACATATAATATTCGCCGGCTAGGATGGATCTGTGTGTGTATGTGTATATATAAATGTGTGTAGGGTATACAAAAATTATAATTTAAAATCAAAACCAAATACATAAAAGTTTTGTTTAAAGTTAATAATAAAAAAAAAAAATAATGATAGAATAAGTCTAGAAATCAAATTATAATGTTTCACCAAAGCAAGTATGGCTCTAACAGAGAGAGAGAGAGTGTGAGAGAGAGAGAGAGAGACAGAGAGTGAGTGTGTATATGTGTATATGTGATAAAGAGAGCGGGAGATCTGGCAGTGCCACCGCTGCTGTGGTGAGTGTGGTGTGGTGTGGTGTGTGTGGTGTGTTTCGTGTGTGGTGTGTTTCGTGTGTGTGAGATTGCGCTCATCTCTGTTGCAACAGTCGCACTGCGCTCTCTTTTGTATGTTTCGTTTAAATCAAAATATTTCGTTTTATCTTTGAATTTAAATTAATTATAAAATACAATAAATAATATTCATATTTTTTGTTTTTTTTTTCTTTTCTTTTCTTTTTGTTTCTGTTGTTGTTGTTTGCTTTGTTTTTCGTTTTTTTCTCATTTTCTTTCATTTGCACTTAAAGTTTACGAAAATAATTAAATATATTTCATAGTTATATATGTAAATATATATATATCAAATTTGCTTAATGCGAAAATTACAGAAAAAAATAATTGTTATATTGATGGTGTTGTATATTAATATATTTAAGTTGCATAAACATAAATGATTTTTTCGCTTCAATTACTCATTTTGAGTTTCATATTCATTTTTTCTTTTCGCTTTTTTTTTTGTTTGTTTCTTTTTTTTTTTACTTAAGGAAATTATAATTGTAATTTAGCTGAGATGCATTTTTTGTTATTGTTGTTATTACTGCTGCTACTGCATTTAAAAACTATTGCACAGTATAAGAATTACATAATATTTAGTTTAAAAAAAAAAACTGAAAATAATATAGTTTGACAAATAAATTAAACAAAATCAAGTACATAATTTCACTTATTGAGTAGAGTTCTTCTTCTTCTATTTTATTCATTTCATTTCATTCTGTTTTTCGTTTTTTCTTTTCTTTTTTGTTTTTTGCGAATACATACATAAACATAAATTACAAGTAATTGCATGCAAAAAGCAAAAAAAAAAAAAAATCGCTCGCTCTCTTTGCTTTTTGCGTACACTTTATCGTTCGCTCTCTTTGCATATACAGTGGCCCACACCTTATTTCGCTCAGTGTCAAAGCAACAAAAAGTAATTGCCTGCCATAAGCTAATTATTTATGATTTTTCCAAAAAATTCCAAAGAATTCCAAATTAATATTTGACCCCAATACACTGGGGTTTCCCCACCTGCTAGGTAGGTGTATGTAAAAAATTAGCCTATTTTCTTTGACACTGAGCGAAATAAGGCGTGGGTCACTGTATATATACAGTATATATAGAGAAATTAGTACAGTTACGGGGCATAATACATAACTATATATATAGAGAAACTAAATCTTTGGATATTTTAATGTTACAAAAAAATGAGAAAAGAATTATACAATAAATTATAATTTCGCAGAGTTTCATGTGCTTGTTGTGAGTGTTTTTCAATGTCCAACAAAACAAAAATGTAAATTTGCAAGAAAGTTGTTTGTTTTTTGTTGTTGTTGTTGTTGTTGTTTGTTTTTTAAGTTGGCGCGCTCAATTTTGCTATGCTTAAATTTTAGCTAGAATTTAAGTGTTTTTTTTTTGTTTGTTTTTTTTTTGTTTTTTTTTTTGTTGTATAGTATTTATAGTATTGTTTGAAGGAGTTTCTAAGCTGGATCGCAAGTTTATATAGCTTATCAACATATAAGTTGCCGTTGTTGTTTTGGGATTTTCATTCTTTTCTTTGCTATATGGTAGTTTTGATGGTATGTATTAATTAGAAT
Organism: Drosophila kokeensis; assembly: GCA_035042145.1. NCBI lineage: Eukaryota > Metazoa > Arthropoda > Insecta > Diptera > Drosophilidae > Drosophila > Drosophila kokeensis. Next base: position 915,866 of record JAWNLT010000259.1, read on the forward strand.
ATAGTTTATAAATTTGCATTATTCATACTGTATATTTGAAAATATTTGTTTATTTTTGTCTACACTTGTCGACGACTCTTTTCAAGTTTGTTTTCGTTTTTTTGTTGTTGTATATATTTTTTTTTCTTTTGTCGCGTTTGCCTCTTCTTCATCATTATCTTCTTCCTTTTCTACTTTGCTGACTAGATTTCTTGTTGCAAATTTTGTTTAAACAAAAAATTGTTATAAAAAAAAAAATAATTATAATATTAATTATGATTTGCACTTATATAATTTTCATAACTTTTTGTTTTTGTTGCTTTTGCTAAGGATCTTTTTTTTAAGGTATTGTTCTCGTATGTGTGTGTGTGTGTGTGTGTGTGAGTGTGTGTATGTGTTTGAACTTAAATAGTTGACATAAAGTAATTGTAACTAGACATATATATTGTACCTACTATAAAGAAAAATCATCAAATATGAATATATATGTGTATAAGTTGATTGGTTTTCGTACATAATAATAAAATCAGAAACATGTTGGATAAGTATCTCTCATTTGATATACAGTAAATAAATATGCATGGCTCTAATTAACTACGAGCGCTTTCATTTTTTTTCTTCTTTTTTTTGATATTTACAAATACAAAGAAACAAAGAAATCATACAAAACTTATAGATATATAAATATTTACCGAATCCAATTGAAACTTAAACTTTTTAAATATAATATTAATTCGCAAAATGAAGCCAAAAACCGATTGTTTTAAATTGTTTTAAATTGAAAAAAATAGAAGAAACTTTTAACTGATAAAGAAAAAAGTACAGATCATAATATGTGGGAGATGAGGGACAAGGGTTCGGCAATGAAACGATTCAAGTTATTGAAAACAACCGTTTTTGCAACGATGCAGCTTGGTACGGTACTGGCACTGGCACTGTTTTGTACTGTACCATACTGTGTGCCATAGCAGTGTACTATTCTGTACCATTTACTGTACTGAACTTGATGACATGGTACACTACTCCCACTGTACTCAGAAGTACTGCAGATGGTAGTGTACCATGCCATACCAGAGTGCAAAAGCTATCGTCTCAAACGGTACTCTTTCGTTAACTTGTTGTAATGTTTTTTTTTTAGTTTTTCTTTGTCGATTTTAACAAAAAGATCACTTACATAGCTGGAAAAACGCTTTGTTAATGCTGTCATTTTGGTTTTTTGTTTTTTGTTTTTTGTTTTCTGTTGTCAAACTTTTCTGAGATATAAAAAATGTTCCGGTTGCTCTTAATCTGGTTTTTTTTTTTTTAGTTAACTGAGTTTTTGTGCTACGCTTATTTAAACGCTAAAAATGTTTGCAAATGGTTTTAACGCTGCTTACTTGCTGGCTTGAACTATACATTATATAAAGTACATAAGGTATATATATGTATATATATACATATATGTAATAATAATATATATACATATACATATTTATATATATATTATAGTATAATATTCACTAACAATTATTTACTTTAGTAAAACTTTTCAAATTTGCGCATAAATTATTGTATTACTTTCGCATTTTCTTTCATTACTTGACTTTCCTTTATTTTTGTGTATTTTCTTTAGTTTATGTTTTTTCTTTGTTGCTTCATGTTGCACACTTGTCCCAAAAATTCTAGCTGCTTGTGTGTGTGTGTGTGTGTGTGTGAGAGTGTGTGTGTGCGAGCCGGAAGTTAGTTTTGTTTGAAATTTTCGCTTGGCTTTCGTTTCGTTTAATATATGTAAAAAACAAACACAAAACATTAAAATGTATATACCATATATACAGATGCATATATGTGTATGTATATGTATGTATGTATGTATGTATTGTATATATAATAACTATTAACTTCATACATATTCTTCTTTTTCATTTTCGTTTTTGTTTTTGTTTCATTTTGTAATACTGTAGCAGCCTCCTTGTGTTTATATGCATTTTATGGATTTCTTTTAAATACTTCTTTGTAAGCCTTGTCGAAATAGAAGAGAAGAAAACAGACTAAAACTAACATCCGTCACTCAACACTGTGAACAAAATTAAATAATTAAATAAATATATATATATATATTTATATATATATATATATATCGAAAATGTTTAAGCTTGTTTCTCTCACTTTTCGTTTGTTATTCTATTTTTTCTTATATTTTTTTGTTTTTGTTTTTTTTTTGTTTTTTGGTATTCTTTGTTTTGTTGTAGAAAAATTGGAGTGTAATTAACAGCTTTGGGTTTTTGTTTATCATTTTGTTACTGGAAGATTTCTTTGCTGCTTACTTAGTTATAATTTTAAAAAATTGTTTTTCTTTTCTTTTTGCTAGGTTAATTTGTTTTAGTTAAATCTCGTTATTTTTTGGTTTTGTAGATTTCTTTGTTTGTTTTTTTTTTTATATATTTTTTTCTTTTCTTTTTTTTATTGTTTTCTTTTCATTTTTTTGCTTTGCGACTAATTTGACTGCGGCTGCAATTCGATTTTTGCCCCTGTCCGGGCGCCCAATAGGGAGAGCCAGAATTTTGTCTTCTTTTCGATTTTCACATGTCTACCAAATATAAATACTGCATTCGACATGTTTTCTTGTTTTCTTTTGTTTTCTTTTTTTTTTTTATATTTGTTTAGGTTAGTTTTGGTTTTTTGTTTTACTTAAATGCTAAGAAGAATTTTGCTATTGCAACGGCTGACATTTTGTAGCCGCCGTTTTCATTTTTTTCTTTTTGTTTCTTGTTTTTTTTTTTGTTTTTTTTTTTCGTTGTTTAGACGCATTTTGAAGCCAAAGGACACGCCCCACAAAAAGGATGTCTTGTCTGCATGGTTTTATGACGTATGTGTCTCGGTGTGTGTACTGTGTGTGTGTGTGTATGTGTGTGTATAATGTGTGCGTGGTGTGTGTTAAACACACACACATTTTTGTTGCGCTTAGTTACCATTTAGTCCATGCATATTTATATATGTATATAAGTGGGTTGTGTGTGTTTGTGTGTGTGTGTGTATAAACTAGATAAGTGTGTGTGTGTGTGTTTTCTTTCTTTTTTTGTTGCTGTTCCTTGGTGTTGTTGTTTATTCTTTCCTCTTTTTTTTTGGGGAACGATGGATGTTGTTGTTGTTGGTGGTGGTGGGGGCAGGGGGGAGAGAGGAGGAGGTTGCGAGTGGGAGTGCGGGCAACACTTTTTACTTGGCCTTATTGGTCTTGAAGCTGACCTGCAGCACACGATTGCCCATAGTATAGCCATTGAGGGCACGTATGGCCATTGCTGCCTCATCGTAATTGGTCATGGACACAAATCCATAGCCTTTGCACTGATTCGTTGTGGGATCCTTAACGATCTTCACCGATTGCACAGCGCCAAAGGGACCAAACAATTGCCAGAGGGCCGCCTCTTCCGTTTCGGGCGCCAAATTATATATAAATATTGGATATGCGCCACCCGGTCCGCTGGCCAATGTTGTTGCTGCCGCCGCAGCAGCGCCCAAACCATTTGGCAACATCACGTCCAACATATCACCGGCCATGGGTGAGAAGCGTGCCAAACCCTTATTAACTGGCGTATGCATTGCGCCGCCGATGCGTCGCACCAGTTGAGGATTGAGAAATGCGGGCAATTGCGGCTGGATGATCTTGCTGGTGCTGCCCGGTGTATTTGAGAATTCGACAACGATCGATCGGTGCAGCTGCTGGGGGTTGTACCATTCAGTGCGATTATCGCTCGAGTCGCCTCCTCACGCTTATCGAATCGAATGAAGCCGACACCTTTGGTCTGTGTATCGTTGCCAGCATTTTGGAGAATGCGCGATGTGATGATCGCACCGAACGGTGCAAATATTGCCTCCAACTCCTGTTGGGTCATCGTCTTTGGCAGTCCCGACACATACAGATTGGCGCCCTTGATTGCATCCGACGAGGGTCGGGCAAACGATACTTTAATGGTCTTATTTTGCAAACGGAGTCCGTTGAGCACATTGACCGCCTGTTCGGCATCCTGGGGACGCACATAGTTGACAAAGCCATAGCCAAGACTTTGGCCCTTGCTGGGCGCTTGCGGATTCAATGGATCAATGTAGACCTGCGACTTATCGCGTATCAATTTCACCGACTCAATTTCGCCGACGCTGCTGAATAGCGAACGTATCTCATCCTCTGTCATCGTTTGCGGCAAATAGTTGACAATTAGATTTGTGCGCGTCTCTGTGCTGCCATTGCTGCCGTTTTGGGCGCCGCCCGAGTTGCCATTTGTGGTTGCCTGCTGCACTTGCTGTTGCACTTGTTGTTGCACCTGCTGTTGCACCTGCGCTTGCTGCTGCTGTTGCACCACTTGCTGCTGCTGTTGTTGCTGCTGCTGCTGTTGCACGGCGACAACTGCTTGCTGTACTTGCTGCTGCTGTTGCACCACTTGCTGCTGCTGCTGTTGTTGCTGCTGTTGCACAACCGCTTGCTGTACGACCGCCTGCTGTTGCTGTTGCAATTGTTGTGTGACAGCCGCTGCGGCAGCAGCAACCGCTTGCTGTGTCTGCTGCTGCTGCACTTGCAATATGGCCTGCTGTACCTGTTGCTGTTGCTGCTGCAGTTGGGCGGCGGCGGCAACAGCCGCTGCACTCTGCACGGGCGCCGCCGCCGCATTTGTGGCAGCAACCGCTGCTGCCGCTGCCGCACTTTGCATTAGTTGCGCTTGTGTATCAACGCCAGTGGCGCCCGTATTGGCCATCATAAAGTCCACTATGATGATTTTTGTTGTCGAGTTGTTGTCGATTTGTTGTTGTTGTTGTTGTTGAGTTGTTTCAAGTTGTTCAGAAGGAGGCCAACGCAGGCGCAGCACATGAAATATAATAAAGATTTGATGTCAAGATTAAACCATTTGCTAGATGTGTTAGTAACATTCTTGGTCCATTTCAAATGGCTACTTTTTGTGTGTTAGTTTTATTTAAATCTACCCCCCACATATATAAGTATAAACATATCCCAGTTATATATATATATATATATTCTGTTTATATATCGTACTGAACAACAAACTCAAAATTGTTGATTATTGAAAAAAAAAAACTAGGTTTGCGTATTATTTTTTAAACAAACTTATTTTGAATTTTGAATTTTAAATAGTTCAAATTAGTCTTTCTTGAATTATTATTTATATTTAATTTTTTGCGTAACTGTAACATATTCAACCTTTTTGAACACACATCTTTAATATATTTTCAAATGGATATTTAAACAGCAATCCTTTCTTGATTTTAGTTAGGTTTCGTTTTGTTAGTGGTTAGTTAACGGTTAGTTGAAGCTTTTGCCCATTTTAACGAACAACTTTCGTTCAAAACTTACTTTTTTCCTTTACACGCACACACACACACACAGACAAGACGAGAGAGTAAGAATAAGAGAGAGAGAGAGAGAGAGAGAGAGATGTGATTGGAATTGGAACTTAGAATTACAGCCACAGACAAAAATCACTCGGCAAACACACACACACACTGTGACACACGCACACACAAACACACCTAATACTGCGTGTAGGCGTACGTCGAGAGAGTAAGAGCGAGAGCGTTTGTGTTGTGGAGAAGATGGGAGTTTGCTTTTGCGAAGAGCTTTTCTTTTTCTTTTATTTATTTTTTATTTATTTTTTCTTTCTCGTTGCCGTTGCGAGACCCGCTAAGTCGCAAGCACGCGATGCTACTGAGCGCAGGTCCTTGCAATGCTTTCGTGCTATGCTTGCGTTAACATCACTCTCACTCTCTCTCTCTATCTCTCTGTCTCTCTCGTGAGTTCCCTGCTCCTGCTCCTGTCGTTAACATTACTGCCGTTGTAGTTGTTGTTGGATATTGTAACAAAGCACGCCAAACCCAGTTATGTAATACATACACAAACACATACACACATACATAGACAGGCAACGAACTCTGCCCACAGGAGCAGAGCAGCAGCAGCAGGACATACCCCTTGTGAAAGAAAAGAAAAAACGCCGAAAAGCGAAAAATGTTGAAAACTAAAAATGAGCATCCCCCATGTTCGCTGAAGCGCGGAGCAGGAGCAACGCTAGCCACCCGCCCAACGAGACGAGAGTAGCAACCCTTAAAGGAAAAAAAAACAAGTTGTAATAATTCTTTTGCAAAAATACAATACAAAACGAAAGCTTGGCACGGCTAAGGGTTAAATAAAGCGGCGCAAACAATGCCACCCCCTTTTGGCTTTGAAAACAACACACTAAACGGTGCATCACATGTGTGTGTGTTTTTGAACAGTCTGGCAACACTACTGCTGCACGATCTGTGAACTTGCACTCCGGGTGGATGTTGTTCGCTGTTAACTGTTAAATGTTAACCGTTGGCTGCGCCACTTTGGCACGACTCACGCGAGTCAAAAGGTCAAATGAAAAGTAACACACACATATATATATAATTGTGTATATACATACACACATTTGCACGCCCACACGCCGAAAAAGTGGAGCGGGTCTCTCTAAATTTCTTTGACAGCCGAGATTAGAGATGCTCTCCTTCATCCTTTCCACTACGCACAACACACACAGTTACAGTTACGTATGTATATATGTATTTATTAAATACTCACTTGGTTCTGTTAAAATGTTGCTGTTTTATGCTGTTTGCCAAATTGATTTGAATTTGATTTAATGTCCGTTAAACACGTGCGCGGGCTTCTCACGCCGCTAATCCTTTTCTTTCCTTTGCTTTCGTTTCCTTTCCTCTTGTTCTCTTGTTCACTTCTTTTGTACTCAACCTGAGCAATTTGTGTGTGCCTCAATTTATTGCAGTTTTGAGTTCCGTTTTGTTGTTTGGCTAAATAATTGCGGCTATTTTGGATCTAATAATTAAACAATCGCTGACGTTGTATCGTCGTCTTCGTCTTCGTCGTCTATCATTGTTGTTGTATGAAAAAGAATGTGGATAAAAACAAAAAACAAAAAAATCGGTAAATTTGTCTGCTCGTCGCATTGGGCGTTGCTGTTATCGTATTTATCGATTATATCGATTTTTCCCAAATCCGAAGCTATCTATCAGTACGAGCACAGATACAGCAACAACAGCAGCGACGCATCAACTTTAGTAAAATCTATGCATATGTATATATACATACATATACATGTATGTGTGTGTATTTGCATATGCATATTTAGTATCGTATTTTATTATTTAAAACAAAATGACGCTATTATTATTTTTTTTTTGTATTTCATTGTTACACAATTTTTGATATTGGATGTGTTGCTGCTACTGCTGTTGTTTTTGTAATTTTGCTTTTGTGTTTATTATATATTTGTTCAATAATACTGATTATTATAACAGTATCTCTCAGTTTTTGCTGCTGCGTCTCTGACACTGTGCTAATTTACGGCGAACGCTGTTCGGATGAGACAGAGCGAGAGAGAGGAAGAGCGGAAAGAGCGACCGCCCTCGCCTCTTGCTCTCGCTCCCTTTCTACGTAGAATGTCTGTATTTTTTTGTTGTTGTTTATATGCAAACACACATACGCATGCATACATCTATATGTATGTATTTTAACTAGTGCGCATATATTTGACCACATATCATATATACACATACATGTTTGCTCACACACAGACGCACTTAGTATCTATAAGTTGCTTTTTTTTGTTGCTAGACATCGCGCTTATTAAATTAAAACACGCGCTGTTTCTGTTATTGTTTCTGTGCTGTATGTTGTTGCTCTTGCTTAATTTGAAAACAAAATACGAAAAAAAAATTAATATTGAATTGTTCACTGCTGCTGGCTCGTTTGTTATTACTCTCTTCTGCTGTGTTGTGTTGAATTGTTCTAATTGGACTTCCGCGCAATTCTCTGTTCTTCGCACAACTTTTTTGTTTAGCTCAGGCTCAGTGTTGCTGTAGCAACCAAACACTACGCTCTAGTCAACATACAAATACTAATTTACTCATTTACTGTTGGGCAACAAACACATTCAACTACAGTTAAAGTTTTCTTTTATTTGTTATGCAAATATAAATATATTTTTTAGTTTATTTATCGCAGCCGGCTTTTTGTGTTTTTAGTTCTTTCATTGCAGACAAATCAAAACTGTGCTTCTACTACTATTTCGTTGCTATTGTTGTTGTCAGCGGCGTACAATGCTCCTTTTCCTGCGCATAAAATCAATAGGCTAGCTGCGCCCTTTCTGTCGCTCATACACACACGCAGGCACAGACAGCAGCACACACACACACATACACACAAACAGCTCTCATTTTACAGATACACATCACAGAGAGTCGACAGAGCGACATTTTGCAGTAGATTTTAACGCACAACTATTAATACTACTAATACTACTACTATTTTGCGCGGCTTTGCTCAGCACTGGCTGGCAGCCCTCCCCTCCCCGGCACCGATCTTCGTTCACCTCTCTTTTGAGTTTGTTGAACTGTTTGTAGTCTTTACGTTTTTCTACGTTTTTTTTTTGTTATACCCATTGCATATTGTAAATTTGCGTTTTAGCGTAAATGATCAAATTGTTTCACACACACACACAGGTACCAACTCGAAAGCAACAAAAAAAAAGATATACATACGTTACATATTTGTCTGTAAATGCATGCATGTATTTATATTTGTATGTATATGTATGTATGTAATTGCACAATTATGCAGCGCGTAGCGAACGTTTGGCAATTTCCGTAGAATTCTTTTTTTTTTCGTTACTCTTACGTTTTGTTGCGGCTGCTACTGTTGTTGATATTTGTTGTTGTTTTATTATTTTATTTTGTATTTTTTGTTTGTATTGGTTGTTCCTGCACTTTACGTAGTTTTCTATGGCAATGCTTGTATTTTTGTGTATTTTCAACAATTGTAAACGGTTGTGGTCGTTTGTACTTTTTCGAAAAAAAAATAAATAAAAAATCAATTGCAAAACTGAACTGAGCACACGAGAGCTGAGGCAGCGCACACGAGCGTTCAAACGTACTGCGGCGTACAACGTCTAGCGTGGAAATGAAAATGACGCGAACGCAAATACAAACCTTTCTTCCCTCGTCGACATACGTCTCATTGTGTGTGAAACGTTCGCTATATGTACATGTGAAACGTGTAATCTTAACAGTCAGATTTGGGAGAGCGTCTGTGAGAGCGCGAGAGAACGTTCGTTTTGTTGATATTTTTCCTAAATTGCTTGCGTTTCTCGCACACTCTCTCTCGCTCTCAATGCGCTTTTTCAGGTAATCCACTCCTGTGTGAAAATCAACTCCGTCTTCGTTAACTTGGGTGACCATTGGTGGTGGGTGATTTGTTTTATCGGGAGACAAATCGATCAGATCGTTCGTTGATTCTTCAAATTTACAATTCTTAACGAAAACGTATACTATTCAAATTTTAGCGCCATACAAACGCACGATCTGTTAGAAAAAAATTACCTGCGATCTGTATGTAAGCTGAACATCAAAATGGCTGATTGCTGTCATGTTAACAGCCAGCAAAAAAGCTTGCATGACATACAATAAAAGTGTGGCCAAAAAGTTGTTAACGCGATCGCTAAAAGAGAATGGCAACACTTCGTTTCAAATTTAAAATTTTGAGTTGTGCAAAAGTTGCAGACATTTTGCAGTGTTTGTGTATTTTTTTTTTATTAAATGAGATGAGGTCGACAACCGTTTTACGATGCTCCTTGTGTGCTGGAGCTTGGTTTCGCTCTCGCTTGATTTCTCTTTACATGCACATAATCCTTGCAGGGCTGTTGGCTTCAGCTGTGTGCGTGAGTGTGGTGTGTGTGTGTGTGTGTGTGTACAGTGCAACCACCAACGCCGGGGTGGTTTCTGTACAGTATACACCCCCCATTTGCGCCTATCTAGCGACTCTTATAGAGGGTTTTTTTTGGCATGCGTGCGTATGCTTAATTGCGCTTGTATTCAGCATGTGTGTGTGTGTGTATGTGTATGTGTGTGTGTGTATGTGTGTGTGTGTATGTGTGTGTGTGTGACTGAGTGTGTATATGTATGCTTCCTGTTGTGCTGCTGCCCACCGGTTTTATGTGCTGATTTTTATGTTTCAAGAACATTACAAATGTGCCGACGCAGTCGCCGCCTGTCTTTTCCAATTTACACAGAGTGAACACATTGTTATTGCTGCTGCTGCTGCTGTTGTTGTTGCTACTTGCAAAAACCGAAAAAGTAACTCAACCATTTTTTTTTTATTTTTGCTGGGGTGGTTTTTGGATTTTTATTTGAGATTTGGGTTTGCCATGCCCGTCAGGGGGGAGGGGAGTGGCCAGACGAGACAGATCGGCGACGCGCAAGTGTTTGAGAGTTGCCACAAATCCTTTGCATGATAAGCATAATTTATGCAACTACACACATACAACAACATACACACACACACACACACACATTTGTACATAAATGTAATAAAGTCGAGCAAAAAAATGTCTTTTTTAAGGGAGCTAAAAATGATGCAATGAAAAGTGAATCAGAACATTTTTAATTCCTCTTTTATTTTTAGTTTTCGTTGCATGTAAATGGCTCTTTCATTCATTACAAATAAAAAAATTAGATTTAAATTAAAAGAATAAGAAAAGAATATCTAATGCTTAATATCGCTTATCAAATAGCAATAAGTAAAGCAGAAGAAAAAGAAGAAGAAGAACTTTCGAAACGCGCCTCGTTTTCCATAACATTTGCTGAAAAGCTGCAGAGGAAAAAAAAGGCGAACTCGGCAACACTGTCTACGACGTTGCCAGCCAAAATGGGGGCTGGCGATTAGCTCATCACGCAAGCACATTTACACACTTACATGTGTGTACATGTGCGTGTGTGTTTGTGCACATACATATATTTATAGCGATAAGTATTTGTGATAATAATTAATTTTGCGGCAACTTCTGTTTTTGCTGACGCATGCTCCTCAGCTATGTATAAATTGGGTGTGTGAGTTGTCTATGTAAATACGGCTCACGTGCTCGGTTCGCTCTCTCTTTCTCTCTCTCTCATTCACTCACCCTCGCTTTCTCTTGCTTCGCCACGCGGTATGCAACACATTTGACAATATTTCAAAATGGGCAACGACTTTGGGAAAGGGCTCCGGACACGGGAGCATGCCTAATCCTTTTGGCTCCGGTGAAAATAAAAGAGAACAACAACAACAACAACAACAGCAGGATTAAAAAAGCAAGGATGACAAAAACAAAAGCCAGCATTTTATTTATGTATTTTTTTTTTTTTTGGTTCGGCTTTTCACCCTTAGCCGATTTTTGTATTTACGAATAAACAAGAAACAACAACAACAACAATAACAGGAGCAAATGTATCAGCCAGGCTGGAAACGGCTGCAGGATCAGAACTGGCCATGTGATTCATTCAACCCCCAACGAACCACGATGACAGAGTTTTCCTTTGGGGCATTTACATATATATATATATGTATGTATATATACATAATGATCCTTGCACGTCTCGCTGCACAGCCCAGCGATCGACAGATGCACTTTTTACCTCAAACCTAATAATAATAATAATAATAATCACACAAATTACCATAAGACACCGAGCAGAGAAAGAGAAAGAGAGAGACAGAGAGAGAGAGAGAGAGAGAGTTTCGCTCTGCGATCGCCGAGGGTGAGAGTTTTTGAGTGAGAGGAGGTGCAGGGGGAAGCAGGATATGCTGCCTTTGCCATTTTAATTGTGGCATGTGTTTCCGTTGTTGCCGCTTTCTGTTTTTCTCTGACAATATTGTGCCCAAATGCCACAGTTCAGTGCTCAGTGTCGAGTCCTTGCCACACCTGGCCTACTAATCAGCATCTGACTGCAGTTCCATTATCCTTCAGTTCTATGTTTGCATTTGAGTTTTTTCCCATACGCAATAAGTCATTGCATAACCTCAAAAGTTTTACTAAAAACGTTTTCTTAACGTTATTTTTTATAATTTGCGCAAATTGGGTTTTTTCTGGGGCTTCCCATTGTTTACTTCTTAGTCATTTTTGCTTCGAATTTATTTCATTTTATATATTTTTAAAATGCATACTTAAATATGAATTCTTTCTTGATTTTAGTTATTAGTTTGAAGTAATCAAAAGTTATACTAAAAACGATTTCTTAACTTAATTTTTGAGTATTTTTTGTGATTGTGATTAAGTTAATAGTCTATAAAGTCCACTTATAAATAGAAATATATATATATTAGAAAAAAGCATCGCTTCACAGCTGTCTTAACTAATTCTCTAATTAATGACTCATTTTTTTTTTGTCTATTTTTGTGACTCATTTCAGTTTGCCAAAGGATCAATTGGTTTACATTGGCTTGCGGGACATTGACCCCTACGAGGCGTTCATATTGAATAAGTTTGGAATACGCTACTATGCCATGGATGTAAGTAGGAAATAGGTATAGGCACACATACATATATATATATATATGTATATACATACATACATGCACATGTGTTCTTTTGTGGCTGCTGTTGTAAGAATTGTAAAATTCCGGTTTTGCAGCAGGATCAAATAACGATCGTGCGTGACAACCTCAACAGAATTACAATAGTTTGATGTCTGTGTGTGTGTGTGTGTGCGTGTGTGTGTGTCTGTTGTAAGTGTAAGCTTGGCATTTATAGGGGTTGTCGAAAGAGAGTGAGAGAAATCGAATCTAGTTGCACCCTTCTGCAGCCAAAGGCAAAGTTACAGAACACTCCCTAGCAACATTCCACGACCCAATCCTCCCTCCCTTCCAACATATATCCATGTCCATGTATCCCTCTCAGGCAGCCAGACAGACAGACAGCCAGACAGCCTTGTTACATTTAGCGCCTGCAACATCCGATCGCGCAGGGTGGGTTGCTTGCAACGCATGCAACGCTTGCAACGTGCTTGGCCACATCCGGCTCTGCCCGGTTGTTGCCCAGCTATTATTTATGGCTCGTGCAAAATCGACATCTGTTGAAAAATGGTTTAATGGTCTTACGGAGCTGCAAAATTTATTATAGCTCATTAGTTCGATCCAAATATGCGCGGCGCACAAATCGTTTGTCGTCGTCGTCGTCGTTGTCAGCTGTACTTTACTTTACTTCTTTTTTTTGTTGTTGCTTTCTTTCTATTCAAATAATGCGATTAATGGCCGCCATTTGCATTTTGTCCAGACGCCATATTCCATTTCCTTATCAGAAGTCCGATGAAGTCCACCAATCGCGGCTTAGGCACTTCGCCAAGCTTTTGGTACCGTTACAGCCGATGCGCGGCTTTTGCTTACGAGGGGTACTCAAACTTTTTGCCAAACAAAAAAAAACGATTACATTTAAGAACCAAAAAAATGCTTTGAAATTACTTGTTTTTCCGGAAAAACCTCCGGATTATCTGAAGTCTAAGAATTGTAGCGGTTCAAAATTGTTTATTGCTTGGCTTTTCAACAGTCTATCGATCGTGTGGGCGTGCCCAAGATCATTGAGATGACGCTGGATGCACTGAATCCGCAGAACAAGATCCATGTGAGTTTCGATATCGATGCGCTGGACAGCAATGTGGCACCGAGCACGGGCACTGCGGTCCGCGGTGGCTTAACCCTGCGAGAGGGTATCAGCATTGTGGAGGCGCTGCGCGACACCAAGCGGGTGCAGGGCATGGATCTGGTCGAGATCAATCCGAAGCTGGGCAGCGAGCATGATGTGCGCACCACCGTTGAATCCGGCCTGGAAATACTCAAAAGCATGTTCGGCTACAGACGATCCGGTGCGCGCATCTACAGTAATCTGGATACGGGCATACTGGGACACGACCACTAATCGACATATACACATAAAAAATATATTATATATATAGTATATACTATATGCAGTGGTCCATTGCCAAGCTCGAAAGTCCAATTAAAATATTACTTTTAATTTAACATTTTTCTTTCTTTTTTTCTTAATATCTTGTTTTTTTTTTAACTTTTAGCAATTCTTCTTGTCCGTGAGGGAATACTGTATATCTATAGAGTGTATATATATATATATGTTTTTATATATGTGTACATGATGTATGTATATATATAACATTTATGGGAATTTATGTATGTACAGTTTTTGGCTTAGTGTAAATTATGTTTAAGCAGCGATTGCATTTTGTAGCGTAATAATATTAAAAATTTGAATTTGGATTTGGAGATTTCGTTTTGACGCCAGCAGACCATTTCTGGCCCGGGGTCCAGCGCTACATGTCAGACTTGGGAACTGCCGTCGGCAGATATGCCGATATGTCCACGTTGGCCATCAGATTGGCGGCATTCAGCAGCTCGTTGACCGGCATCGTTGACGGCGCCACTGCTGGACTGCTGGCCACGCTGATTCCTGTGCGAGGCGCCGCCGCTGCCTGTGGCAGACGCTGGTAAAGCTGCGGCGCAAATGTGTACAACAGGCGACGCTGCAGGCCCAAAAGCAGCGCATTTACAGCGCCGGAAATGACAATGATGCCCGATATAATCGAGCAGAGCCGTATTACAAAAGTGAGGAAATAGTCACGATCGTGACTAATGACTACCTTCAGGGCGGACCAGTCGTACTTGAAATAAATGCCCGGAGAACCATACGAGTTGCGCTCGGAGTCTGTAATGGATTCGAGACAAGAGATTCGATTAGATTCACAATTCAGTTGGAATTAATCATGCCACATGCCACATGCAATTTGTTACTTGCCCAGTTTGCGCACGTTCTCGGTGACGGCATATTGGAATGTGCTGACCGTGCTGAACGTTTGCTGTATCTCCGTGGGCACCACCTTGATGAAATACTGCACTGTGGTGGCCTCCTCGGTGATGGTGGTCTCATCGCCCTCCAGCGGTTGGACGATGCGTCGCGAGTACTGGCCAAAGCTGAGGCGATTGATGCGATGCGTAAAGTTTGCGGGCATGCGCCGGAACTCGATCATCCAGTGATCATCGAACATGCCAACCACCGGCTGTGCCCCGCCCACCAAATGCAGCACACCGGCCACCTTGTTGATGCCCAGGGTGCCGTGCAGCCGACATGCATCATATTTCGATTCAAATTGTGGATGTTGCTGCAGCTGCTGCAATGCATCCGCTGCCGGTGGTGCAGGAACTGAATGTGTGTCGCTCTCCTTAGGCTGCGTGCGTTCCCGCAAAATATCCTTGAATAATATGTTCGCCACAGAGTGATATTCCTCGCGCAAATAGTGATTGGTCATTTGCATGGACTGAAAGTGACGGCGATCCGCATCCGACATTTGCCACCAGACGCCTTCGCGCTGCAACGAGCCATACGCAAAGACATCCTGTTGTGTCTCATCCATCAGATCGACGCCGGAGAGCGAGGCGCACGGCATCGCCACGGTGATATCCACATGCATCTGCACCTGCTCATCCAGCGACATATCCGGCTCAAATTGATAAATAATGTTCGTTTCGCTCCAATAATAGCGCAGCTCCGTATAAACCAAATAAACGATGAGCAACCGACTCAGCAGCGAGACTGTAAAACACAAAGTTAGGCATTAAGGAATGAGTGGAGCATGAAGAGAGCGAGAGCGAGATCTCTTGCTGATGCTTACGTGTGCCGCCAATCTCTGTGGTCTCTGTGTACTTCTCCGGCACTTTCTTGAAGGCATCCAGATTCTTGGCAAACTCGAGCAAATTGCTCTTGTCGCCGCGATAACGTAGCGTGGCAGTCATCTCTCTCCCCAATTATATTGTGTGGCAATTAAAATATACCCAGTGTGCAGCTAATTATAATTGAAATTAGTTAGTCATATCAATTGCGGAATGGAAATGGGAATTCACGACAACATTATCATCATTGCCACGTACTGCTCCCACGTGGTTGGGTTAGTTGCGTGCACCCAGCCAACCAACGTTCTCACTTCAGCCCAATTACGGCTAATGCGCAGTTAAAACAGTGTTGATTGATTGCAATCGTGTACAGAATAATGCACTTTTTTTTATAATAGTGGTACAAAGTAAATATAAATAATTGCCGTTGCCGGCTCGATTGTTGATATTGTGTGCCGATATTAATCGATGGTCTGTCGTTGTTGTTATCGTTGACTCAATATATATGCCAACTGCATTCGGTGCTGCTGCTGCTGGCGTTGCCAACTGTGACATGCTTGTATTTATATTCTTTTTGATACAGTTTCTTATTTCTATAATTTAATTTTATTATTGAGGCAGCATAATGTTGTAGAAATAAATTATAATAAAAATTGCATTGATAAGAAAACAGAACTTGCTTCCAATCGTTTAGCGCCAAAACGCTATCGCACCCAGTTGGCAGCGCCAACGGCACAGCATCAAATTCATAACATTAAATAACATTGATAAATCAACATGCAACTCCAGGTAGATCCGCAATAATTGTAGAATTAATCAAATACAATTTTATCAAAATTGTAATGATAAGAAACCTAAACAAGCATTGATAAGAAAACTTAACTTGCCTGCACACTTTTAGCGCCAAAACGCCATCGCACCCAGTTGGCAGCGCAAATGCTGATGCTATGCATAGCATCAAATCGATAACACTTAATAACATTTGTTGATCAGCAAACAGCAGCTCCAAGCAAGGTTTTTGCATTGCAGTATTATTAAACCGCGCTCGGCACTCGCAGCGCTCGTACGTGAAAATCGTTCAATAATCGGTCGTAAATAATACCAACAGCAAAAGCAATAAAAACAACAATAACATTTGACGAGAGAAACAAGTTTCTTTATTGGGTAATTAGCATGCTTATATTGAACTTTATTGTTAACTATAGTGAATTTGGTCGCATGATTCAAAATAATAATAATCATCATCATCATTTCGAACAATTTACATGTTACTGCGCTGACTGACACTCGTCGCATACACACACTGAAATATACTACGTAAATATTTGCATAATTTATATATATAGTATATATATAGAGAAAATCGTTAAAAAACGGCTGTGTCTGTGACTGCTGCGATGGAAGTGGCTACCAAATGCGCAATTGTCGTTGTCACCGTGTTTGCTGTGCTGCTGACGCATGGTGGCATCGGTGTTGTGGATGCACGGCGTAACCAGGGCAACAACCAACGCAGACCATCATCCAGCAGCAATTCGGGTCAAGTGACTCAGCCCAGCTACAGCAGCAACAGCAATGGCAATGCTAACGGTGGCAACTCCCACGCCGATGTTGCCAAACTAAGCTATCCCAATTACAATTCACAACCGAATCGTCCGGCAAGTGGCGCTAACTCTAACCCTAACCCAAATCCAAATCCGCCGGCTGCTGGTTGGAATGTACCGCATCAACAGGGACCGCCGCCCGCTTATTCCGCCTCGAATCCGGCTGGTGGTGGACATACTAACATCCATGAGCCACCGCCAGCGTATCATGCGCCCAACTATGGTGCACCCGTTCCCGCTCCCGTCAATCATGGCCAGCAATATTCAGGTGTGCCACCCGGCGCCACTTATTATCCAGCTGGCCATATGCCCGCCGGTGGTGGCTATCAACCTAGCGGCGGTTATCCATCGGGTGGTTTGCCGGCTGGCGGCTATCCATCGGGTGGTCTGCCCGCTGGCGGCTATCATCCGGGTGCTGCTCCACCACCGGGCACCACATATCTCCAGGCGGGCGCAGCGCTGCCACCTGGCGCCGTTTACTATCCCCAGGCACCACAGCAATCCTCCTCCGGCCTGGGCTTCGGTAAGCACAAATCTATTATAGCAACTACAAATCGCTAGTTTGAGGACCAAAATTTGCATTTGAGGAAAATCTGAAAACCTCTTTAAAATTCCAAATGGAAAAGGATTCAAAATCGAATCGAAGTAAAAAAGATCAATTTGAAACTAAGCCCTTTTTGTTACAGGAACTGGTCTGCTGGCTGGTGGATTGGGCGGCGCTCTGCTGGGTCATGCATTGACTCCGTCGGGAGGCAGCAGCTCATCGCAGCCTGCGGCAGCGGCGCCAGCGGCCGCCGCTGGTCAGGATCGCATCATTATTATCAACAATGGTGTGCCTGTGAATGCCAGCGATGTCGCCACTATTATCAATGCAAATGGCACCTCCGTGGCCCCCATGAATGCCACCCCAATGGATGCACCTCCCGCACATCTCGCCCCGTTCTTGCCGACAAATGAAACCATGCCGATGGCTAATGGAACAGATCCGGCTGCTGCAGCAGCAGCACCACCACCGCCTGGCACCATCATTTGTGTGCCCACCAAGGTCAACGAAACGGATCCGGAAGACAGCACCAAAATGAGGGAAGTGGAGAAAGTGGCCTGTTTTCCGGCACCACCTCCGCCAGCCGCTGCGCCCGGCGCTGCACCCGTACCGCTGGCCCCGATGGCCGCCACTCAGCCTCCGCCACCAGCAATGGTTGCCCCAGATCAGGCAGCCGTACGCTCCAACACCAGTGGCGTCAGCCAGTTGGTCAACAGCCACTTACCACTGCTCGTTGGCCTCCTTGCCAGCTGGCTGTGGCGCCTTGTCGTCGTGGCGAACTGAACGGGTCGCCAACAAATCCAATTATTGCGCTTAGCACTCTTTAGTTGCGACACTAGAACAACAACCCCAAAACGCAAAAAGAAAAAAACACCCCCACAACAACCCCAAAACCTAGTCGTGCCAGAACCCCCCCCCCCCAACACCCGCCTCCCCCTCGTATTGCAGCGTACGTTTGAAATTATCTAATGTTATCTAGTAGTTTTCGCGTAGGAATCCATATTTTGTCGATGACTACGCCTGATATTAACCAGAAGGCCTTCAATTGTGATGATGATATTTATGATGATGATGATGATCATGATGATGATAAGACAGCTATCCAGTTAACTGTGAATCTCGCACTTTATACACTTTGTTATTTGAACATTCGAATGTGGACCATTTTTATAGGGTATCGCGTTAATCCCATATTCCCATATTCCCGTATACACACGTATACCCTACACCTACCCACACACAACTCATAAAAGACAACAATAATCTCAGCGATTGTATTATATGGAATATTATATTTGTAGCAACTGTTGCTTAAGAGCTATTCGTAATTGCTTTTCATCAGTCTTGCACCCTTCTATTATAATATTTTGTTTTGTGTAACAGTATTTTATTTTTTTGTTTTTTGCTTATTTGTTTTTATTAATTATTTTTATTCCTGTTCTTGTCAATTGACTTAATAAAAGCTTAAACAACACGCCGCACCTCAAGCTTCCAGCTCGTCTTTCTTTCAATCGAATAGTAATAACAACTACAACTCTGAGGCATATATCTATCTATATCTATATCTATCCAATCCATTAGTTTTGATCGGGCATAGCCGATGCAGCAAAGATCTCTCTTTCATTAGTCTGCACATCAAAAACACAACAAAAAAAAACAAAAAACTTTCACTGATTAGCGAATACAATATATAATAAAAAAAGTGTGTATGTATCTGTGTGTGTGTGCGTGTGTCTGTGTGTGTGTGTGCGTGTGTCTGTGTGTGTGTGCTTGTATCTAAGTGTGTTTTTACAACCGTAACAATTGCGGTGCGGCAACGAAGAGGAATGAACACAACAATGAACTTCAAATGCCACCTACGGATTTTCCCCAGTGTAAGTTGAATTTTACAAATCATGTTTGGGCAATAACCGTTACACACACAACATAACTTTAACTGTTAGAAATCTGTGAATTTCAGCAATCGTCATTTCCATTGATTTGCCAATGCAAAATCAGATTAATATGCCCCTTATATACCGGCTTTAAATAGCCGACATCTAAGATTTTAAAGAAGTCATCTGTCGACTGATTGTTCCTATGTCAGCTATATGATATAGGGCTTCAATCAAGTCTGCAGCAAAAATATGGATATATGCCAAGAGCGACTAGTTTGCATGAAAAGCAGACGAACGGACAGACAGAGAGGGCAACATCGGCGCGGCTAGTGATGCTGTTCAAGAATATGTATATTTCTATATGCTGTATGGGAACGGAGATGACAAAAGAGACTTAAAACTGAGAGAAATTCTCATAGAAACGCACGCAGCAATTCATGCTGAATCAACGTTTACACTGCGCGAAATTCAATTAAAGCCACTTGATTTGTTCCTTATACAATTTTGAACATTTTATTTTATTCTACACAAGTTAGTTATTTTAAATACAAAATCAAGTGCCTTTACTCGAATATCGCAGTGTATATTTATACATATATATATTCGCTAAGATCGAAGACGAGATTAACAAAACTTCAGCAAATCAATAAAAAAAAAAACGATGAGTTTTGACAACTTTCAGAATTTGCGTTTATTTCATCTCTGGTGGTGTTTGTATTTAAAAACCAATCATGTATAAAAATTGCATTTTTGAATCTTTACTCCGCATCGTCGTCTTCATCATCGTTGGAGCTTATTCTGAAGTACCGCAGCTCGTACGAGTCCTTCTCGTTGGCAACCACGCGGATCCAGTCCCGCAGGCTGTTCTTCTTCAGGTACTTCTTGGTCAAGTACTTGAGGTAGGCCTTGGAGAAGTGCACATCGGAGCTAACAATAAGCTTCATTTTGGATCGCTCGAAGGTGACATTGTTGCCCAGATTGTTCACCTTGCCGTTGACCTTGAGGCGAGCCTTCACATATTTCTCCTGTCAAACGTAGAGTTCGAAACATAAGTTATTAGAAAGGGATAGCCTACAATTATAATACGCTCTCTTTCTGAGTCGTTGTTGTTCTGTCTCTTTCTTTGTTAAGGCTAAAAGTCAATGGTAAATTCGAACAAAAAGCCCAAATAAAGAAGAGTGACCAATTTTTCAATATGCCACTGAGTACACTGCCATCAGAGCGACAAACGGCTAAAAGAAGCCTTCACTCTCTGACGGCAAATCGGCGTGGCCTAGAAATACATTATATATATGTAGAGGTTGTAATAAATCGAAATCCGAATAAGTTTAATCGTACAAACAGACCCAGACCCAGGCAGCGGGTGTATTATTCAAATGGGAATTTGTTTATCAATTGAACTTATTCCTTATTCGTAAAAGTGAAGCATGAAATGGAGAGGGAGGAGCAGTACCAAAATACCTGTTTTTGTTTCGTTTTACCTGTTCCGAGGTGCGGCGACATTAAGGCTGGCAGCAGCTGGGCAGAATTGCGCCCTGCTATTCTCTAGTATACATATGTATTTGTAAGTAGATATATACACCTGGAGATCGCGCGTATAGCGCGAAAAGGTTTCCCCTTTTTAATGTTTTCTATTTATTTTTGTTTTATATATGTTTAGCTTCGTGGAGAAACCTGCAGCGTGTTGAAATTTGAGTAGTACACGCTTTTATAGCAGGGCGCACTATGAATTTTGGCCTGACGCACCACGGATGTGGCACGTTCAACCCAGGGCCCACCTCGTGGCGGTACACATAGCACGACTTGACGCTGTTCACAGACGGTTGCACCAACTGGCCAGACCCGGTACTGGCGATCAGTGGCTACCCCGTTGTGCAGTGTCCAGAGCCCCTTGTCAGAGAGAAATGATCGACAAAAGTTTGACGTGTCACAAAGGACCATCAATAAGCGTAAAGTATCGGTTAATGATATCTACGAGAAATGGAGCCAAGCTCCTAGTTAAAGTCTAGACTTGTTTCAGCAGTTGTTAACCGCAAATGGCTGGCATAATTTGGCCAAGTGCAGTTTAATCGCTACCGAAATTCTTTGCTGTAACCACAACTTTTTATCCAGAGCCTCTGTGTGTTGCGGCAATGAAAAGCTTGGTGTGGTAGCACTGGACTGACGTCACTGTTGCCTTTCTTTTTGTCACTTTCTTTGAGGTTATGTTTAGCAGCCGCTGCTGCTTCTTCTGGGGGGTTCGGATGCAGCATGAGTGTGAAACTTGGGTGATACTTACGAAATCGGCAACATCCATAATGTTGTCCTCGGCAATGTTGGTGCAGTCGATAGTGAAGCGCAGCGAGACCTTCTTCTTCTTCAATCCCTTGCCACGCAGCGCATTCTTCTTCACAACCTTGCTTGACGCATTCGCTGGCGTTGCTGTCTTCGCCTTGGGCTTTGTTACAGCTGGCTTGGCAGCAGCAGCAGCAGCGGGAACAGCAGCGGCGACAGCAGCTGGTGCTGCAGCAGCAGCCTTGGCAACGGCAGGCGCTGCCTTCTTTGCTGGCGGGGCAGCAGCTGCAGTTGGCGCTGCCTTCTTGACAGCAGCGGGTGCAGCCTTCTTGGCAGCAGCCGCCGGTGCAGCAGCCGCCTTGGCGTCCTTCTTGGCCGCAGCTGGAGCGGGCGCTGATTTCTTTGCGGCGGCAGCAGCAGCAGGTGGGGCTGCCTTGGTGGCGGAAGCAGCTGCTTTCGCAGCTGGCTTGCTTGCAGCGGCTGCCTTCACGTCCTTAGCGACTTCCGGCGCCTTCTTCACATTCTTGGCAGCAGCTGCCGCTGGTTTAGCAGCCTCAGTTGCCTTGGGCTTCTCCACTTTGCTCTTGGCAGCGGATGGTGCAGCCTTCTTCTCGGCGGGCTTGGCAGCCGACGCCTTGGTATCTCCCTTGTTGGTTTTGGCCTAAGATGTAAGATTTGTATACACATAATAATCATTATTTTGGGCGCCATTTTTTGCATTGAATTATTTGCAGCATCACACGTGTTTTAGCACAAATCTCACAACGAGTGAAAGCGGATTCATTTTTCACTGCATATTTTGAACTAGTTGAACAAAATTCACATGTGATGGTGCAACTAATTTAAGATTTTTCGCGAGCGCTTACGGTTGGGGCCATCCTATCACTTGAAAACCACGGAGGAAAAGAACCAATACGTCGCAAATATAAAATGTTGGAGTGAATGCAGCACTATTTAGGCCACATTTTGGTATTTTCCTGGTATTTTTTTTCGGGCTCGTAATGGTAAAAACTTTCAGTCACACTGATAGCTAATTTTAGTACTTGCACAAAATTTAGGTCTTTTCGTTTGCATTTGGATTGGTCATACTGAAGTGGACAGCCAGCACAAGTGAAACATATACGAGAGCGACAGCAAGTTTTTTTTGTTGGTTTGTGGGGTAAAAAGTAAAGTGAAAACTGCGTTTCTTATACAATTATTTAACAAGCACAATCATGAAATTCCAATATAAAGAGGAGCATGCATTTGAGAAGCGTCGCGCCGAAGGCGACAAAATTCGCCGTAAATATCCTGACCGTGTACCCGTAAGTATAATAAAATTGAGTATTTATATATAAATGTGTATTTTTGACTTTCCTAACACTGTGCATGTGTCTGTGTTGGGTTGTTTATATGTATGCGATTGTTTTGCGTCGTTCAATTTGTGTATGTGTGGCTGTTGCTACACACACATTGCGGGGAAAATCAATAATGCGCAAATTGGCTGTAGTAGCAAATGGTAATAATTTGCTGACAACTTCTTGCTCTTTATTATATAGCGCACTTTTTCACATATGTTGCATACAAATCAAATGCATTTTTTTTTAGCCAGCACAGGCCAAATCTCAAGTGAAAATCAAATAAATTGATGCATTAACCAACACATACACAACAGGCTTTGTTCGGACTTTGAATGTGTTAGTGTGTGCGCGAGGGAGAGCAAGCTGCTACCTGACTCGCTTACTCAGCTGTTGTGCTGTTGTTTTTCATTTCGCTGCTTGCTCGCTATTTACCCCCACGGCTTCGGCGCCCCCTTCCTATCAACGCACACGGCAAGCAAGCCAGTTGTTTTTTTTTCTTTCTATGAAATCAACAATTTTTGTTTTTTTTTGTTTGCTAAAGTGCGTTGTTTTTGTTTGTTAATTTGCAAAAAGGTTATCCAGACTGTTTTAGAACTGCGCATTAAAAAAAAAACAGCCAATGATTTTAGCTAATGTCAAAAATTGTTACGCTTTCCTCTTTTTGCATTGAATCCACAATTAGTCATAGCGACTTGCTCACTTTGTTTGCTTATTTCACCATATGTAAAAAATTGAATAGACTTTCTATCTCTCTCTCTCGCTCTCCACCTCCCTTTGTAATTCCCACTGTTATCAGCAAAGGAAGCCACAGCCATTTTTCTTGCTTGGGCAGAATTACTGCAATTCTTAATGATGACAATGCGGTAACACTGCCAGCACCTCACCTCACTTCCTTCTCCTCAATCACGTTGCTCATTATATTATTCAGTTTACTTCTCGTTCTATTATAATATGTATACATACATATATATGTGTATGTGTATATTTAACAATTTGTTTGTGCTTGCTTGACTTGCTTTGTGTTTCACAATTTTTGTATTTTGGCAAGCAAGCAGCAGGCAGACACCCAAAATCACATAACAGCTGACTGACGAGAAACCAAATACAGGCAAGGCCAGCTGGTTGCTCGCTAATTATGTCCATATACATATGTCTAAACAAATACAAAATATACACATATATATATATATATATGTTTAAATGAAAATACATATGTCCATACATAACTATTGGCACTAAGCAGTAAAAACATTTGTCAACTTAGTGCTATGGGCCATCTTCACCTTGAGCACGGCCAATGACACCCCACCACTTATTTGGCTCGTTTGCTAGTTAACTGCAATTCTAACTGTGTGCACACATATGTATAAATATGTATGCGTGTATGTACATATATTGCATGCCTGTTTAATAGACGTTGCGAACTTGCCACTGTCAAATTGTTTAGCATTTTTTGTTCGCTTTGTTCGCTGTTGCTGCAATGCTACACAAAAAAATGCAATTACACTTGTTAGTAAATATTTGAAAATGAGTCTACACACGTACTATACAAAACTATATATAAACATATGTATAAATATATGTAAATATGCGAGTACTTGATTTTTCGGTATGTCGTCACGTATTCACTTTTTGTTTGAAGACGCAATTTATTTTGTTTCCATAACTGATGAAATGTTCTAAATATTTCTTCGATTTTGCTGCTTACTTTGTACAGGTGATAGTGGAGAAGGCACCAAAGGCGCGCATTGGCGATTTGGACAAAAAGAAGTATCTGGTGCCATCCGACTTGACTGTGGGCCAGTTCTACTTTCTCATCCGCAAGCGCATCCACCTGCGTCCCGAGGATGCACTCTTCTTTTTCGTCAACAATGTCATTCCCCCAACATCGGCAACAATGGGCTCATTGTACCAGGTATTATAGAATAATAACTTTAAAAAAAACTTAAGCCAACAAAATCAACAATTTCTCACTCTTTTCACTCCCTTCCAGGAGCATCACGAGGAGGATTATTTCCTGTACATAGCCTACTCCGATGAGAATGTCTATGGAATGGATAAGTAAAAATTGACTGCATCCTCTCCCTATTGTGCGGCAGGCGTTTTTCATACCATGCAACAACAAAACCTATACAGAAAATTATATATATATGTATATATATATATATAAATATACATACATTTTACGTTTAGCATGCAGTTTAACATATAATGGAAAAAAAAAAAACGATAGCTAAACAAATTGTGCAGGTCTAAGGTAGTAAACTATTGACTAAAAAAACAAAAAAAAAAAAAAAAAATTAAAAACCACAAAAACAACTTAAAATTGTCTATCGAAGATGAGAAAAAAAAATTATAGGACAAAAACAAATGTTATGTGAAAATTATTTTATATAAACGTTTTCTATACGCGCTAGTATTTCAGATTACCTATGCTTTAACAATATTTACTTGGCACCATTTTGTTCAGTTTACTCTTTTGCCATAGCTGCGTACCGAGCAATTTTCAAATTTCTGTGAGGTACTTCAATATCTTTTTTTTTTGTAATAATACATTTTGTGCATATTTAGTGTGTATGGTTACAATTAGGACACTCTTGGTTAAGCGTACAGTAATTAATCTACTATTAATTAAATAAATAAAAACAAAAAGCGATATACAAAAGTTGGATAACTTGTCGAAAAAAAGGAAAAACAAAAACCAAAATAAAATTGCTTAAATTTATTTTGTTAAGGCTCGTAATGAACACGTCATGACATTGGGACTTGAATTAGATGCTCGGGGGAAATGAAAATTCGCACCGAAAAGGTCACATGTATTTTTACATATATACATTTGAATTTAAATTTCCTCTTTTCAGAAAATATTTCAAATTATATATTCTATTTGTTTGGTTCTCGATATTTCTCAAAATTAAAAATCGATATTAATAAACTATTAATGGCAGCTCTGTGCAACAGAGCAACACTGCTTTTTGAAAACGAGTGAGACCATATTTCTGTAAACGACATGTTATGTAAAAGCTCAACAGCGCGTTAGCAGTTGTTTTTAACAACAAAGGCGAGTTTTGCCAATAACATTACCATTTTGAGTTTGACATAACAGCGTCGACTGTTGTTTAGCCGAAGTTTAGACGTGTTTTTTTTATGCAGGCAGTAGGTAGGCTTTGCACATTCTTATTCGTAGTTAAGTCCTTAGTTTTATGTGAAAAGAATCAAATTCTCAAAGTGCAAGCGAGCGGCTGACCAAAGAGCGATAACGTGCCCGGATTTGCAATAAAATCCTAAGAACACAAATCAGGTAAAATGAGAACAACATGTTTTTCCGGGTTAACTAGACGATCAATTCTCGGCCACCCAGAGTTACAAAACAGGCGCAAAAATTAAGAAGTGCTCGTGTTTTTTGTTGTTGTTGCTATTGTTGTCGGTGCCAAGTACAGCTTGAGTCGCATCAGTAAATAGAATATAATTAGGTAATTATTATTATTATTGTTGTTGTCATAGCAGCAAACGGGTGCAACGAGAGCAATTACAATTGATTTTTGTTCTGAGCTCTTTTGTGTGACGCATTTATTCTTTGTCGTCGCTTTTAAGTTCGCTTTGTTGTTATTTTCCATTGGTATATTGGTAAATTGGTTTCGCTGTCAGTGCGCCATTTGCCACCCCCATCAGAGAAAACATCAGCACAGACTTAACGGCACAAATGTAGCAGTGGTTACTTTTACGGTCCCGGTTCCCGCATTCCAAGGAAACTTTCATAAACTGTGGTCCCAGGGTTTTATACAATTAACATTTACATATATACAGTTGCAAACATACGTGGTGCATTGTGATTCGAAACTAGTGCTGCTAATTTTTAACTAGCATAAAAAAAGCTAATTTTACAAAAATACATACATTTAGTGGCTAATTAATAGTCTTGTTCTCCTTGTCATGCTAAGAAATCTAACTTATTTTAAAGGAAAAAAAAAACAAAAGAAAATTATCATCGGAGGAAAGCTTTTAAATTGCCTTTGTAATCATACGTTGCAAAAAGTTAGATTTCACAGCGAAAAATTTTGGAACTAGCAGCACTGGTTGGGACTGTAGCCAGGGCAACAACAAAACTCAGACAAACAGCTGATTAAGCAGAAGCAGCAGCCATCGTAAACGACGACCTCCATACCTCCCACTCATACCCACTGACTGTAATAGCATTGTCAGCCCCTTAACACAAGTACACGCTTGTGTGCATGTGTGTGTATACCAAGACGGCGTTATGACAAGTGAAATTAAAATGTTAATGTCCACTTTTTGTTACTGATCAGCATGTTCTAGTTGTTGTTGTTGTCGTATTCTGCTACGCTTTACAGAACCTCTGCACATGTATGAATGTATGCGTGTGTATGCGATCAGACTTACACGTGTGTGTGCTCTGCTATGTGGATTCATTTTATTGGTGCTTAAGTATCGTATGATAATCCATTGTTGTTGTGCTTTTCCCGCGCGCACCAATAAACACACACACTCGCACACATACATGCATATTTTTAGTTGCTGCGTTGCCAACTAGCACCCAAATAGTAGCAAAGACCACCAAACTAATAAAGGTCGGCAAGGTAGATATATACATTTAGTTCACACCGGTTATTGAGTACACTTTCGCATACATAAGCGATTCAAAAGATATAGTGGCAACAATACGGTTATTTGTAATGAAAGAGTAGAGACGATAGCGATAGAAAAAGTGCAAATGATTGATAAAAAAAATTATGTGTTCAATTTGGCACACATTCATACATTTTAAGGCCACAAAAGTTATTTAAGGATTGTCTATATATATATATATATATATCGCACACATTTCATTAAAAAGGCACAACTCAATATTTAGTTTTCAAATAGCTGTCAGCACAAAAAAAAAAAACATAATAAATAAAAAAAAAATTAAAAAGTTTTGTTGCTTATTTCGGTTGCTGCTGTATTAAAGAAATAAATATTTCAGTATAAATTGTTTAAAGAATTAAAATATTTTGTTAGCGCCTTTTGAAATAATCCACACTTTTTAATTATGTCAAAAAGATCGATGTTTTTTTTTAAATTTTTTTTTATTTGTTGATTTGTGCCATTTTTTTGTTGTTGTTATAAACAAGTGCGATATAGGGCATCTGTTCGTCGGGCACATTTTGTTTTTATTTAATTTATTGAAAATCGGTATTGATCATTTAGTAGCTGCTTGAGGCCATACAAAAAATCGGTTAAATGTCACAACACAACAAAAAGGACACAGTCAGCCATGCGAGTAGCACACGCCAGCGCAAGCAGCAGCAGCAGGACGAAGGCAACATCAACACCAACAGCAAAAGCAGCACCAACAACAGCAGCACCGGCAGCAACAAGAGCCAAAAAAAACTGTCACCCAATGGTAGCGCTACCAAGGGCAACAGCAGCAACAGCAACACCTCATTTAGCAACAGCAATAGCAGCAGCAGCAGCAGCAGCAGCAACATCAACAAATTGCAGACACACACGAAGCCCAACAGCGGCGGCAGCCATAGAATGCAGTTAAGCAAAAAGGATAAACAGCAAAAGGACAAAGAGCGCATCGAGCGTGCACAGCTCGTACTCTGGCGTCGACCGATGCAAACGTCCAAATATTGTGCACTCGAACTGATTGCACTGCTGCGCTCATGGAGCAGCAGGTGAGGCAACAACCACTACAACTACAGATCATAATCCACAATCGACAGCAACATTTATAATTTCCCAATCGGTCTCTTTCAGTTTACTGAAGCAACGCAGCATGCTGGCTGTTTTAATAGTAATAGGTATTGTATTTAGCATAATTTACAAAATTGATGGACCCCATCAGCTGATCATCGAGCTGGTGCGTCGCAACACCTGGTTCTTTGTCTACTGGCTCGGACTCGGCGTCCTCTCATCTGTTGGCCTCGGAACCGGGCTGCATACGTTTCTATTGTATCTGGGACCGCATATAGCCAGTGTCACACTCGCCGGCTACGAGTGCAATTCACTTCAATTTCCACAGCCGCCCTACCCCGACGAGTGAGTGAATAATCTCTAAATCAAATCTCGATAATCACAGTCACATTACAGTGGTCGCTCGCTAATTGTCATTAGCAGTCCAAAAATTGAAATGTGTATGATATATGAGCTTTTGGGGAATGCGAATTAACTCTGGACCCGTAACGCATTCCAATTTGCGAGCGATCACTGCACGAGCATAACTTCTGTACTCTCTATTATATACAGTGAGGGACAGCTCAAGTCAACCATGGTTAAAGAAAAAACGTAATTGCCTGCCATAAGCGAATTATTTATTATTTTTCAAAAACTCCAAAGACCGATGGTAGGTACATATATTAACCACCAAAATTAATATATGACCCCAATACACTGGGGTTTCCCCACCTGCTAGGTAGGATTATGTAAAAAAGTAGCCTCTTTTGAGGGAAAATTTTATTTGGAGCAGGTACATTGTGGACACCTGGGTGCCATAAAACCCGCATTTTTTACCTAAAGTTGAGTATTTTCGGTACAAATAGACTAATCCTTCTTAGTCAGTTTAGTTTTATCCTGCAACTCGGGTGCAATAAGCCAACAAGCACTATGGACAAACAGACTACCATTGCACAAGGGAAACTCATCCTGGAACACCACAAAAAAATGGGGAAATAGTGCTGTGTGGAAACTGTGCGCAGGTTTCTGCGCAAACATGACTTTAATGGCCAAGTACCACAGAAGAAGCCCCTTATAAGCGCAAAACATAAAGGGACTTGGAAGACGTTCGCCAAAAACCACTTGGAACACAGTCATATTTGCAGATGAGTCCAAATTCAAAATTTTTGACTCAGACGGATGGAATTATGTGTGGCGACAGACCAATACTGAGCTGAATCCCAAAGCTTATGGCAGGCAATTACGGTTTTTCTTTCACCCTGCTCGACTTGAGCTGTCCCCCACTGTATATGTGTGTAATGTGTTAACTATTGTGTACAGCATCATCTGTCCGGAGGAGCCGTATTTGAAGCGCATGCCGAACATCTGGTCGATCATGTCAAAGGTGCGTCTGGAGGCGTTCCTTTGGGGCGCTGGCACCGCCCTCGGTGAACTGCCGCCGTATTTTATGGCCAAGGCGGCACGTTTGTCCGGCTACGATCCGGACGATGCCGAGGAGTTGGCCGAGTTTGAGGCACTCAATGCCAAGCGGCATCAGAAGAACCTCAGCCTGATGGACAAGGGCAAGCTGTTCATGGAGCGCGTCGTCGAGCGTGTCGGCTTCTTTGGCATATTGGCCTGTGCAAGCGTATGTCCCTTTTCATCTTTTCCTGTAGAGATCATCGCGATCTCTGCAAGAGTTTTTGTTTTTGAATCCGTATTCTAATTGAAAATTGTCCGCACAGATTCCCAATCCTCTGTTCGATTTGGCGGGCATCACTTGCGGACATTTCTTGGTGCCATTCTGGACGTTCTTTGGCGCCACGCTAATTGGCAAGGCGATCATCAAGATGCACATACAGAAGGTCTTTGTGATCATTGCGTTCAATGAGACGCTCATCGAGCGCGCCGTCGATCTGCTCGCAAAGGTGCCGGTCTTTGGCCGGAAGTTGCAGCAACCGTTTAAAGCATTCCTCGAGAATCAGAAGCAGCGATTGCATCGACAGCAGCGCGGACGCACTGCCAATGCTGGCGCTGGTGCCGATTCCGGCAACCTAATCTCCAAGATCTTTGAGACCTTCGTCATTGGCATGGTCTGCTATTTCGTTGTCTCTATTGTCAATTCGCTCGCACAGAGCTATCACAAGCGGCTGCACAAGAAGCACCGCAATGTGGCAATGCAGGCACCTGCCACGCCCACAGTCAGCGGCGGCATGAAGAAGCATAACAAGCAGAAGGTGCTGCGCGATTAGGCATCAACTGCCACGCCTACTTGCAAAATTCCTTCACGATTTTTTTTTTAGTTTTTTGCTTTGTTTGTGTCAAAATTTTAGTGCAATTTTCATTTTTTTTTTATTTTGAATTCTGAATTGAGTCGAGTTGTGGTACGACAAAGAAGAACGTTGCAGTCGGGCGTAACCGACTGCGAAATACTTTGATACCAGAAGTAATACCAGCGGATAACAAGTAGCAAGGAACAGGGTGAGTGTACCCAAAAAAATACAGTCCAAGTTAGCCTCTCAAATTGCCGTTCCTTGGAGCAGGTTACCAGCATGTTGGTGATCCAAATTTGGTGTTGTATCTTTCAAATTGTGGCTACGATCGGTTCTTATAGGCGGGTACCAGTAAGATATCTACCAAAATCGAAAAAATTGGGGAAAAATATAGCCATTTACAATTTTTAGGGGCGGATACCTTGGGTATCAAAGTATAAAAGTAAAAAATACAAATAGATTTTGTACATGTTTGTGCTAGCGATTGAAAGAGTAAAAAGAGAGAGGGAGGGAGAGAGTGAGTGCGTGAGTGAGAGAGTGAGAGAGTGAGTGAGTGAGAGAGAGATAGCTATAGTGCTATGCTTGGAATGGCCGTAGTGGAAACCTAGAATAGACTAGTTAAAAAACGTAAAATTAATATATAAAATACGATAAGAAAAAAAAATCAACTGAAACCTTATATACACCATTCAGTTGAGCTCATCTTATACTATTATTATTATTATTATTATTGTTTTATTTTTGTTTGTTGCACCCTTGATTATATAATTTATTTGATATATTTTGCGTTGCTAGTATATGAGATAATGCAATAATAAAAAAACGCAATTTGTTGTGTAGTAGAAATTCGCTTTAAGATAAACAAAGACATTGATAATAGAAAACAACTGAAAAAAACATAAAACAAAAAACAAACACTAAATGCTGAAAAATAAACGGAATTACGAATATATATAAATATAAAGCAAACACTTTTTGAAATGGCCCGAAAAATGATGGATGATGACCCAAAAACCTAAATCAAACACAAAAGTATTTATTTTGCGAGCATGAATGGGCTCGCATTACCGCCATATTTACAATTGTTATTTATAGATCTACTCCCTCCAAATATGATTTGTATATATCATATAATATATATTGAAAATCAAAAAAAATTTGGCTTGGAGAACTGCAGTCAGTGCACAAACTAATGCAATCAGAACTGAAACCATATCAGAGTTCGGAGGCAACTCAATTGTGGCTGAAAGTGGACGGGCCTATCACGGTCCAAACTGATTAAGGATAAGAAAAGCTTCAGATGCTGACAGTTTGTCCGAAGGACAATTGCCTCTGACGCTGCTGGCGTCGCCACTTGTCATTTAATTTTTTTATTTTTTTATTTATTGTTATGCCGACTGTGACTGTGGCAAGAATGCGTTGCGAATGCTAAATTGAAAAGACGCAACAACAACTAACAACAGCAGTGTCAACACGAAGACGACAGCAAAGTGGTAGGTGGACGCAAGTTGGTGGTCAACAAGCGTAGTGGACGTGCCAAATGTCTCTCTGTGTGTGTGCAACAAAACTTTGGCACGTGCGTTAAATATCTTCATTTAGCTGTCAGCATTTATTTAAAATGAACGTACACACACACACACACACACGCACACATGTCAAATGTCAAAGGATAATGTATGGTGTGATGCCACAAAAGCGCATACAGGTTTCCCTTTGTTGTCAGTTGTCAGTCGAGTGTTGGGTGTTGGCCATTGTAAGCGCCGCGCATAAATTCCGTTTAAATGCAGAGAAGGCGCGCACTGGCCACACCCAGACAGTGTTGACACGGCTCGTTTCCTTTTTGCCCGCCAAATCTAGCTGGTTTTTTAAAGCGTTCATTAACTGATTTTAATTACTTTTTTTTTGTTGTTGTTCTTAGCAAATTGAGTTGCAACTGCCAAACATGAACTAAAACTGTAAAAATTCCAAAATACCAAGTAGAACAAATTTATTGTTTTCAGCTTTTTTCACGTTTAGCTGCGTGCAACACTATTCAGGCCAACGACTGTGGTTGCTACGTGTTTGGCAAGGCAACTGTTGACGCTTTTTTACAATAACAATAACAACAACAACAACTACAAACTACGAACTAAGTCCTCAGCCCCAATCCACCCGTTAACCAACAGCCAGCAGTCAACAAAGTTGGCATTTTAGTCCACGCTCAAAAGTATGCAATGAAAGTGTGTGGAATATGTGGATACTAGCGGCAGAGCGGGACACAGACAGTAAGAGAGATAGAGCGAGTGAGGGAGAGGTAGACAGTCGCTCAAGTGCCGTTGCCCAAACGGGACTTTGAATTGGACGCGGCGTGTGCAAATATGCGCTAAACTGGGGGCTGGGGAACTGAAGATGTTTGCTGAATGGCGGCCCAAAGCAACCCCCAACTCAGCCTCAACTTGCCCCTAACAGCAGACCCCTTTACATGTATTGTGTTTCACTTGGAGCTGGCCAACTAGACTGGTCCTGTTGTAAATGCCAATCGTGTGTTATCGGCCTGTATACGATATGTTTGTGTTATCGATCTGCACACATCACATTTATACACAAACACATAAAAAAAACACAAAATAAATTTACAGTTACGAAAGCAAAATATATTTTAAAATGCATTCGATTTTTTACAGTAATTGCAGGCTGTTGCTAATATTTCGAATTTTAACAAATAATAAATTAAATTAAGTTAAGTAATATGAAATATCCGATTTAAATGTTTTGCTAATAATATGAATTAAAGTAGAAAAACCTTGCAATTGGCTTTGCAGTGGCAACAATCGATGTTTCACACTTCTTGCCGATAGTTTGTGCCGGCAATTGGGCACATCGCTGGCGGCCGTTGCGGCCAGCGAGCGAATGGGGCAACTGGCAATTGTGGCTGCAGCATAGCCATAGACGCATACCAGCTGCGTGCGCATTTAGACGTGTTTTCACATTTATTTCTTGTTACTTGTGCTGTTGGTGTTGCTGTTGTTTTTGTGTTGTTGTTGTTGTTGTCGTTGTCGCTTGCATGCATTGCATGCGGCAAGACCACAGTTCGAATAAACAAAAACAAGGATTTTAACAAAAGCGCGCCTGCTGGCAGGCAACGTTTTTTTTTGTTGTGTTTTTTGTGTTTTTTTTTTTTATTAATATTATTTTATTTTTTTTTTTGATATATTGTGAGCTTGTTGTTGCTTGCAAACATTGATGTTTGGATAAAAATGTTGCAAACATAGAGATAATGTGCGAAAATGGATTTCGCGAATCGCAATAATACGGCCAACAAATTTGTCTGTCCCAGCGACAGGCAGCTCGCCCTGCGTGCCAAGTAAGTACAAAAAGGAGCAAACAAAAAAAAAAAAAACAAAAACTAAATTTTCAATGCAACAATTGGCTCAAAGTCTATTAGCCTGCGACTGTGTGTGTGTGTGTGAGTGTGTGTGTGTGAAAGTTAAACAATAGCGTTAACATTGACTCAACTTAAACAATGTGTGAGCTGTGCGCGTCATAATCAGAAACTGGCTACTCTTCGCGTTGTTGTTGTTGTTGTTGTTGCTGTTGTTGCTTGTGCTGATAAGGCGGCGCGCAACAGTTAGCGCTAAGCTAAAAACAACAACAAATAACAAGAACAATGCCAACTGTCGCGTATGTGTCGCCCAAAGCTTTAGTTATAATTTAATTAACTTTGACTGCGTCAGTCCTTGCTGTCTCTGCTTTGTATACATACATATATGCATAGACAAGTGTGTGTGTGTGTGTGTGTGTGTGTGCGAGTGTGATTAGCTTAATCAAACATCCACATACTCAGGAAATGAGCGAGCGAGCTACAGTGGTCGCCTGCTAAACTGAACGCTTCATTTGGCGATTGATCGCTCGAAAATTGGAACTTTCCATCAAATTCGAATTCGAATTCGAATTCGAATGGGCTAATTATGATAGTATAGTATTTAAAATTAGCAAAAGCATACTTCATTTAATGTAGTCTCTTTTTCAGAACACTGAAATTTCAAATTTCTGCAAATCCTTTTTTCATCTTCCAAAAAATATGATTTTCAACACAATTGCCAAATTCGTCAGGACCTAAAATAAAATCCAAAATAATAATAACAATAATAAATTTAAGGATTTTCGAACTGCTGAAAAACGTGATTATTCGCAAAAAAAATGCCGACCACTGTAATGGGTGTCTGTGTGTGTGTGTGAGTGTGTGAGTGACCCTGGAAGTGCCGGGAGCTGTCAAGGACCCAGGCAAAGCACACATGATGTCCTTCGTCCGCGCCGTCTAATCATAATTGCTGGCATGCCGCTCGCTGAGCCGCTGACAGATTAATTAAATTTTAATAATGCTCCAATTTTTTTTTATTCCTTTTTTTTTTTGACATATTTAGACGGAAAACGACAAGAAAAAAAAATAAAAATATTTTTGCTTATTTATTGCAATTGACGGCGACTGACTGACTGATTGGGTGTGGGGGAGAGAGAGAGAGAGAGAGAGCTGGGGAGGGGTGCTGATACAATACACACATACACACACACACACACACACACACACAGAGACACAAGCAAAAGCTAGTAGCATATGCTTGTAACAAAGTGGAAAACGTGTAGCATACTGCGAGGCGCAATCCCAGCTGACTGCGAATTGAGGCTTAACGCAGCATTAAATACAAGTACCCACACATACAGACACACACACACCAACACACACACACCAACACACTTAGAGTGAGAGGCTCGCACATTTTATGCAAAATGCCGCATCCCCAAAGCACACACGCACAGCGTGCGGCACAGCGGCTGGCAGCTGTGTGGCAGCAACAGCATTTTCAAAGTGCTCAATTTACACTTCCGTTCGCTCGCATTTTTTCCTTTTTTTACATATATATTATATATACATACATATATAAAAAAGGAAACGAAAATAGCGGCAGCAACAGCAGCAGCAGCAGCTACAGCAGCAGCAGCATAGAAACATTGCGGCTGTGCGTGACGCATGCACGCTGGACATCCAATATTAACAGTTGGTTGGGCGTGGCTTGAGAGGTGGGCGGTGTGTGTGTGTGTGTGTGTGGGGAGGGAGGGGGGGGTCTGTCTCTGCTGGCACTGGCGTGTACTTGAAATTCTAATTGCAACACAGCGCAGTGGCAGCTCTGAAGGCCCCCAAGCTGTCAAACGGAAACGCCGCAAAGAATTGCATTTAAATTGGCTGGCAACGTTTTGTGGACCTTGCAACTCAATCTGTTGCGCCACGCATTGTGTGTTGTTTTTGCCAGCAACCATTTCTTATAACTGTAATTCGATTTTGATGTTCTTATCTTGCAACTATAATTTCCAATTGACAATTTCAATTGGTTGCGTGCCACTCATCGTTAGCTAGTTTTCTGAGTTTGGTTTGGGGTTTTGCAGAGTTAACACAGTTAACAGTTAACACAGTTAACACAGTTAACACAGTTAACACAGTTAACACAGTTGGCTAAGTGCTGTGCTGTGTTTTCGAGGAGTTAACTGTTTTTTACACATTTGTTAAGTGCTTTTCACAGTTTATTTGTTGCAAGTTGGCAATCGACACGTGAAATTTACTTCATTTGCGAATAACAATGGCAACAACAACAACAACAACAATAGCAGTTGAGGCCTAAACTGAGGCCGGAAGTGCTCAAGGCAACGGGCGACGCTCGAGCGAGGCTACAGTGCACATTCGCTATAATGAACTGAGTCAATGCTATTGATGATGCTGTCAGCAAAGTTGAACAAGTTTTGCTTAGTTTTGTTAATTAACAAAAAAAACAAAGGCAGTTCAATTGAATGTGTGTGTGTGTGTGTGTGTGTGAGTGTGTGTGTGTGTGTGTGTGTGTGTGTGTGTTACATTCAAATAGCTTTTGCATGTCAATAAACCCGGGGGCAAGGCAACCAGGGACACGAACACAAACAGCAAGCGTAACATAAACATTCAACAAGCACGTTGCACGCTAAACTGTTCAAGTGTGCGTGTGTGTTGCGTGTGTGTTGCGTGTGTGTTTAGGGTGTCAAAGTTGAACATGGGCTGGACTTGATTTGTACAGCTTCAAAAGTTGAGTTTATGCGTGCCACAAACTGATTATCATCGCGAACAATTGCAGCTACAAATGGTTTAAGCCTTAATTCTTCTCAACAATATGCAATTTTATTATTTATTAATTATTACAGTTATTATTTTGTTAAATCTAGTATATATATATCTATATAAACTAGTTTACAGTTAAGGTGCAACTTCTATTAACTGCTTCGCCCTAGTTTACATAAATACATATTTGCTTTCGTGCACGTCTGTATGTGTGTGTGTGTGCGGCTGTGTGTGTGTGTGCGGGTGTGTGTGTGTGAGTGCCCCTATAGCTGTTGCGTTTTAAATGCCACGTGTAAGTGATTCCAAAGTGGCTATAAAACGCGCAAGCCCGGTCCT
This sequence comes from Drosophila kokeensis, assembly GCA_035042145.1. Lineage (NCBI taxonomy): Eukaryota > Metazoa > Arthropoda > Insecta > Diptera > Drosophilidae > Drosophila > Drosophila kokeensis. The sequence continues at coordinate 953,371 of JAWNLT010000259.1, forward strand.
AATCCCGGTCTGACCCTGAGCCCCGACGCCGTTGCGTCTTAATTAACTTTGAACTTGACATTTTGGCCCTGGAACTGAGGCAGAGGCTATGCCCCAACAACAACAACAATAACAGCCACTCACAACAAACACAACAACAACCACTCTCAACAACCACAACAACAGCAGCAACAGCAACAGAAGCAGCAGCAACCACAGCGACAGCAACATGAATACCGCATTAGGTAGCCCAGCACTAATTACGCTCACTCGGCAAACACCGACCCACACACACACACACACACACACACACACACACACATACATACTTACACACACACTCACTCACAAACACCCGACCAGGCAGACACCCTTCAGTTATGAAAATAACAATCGAATTTCGGTGTCTCAAAATGTCGAGTTTTTTATCTCGGCAAAAATTGATTTTTGTCTGATTAAAATATGATTGCCTCAATTTGTGCTTCAATTAAGAAAAAAACATGTTTCGATTTGAAGAATATTTAATATTTAATATTGAATTGAGTTTTGGATAAATGATTTCAAAATTTCGCAGAACTTGAATATTTTTAGGCGCAGTTTGTGTTTGTTTAAACATTCAAATAATCAACATTCCCAGAATCAACATTCCCAGAAAAGTACGCGCAAATATACCCGCTTAATGGTTTATGGGTTTATAGGGTATATATATATATATTTATATATGTATATATATATTTGCATAGTTGGTAATTATTCACGCACTAACAGCTTGCTTACTTAACTTTGCAGATTGAAAGCCGGCTGGAGCAGCTCGAAGACCAACGAACCCTTGCGGCCTGATGAGCAGGAGGCCATCATCTCGGTCATACGGCGCAATGAGGAGATCGAGGTAGCGGAGCGCCAACGGGTTGGCCGACTTGTCGAGCGTGTGGAGAAGATCAAGCTGCATGCGGTCGAGCGTGGCCCAAACTGTTGCCGACTGTGCGGCGATGCCTTTGGACTGCTGCGGCCGCAGCGCATCCTATGCGAGGATTGCCGCAAGTCTGTCTGCGCCAAGTGCAGCGTCGATATCAACATACGGTATCACAACAGCGAGAGGACGCGCGAGATTTGGCTGTGCCGCATCTGCTCGGAGACGCGCGAGATGTGGAAGAAGTCGGGCGCCTGGTTCTTCAAGGGGCTGCCCAACTATGATATGCCGCGCAGTGCCAGTGCCACGCCCACATCGACGCCAGTGAGCGTCGGCCGGGCCGTACAGAGCTGCCACGGCACGCCGTTACGTGCCGCACGCATCAAGAAGCTAACCATTCGTGTCAACGAAGACACCAGCAGCAGTGGCAGCAACAGCAGCCATTCCGGCGGCAGCGCCCATTCCGAGCCGGAGGATGAGATCGATGGTGTGACGGGTAAAATGCCATCAGCAACATCGCCGGCTCAACAACAACAACACCAGCAACAGCAACAGCAACAACAACAACGACTGCAGCGTGATGAGAGTTTCCGTTTGCGTGCCTACGGCTCCATACGCAGCTTCATCGACGGCGGCGAACGGAAGCTGTCCAACTCGTTCTTTTTTGGTCGCCCACCGACGACGACGACGACAACGACGACGCCGAGGCATTCACAGTGCCTGGATAACTATGACACCGTTAGCATCTCAAATGCATCCACCGTCGCCCAGCTGCGACGCGAGAGCAGCTTTCTGTTGCGTCGCAGCTCGGTCAGCTCATCGTGGTCGTTCAGCGATAGCTCCGGCTCCGGCAACTCGGCCACACAACAGCAACAAAAACAAGAACAGCAGCAGCAGCAACAACAACAACAACAACAACAACAGCAGCAGCAGCAGCAACAACAACACTGCCGTGATCCGCTGCTGGGCTGGCTGGAGATTGTGATTAGCTATCGGGAGGGCTACCATAGTCTGGATTGCACAATGGTGCGCGCCCGCGATCTGCCCGCCATGGATGCAGCCGGCCTGGCCGATCCCTATTGCAAGCTCAATATCGTAACGCCCGAGGGACACACAAAATATACGCGTTGGCAGCGCACCAAAACGGTGCACAAGACCCGCAATCCAGACTTTAATGAGACGCTACAATTTGTGGGTGTTGAGCCCGAGGAGCTGGGCAACTCGCTGCTCTATGTGGCGCTATTCGATGATGATAAGTATGGTCATGATTTTCTCGGCGCCGCCAAGGTTTGCCTCTCCACAGTAAGTCGCAGTTGATTGCCCAAGTCTCTCTCGCTGAGATTTACGCTCAGCACAATCAATTCATACACAAAAGGGGGTTCAAAGGGGGAAGGGGATATACACTGAACTGGACACACCTTAAATGATAATCGCCAGTTTTGCAAGTGTTTCATTTGTGCCTTAATCTTCTGCAGGTGCACAGCACGGCACAGTATCGGATCTCGGTGCCACTGGGCGTGGAGGATCAGTACAGCAGCGAGGCGGAACTGGCGCAGAGTTGGCCCAATGGCAAGATACTCATCTCGCTGTGCTACAATACGAAGCGACGAGCGCTGGTGGTGAACGTGAAGCAGTGCATTAATCTGCTGGCAATGGACAACAACGGCAGCTCCGATCCATTTGTTAAGCTGTAAGTGAAACGGATGGATCATTGCTCCTCCACCACACCATTTCATGTGCTTACTTTCTGCTTATAGACAATTAAGGCCGGATGCGCACAAGAATAAGAAGCACAAGACGAGCGTCAAATGGCGCACCCTGAATCCCGTTTACAACGAGGAGTTCTATTTTGAGGCCAGTCCGCACGATCTGAACAAGGAGATGCTCATCTTGACCGTGTGGGACAAGGATCTGGGCAAGAGCAACGATTTCCTTGGCAGCCTGCAGCTGGGCGCCCAAAGCAAAGGGGATCGTCTCCAGCAGTGGCTCGACTGCATCCGTTTGCCCGATCATTTCCACGAGAAGTGGCATTGCCTCGCCCCCGAAAATCCGACGCATTAACCTCTCTCCCAGCTTATGCCAGCTTTAGTTTCATACATATACACACACACATACATAAATATTTATATACATATATACATATACATATACATATACATATAAATCATATAAACATATATTTTTGATATGCCTGCATGCAATTGTGTGTGTGCAGAGGCGTGTGTAGTTGTGTGTTAACCAACGATTACGTTTCTCAACCCACCGCTTGGCCCACATAACCTCAATTTGCTAGGTAACATAACCTCACTTTGCTTAACTCTCCCTGCCACAGCCATACACACCCACACACACACACACACGCACAGCAGCACACACACACTGTATATAGCTTATGTTTAAGTGTCCTTAGAAAGGGTTTATCAGCATACGGCAAAAATTGGTTATTTTTACTTATTTTTTCATTTCTTTTTTCTCATTTTTCTACTTCAATAATAATATTAATAATAATAATAATAACATTTAAAGGCCACAAACAAAAAGTCCACAAAAGTAGCAAAGAAAAATACAAAAAACAGAAAACAGAAAACAAAAATTAAATTGAAAAATGAATATTTTTGATTCGTATTATTATTATTGTATTTATTCGAAGAGCACTCTATATTTATAATACCGTTATATTAACCAAAAAACAAAAAAAAAAACAAACAAACAATTTATTAGTCAAGCATTTGTCGAATGCAATTTATTTATATATATATGTATATATACATTTATATATGTATATGTACAAATAAATCAAGAATCAAAATTATGAATATGAAAAAAAAAAAATTGATTTTGATTTGGGAAAATGAATGTTTTTTTGCGGTTTTAACAATTTTTACATTTGGCATTCGTCGTATACATTTTATTCAATATACCAAGAATCAATATTATATAGATATATATATATATATATATATATGAGATTACAAAGATAAAATAATTTCTGGTTGGCAACAAACAAAAAAAAAATCGCTTAAAGTTTGGCATTTGTCGAATACTTTTTATTTGTATATATGTATATCTACATATACATATATATATATATATAAGTATGTATATGTATAAACAAATCAAGAATCAGGTGTATAAATATTAGGAAATCATTTGTGGGGAATGAAAGTGGCTTCAAAATTCTGAATACGTTTCGAAAATAATTTCAAGTTATTTTCTTGCAAGTGTACAATTTTAGTTTGGCAAATATAGCATATATATATATATATATATATACTATGTATGTGTGTGTGTGTGTGTGTGTGTGTAAGTACATTGAGTGTATCTAGTGTTACACATTAGGTGTGGGTGCCGCTAGTTATTGCACGTAGACTCCTTTAGCTTTGAATAGATTCGACAAATAGTTTTGACAGTGCTGAGAAGGTGCTGCTGTTGCATCAACAGATTGATCTTAAGAACTAAATAAAACGTGGAAAAGGTAGGATCGCATCCAGCGCAAACAGGTCACGGGGTCACATGTGCCGCTTAGCGTTCAAATCGTTTCCCGTTGGATAAACAACAAATTGAATACGGGAATGCGACTGATCATGCTGATGTTGCCGTCGATGCTGCTGCTGCTGTTGATGATGTTGCTGCTGCTGCTGCTGATGATGCTGCTGCTGTTGTTGTTGTTGTTGGTATGGTGTGGATTGATGTTGCCGCCGCTGCTGTTGCTGGCCAACCGCGCTGGCAGCTGACGGCGCTGCAGCGCTAGTTGTATGTTAGAAGAGACGCTTCTCATAGCTGAACAGGCCGTGCACGTTGCCCTCCTGCTGGGCCGAGTGGGTGCGCTTCATGAAGCGCAACTCTCCGTTGTAGATCATCGTTCTGCAAATCCAAAATGAAGCAAATCAAATTAGTTGTTCCATTAATCAGATATATAAGACATATCGTGAAACAAGAAGGAATGCTCGACACTGATACTCTGATACTCCAGTTGTTAAATGGTATTGAGTATATACATATACTATATATATATTGTTATTATTACAAATTGGGAAACCATCACGGCGACCTATAAAGTCTATTGTGCCCCCCTTCAGAGCCTGTAGCTCCTCCCTCCATCAAGCCCAGCTGCTGCACGTATACTAGAATCTTCTATGTCCCGAGGATGCTGCATCATTTCCTAGTTAAGACTGGTCTGTGCCTTGAGGATTCCTCGTTGCTGCCACAAAACCTGCATACATCGCTGCTGGAGGTGTCCTCTCAATAGGCAGGAGTTGAGCATCCTTGGCCTGTTCTTCCCCATGCATATTATTTTCCTTAAATCGTTTTTGCTTATAGCCACCTAAAAGACTTCCAACTTGTCGCTGCCCAGCTTCGTATGTATAACTATCGGACCACTATATATATATATATATTTGCTTACTTGATCAATAATAGCTTAGGTATAAGAAATTCCTTTGATTGATTAGGATTCGCTGGTTGACTCACCGGAGCTTATTCACCGAATTGGCGCCAATGTCCTGGCAGCTGTGCTGCAGTCCGCACTCCAAATAGGGCAGATAGCGCAATACGGATCCCTTGTCGACAATGCTGCCGCTGACACCCTGGGCGACCTTCATTTTGTCCATCTCATTGTGATAGTAGCGGGACATGGCGGCGCCCTTGGCATCGCCACGCTCCATTGCCTCCAATGAGCCCATGCCGCGATATTTCTTCAAGCGTACACCATCCGAAAAGAAATACTCACCGGGCGCCTCCGATGTGCCCGCTAGAAGGGAGCCCATCATCACAGCGCTGGCGCCCAGCGCCAGTGCCTTCACAATGTGTCCAATCGATTGGATGCCACCATCGGCAATAACCGGCACACCGAACTGTTTGGCAAACGTGGACACCTGATAGACGGCCGTTGCCTGGGGACAGCCGCAGGCCATCACCTCCTGTGTGATGCAAATGGAGCCGGAGCCCATGCCCACGCGCAGACCATCCACGCCCGCATCGATGAGATTCTTGGCCTGGGCGCGTGTCACAACTGCCGCACGAGATCGAGTCCAACGAGAGCAAGCAATGTGTGTGTGTGTGTGTGTTAGTACAACTTGGGGATAAAAGCATGCCATGATTGACAATAATAGTTCCAAATCAAGAATATATATATATAGTCTCGAAAATATTTCGAGTTCGAAATTATTCACATTGAAGGAAATTGACAACTCAATAAATGATTTTTGTGGCACACAGATACGGATACGGATACAGATATATATATATATATACATATATATTGGGAACTATTATTGCGATATGTTGCTATGTTTGAGGTTAGTTACCATTGCCGCCAATGACCTGCAGATCGGGATACGTCTCTTTGATGAACTTGATCATCTCGACCTGGTAAATGGAATTGCCCTGCGATGAGTCCAATATGATGACATCGACACCGTTCGCGACGAGCAGATGGAGCCGGGCCTTGTCCTCGCTACGTGTACCGATTGCTGCGCCGACAAGCAGCTGCTTATTGGAATCCTTTGATGCATTTGGATAGGAGCGTGCCTTCTTCAGATCGGTGCGCGCTATCATTGCGACCAGTTCGCCATCCTGATTGACAATCGGCAGCTTGCCCTTCTTGCTCTTCTCCAGTATGGCGTTCGCCATCGGCAGCGTGATCCCATTGGGTGCGGTTATCAACTGGGTGGTCATGATGTCCGCCAGCAGTATCTCCGGCTGGTGTTCACGAAAATCGATGTCACGCGACGTGACCATGCCGAGCAGCTTGCCACCGAGCTTGCCATTCTCTGTGACCGGATAACCGGTGAAGCCGTTCTTCCGCCGTGCCTCGAGCACATCGCCAACGGTATTTGACGGCGACATCACCGACGGATCACGCATAAAGCCATGTTTGTATTTCTTAACCTTGTGCACCTCCAACGCTTGATACTCCGGCGTGCAGTTGTGATGGATGATCCCAATGCCACCACACAGCTGCGCGTGGATCCCATCGATTTTTTTTGTATTATTATTATTATTATCGTTCGTCCGGGGGCGGCGTGGGAGAGGAAATAATTATTGTAGCGATTATAGAGGCGCATAAGAGTGTTCAATTACAACCACAACTGGAGCGGCAGCGATACCAAACAAAATCAATATCAAAACATCAATCAATCAATATTATCTATATATATATACTATATATATATATAGTGGAGCACCAAGGCTGGCGATGTGCATCGATCGGCAATTTGTTGCGTGTTAATCGTTATCGTTATCGTAATCGTTTATCGGTTGTCCGTTCTCGCTTAGCTACACTCGAACGGCTAATTTTGACATAGCTTTATTGTTAATATGACATTTACAGCATGAAAAGCATGTACATATATTATATATATACATATATATATATGTATATATCTTATATATATGTATATATATAAATTGACAAACAGACGATCGAACAGACGAAGGAACTGCATCGATTTTTAACACTTAACCGGAATCTATATCCGCGCCTCGCATATCAGGTATTTCAAATCTAAATCTACCCATAAATTAATGATAATGATATCCAAGATATATATATATATATACTTGTCTATATATATGCATGATATGGTAGTTAGATCTAGGTGCATTTAACTAGGCCAACTTGTTAGGCAAAAATGTATTTTTTATACAGCAACTCAGCTTTCGACTGATTGTTCCTATGTGCAGCTATATGATATAGTGATTCGATCTGATCGTCTTCGACTGCCTGTTTCATTAAGATAGCTACAAAAGTGAGCGACAATTTTGCATAGAAAACCAGACGATGCTGATCAAGAATATATACATATATATATATTATCGGAGTTATCTACTTGAAAATATTTAAATACGCTCTACAAGAGTATTCAGAGACTATATCAGCTAAGATATCTTATTGAGAACAATTCTATTTTTCACATACAAGTAATTTGATAATATTTCGATTAAGATTTCGCCGATTGCTTTGAAGGGTTTCCGATTAAGGTTAAAAAAAAAAACCGCAAAAAACAGACAGAAAACAACCAAATTTAGCAGTTGACATTTGACAGAGTTGATGATGATAATGATGATGATGATGATGATGATGATGTTGTTGGCTGGTTGGTTTGATTTGGTTTGGTTAGATTGTTCAGTTTTATGATACTTACCGCCATGGCTATGGCCATCTCGGATTCGGTTACGGTATCCATGGGCGAACTGACGAGCGGAGCACGCAACGAGATGCGTCTGGTTAGCGGCGAGCTGAGATCGACTTCCTCGGCGGCAAAGTTGATGAAGCCGGGCAATATGAGGAAATCGCTAATGTGGCAAGAAGCGGGTTGGTAACATGAGAACAATAATGTGTGCCATATGTAAAGGGAGGTGGGGTAAATATACACACGAGTGTGAAAGAGAGAGAGAGGGGAGTATGCAAATGTTGCTGAATTGAATGAGTAAATTTACTTTAATATATATATATATAATTACAAAACATATATAAAATAATGCATTTAAAGATTTGATTCACCTGCAAAGCTAATAATAAATATGAAATGAATTTCATTCTGCGTTATGCAATCAGCAATAAAAATGCAAATACAAAATTGCAAAATCTTGATTAAAAAATTGCACTCAAAATTGCAAGCTCAAATTAAGATTAGGAAACTATGGTGAAGAGTGTGGGCGGAAAAACGGAACTAGACTTGAGATGATGTCAGATTCTTGGCTATAGGAATTGGAACTCATTTGAAGTGGGTGCGGAATTTCCAAGGATCGGCTGATAATATGTGCTCCATGTGCTTACTTGTAGGTGAGGCCATCGCCGTTCTGGAATAGCTCGTTGCAGCTGAGTCCGTCCTGGAGGAGTATGTCCGTCTCTGGTTTCGGTTGGGCATCGCCGGCACCGTTGGCCATTAAACCGTTCACTTTTGGCTTCAGGTTGGCGGCGGCGACGTCAACGTCGGCGGCTGCGCTGCTGTTTGCCATGCGAGCGAGCGAAAGCGTTCACCTTAGGAGCAATCGATGTCGAACGTCAGCAACAGCAACAACAACAACAACAACAACAAATGTGAGCACAAAAAGTCAACAGACACAAAAGCAACAACACTGTGTTGTTGTTGTTGTTGTAATTATTATTATTATTTGTTTATCGTATTCTTTGTGTATTTCTTTCTTTTTGCCGTTCGCCGCCGCTTCGTCCAATTAAAAACCGTTAAATTGCAATTGCCAATTACGTTTCTAGAATATAAAAAACGAGCGGTAAATCAAAGCAAATAAACAACAACAAAAATCAAATGATTAAAAACTAGTTGAATCCAGGAATTCAAATCTAATTTGAATTTATTTATGCTTAATCAAAATAAACATATTCCACAATAACTGTAAACATTTGAAATCATTTAATATAATCAAATTAGCGTCATAATTGTTGAATATTATTAATGCCGATTATTTATATATATTAATTTTTTTTTTTTAATAATATTTGCACTCAAACAGAAACTGTTTAAATTAATTTCAATTTCAGAATTTTTGAAACATTTCTTTTTTTTTCCACAAAAATAAATGTTCTTATTTGCGAGCGACCACTGTACAATTATTCAGTATGTAAACAATTTTGTATTAATCTTCGCTGTCAGAGCTGCAGCAAACTCAATTCTAAATGAATAAACTTAGCAAACTGTGGGCACATATGCCAATATATATGTACTTATGTACATATGTACAGTACATACATTTTGGGTTTGAGTGCCGGGGATGGTAGAAAACATGGAAACACAACACAACAAAAACAACCAAATTCGTATATATCTGAGGTGAATTTGTGGCCAACACATGGATAAATAATGTTTATGCTCATTTGATAAATTGCATTGATACAGACAGACAGACAGAGGGGGCGGACAGACAGCTGGATAGAGAGATAACTTGATAAAGGGCGGACAAATTGTGCAGAAGGCGCTTAATAATTAGTTCTCTAGTTCGTCACAGGGAAAGGTCAGAACACGTGGTTTCTATAATTACCCGTCCAGCCGCTTACCAACCGACAGCGTCAAGATATTGCATTAAACTGTTTCGCTTAATGCGATGCTGAAGGCAGCGTGTCAGCGAAATATCGAGGCATCCTGCGCTGAATGGCTTATCGATGTTTTACAATTGCGACGCATGATAAAAGCGACAATCGGCCATGCATTGCCTCCATATTATTATTAATTGTTATATTATATTATTTATTAACATAATACATAGGACAATTTCCTTGATTATAAATCACCTTGTGTACAGGCGCACTATTATAAGAACAAATTTATTGTATTTAAAAGTTATTGCTTAAAGAAATTTTGGACTTCTTATTCATATATTCATATGTTTTTATAAACATTCGTCTATTATAGCTTATACCAAACATAAATATATATATATATATATATTGGAGTTTTTTTTAATTTTACATATCTAATATCGATACCTACAACAGTGCTGTAGTGAATATCTATCGATATATCATAATAAATACTTATGCCTAAGGTAGCGATTAGATTTGAGTGTGACCATATTTCTGACTTAGGGGCACACTGTTGAAACAGATATTTATTATTTATCTGATAGGTGTACACTCCAAAGCTTAGCCATGACACAAACCGCGTTTGTAAGTATTCCAGAGCTTAACGAATGTGCTTAGAGAAATGTTATTGGAACGTAGTTGCTTAAACTGCTCCTTTCTGAGTTAACAGTTCTGGAAGAGGGCTCGGTTAGTTTATTTTCACATTATATATTATTATGAAATTTCAATTACAACTATCATTATGTTTTTATGTATTCTCTAAAATTGTAAAATTTACGTATATTAATTGCAGGTATTTTGAAATTTCAGTTTAACATTACCATTTTGAGCCATCAATCCAATCAGACTGTGAATCCCCGCTTCAACAATGTTAGTTTGAGCAAATGTAATCGTTAACAGAGCGATGTAACAGCCATGCTGGTAGTTTTATGTTGCATGCTTTTAAGCGCGCTATGCTCACTTCGGACGGGAGACGAACAACCGAACACAATGCCAGATGGAAACGAAGAGCTTGAAACGAAACAAGAAAACGCAAAAAATTTCTCTCTCATTCTTAAAATTTCACTCGCCGCGAGCTGTTGTCGTTCGCGCCCGGATAAACGATATTTTCAAAAGTTGGTTGTTGTGGTTTTTTTTTGTTGTATTTTTTTTGTCGTATATTTTAACTGCAAAAAGATGCATCAAATAAAAAGTGTACAGAGTGCAAATGCATGTGTCTATATATATGTGTGTGTGTGTATGTGTGTGTGTGCTTGTGTGTGTGTGTGTGTGTGTGTGCTTGTGTGTATGAGTGTGTGTGTTTTGCCTTTGGCTGAAGCAATTGACACGTGGCCAAAATAGGCGCCAAGACGCCCCACAAAGGACGCGCTGCCGGCATCGTCTTCGCCTTAGCGGGATTTGTTTTTGTTGCATTGCATGCACTGCTCTCTACCTTGCCCTGCCCTGACCAACCGCCCGCCTTCCCCCCCCTTCCCCGGCCCCAACCCTTTATATAAGGAGAGAGCGAGAGAGAGTGCAGCGGCAGCGGTAACAACAAATTGAACGCATTTTTTTTGTTATTGTGTATTTTTGCAGATAGTTTTGTGCAGTTTTGTTGCATGCCAAACGTGACGTGAGAAATTTGAAAATGTGACAAGCGAGAAGTGAGAAGCGATAAGCAAAGAACAACCGTTAAAGATATGTTCTCAGCTGAGAGCAAGAGCGAGAGCGCCTTAATTTAAGCCTAGGATATAAAGTGAGGCATGAATTGTATGTAAAAAAATTGTAAAAAAAAAAAAAACGGAATCAGCGAGATACCCCGCAATGTGTTCAACATAAGTGCAACAGCAGCAAAATATATAAATAAATTAATAATAATAAATAAATAAAAAAATAAAATAAACAAAAATTAAGGAAATTCTCATCACAAATTTGTTAAGTCAAATGCAAATGTATATATATATATATTTATATATACATATAGATATATAGAGCAAGTATCTATCCAATAAGTATATGTCACAAATACACACACATATATTGTATAACCATGTGTAAATAACAAAAACAATCACAACAAATCAAAACAAAACAAAGCATAACAAAACATAGCTGCTGCCGGATCGTGAATCCAAGAAGAAGAGTGCAAGGCGCAGAGTTTAAGAGCAAAACTCGACAATAACAGCAACAACAACAGCAACAACAACAACAACAACAATAGCAGCTGCAATATTTAAAACGCAAGGCTCAACTGTTAAAGCTCAACTTACAGTCGCTCGCTGGCAGAGCCACAGAGCATGGATTACACCTTTAACATAGCAGCCACAGCAGCATCAGCAGCAGCATTATTATTTGCATCAGCAAAAGCAGAGCAAAGAAAAGGCACACATTAAATGAGCGCCAGCCGGCCACAAAAATGCCGCCGCTGCAAGGACGTCAACAGTTGATGTAAGTAGCCGAATTAAATTTAACGTAACATACTAACGTAACAGTTTAAGCTCAATGTACGTGTGTGTGTGTTTGTGTGTGTGTATGTGTGGGGGTCAAAGCACATGTGAAACGCGTACAGCCGTTCGTTGGTTCGTTGGACTGGCCGATATCTGGCGCTCTCTGTTTATGAATGAAACACAACGAGGAAACAGCGCACAAAACCAAAGAGAGTCCAAAAAAAAAAACATCAAGAGAGCACTAAAAGAGAGCGCGCAATGCGGAACGCCAAACTCTCTCATAAACAACACAAACACACACGCAAACGGTTGTGCTTGTTGTGTGAGTGAGAGAGAGAGCAAACACAACGCCAGGCATTGGCACGGCGCGAGTTCATCGACCTTTGCTATTGAAATTTTTTGGGCAACAATACAAACATACACACACACACATACATAGCGGGCACGCATACAAATACTAAAGCGATTTTATTTACACATTGATAAACTATCGAGTGTTGACTTGCAAGCTGTTGTCGTTGAGTTTAGCTGTCTTGTGTATGCTCTTTGCTTGTGTGTGCGTGTGTGCGTGTGTGTGTGTGTTGTAATGTGATGCAATTTGACACAGATTGAGATAATGATCTAACCCTTTGCTGATATTCAGCATTTCTACCTGTCACTCAGTGACAGACACAGGCAGAAAGAGAGAGAGAGAGAGAGGTGTAGATTGAATAAGGAAAGAGCATGCCGATTTCGTTCACTTCGATTCTTCTTCCTGATTGTTTTGCGTGCGTGTTGTGTGCATGCGTTTGTGTGTGTGTGTGTGTGTGTGTGTGTGTGTATAGCGGGTGGGTTGGCGAACGCAGTGTTCGAAAACGTTTTGCGGAGTGGGAGACAGAGAGAGAGAGAGAGAGAGAGAGCCAGAAGAAAGTTGAACTAAGAATTTTTGCTTTGTTTTGCTTAAGCTTTGGCTCTGCTTCTGCTTCTGCTTCGGTTTTGACAATTAACTGATTTGCTTCAATGTATTTAGTTGAGTTTAATTTAATTGAGTTCGACTTGGTAACAGTTCGCAGCAATTGTCGAATGTAGTGACAAGGGCACACAGACACACACACACGCACACATACACATACACATACACACTTACTCACACACATACATATCCACACGAATTTTGTTCATATTTATTATTACTATTTACACACATGTTGGATACTGCTAAACAAAACTGCCAGGTTTTTGGAAAAAAAAATATAAAAATCTTGAAATTTGCAATAATGTTGATATTTTATCTACCAACTTTTAAGTCACAAACATTTCAATCAAAATGCATTTTCTAAAGAATTTGTAACTCTTTTTTGGCATTTGGTTTCTGTTTAAAGAACCAAAATGGTTTGGCTAAGCAAATGCACTTAACTTTTGAGTTTAATCAATGTAATCACTTTATTTCATGATTAAATGGATTCTAAGATTTCTACACTATGTCAGTTTCCCTTTAGATAGTCGACGACGTATACGCAATATTGTCAATGCTTCAAGGGTGGTTCGGGTTGGGTTTGGGTTGGGTTGGGTTTGGGTTTGGGTTGGGCAAAGGGGAAGACAGCAGCTTACAGCTTACAGCTTACAGCCGCCCTTGCCCTTGCCCTTGTCGCACTGCTCCTGCTCCTGCTGCTGCTCCTGCTGCTGCCCCTGCCACTGTGTCAATTTCTTAGCCTCATCCCCCGTTGGTCGTTGCTGAGTTGGGAACTAGCAACTGGAATTTGTGAAGTATTTTTCTTCTTTTTTTGAAAATCATTTCTTGCCACAATACGAATATCGAACGCTGCTGCTGTGTGTGTGTGTGCGTGTGTGTGTGTGTGTGTGTGTGTATGGGCATTTGCTACCTCATACATAATTGGGTGCTCTGACTGCCCCTTTGTGTTTGTGCTCTTTTCCTCCCTCGTTTGCTTGCTCGCACACACACATACACACGCACGCTGAGACGCATGTATGAATTTCTGTACGTGAATACTTATGTAAATACATACATACATACACACATGCATATGTACATGTAAAATGGGGGTTACATGACATTGAAACCAATTTTGAAGGTTCAAACTTTTGACGGGGCTGCTGCTTCTACTGATGCTTCTACTTCATTTTGTTTCTTCTTTCCTTTTGTGCTTGTGGTTGCATAGATACATTTATACATATATATATGTATACATATATATATATATATATATGTATGTATGTTGAGAAGGAAGAAGAAGCTGTCACGCGAACGCTTTTTATAATTGATAATGCTTTGAAGTTAGAGTCTCTCCTCAAGTCAGATCAGCTAAAATGTTGAGATCTCCCACATCTGTCGAGTAGATCTAGCCAATTTAGCCAATCAGCTGTGCTTAAGCGCATCGATAAGTCGATACAAATCGATACAAATCGATTGAAGTGCATTATATGGAATATCAAATTGAATGACATTTTTGGTTTTTTTCTTTTCATATGTTTCACACAAAATTCCCCCCAAAACATGACAATTTGTTGTGCATTTTATTATATATCATTGAAATTATTTATGAATCGATATTATATAGGGTATCTACCCTAGCTGGCCAACACTCGACTCTCGACAAGTGCACTCTTTATTTGTTTTGTTCTTATTTCTTTCTGTTTTTAATTCGCTTTCCATTTTTATCGATGCCAATGAACTTGAGCTTTATTTAATACATGTCCGCATGTCCGCATGTCCGCCTGTCTCCTGCTGATTGCCCACTCGCTGCTTTTGATCGCTGCTCGCTGCTCGCTGTTATTACTCGCCGCAAGTATAATAATACAGTCAGAGTAGCACCTGCGCACAGTAGCTTATCTTGGACTTGAATAGGAGTTGCCATTATGTATATATATATATATATATATGCGTATATAAATATACATCAATGCTTGATCCCAATCGCCACAGGTCCAAGCAGACTCTGTTAGCGTTATCTCGATTGTTGTTGTTGTTGTTGCTATTTGATAGCGACAATAATTTCGAGTGTTGCCAGTCGTGGGGAGTATGCGTTGATATACGCACACTTACACACATACGCACACACACTCACACACACACTCACACACACATACACACGCACATCAATCGTGGGGTCAGCGCCTCGATGAAGTGCGCAGCCCGTGCCATCGTTAGTTGCATTGTTGACTAACCCCATGTCCCTCTGCCATCCACTCTGTACAGTCAGTGGGCAGGGGCAGGAACAGGGGCAGGGGCAGGGGCTATATACACATACATGTAAACGCACATACCTCAATTGCCACTGCGTCTATTCAAGTCTAGCCTCGGCGGACGTACACTGCAAGAAAACTACTGTTTTAAAATCCATTTTGTTTTTTTGTTCATGATTTCCAATACTCATTTTCAAAAAAAGTGTGGAGCACTACAGCAATTGAGCTATCCACTCTAGTTAAACTCCAGTTTCATTGGAAAAACATTTGAAAATATTGTTTGCATAGCCTGAACCCACTAAAAGTCTTTAAAATTGGTCTAATTAAGTTGGGCAGCTTTTCTAAGCCCCACATATTTAATTGTATCGATAACTTCTTTCGTTTCGCGTTTATCGTCTTAACTATACACTTCAATTAGCAGTTAAGACTTTAATTTTAAACGTATAGCCTGCCAAAATATACCTTGAAATTCTGGAAAAGTTTTATCAAGATCAGATAAGACAACCTTGGGTCAAAATTGGTCAACTTAATTTTAATTTCTAATTTTCTAAGCGTCAACAGGAAGATTTCAATTGTTCATTACTAAATAAGAGGTCGCATAATTCTGAAAATGTTTTTTATTTGTTTTTTTCTATCAATACTTGTCCAAAATCATCGTAATCATCGTGGAAAATCATCATAATTTGGATTATTCATTCATCGGTGTCAACAGCTGGCCTACCCCCAACCCGAACAGTGTCCAATTCGAAGTGCTGGACACAGTCTGAGTCACTGAGAGAAAATTGGATACGTTTTGTATCAGGTTCGGTTATCTTACCTTAGCCCAAATATTTGCCGAGTTGGCCGCTTTGTAATGATGTCTACTGCAATTTTCACTGCTTTCTTCGCAGCGAAAGAAGCGAAAGACAAGAAAGAATGCAGATTTACCTAGCCTAGACTTGCCGACTATTAAATACCCTAGCACAAATTTGACAGCTGTGTTCGTACAAATTGTGTTCCTAATTGCAAAACAAGCTCGTGATTTGAAAATAGTTTCATTCCGATTATCTTTCACTCAAATTGTAATTTGAGAGCTTTGCCACTTTTGACACTTTACAGGGTATGTTTGTCAACCTAAATAAATATATATATATATATTTATATATAATTAATTCTAGATATTGAAATCTCACTTTTGTGGAATTGATTTGAATGTATTATTGTATATATTTTGATATATGATTAAATTAATGCATTTTTGTTTGAAATATTTCCATATAAAAACGTATTTTGAAACTCATTCAATAACTAAAAAAAAAAATTGAAAGTATTATTCTGAGATTCAATTCAAAAAGTGCGCTCAAAATTGATGGCATGTTTTTCAGCAATTGAATTTCCATACTTTCAGGGTATTATGCAGTTTGATCGATCGAATGTGGATTGTGGTGGAAAGTGCCATTTGCCTGCGATTCGGATCAAATCCATTCAAATAAGTACAATTCATAATGTGCATTTGTCATGAGCTGTGATCTCTGCTGCTGTTGCTGCTGCTGCTGCTGCTGCTGCTGCTGCTGCTACTGCTGCTGATCCTCTTCGTCTTTCATAATGCCTCTCTCTCTCTCTCTCGCTCCCTCGCTCTCTCGCTGTCTGTCTTTCTGTCGCGCTCTCATTTGTCTATTATCATTTGTTTGCGCTTGTTTCTTTCCAACGATTTGTTTTTTTTTTTTTTTCTTTTTTTGCCCTTGCCCATTATTTCATTTTAGCTCAAGCATTTCACCAGTGCCGTTTCCATTTCTCCAATTTCTCCATTTTCGCTTAGTGCGGCGAAAAGGCGAAAGAAAGAAAGAAGAAGAAGAAGTACTTGGCTTCGCTTTGTTGTTTTTGTTTTATTTTTTGTTATTTTGCAAATACATGTGCATGTAGTAATAACAATATATATATATAAATATATATATATATTTATATTATGTTATATGTATGTGTGTGTGTGTGTGTGTGTAAATAGTAGAAATAGGTACAATGTTCGTTCAATGACCTTTTACTTTTTACACTATTCCACGCTGCCCATGTTTTTGTCTTCTCACTCTCTGTGTGAGTGATTGTGTGTGTGTGCGTGTGTGTGTGTGTGTTAAAGATATGGTTAAATTAGTCACTCGTCGCCAGGGCGCACAAATTGCGTAATTCTGCACAGTGTGACGTCAATCGGATGCGGAAGGCGAATTTCACTTAAAAGTTACACAGGCACCTGCTTTAATTAATATTATATATATATATTATGTATATAATATATATATATTTCTATAAATATTTATGCAGTTTAACAAATCACACACTGCGAATAATATGTGTGTAATAATTGCATATAAATAATTGTAAATATATGAAAGTTCTCCAGCAAGTTTAAGTTAGCGTTTTGCGGTTGTTGCCATTGCACTACTACAAACACACACATATACAAACACAAACACACACACACGCACACACATAAGCACACGCACGCAGCACACAACTCACACGCATTCACGCATTGCTTCTCTTACGAACGAAGAGCAACAGAGAGAGAGAGAGAGAGGGAGAGCGCGCGCTTGGCGCGCACTACTCTCGAAAGGGCACGTTCGGTGTGAATGACCGCCGCTAACACACATTTGTGCGAGCGCTAAAACAAAAGCAAAAAACAAAAAAAAAACAGAAGAAACTTAAAGCATCGACGTCGCGACGTCGGCAGCAACGAATACGAGGAAGCGAGGCGACCAAGCGGCCGACAACAACAACAGCAACAGCAACTGAAAAGTAAAACAAGTAAAGAATTAACAGCTTTTGCTGCGGCAACTCGACTATGAAATGCCCTGTAAAAAGATTGCAATGTGTGCAAATATTGGCACATGCATAAACTTAATACCCATTTGATAAAATCAAGTAAAATCAAATTAAACACATATTTGTGTGATGTGTGTGTGTAATGCGTGCTAGTATCATATCACATATGTGGTAAACCTTTTTGTACAGGGTATAGAATATTAAAAATACAACACTGCATGAAAAGTTGTAGCGTCGCTGTAAGTTGGCGTCGTCATCAATGTTGCTGCTGCTGCTGCTGCTGTTGTTACAATGTACACCCAACAAATCTGTCACTTGCGTTATTGTTAAATGCGCGCAATACGCTTCCGCAAACAACAACAACCCACTCATTCTTTTCTAAAATTCAAATTTCTATTTTCATATCTAATGTTTTCCCATTTCCAATACCGTTTCTTCCAAATTTTATTAATTTTTAATTTTTTTACGGTACCTTCTGGCCAATTAAAACGTTAAATTTGGCTTTTTGAAAATGTTTGTTTTTGTTCAGAGGTAGTCAGACTGCAATAAATAAAACTACGCAATATAGCTTTTAAAGTTGTGATGTATGGGGGGGGGGGGGGGGGCAGCTCTGCCCCAGCATACAGTACTGCCTCTGGCTATCTGATTATTATTAAATTTTTTTTTCCTTAAGCTTTTTTGTTGGGATTGGCAGTGATTTTTCATTTCGAAAAAAATGACTTAGGATATGGGCACGCTTGGCCGAGCTTTAACTCAACACACAAATCGGAACCGGCCACAGTTGCCAGTTGCTCCAATAGCAACGAATTACATACTTGAACATGTACATGTATGAAAGTATGTACACACATAGCTATTAATGTATTTATATGTGTGTGAGTGTGTGTGTGTATGTGTGGACATACATATGTGGGTAATCTGGTGTTGCCTCCTCTGCCGCCTGTACGACGACGTCGCTGCTGCTGCTGCTGCTGCTGCTGCTATTTGCCTTGCAAGAATAAATAAACAAGAAGGCAAACGAACGGGCGCAAAAAAAAAAAGGAAAGAAAACCGGCAATGTCATTAAACCCTAAACAAGAGCGAAAGCAACAACACAAAACGCGATAGAACATTGACACGAATACAACAACAAGAAAAACCAGAAGCGTTATGAAATACTCAACTTTTGAGAGAGTGAGAGAGACACAAATATTCGAGAGCAATGAACGACCGGCCGGCCAGTACACACACATACACACACACACACACGTAAGGAAACACAGCTGCTCTCATCATTGGGGGCGCGCACACGATTTATGTATATACATTTGGCTCTCTTAAGTAAAATGTACGCCGCTCTCTTAGGCTCCAAAGCCAAAGCGAACGCAGGTGAACGACCGACCTAGCCATTTGTTTTCCTTTTGTGCGACTTGCATGTGCGTATGTGTGTGTTTGTGTGAGAGAGCATCTGCGTTTGCATGTGTGTGTGTTTTGCTGCTGCTGCTGCTGCTGCGAAGCAAGTGAGTCATTTTTCACGGCTGCGACAGGGACAAACGAAATTACTTTGATTTCATTTAATGCTGACTGTTTTGTTTGCTGTCTTGTCTTCATCGTGCTGTGCTTTCTGCTCTCTACTGTATGTCGTCTGCTGACTCTTTTTGTTTTATTTTATTGCTCGATGACGACAACGACAAACGTCGATGCCAAAATGCCGCAATGCACTTCCTTGTCGCATTTTTTCTGCACACAACCGATCGCCGCACCCACACTCAAAGCGCTCTCTCCCACTCTCTCTCTCTCTCTCATTCGATCTTGCTCCATCTTGCGCTGTCGTGCAAATTCTTTGGAGCTTAATCCATAGAGCAGCTAGTGCGTGAAAGCAAGCGTGACGAAGAATATTTATTGATCGCACTCTCGCATTCGCACTCGCACTCGCACCCACTCATTCATACACACACACACATACATATACATAAGTATGTATTTATGAATATGTATGCATTTAGCTCTATCTCTGTTCCGCAAACACAGTGCGCTGTGTGTGCGTGTGTGTGTGTGTGTGTTTCTTTGCACGCATGTTGACCTTGACTGTGACTTTCATAAAATTGGTTGTTGTTCTTGCTGCTGCTGCTGTTCTTGATGTTGTTGTTGTTGTTGCTGGAGTTGTTGTTGTTGCTGTTGCTGTCTTACTTTTGTTGCTGTTATTGTTAGTGTAGTCTTTGTGTCGTCATTTATGAATTTCATTTCATCTTGCAACATACATACAACATACATACATACGTATACACATGCATACATACATACGTATACACATACATACATACATATTTTCATATGCATATTAATTGTAACAAAGTCAGTTTCGGAATTATTTTGCGAATGCAGTCGAAATGAATGATGATTTTATTGGCTGGCCCCATCCAAATTCTATGCAAACATTCATAATTCATTTCATACACAGACACATTTGAATAAAGTATTTTTAAACGTTGTTCAACCTATTTTTACAGGCAAATATATTTTGCTGCGATGCCTCGTGACTAATTTATATTATTGTGTAAAATATGTATGTCGAAATGGTAATGAATTGTGGCTTCTATTGTTATCGGAAATCGATTTCGATTTAAATTGATTACTATCATTTATATTTTTATTGTATTTGATGATATAATTTTCTGAAAATTGTATGTATGTTATAAGGAAGTGGACATTTCGATGTAACAAAGTATTTATTCATGTCTTGTTACACGGGAATATGATTCGAATTCGAATTCGAATTCGAGTTTGAGTTCGCATTCCTTTCTGTTTGCCATGCATGGTTATCCGCCGAGGCAAGCAGTTCTCTTGTTGTTGTTGTTGTTGTTGTTGTCTTCTTGGACAATGAACTTTTGTGGAACGTAATTCTTATAAACTGATCATTGTATGTAAAAACAATTCGAAATATGCAACGATTCCAAAGCAATGAATTCTTAGATTGATCTCAATCTTTTATCTAATCAAATTTGCAAAAGGAATTGATATATATATATAGATTTATATTAATTTGATGGATCTTTGCTTCTACTTTACAATAATGTCAAGGAATGCGTTATAATGGTGAAGGGTGGATGTGTTTGGGAAGGGGGGGGGGGGTGGAGCAGGCGACATGTAAAACGTAACCTTAAACCTTGAGGAAAATAACGCAATGAAACTCAAGCTATGCGTGACGCGAGAGTTTGGCCCGTTTGGGGTCACACAGTTCGTTGCGGGCCATAAAACTAAGTAAATCCGTTAAGCAAGCATAAGCTATGAAATATGCGCGAGACAGAGATGGAGAGTTGGAGAAAGGGACAGAGAGAGAGATGAGAAGTTTGGTGATAGTGGAATGATAATGATAACAATCATTATCATACTTCATCATCATCAGTGAGCGCAGAACAATCTCAAGTTTAGCGTCACTTTCCGAGACGCTCACCTCGCGAATTATCACGTAGTCGTCACACACACACACACACACACACACACACGCACCCATAGAAATCACGGCAGTAAAAGCCAAAAAAACAAAACCCAAAAAAAGAGACCCAAAAATTAAGGTTTTTAGCGCTTTCTACCCAAAAGTTCACTGAACTTGCAGCGTCCACAGCTGCGGAGGAAGCAAAATAGCAACAACAACAACAACAACAGCAACAAAGAAAAGAAGAAGCAGCAGCTGAACAACAACAAAAACAACAAAGTTGGTCGCATAGTCAAAACGAAATTGCTAATAAGCGTACAGACTAAGAGAGAGGGAGCGAGAGAGAGAGAGAGAGCGAGTAAGCGAGCGAGAGAGAGAGGGAGAGAGCCCGTATGCCTTTGTGTGCGTGTGTGTGTGTGTGTGTGTGTGCGTGTGGAAACAGGAGCGTGAGCTAGCAAAATACGCAAGAAAGCGCAAAAGAGAGAGAGGGAGAGAGCGACCGAGTGAGTGAAAGAGGGAGCGCAAGAGGAAGAGAGAGCGGCGAGAGCGAGATGGAGCATGGGCAGCAGCGTTTTTTGCCCAACGGCTCGCGTCAATTTCGAGTTCAATGTCAAACCACAAAAACAACAAAGCCGCAGCCAGCGCAGCCAGAAGACGAAGAGGAAGCAGCAGCAGCAGCAGCAGCCGCAGCAAAAGAACTTGATGACAACACGCTAGCCGCGAGTCAGCTGCTGGGGGAGCCGAGGCATGTAGATGATGCACAAAGAGGGGCGAGGAGGTGGCAAAGGGGAGAGGGTCGGCACTTTTGTGCGGGCAGAACGCATCACGTACAAAGCGGGTGGGCACCGCAAAGGCAACAACAACAGCAACAACAACAACAACAACAACAGCAACAACAACAACAACAACAGCAGCAACAACAACAAGAGCAGCAGCAACAATTGTTGCAAGTAACAATTGTTCGAGCTGACTGTGCACGAGTGAAACACAAATGTTTTGCAAAATGTTCAACAAAAAAGAAAACAAACAAAAAATTCTTAAAATTAGTGCAAAAATGATGAAAATATTATTTAAGCAGCAGCAATCAAAATTACCGTTAAGCAAACATTAAAAGTTGGCAAAGCTATGCAAATTTATTAGGAAACAAAATTTAAATCTTTTTGCAATTTTTGCAAGTCTTTCAATTTCGTTTCTTAAAATAAGCTTCAATAAAATTTAAATTCAAATAAAAATAATTCCCTAAATTTTACATTTATTTTGTATATTTTTTTTTTAAATTAAATTTTATTATTGAAGTTCATCATCTGAATAGCAAGTGCAATTTTCTCCGGCTAGATAATATTCCAAAAAACCAGTTAGGACAACACAATATTTAAAGTTCCTAAATTTTATTTCTCTTTTATTTATTTTTTATATTTTTTTTAGTACATTTTATTTGTCTTACATTTATTTTTTATATTTTTTTAGTACATTTTATTAGTCTTACATTTATTTTTTACATTTTTTTTATTATATTTTATTAGTCTTATATTTATTTTTTACATTTTTTTTATTACATTTTATTAGTCTTCAATTTATTTTTTTATAGTTTTTTATTACATTTTTATTGAAGCTTATCATTTGAAGAGTATTGAAATTTTCTCAGCTTTCTTAATGGCTAAATAATATTTCGGAAAACTAGATTTGAGAGCAGATTATATTTTACTATGTTTCGATTCTTGGAATATAATTGATCATATTTCCCAGATGAGAAATAATTTTTTTTCATTTTATTTTTTGCTGAATTGAGTTTTTTTCATATTGAAGTTTTTGAAGGCGTCTCAATGTTATCGAGGCTGTTGTCCATAACTTTTAAATACCTTATTTAATATTTTTATATATGTATTTTTTATATATATATTCAAACTTTTGGGCTACCATCTGAAAAGAGAATAATCGATTTTTGATTTTATTTTTTTAATATAATAATTAATATTGCTATGAGCGACCCCTTAAATTATATATATATACATGTTCTGAATCACCTGAGTGGATATAACTTAGTCTTCAAGGTGACCAAATTGGATAAATACATGATAAAGCTGGAAAAGGAATCAACAGTTGAAAGACGACGAACAGAATTCACTTAAAATTTGCCTTAAAACAATAAAAACTTAATAATATTTAGTTTAAATGACTGCAGATCTCAACTCCGCTCGACAAGAGTATGCAATCTTCGGTGTGCCTAAGATAGACATTTTCAAGTGTTTCAATTTCAATTTTGTTTTGGGGAAAATGTTTTTTATTACGTAATGAGGGGAAATAATATGATTATAAATATGCTGATATGCAGATATAGCTGTGCCTCTTAAGATCATATATACACAGCTTATGATAGGTACAGGGTATAACAACAACAACAACAACAACAACTGCGATAGGCAAGGCTTGAACTGGGAACTGGGAACAGGGAGCTAGGAGCTATGGCATCGCCCCCGGAGGGCGTTAAACTTCACGGTCATGGCTTTTTCCTTCTTTTTCTTTTTCTTTTTTGTTTTTTGTTTTGTTTTCTGTTTCAGTTGTTTGTTGTTGCTGTTGTTGTTGTTGTTGCTGTTGTTGTTGCTCTGCTTTTGTAGGCGTCGCGTCGTGTGTGATTGATAGCGACCACGGACGAATGTGACGCATTGATGATGATGGCCACTAGGCAGCGCTTCAGCTCATAGGCTCGCTATGGCCCACCCCCTTGCCACCCCACCCCCCGCGCTGTTTCTTCGCCTCTCCTCTACACTCTGCCCCACTCTTCTCTTGCTGCTGCTGTTGCTGAGGCTAATGACCGATAAAAACGAGCACGCGCCGTCAACAACGATACTGTTGCTATTGCTGTTGCTGTTGCTATTGCTGATATGTCGCCAATCTAAGACATAGCCACAGACAGAGAGAGACAGACAGAGAGAGAGACAGAGAGAGAGACAGAGAGATAGAGGGCGAGAGAGGCAGAGTTAGTCGCACGCTGTTGCCGAGCGTTTGAAAAGCTGATTAAGCAAAGCAGTACTAAAAAACGCAGCAACAGCAACTGATCCTGCATAGACAGAGAGAGGGACAGAGAGAGAGTGAGAATTAAGAGAGAAAGAAAGAGAGAGAGAGAGAGATAGACTGGCTGCCAGAAGCAGCAGTTAAGGATGAAGAAACAAGGATCGAAATGCAGACAAGAAAGTTCGAGAAATAGAAACAAAAGAAAGGATAAAGCCAAAACAGAAACAGAAAGGGGGAATAGAGAAACGAGCGAAGAAAATAAAAAGAGAGAACTGAATATTGATCTAGACATGCAAAATGCGAACAGGAATAGGCTAAGCAAACGAATAACAACTAAAAGCATAAACAATCAAAATGGTATACCTGGAAAAAAGGGGGAAAAAAACTAAAAAACTAATAAAAATAAAAAAAAAAAACAAATAGCAAGCAGAAACAGGAACAGGAACCGAGATCAAGCAAAGGACATGCGAAGGCTCGCATCGCGCATTCAACCCTAACCTCAGACAATATACATATACATATACATATACGTATACATATGTATGTGTGTAGAACTGTGCACCGTGCAGCAGCCCTAAGTGCACCTACCCCCAACTCCAAGTTGGAATAAAAAACGCGCGCGCAAAAACCGACTAAGAACGTAAAAGAAAAAAAAAACACGACAACAACAAACGAGCCAAATGCCGGCAAGCGAAACCGACAGAGCGAAAGAGAGAGACAGAGAGAGAGAGAGAGAGAGAGAGAGGGCGAAATGCGGGAAATGCCCTGTTGCGACATTACGTCACGAGAGAGTGAGAGGCAGAGAGGGAGAGAGGCAGAGGGATGAGAGGGAGCATTAGCAAAGCAAAGGGCAACGACCAGCACACATTTGATGCCCAACAAAGTTGTGGGCCAACTTGGGCGAGACAGGCTCCCTATTACACTATGCACAGAGAAAGAGAGAGCTAGTGGGAGAGAGAGAGAGGGTAGAGAGAGGGAATAGAGAGGGGGGCTTAGACAAGCGCAGCCGTTCAGCGACGGCATACATTGAGCTCCTTTCTTGGGTTGAACAACCTTTGGCGACCCTGAGAAGAGGTCAGCAACCCCTACAAACAAACACAAAACACAACAGCAGCTCTCTCTCTCTCTCTCTCCCTCTCTCTCTCGCGTGTATGTGTGTGTGTGTGCGGTGTGGTAGGACCTAAAGAGCACGTTGTGCCAGTGAAGTGTCTGGTACAAATGTACAAAAATGAAGCGGCACCTACGTTTGGTACAGGCTAGAACAACTTGCAACATTCATTTCATTTTGAATTAGAAATTTTTGTTTAAAAAATAAATTCCATAAATTCGCTAAAACTATTGATTTTTTTTTGTAATATATAGGACACGATTTTTTACTAATATTTGATATGGGTACAATATGATAAAACTGGGCAATTGTCATTTTCTGATTAAACATAAATAAATAAACAAAATTAAATACATTTCTCACAGTAGTCCCATCCCCCCCTCCTTAAGCAAGATTGTTCAGTTTATAGCTGCAATTTAGCTGTATTTAATTAGAATAATAAAAACGGTAAATTTGCATCATTAACTCAAATGTACATATTTAGGTACATGGTTAATACTGTAAATGGTACAATTTGTTTTGGTACAAAAGTGATTGGCAAGCATAGAGCAGGGCAGGGCAGGGCATAAGGGACAGCCGGTGGGTACGCTCTCTTCTTCTCTCGCTCTTCGCGATGTCGAAGAGAGCACGCGAAATAGTGGGCGATGCAGAGTGTTGGAGCAGCAGAGAGAGTGCGTGCTGTTGGTTGGTTAGCGGTGGGGAAGGGGGGAGGTGGGGGACGCTTTTGCTTTTGCTTTTGCGTCGTTTTTGTTTTTGTTGTTTTTGTTTTTTTTTTTTCGCCGGTCGTTGCCCGTGCGGCTTGCTTTGGGGTCGTTCCTGGTCGTTATCCTATATACCGAGAAAATCTATTTTTATTTTGCATGCCTTTAGCCTGCCTGCCTGCCGCCTGCCTTGCCTCCCTGCCTTGCCTGCCTTGTCTGCCTGAATGCATGCCTGGCCTGGCCTGGCCTGGCCTGCCTGGCCTGACTGACTGTTCGGTGCCGTGTGGTCGACTCCTCCACCTTTGCTTCCTCCTTCTCCTTCTCTGCTTCTGCTGCTGCTGCTGCTGCTGCTGCTCGTTTCATTTCGTTTCGTTTCGTTCCGTTTTATTGCTGTTGCTGGATCATGCAGAGGACGGTTGTAGGACTGCCGGAACACGGCGGATACTTTTGTTTGTCTTGTGTTATGCACACACAATGCGAACCAACAACAACAACAACAACAACAAGGCCAAATGTAAACGCAGCGCTGCCAACTGTTGACAAACAAAATGACGGCAACAGCAGCAGCAGCAGCAGCAGCAGCAGCTGAGGCAGATGATGATGTACAAAATGTTGCGCATATTTCACTGCAGCTTTAACATTCGCTTAATCAAAGTGCCGCAAAATGAATTAAACTCTTCAATTTATCTTTTTCCAGGCGTTGCTCAATTTAGCCAGAACTCAAAACATTATCAAAAATAATCATTGATTTCAAAATCGATTCAAAAGTTTTGCTGATTTTCGAGCAAAAATTATGCTTCTTTTTTTCAATATAGCTTGATTCTAAATCAGATTAGCGCTGTTATCATATATATATATATATATGATAGTAGTTCAATATATATATATATATATATATGATAGTAGTTCA
This sequence comes from Drosophila kokeensis, assembly GCA_035042145.1. Classification (NCBI taxonomy): domain Eukaryota; kingdom Metazoa; phylum Arthropoda; class Insecta; order Diptera; family Drosophilidae; genus Drosophila; species Drosophila kokeensis. The sequence goes on from JAWNLT010000259.1 coordinate 980,851, forward strand.
ATATCTATATATATATATATATGATAGTAGTTCAATATATATATATATCTATATATATATATGATATAGATGAAAATTGTGATTGTACTAACGGCAGCTACAAATATGTTATAGTGATTCGATCCGGAGTAATTTTACCTCTGTAGAACTTGAAACTTGCTAAAATTAAATAGGGAATTTCGATCAAATTACATTTATATCTCTCATAATTTTAAAACTAGCTTTCCCAAAATGGAAACCCCATAAAATCGACAAAATTAAAGGTAACCAACAATTTTCCATTTTCCAATGCAGTCCGGATTTGAAAGGTAGATTACTGATAAAACCCTGAAAATACAAAAAAATCGCGAAATTCGACATTAAGTTAACAAACCTGGCTTGTAATCTGTCTAACTGGAAAACTCATCCAAAGTTTTAGACCCAAAGTCATCTGATTTGGAAAAGGTACATTAATAATCATTAATCGAGTCACATTTGCCACCTGTGGCAGAGTATTCCGCAGTCGGTTACGCTCGACTTTTGGAAATTGTAGTTACAATTTTTCCAATAATTTTGCGATTAGTCATTTTATATTTTGATATAACTTATAAATAGGATTTTTTATGATTTTCCAGTCTCAAGCAATTGGCTGGTGGGCGGTGGGCGGTAGGCGGGGTCAGCTTGCCATTTTGCATGCCCAATAAAATGTTTAGCGTGAAATCCGCTATGCTCTTTGCAGATTTTTAATTGTTTTCTATTTAATTGTTGTTGTTTTCTTATCGCCACATTCTTCCGCTGTTTGTATTGTTTTTGTTGTTGTTTGCCGACAGGTTGACGGGGTCGCCGGCTGCAGCAGGTGCCGCCAAAAGGGGAATGTGTGGGTTGTATTTACGTAAGTGATATTTAGTGACATTTTAGAGTTCAAGTTGCCATAGGCCAAACACACAAGTGTGCCCTCAACTGTGTGCATTTCTCTGTGTGTGTGTGTATGCGTGTGTGCGTGTGCGTGTGTGTGTGTTGTGAAACGTACTTTGTTGACCTTTCTCGCTAGCTGTGTCTGTTGCTGGCGACGTCGACGTCGACGTCAGCGTCAACGCTGGCGTTGTTGCATTCGCCGGGTTAATGAAACCGATTGACACACAAACACAACAACAACAACAGCAACAACAAAACAGTAGAGTCTGAGCAAGAGGCAAGTCAATCAACTTGCCAGCGAAGAGAGCGTTTGACACATTTTAAGAGTACAGCAGCAACAACAGCAAAGAGAGAGTGGAGCTCCTTACTGCGCTCTGCTAACTAACAGAGTTGGAGAGCGCGCTGTATATATTTTGGTTCATGTGATGAATGTTAAATAAGCATATGCATGTGTGTGTACAATAATTGTTGATACAAAGGAAGTATATTTATATTAACAAAAAATACTTTACTTAACAATATTTGTTCCGGCGAAGTTTGCTGTTGTTGTTGCTGCTTATTGTGTATGGTTTGTGTCTGCGCTACAGTACAAATGTTATTTGCAATGATAAGTGCCGGTTTTGACAGCGCTGTTAAGTATGCAGCGTTACGGCTGTTGTTTATGCTGTTAGGCAAGCTGCTGGCTTTATGTTAGTTAGCAAGTGCTGTTAAGTGTGCGCTAAGCTTGCGTTGGGATAAAAGTTTGCTGTTATGCTAACGCCATCTATTGCCTATGCAGAGGTATTGTGCCTAAAACTTTTGGGCAGCAGCAGCGCTTGTTGGTTGTGGTATATGCTTAGTTTTAGTCAACACACAATCCTTTTGCCAACTAACAACTAATTTGTGCCGTTACTCTCCGTTTTCTCCATTTCTCCCCTCTCCCCGTGCAGCACCCGTCTTGCCCGCGTCCACAGAGCCAATGTGAATATTGGCAGCTACATTAATCGCACGAATCTAGCTACCAAAACAAAAGCAAAACAAATTATAAAAACAACAACACACAATACACGAACTAGAGACAAATTCAGATTCAGATTCAGACTTAACAGCCGCAGCAGCAGCAACAGCAGCAGCAGCAGCATCGAGCAGAGGCAGCCGGCGATCAGCGGATATAACGGGTAAGTTGACATCAAATTATCATCTTTATTCTCTTAGACATACAGAGAAAGAGTGTCCGACTCACAGATACTCTGGCACTGACTGATTGGCTTCTCATTAAATTAAATAAAAACAAAAATAATTTATAAAATTGTCAAATTAACCACGATTTAAGTGTGGAATTAATTAATTTATTAATTAATTAAAAACAAATGTGTGTAGAGTAGAGATGAGCAGCCCTGAAATAGATTTCAAAATATTGTAAATTACTAAAAAAATATTCAAGATATTTTAAAGATAAAATACAGAAAATAATCTTGGCTCAAGCATAAAATTACACAAAAGTCTTCGAAAATAAAAAAAAAAAATGCATTAATTCTAGACTAAAGAAATTTGAGACAAGAAGAAAGAAGAAGAAAACAATTTTAATTTCAGATTGTCGAGCAAATAATTGATAATTGAGTGTGAAATTGAGTTAAGAATTGTTATCGATAGTTATCGATTGAATTTGATGCACTAAATTAGGATTGATTAATTGATAATAGAATTGCGCTACTTAAAATGCCCCAAGTGGAAAATGCTGTGTGTTGCCACAGTTTAGCTGGCTGTTGCCAACCCAAGGTTGTTTGTTGTGAAGGATGTGCGAGAAGCCTTCGCTGGGTGCAATGGACTCCCGGACATAAAAAGCGTGAATATCTGTGCCAACAACCTTCGACCAGTCAAGAAGAAGAATAAACACACACACACACACACACATAATATATGTGTGTGTGTATAACATGCACATAAATATACAGAGGTGGTGTTTGGGGTGGGTGAGGATTGGGGTGGTTCCTTCAGCTTCTGTCTGCAGCTGACTGCAGCATTGCATTTGAGTTTGTGTTTGAGTTTGAGTTCGAGTTTGGATATTGTGTGTGGGGCTTGGTGGGGCTGTTGGGATTGGATTCGCACTGCTTGTCGACTTGTTGCCTTGTCGCCGCCATTTCAAGCACACTCTCCACAGTACGTGACTTGGACGTCAGCAGCGCTGTCGACGTCAGCATCAAGGATATTCGCATGTGTGTTTATCCTTTAGACATTAGCTACTGCTGCTTCTGCTGCTGCTTCTGCTGCTGCTGCTGCTGTTGGCCTGGCTTTGATGTGAGTCTAAATTCAACGCCATGTTGCCGTCATGCTGTCCTTCAGTCTGCGAGTGCAACGAACGCTGTCCTTTAACCTACATACACACACTCAAACACACACACACATTGTACACATTGTGCACTGCTGGCAAACTCTCAACTAGTATTAAAAGTGTGGTGCGGGCAGCGGCTAACTCTGAACAACTTTGGATATCATGAATTACATTCAACTGCAAAGTGGGGGGTTTTTTTTACCCATATACCCTGTAAACCTTTGATTCAAACATGTTGTAGAAATGCCCACAGATCTCTTATCCGAAATCTATCGATAACTATCGACAGTCGATTACTATTTTCTGAGCATATCTGCAAATTTCTGCGTATTTGTTGTTGTTTTTAACTTTTGATTTACTTAAAGAAGTTATACAAAAATTCAAATGTTTAAAAATTAATTAAATTTATTAATTTAATTTATTATTAATTTATTAAATTACAAATTAAACAAATTGCTTCAAGTTGCCTATTAATTTCCATTAATTTCCTATTAATTGTCCTTAAGAACCCTCAGTTTTGTTCGATCCCAGATGATGTATTATAATATATATATCTATATATATATATAGTGACTGGAATATTTGTACACTTCTTTTAGAGCTATTTATTGCGCGAAAGCTTCAATTTGGGTAGAAATATTTTTGTTTTATTCATGGCATTATTTGTCGACTGTTTCTCTTTTAACTATCCAATATGTATACATATATATATATATATATATGTATATATGTTTCATGTTATTTAACTTGCCACGAAAGCAGGCCCAAACTTTTCCCAAATAATTTCGAGTTCAAGTTAAGCACTTTTATACTGAAATTAATTTGGAAAAATGTTTGCGCTTCTTCTTCTTCATTTCGGTCTGTTTACAGTTGCAGCATGTAATTTGTGGTGGGCAGTGGTGGTGAGTGGCAATGGGGGCGGTCCGCTGGGCTTTCTGCAATGTCGGGGCACAAGGCACATGGCACATGGCACACGGCACATAGCACATGGCACATGGCACAACAAGCTTCCAGCTGGCAATCAATATCAGAAGCAGAAGCAGACGCAGACGCTGCCGCAGCAGGAGGCGGACATGTCTATTACGCCATCGCCAAAGCAACAAAAACAAACCAAAAAAAAAAAAACTAAAATAAATAAATAAATAAAAGACTGCAGCGAATGCTGCTGAAATACATATTCTTCATGTTCATCGGCGTCAGGCTGAGCTGAAGCCACTGCAAGCAAGCAATGTGCATGTGGTAAATATGTGTGTGTTTGTGTGTGTGTGTGTGTATGTGTGTGTGTGAGTTGCCCTGACAGGCGGTCGGTCGCCTTCGCGTCGCTTCTATTTACATTTGCACGCTCATTTGCTGCTCAGTCGCTGTTGGCGCCGACGCCAACATCGCAAACGCTTCTAGTTGCAGTTGCAGCACAACCGCAACAACTACAACAATAACTACAACAACTACAACAACAGCAACAACAGCGAAGCATCGCAGACGTTCAGACGAAAGCGAAAGGCCATTGTCCGGAATTTTGTTGACCTACTAAGAGGCAGAATGTAAAGTACGAGGCATAGCTACACTGTCATTGCCGTTGCCGAAGTCATTTGACTAACGTACGAACGTACGAACGACCGCACGAACGACCACACGAACGACCGCACGAACGAACGAACGAACGTACGTAGCAGCAAAAGCTTTTATGTGCTGCTAAAAGCTTTGGCTATCTGCTCTGCGCTCGCTCGTTCTGTGCATTACGTGCGACTGTTTTGTTGAAAGTTCGCTTCAAATTTAGCTACATATAAAATACAACAACAATAATAAGAACAACAACCACATCTAATGGTCTGCATTTTCGATATGTACGAAGTCAAAGCCGAATTGCTAGCGAACGCCAAGTCTATGAGAGACAGCAGCAGCAAGTCATTCACCTTTTGCCCGCTACGCTCTCGCGATCGACGCGCGCTCACGTTCTCTTCAAATGACGTTCTGCGTTTGATTGCTTCGCTCTCTCCCTCTCTTCCACTCTCTCTCCCTTTTCGATTTGGAAGCTAAGCTCAAAGCAAGCGGCTGGCTAGCCCTTATTATGGCCTGTTATGCTCGTTACTGTTGTTTTTATTGCTCTCGCTACCTCGCTGGCAGCTGTGCAGCTGACTTACCGCCTACGCCGCAAAAGAGCACAATGACAATGGGGAGCCAAAAAAGAGCCAAAGGAAGAGCGACGAGGTGTCACACAATAGTAGAAAACGAAGCATTGCCATCAAAATTTTGACGAGCTATGCGTCAATTTTTTTATATATTTTTTTTTGTATATTTTTCGTATTTTTTTTTTTTGTTTTGACTTTCTCTTGGCAAATAGAAAATAATTACTCACACGCACACACTTGAACACACATATGCGTGCTTGAATGTGCGTATGTATGTATGCAAATAGAAGAGCTTTTTAATTCACATTCTATTTGTGGCAGACCACTGTGCATAAAATTGCATTGGATCGTTTCCTGCATAATTTCAATATGCATGTCACATATGCATATGTATGTATGTAAGTCTGTGTGTATATGTGCATTTACATATATATATGTATGCACATATATTACGTCTCTTCCTCTTGCTCTCTCGCTCTCTCTCTTTACGGTCACGCTTAGCTGCACAGAAAGTTCAAATTTATAGCGAATGCACAGACGAAAGCACAGCACCATATTCGAACAAAAAGCCCCTTCCCCCCACACACACAAACACAACTCAGTGCCAACCCCTGCCACTGCCAGTGCCGCCCTCTCGCGAGTTGTGCAACTTTGGTGAGCTTTAACCTAGTTTAAGGTCATTTCCAAGTCAAAGACAATCAACAACTCGGCCGGGTTGACGGGCGTTTTTCTTTATGTGTGCAATAGAACAGTTTTTGTTGTTGTTGCTGTTGTTTTTTCTTTCTTATACCCTGTTACTCATATACTAACTGGTGTTTCATTATACAACTCTGCAAATGAGACTTCAAAAACTGAGGGCAAATTAATAAAACAAAATAAAATAACATAAAAATAATTTATGTTTTTAGAAATCAAAAAAATAATCGCTCTTTAAAAAAAAACTGAGTATCTGCTAGTCGGGCACTCGACTTCAGCACACTCTCTTCTTCTTCCACTTCTTTTTTTTACTGCAATTTGCGCCTTTTTGCTTTGACATTTGGCGTTCAGGTTAAATAAGACTCGAAAACGGGCAAAGGATGGAGTTTTAGATTGGAGTTTTAGATTGGAGTTTATTGCATTTTTTATTTTTGTTAGAATGATTCGTATTGCTACTACGTATTTGTGTGTATGTGCGTGTGTGTGTGTTGGCGAAAAGGGGAATATGCATCTTATCTAACGGTTGTTTACACGCATTTCGTTCGCTCAATGGTTCAATTTTTGACAGTGTCCAAAATTAAGGTCACACAATAATCTTGACATTGCGCGCTCGAGAGAACAAAACGATGACGACGGCGACGGCGAGAGCAAAAGCCCAGCTCATCACCGAAACTGCCCTCTGCTCCCCTCTATGCGTTTCTCTGCCCAATCTCTCTCCCCATCTCTCTCTCGCACTCGAACTCGCACTCTGCTACTTATCACTCGCGTTGCGCGCGCGTCGTCAACAAATTATTATGGTTATTGTTGTTGTCGCATTTTTGTTGTTGTTTGCTTTGTTTTTTTTGTTGGTATTTCTCATCCAGTGCTGCCAGCGTCGCAGTCGCCGTCGCCGTTGGTGATAATGAAATTGAAATTTCATTGCTAATTGCGTTTAATATTTATAATTGACCCAAATAATTTGTGATTGGCTTGCAAAAACAACAAGTAGCAAACATATGTACAAACACTCATACACACACACACACACATATAAAGAACAAAAACAAACTGAATGAGTGAAACAAAAGCAAGCAAAGAAAGCGACTGAATCGGGTCAGCTGTTGTTTGTTGTGGTTGTTGTTGTTGTTGTCTTGTTTAATTAGTCACCGTTATTTCTGCAGCTCAGCTCCTCTGCCTATGCAAACTGTATTGAATTACAATACGAGTGTGTATCTAACATAAAACGATCTCGCTTTCAATGCGCAACAACAACAACAAGAATAACAACAGCAATCGCACAAATTTGCAAATCGAACAAACTAAATGTGCTCAATATGCATACAAACATGAGCGAATGCGTATGTGTATGCAATCACACCAATAGACTCACACGCAGATACACACACACACACATAGAATTCTTGCCCGGTGCTGGCCCATTTGTTTTCTGCATGCAGTAATTATTTAAATTTCTTTTTTATCATCATAATTATTTCGACATTTTTTTGTTTTTTTTATTGTTTTGTGTTATTTTTTAAATTGAACATGAAGTCCATATATATACCAATTAAATACCGTTTTTGGTAAGGGCATAGAATAGTCGCCTACAGTCGAAGCTTTTTAATTTGCCTTTGCCTCGCCTCGCCTTGGCTTGTCTCTCCGCCATTCCCATATTCTCCTGCTATCACATCGAAAAAGTTTTTGCTCTTCGCCCTGTGCCCGTCGTTCGCCGCAAAAAGTAGGTGAAAGGTCTTCAACCTTTTTGCATGAAAACAAAATTGTGCAGTGCATGGCAAAAGGGGCGGCCTAATATATATATATCTATATATATATGTGTGTGTGTGCCTTTGTAATGCAGAGCTTTTTAGCTTTTTGTTCTTGTTGTAGCAAGGTAAAAAAAGAAAAAAACATATATACATATACTGTATATATTGAATAAAAATAAACATAAATGCAGTGTGCGAAAAGTCGAGCAAAGTGCATGGCCATGGGGGGTGAGGAGCTGGTGCTGACTGGTTGACTGACTGACTGACTGACTAACTGACTGCCTGACTAACTAGCAGCGCACACAACGACAAATGCAAACTGCAATCATTCGCTATTTTTAGCTCGCAAAACAAAAAAAAAACAAAAGCACTTACACACGCGCACTCAAAATGCTTACACAGCCTGGACTTGGACCTATCCCAATAGCAACGAGTAGGCGGTAGGTTGTGTTAGCAGCGACGACGACGACGCTTCGTCAAGTTTTCCTTTTCGTTATTTTTGCACTACGCCAGAGAGAGAGAAAGCTTTCGGCATGTCGAAGAGAGCACTGCACTGCACTGTGCAAGGCAAAAAGCTATTTGCAAAAAAAAAAATAAAAATAAATAAACGAAACAAATAAAATGCACTCGCAACAACAGCAACAAATATTATTGCGTACAGACGTCCCTCACCGCGACCCTCAAAAGCTGTGCGCTGTGCGTGTGTGAGTGTGTGCGTGTGTGTGTGGTGCACGTCGCAGACAGAGACATTGATTTTCAGCCGGGGCACAGCAGCAGCAGCTGCATGGGCCCATGCCCAGGCCCAGACCCAGGCAAAGGCAGTACCAAGCCTAGCCAGATTGTCCAAAAATAAAACCGAGGGTCGCAACAATTTCAGCCCAGAGTTGCCACTGCGGTCACTGACCACTGACTATCCAATCATTGCCTCTCTTCATCTCCCCCTCTCGTATCTATATATTAGTATTATATATATATATCTTGTATATATTATTAATATTGTTAACAGTAGTTTTTTATTTGTGTTTTTTTTTGGTCTTCTTGCAGTCATTCCCATTGCCATTTCCATCGCCGCGAAGCGGCAGTTGCCACAGCAGCCGCTGCCTCGCCTGCAGTCAAATCGGTGAGTAACGGGGCATCTGCCCAATCAGATATATGCATCTGGTAAATCTCTCAATCGCGCATTATATACGTATATCTAGACATATGAAATACACAATAATAAATAAACAAAATAAAGTATGCCATGAAAAATGTTGAATATACTCAACTAGGATCAAAGCTCTTGATCCTGCTCAAATTTTTGTTGCCACTTATTATAGACAAAAAAATATATTTAATATTGGTAACTTGAAATGTTTTTTTTTTATAATTATTATTATTGCGTCAAAAATCCATCGTTTTTGACGAAACTTTTTTGTATTTGTGCAAATTGCATTTTGAAAAAGGCCTTAGTCAAAAATAAAGGACTGCGAATCAATTATTGATTAAATAAATGGAAAATATTACGTATACTTCGAGCAACTGATTAAATATTACGTATACGTTCATATTATATTTAATAAGATTAAGCTGGCATTGGATTATAAAGACATATTGAATACCCTTTAATAGGGGAATTGAGAACTGCAACAAGAAGCAGAAAATCGAATTAGCGAAATTGAAGAAATAAAAAGGCAAATATCAAAAAAAAACATGCAGACAAGCTCAAGCAGACACATGTACATGTGTGTGTGTGTGTGTGTGTGTGTGTGTGTTTGTGTGTGTGTGCGTGTGTGTGGCAGAAGAAGCAAAACTGTGCCAATGCCCTGACAGCGAACAGCACAAGGTGATGATGCAAACGGCAAACGGCGAACGGTGAACAGCGAACAGCGCTTGAAATGATGGGCGGGCAGAGATGTTTGCCAGATTGGGGAAGTGGTTGCTACTATCGCAGAGGGGATGAGCACGAGAGAGAGAGGGAGAGAGAGAGAGAAGGAGAAGGAGAGGGAGAGAGTAAGGAAGGGAGACAGGGAGAGACGGTGGCAACATGAGCAAGATGGATGTTGTTGACGAGTCAGGCATTGTTGCTGTTTCAATGTGCAACATGACATGCAACACACACATACAAGTGCGCAAACTTGACAAAGGTGCACAGTCGGTGGTTGGAGGCAGACAAGAACTACTCAAATAGCCCACTTACCACAATTCCCTCCCACTTTTAATAGAGTCGACATTACAAGCGCGCGAGCGAGAAAGAGAGAGAAAGGGGGAGAGAGACAGAGAGAGAGAGAGAGAGGGCAAGGGGTTTGTTGCTCTATTTGTAAAATTGTTATTGCTGTGCCGCAAACAAGGAAGTAAAACCGTGTAAAATGAGCGCCAAACCGAGGCAACATTAACAGCGAGCCAGTGTGTGAGAGAGAGAGAGTGAGAAAGAGAGCGTGAGCGAGAGAGAGACTCAAAAATCCATTTGGCCATTTCTCAAGTGTTTGAACAGTGCACTTACCTGCAAGCCGAAACACTGCTCCCCAACTATCCCACTCCTGCACCCGCCAAACTCCCACCTCCCCCCCACCCCACCTCCCTTAGTGTAAGCAACTTCACCCACTTTCAACTTCTCATTAACTTTTGCTTATGCAATGGAAAGTGGCAAGGCAAATCAAAGCAACAGCAACAGCAACAAAGAAGAAAAGAAATAAATAAATAAAGAGAGACACAACAAAAAAAATTGCAAGAAGCGAAAAAAGCAACAAAATAAAAACGAAACCAAAACATACAAACAGAAGTATACTCTATATCTACAGCTTTACGAGTCGCTCTCTTTTATATATATACATACATACATACATATATATATATATACCAAAATATATATATTTATATATAAAAAAAATATTTTGTCCAATATTTGTCAATTAATTGGATAGTTTTGTAGTTACATTTATAATGCACCGCAAGAAAGTTGATTCCAACTTTATATATATAAAATCGGGTATATAGCCAACATTGATTTCAAATACCGATAAATCAATCGATATATCTGACAATTATCAGTTGATAGTTTAATGCTCTGAATATAAACAAAATAAGTATTCATATTTATTAGGCAAATGATGCATAGCGATAAATAAATCGCGATAAATTAATCGATATATCGATACATTATCATTTAATAGTTAAATGTTTCGAATATAAACAAAATATGAATAGTTTTTAGGCAAATGTTTTCATGTTTCAGATGAGGCAGAGTGTATTGAAAACTTGATTTGTGTGTGCATTAAGTGTGTGTGTGTGTACTGAGTGTGTGTGTGTGTGTGTGTGTGTCACGATTGCATTTGATTCGCTTGGCGGCTGCCTCAAGCGTCGACTGCCAACTGCCAACAGACGCCATTGACTCGTTGACCGAGCGACTCACTGAACAAAACTATGCGCACACACACACACACACACAGGCACACACACACACATGCATATAGATGTACATAGATATGTGCAAGTGTGCTTTTGTGTAGTTTTTTCTCTGCTCGATGTGCAATTGTGCGCCACCTTTTGAATTGAAAATTTGTTAGCGAAATCGAAAGTTCAATAAACTTTCACGTAATCGACAAATTGTGCGCTGCTTTTGTTGTTGCTTTAGTTGTTGAGGATGCAGCCAGATAGCTGTGCAATATGTATGTTGCTGTTGTTCGTTGGCCGCATTCAATGTTGAATGTACAAATTGTATACATATATATATATATATATATATATCTATAGATATTTATGTGCTGCGAGTTGGGTGGCGTATGCGTAATTTACATTGCACATTACGTATACGCAGCAGTTGACGGTCAAGCAATAACATTTGAGCGCCATTCAGCGTGCATTAATATGCAAAAATACACACGCACACACGCACACCCATAGTTGTAGTGTGTTAACATTGATAAACGATTGCATTGTTAATTTTCTTTTTGACATTAAATAATAATAACAATAATCATGCGTCGCATGTGAAGAGCATCCATCTCGCTTGCTCCCATTATAATAATAAGCGAGCATGTGCAAATATTGCTGTCTCACTTGGGCCAGTTAGTACTTCCCTTTTGGGCGCAAAGAAAGTGAACAAGTATGAAGCAAACAAGGCATACGGAAAGAGTGAAAATAAAAATGAAATTACATAAAAGTAACAACGAACCCACAAAACCAAAACCAACAATCACATGAATGCCAATCAAGCAACAACGAACAACAGCAACGAACAACAACAACAACAACAACAACAACAACAACAACAAACAAGAGTAACAATCGCAGCAACAACAATAACAACAAAACTGTAACAGCAGCTCAACTTAGCTTAGAAGCACATGCAAGCGCAAAGAGCGTAAACTACGCAAGAGAGCGCACAAAGAGATAGAGATAGAGAGCGCAAGCAGCTTTTGATCGTCATCACGCCTCGTGCCGTCATTGCAAACAAAACTTTTGCGCTCTCTGCATTCTTCCTGTTCACATTTTGGTGGTTTTCGCTGTGTTCTGCTCTCACTCTCACGTGCTCTTGGTCTGCTGCTGCTGTTGCTGCTGTTGCTGCTGCTTTCACAACTATTCCCGTTTGTCTTTCCCCAAAGTCCCAATACCAACACCAACACCAACACACTACTTCAAGCCACATCACACAATACGCTGCGCTGCTCTCCACACTCCACTTCAGTACACTTCACATTTATTTTATTTCACAGTGCGTGCCTCGCTCTTCTCTGCTTCTTTCCACACTCATTCGACGCTTTGCCCGAAATTGGGTCAGCCATTGAACCCGTTGCGACGACAACGACAACGACGACGTCGCGTCGGCATTGGCGTCAACGTCAACGTCGTCGTCAACGTCAACGTTGACGCAGACGCAGACGATAGCTTTGCTGGTTGCTCTGCTACGTTGCTGCTGCGTTGGCGTTGCTGCCACTGTGCGCTGTCTCCCGCAGCCAGCACGTGTTCTTTGGCTCAAAAGATGTTGCACATACACACATACATACATCCATACACACATGCATACCTACACACACATCCATCTCTACATAATCACAATAAGCAAGGCATTACGGAGGCTTCTAAAGGCGACTTGCACTATATAAAGGATAAATTTAAAATTAACTCCAATAGTCTGGTAAGATCGAGTTTTTTTTTTCATAATCTTTTCTTTTTTTTTGTTTTATAAAAAATTTACAGTTTACTTTTGATCGGCTGGTGAGATAAGAAATTGTAAAATGTACAATTTATTATAGAAAGCTTTTCACATTCAGCAATCCAAATTGAAAAGAAATTTGTTGAAATTATGTGAACTTTGTTTTCTATCATTAACAGACATTTGTTGACTTTAACACTCTTTTGGGCAAAAATCGCTAGCTAGGCGGCAAACGAGTAAAATGGACGCACCCAGAAGATGCATCATGCATGTTGCATGCAGATATTTTCAAGAGCTTCTCAACTTAGATTCGCATTTTTTTTTTTACTAATTTGAATTGTACATTTAATGAAATAAATGTGTTGAATTTGTATTGAATAGGAATATATTGAATATATGACTTGCTTGGCGATAGCGACGCCAACTGCGACGCCGACGTCGACTGCGAAAGCGGCTTAAACACGGCGATCATCGTTGCGCTTTGACCAAAACTTAAGGTTATGGTCACTCGCATTTACAGCATTAAAACCCTTACCCCCTTGGCTCTCCCCCCTGCAGTCACATGCCACGACCCGCCCGTGTAACGCACATAAAAAAGCTGAAGAAGAAGAAGAGGAAAGAGAGAAAAAAAAACATAAGCGAAGAAGAAAGAAATAACCGAAAACAAAAATTTCACTTTCACATCAATTACGACGACGACGCCATATTGAAGTACTGTACTTGAACAAGTTCAACTACGCGCCTCTCTCTATGTGTGCGTGTGTGTGTGTGTGTGTGTGTGTGTGTGTGTGTGTGTGTGTGTGTGATGGTGTCATGTGTGTGTGTGTGTGCGTGTGCGCTTCAAATAGCTGTCAAGTCGCAAGTTAGATCAACAGCTCTCTTTGCCCCTCTCTTTTGTCGCTTTCTTTTTGGCTATTGGGACATTTTGACTGATGGCTCCTTGCACATATGATTCATACAAATGGACATTTCAATTTAAGCAGATCTCCAAATCCCCCCCCTCCCCCTCCCCACCCTCATCTATTTTCACCGGCTACTTTGCGCCAATGTCATTGAACGCTTAATGGCCCAAAATTTACGCCCTTTTTCGCAATTTTTTTTTTCGGCTTTGCTTGTCAACGAGCAACAAGCAAAGCCCCAAAAAAAAAAACTGGAAGTTCAAGTGACCGTAAAGCAGCGTGTCGAGAGCATGACAGAGAAAAGCAGCGAGAGAGAGCGAGAGAGAGATAGAGATGGAGCTTAAATGGCTTTGCCGGGCCGACCCTCAGCTAGAAAGTGTAAAGGGCACTCTGAACACCGTGTGGCCACATAAGTCGCACCTGAAATACCCTGTTGCTATTTTTTGATGCCAGGCTGCAGCGATAAAATCGATCGATCAATTGAACTGATGACAGTTTTCTGAGAGTATGCAAAGTTGAAGTTGAATACGTTTCATGATGAAAAGAACATTCCAAATCTGAATTGCAGTTAAAAAAAACCATAAAAATTGTGTGAATTTAGTTTTGAATAAATCTGCTGTTGTATTTCAACTGATCAGTTTCCCATTTCTGTGCTCTGTGTTAACATTGACAGGCAGTAATAATGGGGCTTTAGTTGTTGCAACCACTGCAAAGGGCAACGAACACTAACTGACTAGTTAGTTAGTTGAGTCTCCTAACTGTATTTGGTTTTTCTATTTGTATTTGCATTAAGTTGTTAGTTTTTTTTTTTGGTTTTTGTTTTTTTTTTTTGTTTTTGTTTTTGGAGTTTTTTTTATGGTCTTTGGAGGGTAGCGACCCAGCGACGTTGTTGTTGGAGTCAATATGGAAACCGGTTACAGTTACACACTGCTTAAAACGGTTGTTGTTGTTGTTGTTGTTTTTTTTTCTTTTTTGGGGGTCAACATGCACACACATACGCATCTCTTCTGTGTGTGTGTGTGTGTGTGTGATTCAGCTGCAGCTAGTTCGCTTTGCTTTGCTGCCTGCTGCCTGCCGCCTGCCTCTCGCATCTGTTAAATATGACTTGACACACCTTGCTCCCCCAACCTTACCCCTCCCCCCCACTCTTTCTTTCTCTCTTCCTCTCACACAGATGCAGTCTGTTCATTTCTTTTGGTTGCCTCGCGCTTTATTCTGTCGCATTTTTTTTTTGTCTTTTTGGTTGTTGTTGTTGTTGTTGTTTTTTTGGTAGCTTAATTCGTGCGTGTTGTTTTTTCTTCTTCTTATATACATATTTTAGTCTGTCTTTCTTATGGTTTTTGTTGTTGTTGTTGTTGTTGTTGTCCACAGAAAATAAACTTGAACTTGCCCGTTCACTTTTACTCCATATCTTTCCCTTTTTCCTTCCCTCTCTCTCTCTCTCTCTCTCTCTCTCTCTCTGTCTATCTGTCCATCTCACTCTCTGTCGCTCTGCTTCTGACTGCGTTTAAGTGTTGGCCTTTTTTGGTTGTTTTTGTTGTTGTTGTTGTTATCTTTTTTCTCTGTTGTCTCAGATGATTTTTTGTTTTTGGCTGGCGGGGAAGATTACATCGCATAGTTGGCCGTTGATCATGAAAATTTTCAATTCAAGTTTAGTGAAATTTAACGCTTAACACAAAATGAAATGCAAAAGCACAGAGGGACTGCCTGTGTGTGTGTGTGTGTGTGTGTGTGTGAGAGAGAGAGAGAGAGAGGGATACAGAGAGTTGCATTGAGAAAAGCAGCAAATTCAAAGTGCGAATGCGACTCTTCTTCGCAAATAACAGTTACCTTTACAGCAAACCAGGAAGACTTTTTAATATCCAAATTCATGAGTGTTTTTTTTTATGAGTAAATGTGAATACTAAGTAAATGAATATCCCAAATGAATGGAGCCACTTTTCACCTCAACTCTTCTTAGATTTTATGTCCCTTTTGAAGTGCCCTTTTAGCATTTGATGCATGTAAATGTTGTTGTCATTGTCATTGCAACATTTTGTCACTCTATCTACCCTCGTAGATGGTATTTTCATTTTTTCCGTTCCGATATAGTATATTCCCATACAGATTTCCTAATACAAATTAGCACAAAATGCATTTTAATATGCTTCTCTGACTTTTATATCACGAAGAAGCCAAAGGAATGATCGTTGTAAAGATGAGTTCTTGTGTAAAAACCTTTTTATCACAATCGAAATTACCCAGTATGCGCATAATTCTAATAATTTGGACATGAAAATCAATCAGATCGGAATAAGCTATATAATATAAGCTCCCAATCGGAGAAAAGGTTTTTTTTTTTTTAAATTTATAGCAGTATTTAAATGTGGACAATTTGACTCCATTCTGCAAGGATAAGCAGTCTTTGGCGGTCCTAGTTCTTAGCCTGCCCAGCAGCGAACTAGTAATTGATCATTTTTGACTCCTTACGGAATGCATTCTGTATGCATTGTGTATGCATTTTGTATGCATTCTGTATGCATTCTGTATGAATTCTGTATGAATTCTGTAAGCATTTAATGTAATTACTTTATATGTATTGGTGTGTGTTTGAGAGAGAGAGAGAGAGAGACAGAGAGGGAGAGAGAGAGAGAGCTAAAAAGACACATTATTTGCTTTGCTCTCATTTTGTGTTGACAAGTTGAGGAAAGCAGATGGCATCCATTTGACTAGTACTAATTTGAGGGTATCCGTTTGATATATTACAGGGTATCTGTCGGCGTGTTTGCCTGTTGTCGATTGAGTGTAAAGAATGTTACAGGTTATGTTATTGTCGCTAAATGAGTAGCTATTGATCAACTGATTGACTAATTGACTGATTGACTGACTGATTGAATCTGACAGACTGCCGAACTGATAGACTGACGGACTGACAGACTGCCGAACTGATAGACTGACGCACTAATAGACCTAGTGCTTGAGTGTTGCAGTCGTTGTTTCATTTTGGGTTTTGGATTTTGCATTTGCATTTGCTTTTCACATTTTTTGCTTTTATTTTCATTTTTTAATTTTGTTTTTTTTTTTTTTTTTTTATACGCCCACATGACAGCCGCCAAATGCGGCAGGCGAAAGTTTACTGGGACTATGACCGCTTAGAATGTCTACACACACACACACAAACACACACACACACGCACACATGCGGAACAGACTCTGGAACTTGAAGCGGAATATTTTGTTGCTCTGTTGCTTTGTTGTTGTTGTTGTTTTTTTTTTTTTTTTCGTGCAGCAGGCGGTTGAAGTAGAGGCGGGGGCATCGCTGGGGGCCTCACAGAAGTGTCTGGTGGCAGTGGCACTGTGTGTGTGTGTGTGTTTGTGTGTGTGTGTGACTGTGCTTATCTCGCGAGTCGTTGCCTTGAATGTAGGGCAGTAGTTGGCACTCGAGAGTTGTTGCTATTGTTGTTGTTGTTGTTGTTGTTGTTGTTGGTGCACACTGCATGTGCAGCTCATGTCCCAGTCCACATATAGATGCACTTACACACACACACACACACACACAAACAGACAAGACATTAATGCAGTTGTTTCTGTTGCTGTTGCTGTTGTTGTTCTTGTTGTTGCTTATGTGGCAAAGTCATTGACTTTTTCGCTGGCTGCCACATGAATTCGGCATGGAAATTGTTGCAGTTGTTTGTTAAGCCATTGTTGTTGTTGTTGCTGTTGATGTTGCCGGCCGTTGATTAAATGTTAGCCAAGATGCAAAGGTCGAGGATTTCATTTAGCCTCCCTTCATCTCTCTCTCTCTCTTTTATTTGAGTTTCTCTCTCGCTCTCTCTCTCTCTCTCTCGCTCTCTCTCTCTCGAAAATGTTCCGAAAATGTGAAAAAATTTTGATAAATGTGGCAGCTGCAATATTTAAGCTTTTCTAATTTTTTGTCAACTCAAAAGGTTTTTTTTTTGAAATTTCTTAAATCTTTTTTTAAAGTCAATTTTTCCTTTGAACTTTGAACTTTCGACAGCATCTATATCTCAATTCCTCAAAGCAAATATTTTATCTTTTTTCTCATCGTTTATCTCGCTCTCTCTCTCTCTCTCTCTTCTCAGCTAAAGTTAGACATATTTGAAAAGAAAAGAAAAACTGGGATATTGCAAGGGATAATGAGAATTCTTCTTCTACCTTCGTTCTCTCTATCTATATATATATATATATATATGTAGATGTATATATGTAGATATATATATGTGTGTCTGTCTCTGTCCAACTTCATGTTTGGTTTGAGTCAGTTATAAATATACGCTTCTAAAATGAATAGCACATAAATAACGAGAGAAACGAAGCTGAGGCAAACGCATGATTCCCTCCTCCACAAGCAGCAGCAACAACAAAAATCTCAGTCTCTGTGTGTGTGTGTGTGTATGAGTGTGTGTGCAAGTGGCATACAATAAAACTTCACTGGCTCTGTAAATAAGGCATAAGAATTGGGTTAAAAGTTTATAGAGCAATGCAGAGATTTCAATGCAAGTTGTCTTTGTGTGTGTGTGTGTGTGTGTGTGTGTGTGTGAGTGTGTGTGAGTGTGTGTGAGTGTGTGTGTGTGTATATATCTCAATCTGCATCTGCATGCATCTGTGTGTGTGTTTGTTTTCAAATCAGCTGCTTCAAGTGGTTACATGGTCGTCGCATGGTCGAAGGCTCTTGTCAGTGTTGATAGCACATGGCAAAAGGCTTTGCCACAGCAACATCAAAGAGGATCGGCTATTCGAGGCAAGCCGAACAATTTATACCCTTCTATTGGTATGCTCACATTTCAATTTTAGTCTAAAGTTTGAAATTCATTTTTGTATTATTTTTAAAGAAAGATTTTATTGAAATGTTTTCGGTTGAACTGATTATTCCACAATAGATGAGTGGTCACATTGCGGATATATCGATGCGACAACTTAAAGCTCATCTTTCGAGCGATTGTTAGTATGACAGCTATATGCTATATGTTGTCCGATCCGATATATGTATATATATAATATAACAAAAAAAAAAAAGAAAATGAAAAAGAAAAAGCCTCCACAGGGCTCTAATGAATGAATAGTGTGTCGATGATAACGATGATGATGTCAACGTTGCACGTGCATCTACGTGCCACAATTCACATGCCATATGCCACTTACATATGCCACAATGCACATGTCACCTACCATTCTAATTGATAGTTGGAGGCCAATGCAAACAGTTGCCCAGCTCACATCCCAAATATCAAATGAAAACTAACCCAGTTAATGGCAATAAATAAGGAAGAAGAAGACGGTGCAGAAGAAGAAGAAGAGGGAGACGAGGAAGAAGAGGGTGAAGAGGAAGAAGAGGGAGAACAAGAAGAAGAACCAGCAGCTAGCTGAGGCATGCAAGAGACATAAAAAGAAACAGCAAGAAACTTAGTCAAGTTCTTCGATTAGGCGCAGTCTGCGCTGATGCTTTATCAGCGATTACTAGAAGCAAGGGGCAGCGTGGTGCAGCGTGGTGCAGCGAGGGGCAGCGAGGGGTAGCGAGTTCTTTGCGGACATCAATAGAAAATGCAAGTGGGGAAAAGGCGGTTAGAAGGCAAGAGGAAAAAAAAAAAGAAAAAACTAAACACAAATATACATGAAGTAGCTGCAGCAGGCGCAAGCAGAAGGGGAAATGCACACACAAGGAACACACACAGACGCACACACACACAGACACACACACACACACACCCAGGCATGCAAGAGCCAAAGCCAAAGCCAAACCGTACAAATAACGAAACGAACGAGTCCACGAATGAGCGAGCGAAAGAGCGAGCGAACCAAACTGAGGAAAAATAATAATAACAACGTGCAAATGAAAAGCTAAGCGGAACGTGAGCCTGTGGTGGTGGAAGGGGGGGGGGAGTGGGTAGGGGGAGAGGGGTTTCAGAGCAGAGCAGAGCGCGTCAACGTCGTCGTCGTTGTCGTCGCAGTAGGTCAAAGACCTGTAGGAGGTCGTTTCAGCCGTTGCAGTGGCAATAGGCAACGTACAATACCACGGCGATGGCGGCAGATAGCAAACTCACACACACACACACACAAACATACAATAACAACATCAAAGACAAAAGCACACAGGCGCAGCAGCTGCAGCAGCAGCAGCAGCAACGTGCTCTATTGAATAACATAAGCTAACGCCGACGACTACGTCAGCAGCAGCGCTGCACATGCAGTTAAGAGTGACAGACATAGCGAGAGAGAGAGAGCGAGAGAGAGAGGGAGAGAGAGAGTCGAACGAGAGAGCGGCAGAGGTGGGAGAGCGTGCGCGAGAGAGCTTAGAAAAAGCTTTGCTAGTGCGCTGCTGATGACGTTGACGCATGCTGCTGCGACTGCAGCGACTGCTGCGACTGCTGCTCCAACGACCCAGCGACCGAGCGAACGAAAATGAAATTGAAAACAAGAGTGAAATTCAATCCAAGTTGCCATTTAGCTATTCTAGTATGTGCAAGAGAGAGAGAGAGGGAGAGAGAGAGGAAGAGAGAGAGAGAGGGAGAGAGAGCGCGAAATGCATTAGGGAGTTGCAGCGCAATTATGACTGTTTGATTTTGACAATATGCAGCATTTGTTGCTAATACACACGTTTCACACATGTGCCACATGCCACATTCCACACTTATCCATGTATTTGCTGCTTCTTCTCATTGCAGACATGCCAGGCAGAGGAACTGCACATTGCATGCAATCGTTTGGCAGGATCACACAAAACAGGTGAGTGATCTATGCGCCTGTGTGTCTATGCTTGTGTGACTGTGTGTGTGTGTGTGTGTGTGTGTGTGTATATATGTAAGCAATGGAGTTATGCAACAGCTTATGCAATAAGCTACAAATGCATGTACATGTTCACAATGCCCGAGTGCCCCTCAAGGTGCCTGGGCGCTCCTTCAAGTGGCAGACACTTGACTCCACAAGCGCCACATCATTCCTCCTACAAAAATTAGTTTTGGGTTTCTTTTTAATCTGTTTTGCTTCCAGTTTGGATCCACGCAAAACTCCATCTAATAGAAATATATACAAAGGATCAGTTCCGATTACTTCTAGGCTGGTCTCTTGTCCAGATCAATTCACCTATTTATGCAGTCTAATTGACTGTTTTAGTATAACTTTGAGTAGATATATCGGATCGTATTACTATATACTGCAGCTGCCGATCGATATATGGACAGAAAGTTAAGTTCTGTTCATGGTTTTTGGGCATGGTTCACATCTTTTCATTGTCATCATTGCGCTGGAACTAATTCGAAAAATCCATGCCTTCTCCGACCTCAAAATTTTCAACAAGATTTCGTTTCAAAACTTTTAAGCCAAAAACCAAAAAATTACTTAATAAAGTTCTGTCAAAAGTTATTCATTCTTTTTTTTTTTTGGTATTTTCGTAAGTTTTTTTTTGTTACAAGTTAATTTAATAATTGGAATATTTTCAAACTGATTTGATACGAATAATTTTGTAGTGTTGAAATTTATTCAGTTTTAACTGAGTTAATTTCATGTGTTGTGAATTTCTTAAATGCTTCTTGATTTGGCTACTTCAAAATCGATTTGTTTATTTATTATTTATTATTTATTTGTTTAATATTTAAATATTTATTTGCGATAATTTAGGCTAATCGATCATCGATAACTGCAGCCTAAAATCACTTACTACCTGAAAGATTAGCCCCGTCGCCCCCTTTGCTGCCTACGATGTTATCTAAATTGAGTGTGTATGTGTGTGCGTGTGTGTGTGTGCTTTTTTTATGTGCCAAAGCTGCAAAAGTTTTCCGCTTTTCACGTTCAACGACGACGATCGCCGTTGTGTTTGTCTGTCCTATTGTCGTTGTTGTTATTGTTGTTGTTGTTGTTGGTGGTGTTTTCCTTGTTGGCTTCATTTGCGCAACAACATTTGCCAGAGGGGAGAGGGAAGGGGTGTGTGGGGTGTGGAGTGTGGAGTGTTTTGGGGCGCATAACCAGTGTGGCCGGGGTGTCGGTGTCGGTGTCGGCCATCATATGATTTGCAATTTCCATTGCATTGCATTGGAGGTTACGTAAGCTAAAGTTAATGCCACATAATCATGGCTGAAGTTGCAACGCGACACGACGCGACGCGACGCGCGACGCGAGGCGAGGCGACGCGACGCGCAGCGACGCCACTCGACTCACCGGCCGCAATTGCAATGGGAAATGGGGAAATGTTGCAGCGGCAGCCATGACACGCCATCTTGCTGCAACTGCAACGGCAACTGGCAACTGGCAACAGTTTTTCCTGGCACTTTCTCTCTCTTTTGTGTTTTTGTGGCGATGAAGTAATCGACTGCCCCAGCGCCAATACACACTAACCAATACCCCCCTCCCCTCCCCGACTCCCGCCACTCCCCTTCCCTGTTTCCCCGCTCTTCTCCACTACCTCCCCATCTACCCTCATCCCGTTGTCACCTTTCCAACACGCAACCCACGGGGTAAGTTGATCGTCGCGCTTGCAATTTTTAATGGTGACTTAATATATATATATATATATATATATATATATATATATATATGTATATATGTATATATATGTATATATATTCTTGGTTAACATAAGTAAATTGTTTTCAATGTAGGAAATGATTCATTTTTTCGATTAATATCGATTTTCTCGTCGATTATTGAAATTTCTCTATTCAGCATAGTTTGACTTTGTTTTTTTTTTGTTGTGTACAGGGTATCTGGTAGTTGGAGCGATCTCGACTATTACACTCTTGTTTTTCTAACTGCTATTTTGCCATTTTGCTTTCATGGAAAACCTGTTTTCATTTTTTCTTTCATGTTGTTGTTGCTATTATTATGTTTTTTTGCATTTGCAACTGCAGCTTGCAATTTGTTGGTGTATAATTGTTGTTGTTGTTGTTGTTGTTGGGCCTATCTTTTGCCTAACGATCGCAACGAACAGTTTTGGTGTGTCCCAAAATGGCTCACAAGTTGGCGGCTGGTGGTTACGATGGCTTTGACGACTATTACAGCAGACGGACAGACAGGCGAACAGACAGACAAATAGACAAATAGACATTGCGAGAGACAGACAGACAGACAGACAGACAGACAGGGGGACAGAGTGCATCAAAGGAGGTGAAGCCCTAGACCTCGGCCAAATGTGGGCTTGGCAAACACAACTGGAGGCATTGCCGTGAAAGTCTTTTGGGACTGAATTGAAAGATTTTGAACTTTGGCTAGGAATCGCTCAGGATGGGCACTCCAACCACATCAAAGCGGCCAATCCGCTGGCAAATGTAAATGGATTGATTATCTGCAAAAATCGAATTTCCCCCTTAACACTTTAAAAGATACTCGATCGAAGAAGAAGAAGATAATTTCATACTCTTCCGCTCCAAATCTCAGATCTCAATTCAATTAGCAATTTGCGAAAAAAAATCGACTATTTTGTGAAATTGACAATTGGCAATTCGCAATTGGCAATCAGCATTATTTTAGAGCATCAGAATCATTATTGTTGATATAATCACGCTAAAAATTCAATTTAATTATATATTTATTTTTTTTATAACTTTTGTCATGAAAAATTGTCCAAAATTGTCCAAAATTGTTTATTTAAGGATCGGATCTTATCTCTCAACTAGCCAAGTCAAGTTACTTAATGTACAGTTATACATTTTATATACATCAACTATATACATAAACTATATTCATCAACTATATACATCAACTATATACATATACATATATACATCAACTATATACATCAACTATATACATATATATACATATATAAATACATATATTTATTTTGGCATCTCAGCCGCCACCCGCATTATGCTGCATGCCCCATCGAAAATCACCTCGTTGGCCATATGCGCCAGCAGCAGGCAACGTGCAACATGCAACGTGCAACGTGCAAGTTTAATGCATTTGTCAATTGGCATCTCGCTTTGATCACGCTTGCTGTCTCTCTCTCTCTCTCTCTCTCTCTCTGTCTCTTTCTAACTCGCTGCCTCTACGTCGCTCTCTGTGTCTGTCTATCGTTGCATCTTTGGCCTGTTGCACTTCCTGCTTTGGCTTGCAACCGTTGTCAATTGAGCCCTCCTCACCCCCCCACCATCTCTCTGTCTGTCTTTGACTTGCCCCTCTTTATGTAGCGGTAACATTGCCTGCTAACACCATTTTCCTTTTGCTGTTGCTGCCGCTGATTGTTACGTGAAAAACGAAAGTAAAACTCGCAACTGGCACTGGCAACTGGCAACATTGCAATGTTGGTGCAGTTGTTGTAGTTGCTGTTGTACAAGTTGCAGTTGGCATTGTTAGTTAGCTTGCCATTTTTCTCATTTTCATTACGCGCCGACTGATCGAATCAGTGAATGGGCAACAAACGGGATTTTTCAGCCAGCAACACAACAAATGCAAAAGAAAAACTGGAATATGGCACACGGTCTGCCGTTGTGGAGGTAAAGATCGACGTTGTCATCGTTGCTTGTTGCTGTTGTTGCCAGTTGTTTGTTGTTGTTGCCAGTTGTTGCCAGTTGCTGCCTGTTGCTGCCCACCACTTGGCTGTTATGTCATACAAGGAAGCGAATTGGCAGCGCACAAGACGGCGACGGCCAACAGCAAAAGTCGCAACAGCAACAGCAACAACATTAACATTGTTGCAATCATTTGGACTTGGATGTGGCAGGAGTTGTTGTTGTTGTTGCTGTTGCTGTTGCTGTTGCTGTTGCTGTTGCTGCTGCTGCTGCTGCTGCTGCTGTTACCAACTTCTAACGTGGGCTAAAACTGGCTTAAACAGTTGCCGTTGACGCCTTGGACAAGTTTTTCCTTTCAACAACCGCAGCGAAAAATTGTGTAGCCTAAACAACTGCAACAGTTGCTGCCTGCCTGCCTGCCTGCTGCTGCTGCTGTTGCTGCTGTTGCTGCTGTTGTTGCTGCTGTCGTTGTTGTTGTTGTTTTTAGAGTTCGTGATGCGGTTTTTTCACTTTTCATTGGACGGTTTTGTATTTGTTATGTTTGTTTTCTAGGTTTCCTGCTGCTTTTGGCGTTACTGGGTAAATGTTACATAATTGCAGCACAGTTTGCGCTGTGCTTTCAATATACCCTGTAGCCAACCGAAATGGTGTTGGCTATATGCAATAGGCAAGAATTTTTTTATGAATTTGCAACTCAAATTATGATCTACAATCTGAAATCAAGTTGGTGTTCTTCAAACTTTCAAACTAGGCAGTCGCTGGCAAGCTGTGCGTGTGTGCGTGTGTGCTCATGCACATGTACATTGTGATTAAGGGGTATCTGCAAGTCGTGTACAATCATCGGGAGTCTTTTCTTGTTTTATTATGAAGAGCATTTTCAATAGTAATGGAGACGCTGCGCCAGCAAACACAAAGCTTGACTTGCCCCACACACAGCCTAACACACCTACACCCACACAACCACACACACACACACACATAGGCCAAGCCACGCCTTCGTTTTGTATGGGCTGCAAAAGTCATTGAACTATTATTGTTGGCGAATTGAGATCAGAATTTGTGAATAGCATTTGCACACAGGTTGGGCATGGTGTCTCTGTGTGTATGTGTGTGGCTCTGTGATTGACCCTGCCCCAGCCCAGTTATGAGCTACAGAATCTGCGACTTTGACTTGAAACTTCATAAGCTGACTCGTCTCGCCCCTTTCCCCCTTCGCCAGTTCGCTTCAGTTGCCTTCTTTTTTGTTTGTTTTTTTTTTTGTTCTAGTCTCTTTCAAAAGGCTTTTTGGTTAGAATTTGTCCTTCTTATTTGTCCCGCCTCTGTCTCTCTCTTTCTCTTTATCTCTCTCTCTATCTCTCTCTCTATTTCCGATTTCATTTTCGTGCGAGTGATCTTTACTCCTTTCGCTTAACAGTTTGAAGCGTTTCGCATCCTTTCTGACATTTGGTTGCTTTTCTGTTCTATTTCTTGTCTCTGACTGCCTCTCTCTTTATCTCTCTCTCTCTCTCTCTCTCTTTTACTAATATATCTTGCCCTTTTCTACTTTCTTCTTTGGGCTTAAAAACGTTTCTATTTCAAGTATTTTTCCGTTATTCCGATCGTTTTCGTTCTTCCCTCTCATTGCCATCTGTCTTCTCTTGTGTAACAGTCGTTCCTCCCTCTCTCTCTCTCTCTCTCACTCGCTCTCTGTCTCTCTCTCTCTCTCTCTATGTTTATACTCTGGCGCTCTTTTCGCTTTGCATTTAATGGACAAAAAGCAATTAAAATGTCAAAAGCGTGCACAAAAGGAGAAAGTGAAAAAAGTGCAAAATTTTGTGCGGCTCAAAAGGTTTTTGATTTTTGTTGTTGTTGTTGTTGTTGTTGTTATTGTTGTATTTATTTTTTGTTAAATTTATTTTGTATCGGTTTTGTTATTGTTGTATTTATTTCGGATTTTGCACTTCAACAATTACAGCATTTTTAAAATGCGAGGCACAGTTGCACGTTGCGAGCCGTGCGGAATGCGGTAGATGGATGGTGTTAGTGGCAGAGAGGGGGAGGGGGGGGGGTGGGGGGAGTGTGTTGGACAATATGTGGGCGGGGAATGGGTTGGGTGTTTGATGGTTGCCTTTGAACTTGCCAAATTGACGACGGGGCGTATACGTAAAATTCTCTGCAATCGCTGTCAACTGTCAAAGCCAAAGCCAAAGGCAACAGCAACAGCAACAACAACAACAACAACAACAACAACTGCAACAATGGTTAGCAATAGCAACAGCATGAACAACAATAGCATAAGTAATAGTAATTGTAATAGCAACAATAATCATAATAAACAATTGAGCAACTTTCACTTGGCGCTTGAATTCAACGCACGACGCAATTCAAACGACAATCATCAAACAAACTCTGTCTGTGTATGTGTGTGTGTGCGTGTGTGTGTGTGTGTGATTGTGGGTGTGTGTGTGTGTGTGTGTATGTCTAAGTGCGTGTGTGTGTGGGTGGTTGAGTTTTGCACGCCCCTGCACATTAACAGACTTCGTTACAGGGGCACAAATATAAATAAAATAAAGTACAAATAAAAAAACATAAATTAAAAATAAAATACAAAAAAATAGATAAATTTGCAAATGCCAAACACATTGACAGACAGGCCAGCGACAGCGGGGGAGTGTCACAAACAATAGAGAGAGAGCGAGAGAGTGAGAGAGAGAGAGAGTGAGAGAGAGAGTTAGAGAGAGAGAGAGATAGATGAAGAGAGAGAGTGGGGGAAGCGTAGGCGAAGAGTTTGTAATAGATTAGGATAGCTAAACTCGCCTCCATTTCTGATTCACTTATACCAATATTTAAAATTGTTAACTATATATAATATAATAAATAAATAATATATACAGTGAGAGACAGCTTATTTGAATCAGAGTCAAAGAAAAAAAGTAATTGTATGATCCTAATAAACTGAGGTTTCCCCACCTGCAGCCAGGTGTCCACAATGTTCCTGGTCCAAATAAGTTGCAGACAATTACTGGTCCATTTGAGCTACCTCTCACTGTATATATATATATATATAATTCAGCCAGGAATGCCTTCAAAGGGAGTTGCTTTTATCTGGCAATTGTGCATGTGGTCAAAACCAATCGCAGCGTTTCAATTAAGCAATTTATTGACGAGTGCAACATTTGGGTTTAGTGAGTGCCTTGTGACACATTTATCTGTGTGTGGCACATTGCGCTGTTAGTCTGGCAATGCAGTCTCTTCCATTTTGCATTTATAACAAGTGGTTTTCCCATATCCTTTTTGCATAGGGGAGTGGGGAGTGGGGGATTGAGTTGAGGCTTGTCTGCGATTAGCGGCAGACACTTATATAATTCATATTAAAACACATTTCAATTGACAATTTCTCTCTGGTGCCTGTTGAGCTGTAAATGTCAGAGGAAACCTTGCAACATGCCTGCTGTTGCTGTTGCTGTTGCTGTTATCGTTTTTGTCAATGCCATTTCTGGGTTCTTGGCGTGGCACAGCTTATGGGCTCTGCATAGTCATAACAATTCGATTGCATGTGCTTGGCAGCCAACTCTCCTCCTCTCCCCTCTCCCCTTTCCCCTCTTCTGCTCTGCTCTGCTCTGCACTCTTGTTAGCAGCTCCTCTCGCTGGGCAATCAGGCAGCCAGGCAGCCAGGCTGCATGCAACGTTGTCGCCTTATATTTGCCACATATCAGTGTCCTTGGACTCGCCGTCGTATTGTGCAGCGGTACGTTGAACTTTCGATTCATGTTGCCTTGGAAATGGTTGCACCACTCACACACGCACGTACAGATCCTGCGCAGTACGTGCCACGGACAGCGTGCGGCAGGTCAGTGCGAGCTGGAAAAGCTTTTCAGCTAGCTGGCTGCCACAGCTGCTCCTGACCTACCGCCAGCCATTTGGCAGTGTGTCCTCGTCCTGTTGACGCTGCAAAGTAGCCAACCTACCCCTCCCTTTACACCACCACACCATCCCTCACGCCTCCTTTTTTTCAGCTGCCACTATGTGCGTGTGTGTCTGTGTGTGTGTGTGTGTGTGTGTGAGTTTTGTGCCCAAGTGCAAGTTCAATCTATGAATTTCAACGGATTCTGTGCACGGCCCCGAACCCGCAAAACACCAAACAACCCCCAACACTGAACCCCTCAACCAATTACGTGCCCCGTCGCGTTGCATGCAGTTGCCTGTCGTCATACAGCAGCTCTTCTCTCTCGCAACTCTCTTTCTCACTCGTCTGCTGTGCTTCTTGTTGTGCCTGTCGTTGTTCTGCTTGCCAATGTCCTTGCCGAAATGCAAAGTTCACCACAAGCTTGCAACAATAATAAAAGCAGCTGCAGCAGCCCCCCCCACCCCTCTTTTATTGCTCTCTTCAGCCCATCAAAGAGCTGTTTATGAAATCAACACAACATCATAACTTGCAACAACATTCCAATTTAATCAAGTGTCAAATTTTAACTGAAAAATATTTTATTTTAGGGCAACTCAAAAAAAAAAGTGAAAAGTCACAGGAAATTAAGCAAAGGAAGTCGAGATGCACGCAAATTAAATAAAAGTGCATTTTCAACTTGACCTTGTGCGAATTGTATTTGTGTCTCTTGCAACTCGGTTGTGCGACAAACTTTGCAAAAGCTGAAAAAATTGAATGGGTTTCAAAGGGGGGATTTGTCCGAGAATATGTTATTAATGTCGGGGGGGAAATCGCATATTGATGTCCTCTCTCGACAAGTGTCTATATATATATATGAACAGTGTGACCTTATGCATAAACAGTGTGACCTGCTGCACATAAAAAGATTACAACATAAAAAACAAGCCGAGTGTTTTCCTGTCACTCACTTTGATATCCATTTCGCATTACATTCTTTACACAAATACCAATTTCCCACTGTCTGATCTACACTGATCTACAGCAAACAACAGCAACAACTACCAGCAACAACTACCAGCAACAACTAACAGCAACAACTAACAACTAACAGCAACAACAACAACAATGAGAACAACTCGTTCTTAAATGCTGCGTCTGCGTCTTTAGAACGTCCGGTGTCTGCGGCTCTGCGGTTCGATGTTAAGTTCAATGTTGAAATTAGCATAAAATACCGTTAATTGCATTAGCATTAGTCTGGCCCGCACCGCTTGCGACGCGTCGCGTCGCTCGCTATGCCCAACCCTCTCTCCTGCATCTCCCATCCCCCCATCCCCCCCAAATGCCTCATCCCCCGCTGCTGCCCGTCTATTGTCGCCTCTCCCACGATCGCCGCTCGATCGCCGACATTCAATTGCACATTTTTTTTATTTTTTTATTTCTTTTCCATTTCTGTTGTTGCTTTTTGCATTTTTATGGCACATTCTTAGCGCATATGTCACAGCAACAGTCGCAAAACAGTCGCAGCAGCAGCAGCAGCAGTCGCAGCACCAGTCGCAGTTGCAGTCGCAGCACTAGCAGCAGCAGTCGCAGTCGCAGCAGCAGCAGCAGTCGCAGCAGCAGCAGCAGCAGCAGTTGTTATCCTTGAGCGTATCCGAGTGTTTGCATTGCGCATACGCGTCGTTGGCCGCTGACTAAAACCAATCGCAATTGCCGCTTGCCGACGATGATCATATAATTGATTATGATCGTAAATTATCAGCGAAACGATTCTCGATTCGCGAGATACCCTGCACTTTTTGCTCTGTGTGCAACACACTTTCCTGGCCATGCAGCCAACAAATCTGAATGCTGCTCCTCGTTTTTCAGCTAAAGTACTCTACATCAATTGAGCTTATACAGTTTTTACATAATGTATAGACATATATATATATATCTAATTATGTATATAATGTATACAAATATATAAAGTTGACTGCACGGTATTTGGCAGTCAAGTCTTCAATCTTTTCCAGACGTTTGCAAATCTTTTTATTGTCTGGTTCTTCTTGGGGTTTTTTTTACTACACTTTAGCATTGGTTCTTAGCCAGAATGGGAACTGGGAAGTTCCTGCGATAATTCCGTGCAGATATAAATAAATCGATGCTTACAAATAATCTATGCATAATAGTTGAAAGTTTGCTTCAAATGGCCAAAAGTTTTGATATTGAATAAGAATAGACTGTTCTATATATCAGAAGTATATGTATATATGTACATATATAGTCTTTAAATACCTCATGTTGGCGAGAAGAGTCAATCGCTTCAAGGTCTTATGTGAACTTAAGTCTAACATTGACAATTTGACTGTAGGTGTAGTCAGGTTATACAATTGGGAAAACGGGAACAGATCTGATATAATGTTGAACTACTAAGAGCTGCGTTGCTTGGAGGTGTGTGTGTGTGTGTGTGTGTGAGTGTGTGTGTGTGTGGTATTCCCATTATCGCGTCAACTTTTTAGTTTTGTGGGCCAGTTTTGACACATGATAGATGTTTATATGCACGCCATATATACATATATATATATATATATTGATATATATATGTATATATATATATGATATGTATGTATGTGTGTTGCTTATGAGTTCAATTGTTAAGCGCAAAGTACAACAAAGGATCTCTGGTTGGATCATATTTAGTATGTTTGTTTGCTTGTTTGTTTCAACTTGTTGTTCTTACCCAACGACAAAAAGAAAGAAGAAATAGAAAGAGGGCGGAAGGGAGGGAGGGAGAGCGAGCGAGCAAGATAGCCTCAGAGAGATAGTGAGAGCGAGAGCGAGAGAGACCTATGTGTAAAATATTTTGACCTAGATTTCGAATGGTTTCT
Source organism: Drosophila kokeensis (assembly GCA_035042145.1). Lineage (NCBI taxonomy): Eukaryota > Metazoa > Arthropoda > Insecta > Diptera > Drosophilidae > Drosophila > Drosophila kokeensis. The sequence continues at coordinate 1,011,833 of JAWNLT010000259.1, forward strand.
TATATTTTTTATTTATTTACTTTTTTATTTTGTGTTGTTTCTTTTTGGTATCTCTTCAAAAAATATGTATTTCAGTTTTGGGTTGGTTTTTGTGCTGCGTGTGGCATATTCACACGCCGCCTGCGTTCGCCGTGAAGCGACCGTAGCCAGTGTGGTGGGCGTGGCAAGGTGTAGGGTATCCAGCGATCGCAGCAGCCGCAAGTTATTTATGTGCGAGTTTGTTGATGTTGTTGTTGTTTTTGTTGTTGTTGCTTTATGCCGGGTGCGTAAAATATGAACAAATACACAAACTGACAGCGAAAGAGCAAGAGAGTGTGAAAGAGAGAGAGAGCGACAGAGAAAGAGACAGAGATAGAGAGAAGATAGAGGGAGCAAACAAAATGTTGTTTTGTTTAAACTTTTCTTCTGTGTGTGTTGCTGTTGTTATTGTTGTTGTTGGTGGAAGCAGAAGAAAGCAAAGAAGAAAGAAGCAAAACAAGTAAGAATTATGAAAAGGTGAGAGTGCGCGACTATGACATACCCTGTAGCCGAAAGTTACACGACTTTGATAGGCTGGCCAAATTTTGATGACTCTGTTTTGTATTTTGCACGTGTGTAGATAACTGATCGAGCCACAGATACCCTGTAATTGGATCTGTATTGCCTGTTTCGACACTCTTTTGCCGTGCACTCTGTGCTTGTGGGGAAGCCCTGCAGTTTGCAACGGGCACAGGGTACACAGAAAGAAAATCTTAAGCTTGATGACTGCCGATAAGATAAAATACTAAAAACGAAAAGCAAAGAAGAAGAAGAAAACAAAAAAAAAACAAAAAACGCACCAAATAAAAAATAGAATAAAAACAAATTCTTCGGTTTTTTTTTTTTGTGTTTTTTTTCTATTTCGAAACGTTGACGATGACGATGACGATGGCGACCTACTTGTTGGATGTGTGGGCGTGCTGCAGGGGGCGGGGGCTAGACGTGGGGTGGGGGGGTTTGTGCGGGTGAGTGTAGGGGTTGGGTGGGAGTGGGTGCTTGTGATGCGTTCGTTGTTGGTTGTGGGGCACACACAAACATACATTTGTCCGAGACGCACACGCACACACACGCACACATGTTGGGGTAGTGGCAGCTGAAACAGTCGCGTTGTTTGTGTTTGCTTTTTTAGCTGTTGTTGTTGTTATTGTTGTTGTCGTTCTTGTTGTTGCTGTTGTTGTTGTTGTTGTCGTTCTTTTTATATTGTTCGAAAATGATTGTAAACAAAAATAAACCTTCAACTTGATATGCGTCCAGGGATGTGTTGAAGGTGTCGCACACACACACACACACACACACAGAGATAACACACACACATGCACTCACACTTATATGTGAGCGATACGATGCGTATATGTGTGCATACATATATACATATATATCGTTGAATTCTTTTCGATTTTATACGTATGCACCTTTTGGTAATTAGTGCTACGCATTGCTTATCTATCGCTGTCTCTCTCTCTCTCGCTCTCTCTCCCTCTCGTTCTCTCGTTCTCGCTCTCTCTCGTTAGCTTGGCCTGGTTCTCTTGTGTTTTTCGGTTTTGTGTCTGTATGCGTATATATAGGTCACTAGCAAACATAAATAACGCCCTAAACATGTGCCACACTCTCATACACTGAGCAAAATTCAGTTTTCTTAATTGCAGACATAGATAGTTTTGAAATGCATTTCGATTGTGGCGCCACTTTTTGTATACTTTCAAATCAGTATATGTGCAACTGAGCTTCTACGATCATAAAATATATTCTAACGATTCTACAGTTGCCCGACTTATATATATATATTAACTAAATATTCTAGTTACACATTTTTTCTCTCAGTGTGGGGAAGTAAGTGTCTTGCATACAGTCGCTGTGAGATAATTCGAAGTATTCAAGAATCCGCGCACCTTTCTGACATCAGCTGCCAGTTGTCCACCCACACACCCACACACACACACACACACACACACAATTTCAAGTTCTTGGCCCAGCGCCCGTCGCCTGTCAATGCTGATGAGATGAGATGAAGATGATGTTCCTTGGCGGGCAGTGGGCGGGGCAGAGGCGAAGCAGGCGGACAGAATCGATCTTCAAATTGTTGTAGTCGCTGCCGTTGTTGTTGTTGTTGTTGCTAGCTGCTGTCAGTTAGTGTTTCGACTGTCAAAATTGACCTAAAAATTCAAAAAAAAAAAAAAGAAACGAAAAAAAAGCCAAACGAGAATTCGAATTTGGAAAAGCGCAGCAAGGCAAAGGCAGAGGCAGCGACAAAGACAAAAAAAAAAAAACAAAAGCAGCAGCTAGAAACGTGGCGGGAAACTTGATAGCTGCGAGCTCCAACTAAAAAGAAAAAAGAAAGAAAAATGAAAAAAGAAGAAGTATAATGTCTGCTTCCCCAACCCTCTTCCGTTTTGCTGCTATAGCATATAAATCGGAGATAAGAATATGGAGCAAGCCGAAGCCAAAATGCTCACCCAAATTCCAAAATTCAAATTGAAACACATATTTCGGAGACCCGATTGAATATCCGAAAAGCTCTTATGCAATGATAAAGCATGTATATATGTATGTGCATGTCGACTATCCCACTATATATATTTACATCTATATATCATCTAACGATTTATTAACTTTAACCTATCCTTGTTGCTTCTTTACTTACAGTTCTTAGAGGGAATGACGCAGGCATTTCTTTTGCAGCGTTGGACTTTCGTTTTATAAGGTTAGTACTTAATACTTAATATATATATATATATTCAAGTCATAAGTCTTCTTTGAGTCGAAAACATTAATTTATATATCTATTAATCAGACGTGGCCTTATCTAGTGTGTGCAGTAATTATATTCGATTTGTGTGAGTAGCAATAGTTGTGTATCTCAACTATCTGATGTGAATCACTACTTATATACTTAAATATCTATGACCCAGAAATATTATGCGAACAACAACAACAACAACAACAGCAACAGCAGCAATAATAATAACTATTATGGCGGTGGCAACAAAGAAGAGCCAACATTTTGCACTTAACCACAAAACTCGCAAACACCTTTTGAATCGCTCTCTCTCCCTCTCGCTCTCTCCCTCTCTCCCTCTTTCTCTCTACCTCTCTCTCTTCCGTTTTGGACTTGCTTATGGCCTGCAAACCCCATAACACACACCACCCCCTCCCGCCTTCCCCCTCGCTTATGCTTTTCCACTTGACATTCGTTTAGTGGCACAAAATTGGCCCAAAAGGCAATTTCGAACTTATTTCGGCCAACAGCAACAAACTGCATTTGCCGTTAATACAGCACTCGATACTTTTTTTTTTTTTTTTTTTGTTTTCTACCACATTCTACAAAGCGACGTCGCGACCTGCCTAGCTAACAATCCGCAATCCTATCCCCTCCGCAGTCCACCACTTCGTCGTCGTCGTCGCCGTCGTCGTCGTCGTCTGTCGCAATGGTGGCGTATACGTAATCTTGTTGTTACTTTTGCTGCTGTTGCTGCTGCTGCGGTTGTTGTTGTTATTGTTGTTGTTGTTGTTGTTCTAGCTTCTATTGTTGTTGTTGTTGTTGGCTGGTTGGGGGGCTTTTTATGCAAATGGCGTTCAAGGATTTTTACGTGAAAGTTGTTGAACCTCATGACTGGCAATTAGAGTGCAACTGCAACTTGTGCGCATTTTTATAGAGCATGTAAATATTTATGATCTATCTTTCCGTCTCATTCCCTCCCCCCCTCTCTCTCTCTCTCTCTGTCTCTCTCCGTCTCTGTCTGTCTGCCTGTCTGTAGTTATATAATAGTTGGAATGATAACAACATGTGTGGAGTCACACTCGATATGTTTAGGAATAAATAAAACTTTGCGTTTTCTGTGAAATTGCAGTTGAAATTTCAGTCTTAATTATAATTGTGCTACAATAATATTTATACTTGAAATATGTTTGGAAACCTGGCCAAACAGAATCGAAATTATTAAGAATTTCTTCAACGTAAACAGGCAGGGTGGAGAGTGGGTGGGTGGAGCGGGGGGTGGCGCCCACAACATCATTTTACATAGACGAAGACGGATGGTCACCGTTAAAAAATCGAAAATAAATATACGACATCAAAAATTAGGTCAAAAAATTTTAAGAGCGATAAATGGATTCATTTATAGATTTATTAAATATTTCAATAGTTAAATACGCAAATACTTCAATCCAATTAATTCATTTATATTCAAGAAATTTAGTTTTGTAAAATGGTTAAAGTTGCGAAAACCTCTAAATACCTCTAATAGACAATAGGTATTCAATGAGAATTTCGGAAGTTTTAAGTTTAAGTTCATTTCACGGATATCGTGAAAACCAAGCCAACCAATTAATGGAAAATTGGTCATAAAATATTCAATTCAATTATATAGATTGATTTAACTTTTCTAACTGACCAATCAAATATGACAGAGTTTGCTGCAAAGTGAATGCAATATTGTTCGAAATGTTTAGTTTGTGTCTCGTTACATGGCTAAAACATAAAAAACATTTGTAAATATATATATATATATATAGGTATGTGTGTATATGTATATACATATCCCATCCACATCGTTTTAAATTCAATTTCCAAGCACTACTCAAAAGTTAATCATTATTATGCACTGGCGCAAAATGGCCGGGCAAATAAACTATTATCAACTATATATATATATATATATATGTATATAACTGGGCTGATGTATATGTCTGGCAATCATACATACATACATATGTACATTTGTACATACATTATTGATGCATTCATAGCTAATTTGATGGGTTTCGCCTAAGCTGCAACAAAAAGGGGTTCTTTTTTCCTGCACTCTTGAGTGGAAAAGTGTTCGAGAAGTTTTCCAGCATAATCGTGTGGAATTTGCGATTGTTCATGTCGCTTGGCTAAAACATAAGTGCATCTGTTTCTATATGTGTGCGTGTGTTAGTGTGTGCGCATGTGTGTTTGTGTGTGTATATGCACTTGTGTATCTATGACAACACAAATGTGTCAAACAACAGTAGCAAAAATGCAGGCAATTAGATCCAGTTCCCAGGCGACTTCTGGGCAAGCATAGACCAACACATTCTCACAATCGCACACACACACACACACACACATAGAGACGATTGCATATGTCTGTGTTTCCAATAACATCCAAGGATATTTCGGCTGCACTAAGTCCACATGACCTTCCAAAGTTGGTTGACTCGCGTCGTCCAACAAAAAAAAAATAAAAAAAAAAATAAATAAAAAAAAAAACAGAGAAAGAGAGGCGGGGCAGTAAGAGAGAGTGAGAGAGAGAGAGAGAAAGAGCGATGGCGCCGAGAGGGGGAGTGGTAAGTGGGTGGCTGTAGAGCAGATGACGACAACTTTTGGTTAAGCAACAGCCACTGCACAAGTTGACAAGTGTCAGGTCAGAGGAAGCTTTTTAGCGTGGCGGGTGCAGCGCAGTCTATGATGCAAGCAGCACAGAGAGCACACACGACACATAGATAGACAGAGTGAGAAAGAGAGAGGGTGAGAGAAGCAGAGGGAGAGGGGGAGAGAGGGAGTGAGTGAGAGAGCTTTAAAGAGAGCTGAACGCAGCGCAATGCACTTGACGAAGCCGTTAGAAGCCAACAGACAAGAGCAATTCGCAAATGGCAGTTAGCAAAAAAGCAACTGCAACAACAACAACAACAGCAGCAGCAGCAACAACAGCAGTAGCAGCAGCAGCAGCAGCTTTTGGGGCCTAAGGAAAACCCCACGCGCAGCAGCGTTGTCGCTGCTCGGGTTCTGCTCTCCGTTTGGTTTTCGGTTTCTGTTTCGGTTTCTGTTTTGGTCGTTGGCTGTCGCTGCAAGCGTTTGACAATTTCGCTGCCTGTTTGCTGCCGTTTGCTGGGCTGCCAGTTGCACATTTCCGTTATATCCGCCAGAGTGCCGTGCAGCACTGGCAACAGCAGCAGTAGTGCTTTTGGCACACAACAAATTCGCAAGCTACGTGCAATAACAACAATAATAAACAAAAATTAAATTTAAAAATAAAAATTACAAAAATAATAAATAAAAAAAAAAATAAAACAAAAAAAAACAAACGTTAACAACTTGAGCAACTTCTACTTGAAGCACTTGTAACACAGCAGCAACAGCAACAGCAGCAGCAACAAACCACAACAACAGCAATAACAACTGCAGCGCCAGTGATTTTTCGCATATGCTGCTGACTGTGCAGCTGACGCTGACGTTGGCGTTGACGTTGACGTTGGCTTTATTTTGGCTTCAGAGCTGCAGCAGCCACTGAGTGCACACCGCAGACTGCAGACGGCAGCGACGGCGACGGCAGCGCACTGACTTCAGTCGCTTTGTGGCTCGAACGCAGTCAGAGCGCGCGCGCGTTTACCAAAAATAAAAACAAAAACCTAAAAAAAAAGAAGCAAAACAAATTAAAAATAAATGAACAGCTAAACATTTTTTGTTCAAGTGTTGTGCAAAAGTGACTGTAATTGTAGCACACAAATTCAAAGGATCTAAGTCAAAACAACAACAACAACAACAGCAGCAGCAGAGACTAAACGCCTACAATTATGCCTGGCCCGGCGCTCTGGTCCGGTGAGTACCAAACAACATTGATCGTCAGTCCAAGTCAAGAAAGAAAAAAACAAAAAAAAAATCAAAAAAAAAAAAAAACATGCGCACACCGTTAAGCTCCCCCAAACGCACGCGCGAGCGCAACCGCTCTCTTTGGCTCGCTCTCTTACCGAGCAGAGTTACATATTTCCGCATGCCATCTCGCTTCAGCAAGCGGGCGCATGCGTGTTGATTTGCCTTACTGCCACTCTCTCTCTCTCTCTCTCTTTCTCTCACTATCTTTCTCTCTCCCTGTCTCTCTGTTGCGATCCGTGTCATGGACAAGGAAAGAACACAAAACTTTCACTTGCGCCATGGCAGCAGCAACCGCACCATCAGCCTATCAGCTGACCGCAGAGAGCTGCTTAACGAAGAGAGCACAGAGAGCATAAAGAGTCAGCTTAGGCGGCTGGCTGGCTTTAAGCTTCCTGCGTTAGAACAACAACAACAACAACAAGAGCAAGACCAAATGCAGTAGTAGACTTGACACCAGTTCGCTTTTGCTCGTTGTTGTTGTTTGCTGATTATAAAGTCGTAAGCCGTTTAAGTATGTATGTGTGTGTGTGTTTGTGTGTTGCAAAATGTCAGTGAGCAATAAGGAAATGAAATGTTACACATTGAATTTGATGTTGTTGCTATTGTTGTACTATTCGAAATCGAAAGTGCTCGGCACACACACACAACTATCAATGATCGACTAGTGTGTGTGGGGGGAGTGGTTTGGTTGGCATTACTCAAAAAAAAAGGGGGGCGAGGGGGATGTCTGCCAAAATGGCCAACAAATATCACAAAATATAAGCACAACAAATTTTTTGATTTATTGTATTTAATTTTGTTGTTGCTTTTACCACCCTTGCCAAACTCCTCCCCCCCCCCCCCCAAAAAAAAAAAAAATCACATTTGGCAATTCATGACATTGCTGCTTCTTAATGTTGCCCGCCGCTGCCGACGATGACGTCGACGTCGTCGTTGCCGTTGCGCTCCACTTGCGCACCGTTGCCGTTGCGCAATCGTCGATGTTGTGCTCTTTTTCAAATTAACTTTTACCTTTTACTGTCACAGTGAGCGTGTACACACACACACACACACACATACTGCCATACCAATATATATGTGTGTGTGTGTGTGTCACCCACTGATCAGCAACGGTATTCTGCATCTGCATTTTTTGGCTTTGCATTCGCCGAGAGAGGCAGGAAGCATTTGCTGCAGCATTCACTCTCTCACTCACACACACTCACTCACTCTCACTTACTCTCACACTCCCGTGCAGCTAATGTTCAAAGCTTTTATTTTTTGTTGCCGTCATGCAGTGACAGCGACAGCGACGTTGGCGTCGCTGCACTCTGCTAATGCTGGTGGCACAGTTTTATGTTTCACATTTCATTGAACCTTTGCATAAGCGCAAGCCTGCAATCTTCCGCAGCCGCTCTCTTTCTAGCCTGTTGACGTAAGTGACTATTACACGAGTGCACGAGTGCATCTCTGTGTGTGTGTGTGTGTGAGTGTCCCGAGTGAGGAGTTTCCGAGTCGAAGTCGAACACGAACTCCAACTCAAAATCGGAGTTGCACTCGTAGGCGAAGTTAAAGTCATAGTCGAGTGTCCAAGCAAAACTTTTTTATTACATTTTTTTTTTCGCCTGCTGTTTCTGTAATGCATGCGACCCACTGGCTGGCGAGCCGGTCAACGTCCACACAGCTTTACATTTTAATTGAAATGCAGCACACACTCACACACACGCACACACACACATTCAGACTATGTAGCTAGAGTATTTTATTTTCTATTTTCATGCGCCTAGGCAGCAGCGACGTCGACGGCGAAACTGTCGCCAGACGCAACGGAGTTATTCCTGTGGGTGGTGTGGTGGGGTGGGGGGCAAATGCAATGCATGCAAGTTGTTTAGAGTAGCCAAGAGCGAGCTTCTGTTGCGCGCCCACTCTACGTTCTCTCCCTTTCTCTCTCTCGCTCTCTCTTCTATTTGTCTATCGGTCGCTTATTGCACCCGAACTGAGTAGCCGAATGTTGCCGAACGGCGGCGGCCGCTAAGCATAACTATGACGTCGACGTCGCCTGGTCTATGTGTGTATCTGTGTCTGTGTCTATATGCATATGTGTATGTAGTGTGTGTCTAAGCACTGCGCCATGCATGTGCTTATGTGTGTTGGTGTGGCGTTTTTTTTATTATTTTTTTTTTTACTTTTTGTCTATTGGTTTTCGTTTTCGTTTGCAGTTGACGTTGACTGCGGCGTCGACGTTGCCGTCTAATGGCGTGCTTCTGCCGATCGTTGGCTTCGGTGACGTTGACAGCGACCGCGACGGCGACAGCGACAGAGTTGCTTTGAAATAGTTATAGCAGTTGCGCGCAAGTTTTGTCGAACGAAGCGCTCGCGCCTGCAACAGCAGCAGCAACAGCAACAGCAGCTATGTGTATGATACGTTGGCAGCGACGCCAGCGCAGACGTCGCTGGCTGACTGGGCTGAGACTGTTGTGTGGCTGCTGCTTGCTTTCTTTCGCTCGCTTACTCCTTTCATTTCACTTTATTTCGTTCGAATGTACGCACGTTGGCCGCGGAGCAGCATCAAACAAAACAACAACCAGCCGACAGCAACAGCGGCAACGGCAACAACAACCGCAACGAGGCAAACAACACACGGCGCGAAAGCGACTGTGTTTCTCTGTTTGTTGTGGTGTGTGTTGTCATACGGAAGAGACACTATTATTATTATCATTTAATTTTTTTTTTTTGATTTTTTTTTTAATTTTGAATATTTTTTTTTTTTTGGTTGTTGTTGTTTTCTGATACAAAATATTTTTTTTTGTAGTCTTGTTGCTTCGCCACTGTCGGTGTTTTATTTTGGTTGTTGTGTCGTCGACGAGTGCGCGTACTAACGATTGCCCGGTTTTTGGCTGCTACTCGATAATTTCGATAATTTCGGCGTGCGAAAACAGTTAGTTAAAAGCGGTTAATACGCGAAACCAAAGAACACCTTCGCTCGCGCCTCATTCGATGTTTGATGTGTAATATTAATGGATATATTTCTAAATACCTATATACATACAAGCATTCATATACATACATTTACATATACAAATACATATACATATAACACACCTATTTGCATACAAATCAATCCAAATCAAATCAAATCAAGTCAGCAAAATGCATTCTCGCTCTTATCGCAATGTCCCGTTATTGAGTGCCTGTCTTTGTGTGTATGTGTGTGTGTGTGTGTGTGTGTGTACGTTTGTCTGTGTGTGCGCAGCTCACTCGCTGTTTCTAGCTAGAACAACAACAATAATAAACAAAAGAGTCAACTATATATCGGTCCATGGAATATACGCAGTGATCATCAGGCCCGATTGATATATCTATATTTTTTGAACGCTTGTTGTTGTTTCCAAGTGTTTGTGTGTGTGTGTGTGAGTGTGTTTGTGCTTTAGCTGTAGTTCCCGACGACCCGTCCCATTCCGAGCACACACAAATACACTCTCGTTACTCGTTACTCATTCATGTAGCCAGCGACCAACTTCATATTCAAGGATATTTATTTTATGTGTGTGTGTGTGCATCACTTTTTTTTTATCATTTTTTTCAACTCGCTCATCTCAGCTGTGTAGTGAAATAACGAGAGACCAAACACTCGCTTGTTGTTGTGTGTGTGAGTGAAAACAGAGAGAGAGAGAGAGAGAGAGAGATAGAACAATAGATACCCTGTAATTGAGAGAACTCACATTGGAGAAAACTTATGAATAGCCTGTTGTGGCAGCATGCTTCTTAAGTGGCTCTGCTTGCCAGCAGTTGCCGTTGTCAGCATGGCACCAACAGTTGCCAGTGTTGCCACCGATCATCAGATTTGTCTGCCAACTTAAGAGCAACCCACCCAGCAGCAACAGCAGCCCAAATGAATGCCAATCAGCCGCTGAGCCTGGAGCCAACAGTGGCTGCTGTCAATGTTGCTGCTGCCGTTGCCGAAGCAGCAGCAGCAGCAGCAGCTGCAGCTGCAGTAAGCAAAAGTGGCGAGGCCAAGCAGAATGGACAACATACGCTTGAGGAGCAGCAACTGAGAGCCATCAATGGTCATGGCAGCAACAGCAGAAGCAACAGCAGCATCGATGACGACAATATTGCTGACAAGGACGCCGGCCTCGAGGTTGATGGCAGCACCAGCAGCAGCAGCAGCAAGTTGACCATCATCAAAACGCCGCTCAACAAAACGCTGCTCAAGAAATGTAACAACAACAACAATAGCAATAGCAGCAACGGCAACCTGCCGCACGTTGCACTCAACAGCAACAGCAACAACAACAGCAGCACCAGCAGCAGCAGCAGCAATAACTTACGCAGCAGCAACGCTGGCAGCGGCGGCGACGCTTTGAGTTTTGGTTGCGATTCCGGTTTTCAAAGCGGAAATAACAATGAACAAGAACAATTTATGAATGATAATCATCATCATCATCATCATTACCATCATCATTATCATCTTCATGGCGGCGAGCGCGATAGTGATAACGATAATGATAACATTAATGATGTTGCTGCTGATGCTGCTTCTGCTGGCGACAGCGGCGCCGACGCTAACGATATTGCAGGCACAGGCGCTGCAGCATCTGCAGCTGCAGCAGCAACAACAACACCAACAACAACTTCAGCTTCAGCAGCTACAGCAACAGCAACATCCTCAAGCTCAACCCCCGAACATGTTGCAGACGAACAGCAAACGGAAGAGCAGCAGCCAGTACATGACTTTCATATAAAGGCGCCAGCAACAGTTGCAACATCAGCAGCAGCAACAGTCTCCTGTACAGCAGCAACAGTGCCAGCCTCAACGCTTGCCACAAAACCTGCGGCCCAAAACGCCTGCAGTCAAAAGTGTAACAAGTGCAATTCACACAACAACAACAGCAACAGCAATAATAACAACAACAACAACAACAACAACAATAATAATAACAACAACAACAACAACATTCATTACAACAACTATAATAACTATTATAAGAAAAAATCTCGTATGCCGCCCATTTGCCGTTAGTATTTTTTTTACGTTCTGTTTTCTCATAACATAACTTCATAATCTATCATAAACCATACAACTATTCGCTACTCAAACCCGACACGCCCTCACCTCGCCCTCGCCCTTGCCCTCACCCCCGCCCTTGCCACTACTGCTATCCATTCCAACTGCAAACAAAAAAAAAAGAAGAAGAACAGACACCACACACGCACCCTGCAAAAACACAAAACACAAACAAAAAAAACCAAAAAAAACAACCCAAATAATGAATAATATCGAAATCAAAATTTTTCAACTAGTGACAACAAAAATACCATAAAAATATTACCGCAACAAAAAAAAAAAAAGAAACAAAATCAAAAACATGAAATTGGCACAACTCTTTGGCGCCTGATCATGATCTGATCTCCAGCTCAGAATCATGATCAGCGTTCGAGACATCATTGATTTGACATAATTTTTCCTTTACCCAATTTTGGTCACAGGCTCTCTGCCGCCATGTGGCAGCTGCGGCAAACACGGCTGACATATCCTAAATGCTTGCCTCGAGTCCAAACACAAAAACGAAAACAGAAACAAAAACAAAAACAACAACAACAGCAACAACAACAGCAACAGCAACAATCTTAAGAAACCCCACAAAATCAAAAAGAAATCAAAAACAAAACAATAACAAATTTCTACACAATCGGCATACAAAATTTTTACGTATTCTTATACGAACCAAATTCAAGAACAGAATCGGCAACTACAAAATTATGACATCCATAGGTAAATTTTGTGCAAATACCCAACCTCTAACCTGTTAAGTAGTAACTCTTACTAATTACCTAAACGCATATGATTATTACCAACATTATTATACCATTCCTAATGCCACTAACAACCTCTACTCTCTGTATATAAATATATATATATATATGTATATATATATATTGCATTACACTCATACTTGCATACCTTATACACATATGTATATATGTATATCTATCTACACACACCTAACTATGTGTGTATGTATGGCTTGCCACACTGTAAAAATAAAATGTAGCACTTGATTTATAATATTTGGTATTTAACATTCGTTTAACGATCCAAAACAAATTCATTCATATTCGATAAGCTGAAGAAGGTTCGAAAAGGCGAGTATAGAGTTTGATATTACATGAAACTATATAGTTTCAAATTGGTAAAACGGGGCTTGTAATATAACTGATAAAGTCCATCTTTCTCAGTTCCAAATCGACATTAAACATTTAAAAAACACTTAAAAAACGAATGTACATTATGCATTTATGTACATATCTTTCGGAATCGTTTCGAAAACTGGAAAAAACTACATCCCACATCGTGGGACATGTGAAGTTTTCCATCGATACTCATGCTCATTATAGAAATTTCTCATTTCGACGTCAGATTTCAAAAACCAACTTAATGTTATCGCAAATCAAAGTGCAGCTTATCCCCAAAGCTGAATCATTTAATGCTAATGATGTGCTAAAGAGGATTCCAATGTCAAAGCGTTATTTCGCTTAAGGACGTTTTATGTTTGTGAATTATGTTCTTTATTTCTATTTTCGTAATGTGGATGCCACTTCAAATGAATTGATTGGAATCCTAGTAACAAACTGCAATTGCACTTGGCTTGGTACTGTATGAATTCTTGGAAAATGGAAAAGAACTTCAACCATTTGATAATTTTTTCTGCTTCGTTTCGCGCTTTATTTGTTCTTGTTACCATCACAACTGCGTGTGTTTGCAACAGCTGTGTACGTAAGTGTGTGTGGGTGTGTGTGTGGATGTGTGTGTGGATGTGTGTGTTGATGTGTGTGTTGATGTGTGGGTGTTTGGCTGGCTGCTGTTGCTACCACGCGCCATACAACACACAGAAACACCGACACACAGATACAGTTACGCATGGGCTTTATTGTTTAGAATAATCTTGCGCTTGATAATGAAAATAGGTCAAATTTTAAAAATACGCACACAAACGCGACATTGTCGACGTCGGCGTCAACGTCAACGTCAGCGCCATAGCTGCTGGCTGCTGTTGTTGTTGTTGCTGCTGCTGCCGCCGCCGCCGCCGTTCGCTTGGCAAATGATCGCGGCATGCGTAGATACAACAACGGCATTAGATAGATACACACACTCATAGTCACTAGCTGGGCCAACGCACCGCGTTCACTAATTGAGGCAGGCAGTAAGCTTTAGAGAGAGAGATAGATACAGCGTGCGAGAGAGAGAGAGAGGGAGCGCGCGTAGTGGAGAAAGAGAGAGAGGCAGAAAGAGAGTAAGTTAGAATTTCAATGCGATCGAAAGTTCAGCTGATGACCAACCACATCTTTCTCTCACTTTCTACCTCTCTCTCCATCGCTCTCTCTCTCTGTCTCTTGGTCTCTGTCTTTGGTTAAACTTCTAGCTTGCAACAGATTGCAACACACACAGAACGCTTATCTTGACAGCTAGAGCGAGGCAATTGTGCTAGCTGATAGCAGCGTCGCTGCACTACAACCGCCAACCTCCACCCACCACCCTCGAGGCCCGCCCCCAACCACCACCGACAGCCAGCCAGCCAGTCAGTCAGCCAGTCAGCCCAGATCCCCTCCTTAGTTCGCTGCTAGAAATATAATGCCAGCGTTTTGTCCATGTTTGCTTTTGATCCATTTTGTGCTGCGTTTTTTATAATTCGTGGAAGACAAGCTAAACGCTTTGCGACGCAGCTAATTAGCTGGCCTGGCGCCCCCCCATCTCGGCTGCTTAACCAGTTTATTTTTGTGCTTCAAGTTTTGCTTTATTTCTGTATGTATTAGCCGATGTTTCTTCTTTAAACTATTCGCTGATGTTTCTTCTTTAAACTGCGCTGCTTCTCTGTTTTGGGAAGTAAATGCAAATTTTTGTTTTGGCAATAACTTCCGCCAATTTCGATTCAACAAAAAACAAAAAACAAAAGAAGAAAAACAAAAAACAAAAAACAAAAAACGAAACAAGATCAAAAAATAAAAATAAAAATTAAAACTACTTTAGCTGATATATGATTTTATGCATGCCGCAGACAGTGATTCACTTGGTTCCGAGCATCATTTGAGCAGACAACTGGACTCGTAATATGGCCAAAAACATTAAGGCATTCCAAAACGTGGCATATCGGCTATAGCAATCGGATATAGCTATTTCTAAGCCGTTTGTTATACTGTTTTGAAATACTAAAGGAATCGGTTTTTGAACATGTTTCATATTAGTTTTGATCGGCAGCTATACGTGTTCTAATATTCTAATCTATGGCCATAAAATGGGCTTATATAATTGAAAACAGTTAATATAATATGATGGGATTGTATAGATTCGATTTGGAAATGGCTTAGAATGTATATATTATATAATAATATAATAGCATTCGTGCAGGAGTTGGGATTGATGGAAGAGTTGTAGGCTCAGTAAGGGGGCACAATAGACCTTAGAGGTCGCAGTGTAACTTTCCCCAATTATAATAATAATAATAATAATAATAATAATAATATAATATTAATAGTAATTCGATGTCGATTGATCACTTTTGAATATCTTTTTATTTGCTTAGTTACATGTCCAAATGTAGATGCCCTCTTCTTCGTCAGCAGAGTATTTGAAAAGGTGATTTTATTGAAAATCGGAAATTCTAAATGCTAAACCAAGTTTAACAAGTTAACACCCATGCGAATTAATTTCTGTTGTGGACAAAGTCAGGGCCATGGGAAACGTGTTGTCAGCATATATCTCAGACACAGACCAAGGGTAGATGAGGTGCCAAATTGCAAGAATATTTTAGACACGAGCTTCTTAATCTCGCTTCAAATTCTCAGGGGTACAACATACAACAGACAACATATATTAAGTGGAAATATTGAATATAGCTATTGTTTGACAAATGTTCTGCGACCCTAAATGCTTTATACTCGCGCGAGCTTAACTAACAATCAATAATTGCCAATTTATCTTGCAAGACTATTATTTTGATCATGATTAACTCTGCATCTATAATTAATGCACATCAATTTATCGCATTTATTTCTACAACTTTAGAAATGCTAAGTTAGCTTAAGTCTCCATCAGGATATAGTGGTCAAATTCCGATTTAATGCAACTGTTTTCAAATGAGGCGAAACAGACTTAACTTAATCCAAAAATGAGTACTGCCTTTGAGGCTGCCCGTTTTGGCCGGAGAAGACTTCTGACTTGAATTAATCAAATTAATAATTTATATATGCATATATATATATATATATATATATATAAATATATAGAGATATATATATATATATCTTATTGTTATATTACTATTTCTTTTGCTTTGTTTTCCCTTTCGGGTTTCACAGGAATTATGACACTGAGCCGTGGCCCGTACAGCGAGCTCGATAAAATGAGCCTTTTTCAAGACCTCAAACTCAAGCGGCGCAAAATCGATTCAAGATGCAGCAGTGACGGCGAATCCATAGCGGACACATCCACCTCGTCGCCGGATCTATTGGCGCCGATGTCGCCCAAGCTATGCGACAGCGGAACGGCGCCGTCGCTGCCGCCGCTACCGCTCCCGCTGAATGCGCTGCCATCGGTGACGGTAACGACATCGGCAGCATCCACATCGGCGGCAGCAGCTGCTGCCGTCTCCACATCAACAACAACATCATCAGCAGCATCAGCAGCAGCAGCAGCGGCATCAGCAACAGCTGCAGCAGCAGCTACAACAGTAGCAGCAGCGGCAACATCAGCAGCGGCAACGTCTTCAACGTCGTCTTCCTGCACCAGCAGCACCATTACCATAACGGCAACTGCAACAGCTAAGGCGGCAACAGCAGCAGCAGCAGCAGCCGCCGCAGCAGCAGCAGCCACAGCAGCAGCATCAACATCAACAGAAGCAGCTGCAGCAGCAGCAGCATTAAATCAAAACGTTGGATCGGCTGGCGGATCCAAGCATCAACAGACTGAAATACACTCATCGAGCAATGCGATAACAGCAGCTGCTGCATCCACAGTAATGTCGCCGCCGCCGCCAGAGCTGCAGCGAGCAACATCCCCGCTGCCGACTGCCAGTGGCGCTGCCGTTGCTGCAAGTGTTGCCGGTGAGGCATTGTCACTGGCATTGAATTCGCGCGGCACTCCGACACCGCCACACAATAATGGCGGTGCATCGAGCTCGAGCAATGGCAGCAGTCGTGCCTCGCCCGACTCGCTCGAGGAGAAGCCGTCAACAACGACGGGGCGTGGCAGCAGTACGCCAACCAACGGACTGCTGGCCAACAGCAACAACAGCAGCAGCAGCAGCAGCATCAACATTAGCAACAAAATCAACAGCAGCAGCAATCTAAGCGTCATTCGTTCAGTTAAAGAGGAGCGCATTCTGGCCTCGCCCACAAAAATGCTCGCATACCATCAGCAGCAGCAGCAGCAGCAGCAAAGGGAACGGGAGCACAGGGAGCGTGAGCGCGAGCGAGAAAGGGAAAGGGAAAGGGAGAGGGAACGTGATAGGGAACTGAAGGCAGCCACTGGACATGGACATGTGACCGTCCTGGTCACGCCCTCACGCATCAAAGCCGAGCCACCACCGCCCTCCTCGCCCTCTTCCACAACCATGCAAAGGGATCGCGAGCGGGACAGAGAGCGTGATCGAGACCGTGATCGGGACAGAGATTTGGGCAGCTCCAGTTCGATTAGCTCGTCCCAGCAGCAGCAGCAGCAGCAACAGCAGCAACAGCAGCAACTGCAGCAGCAGCAACAGTCGCACATAAGTCGCAGCAGTCCGCCGATGGGTCAGCATCTGGGGCACGCCTACGGGCATCCGCATGCTCATCTGGGTGGTCATAGTGGTTCCATTGTCCAGACGCATCATCTCCACCAGCAGCTGACGCAGCCGTTGACGCTGCGCAAGAATAGTCCTCCGCAGGAGCTACAGCTGCCGCACCTGACGATGCAGTCCATGCAGCAGCTAACACAGCAGCAGCTCACCCAACAGCAGTTGCATCTGCATCACTTGCTCGGTCAGCAACAGCAGCAGCAGCAACAACAACAGCAGCAGCAGCAACACTCGCCGCATGCTCTGATACGCGTCAAAAAGGAACCCACTTCAAGTGGCGGCGCTCAACAGCAGCGGCATCTATCGCCGCATCATCATCAGCAGCAACAGCAGCAGCACCAGCAACATCAACAGCAGCAGCAACAGCAACAGCAGCAACACCATCACCAGCAACAGCAGCAACAGCAACAGTCGTTGCTGCATTCAGCCTCGCTGCAATCGCTGCGCCATCCCAGCCGCGATGCCGCCATTTTGTTTCGCGTCAAGAGTGAGGTGCAACAACAGGTGGCTGTTGCTGCTGCTGCAGCAGCATCCTCCAGCTTGCCGCATCTCATGCAGCCAACAGCAGCAGCAGCTGCCGCCGCTGCAGCAGCAGCAGCAGCGCATCGCATGGTCTGCTTTAGCAATGCCCGCATAAATGGCGTCAAGCCGGAGGTAATCGGCGGCCCCTTGTGCCCCTCGCCGCATCCCTCCTCCTCGTCATCGGCATCGTCGCAGCTGTCGCCGCAAACGCCCTCACAGACGCCGCCTCGTGGCACGCCCACCGTCATCATGGGCGAAAGCTGTGGTGTGCGCACAATGGTCTGGGGCTATGAGCCACCGCCGCCCTCAGCTAACCAGCAGCAACAACAACAACACCAGCAACAACAGCAGCAGCAACAGCAGCAGCAGCAGCAACACCAGCAACAACAGCAGCAGCAGCAACAACAACAGCAGCAACAGCAGCAGCAGCAGCAACATCAACAACAACAACAACAGCAGCAGCAGCAGCAACAACAACAACTTTGCCTGCAGACCGCCTCCTCCTCGCCATCGACGGGCTCGATAACGCCCACCCACACACCTGGGCCGCCAGCAGTGGGTCCGCAGAACAATGAGGAGGCAGCACAGCTGCTGCTATCCCTGGGACAGACGCGCATCCAGGATATGCGTCCACGGCCCCATCAGTTTCGCACGCCGCATGCGCTCAACATGGAGCGATTGTGGGCTGGCGATTACTCCCAGCTGCCGCCGGGTCAGCTGCAGGCGTTGAATCTGAGCGCCCAACAACAGTGGGGCAGCTCCAATTCCAACTCCAGCGGCAGCGGTCGCTCCCTTGAGGCGCCCCATGAGCCCACGGATGAGGACGATCAGCCACTAGTGTGCATGATCTGCGAGGATAAGGCCACCGGCCTGCACTACGGCATCATCACCTGCGAGGGGTAAGTAATAATTTCCTGATGCCTTCCTCATATCTAAATGCATACGAATTCCACAAACAACTGAAAAATTGCTCTGGTCAACTTTGGATTTATTGAATTGCCTTTAATATATTGTCTAATTTACTATTACAAATCCATCCATGTGGATTTAGTTGAAACTCGAATTCTCTTTGATTCGATCAATTTGAAAATTGTTTTTGAAGCTATTTTATACAATCGGGTGGTATGTAACTTTTTCTCTTTATGATTAGAGAGACTTTAAAATAATTCTCCAGTTTTTACTGTGTGTGTGGAAAGCAAGCACTTAGAATCTCAGGCAATGCCAGGAAGTATCCGCAAGCTAAACCTTACCTTGACCTTTACCTCTCTCTCTCTCCCTTTCTCTTTCTGTTTCTTTTCCTGTTTCTGTTTCTGTTTATCTTTGTGTACGTTACAGCTGCAAGGGCTTCTTCAAGCGGACGGTGCAGAACCGACGCGTCTACACGTGCGTGGCGGATGGAACCTGCGAGATAACCAAAGCACAGCGCAACCGTTGTCAGTATTGTCGATTTAAGAAATGCATTGAGCAGGGCATGGTGCTGCAAGGTCAGTATGAAACCACTCCACATCAAATCAAAATCAAAAACCACTGTGTCAAAAGGACTATTGTGAAAAGCGTCACTTTTGTCGATAAGTGTGAATATATCTAATCTTGTATTTATTATTTTTGTGATCGATGCCAGCCGTGCGGGAGGATCGCATGCCAGGTGGACGCAACAGCGGCGCCGTTTACAATCTCTACAAGGTCAAGTACAAGAAGCACAAGAAGACCAACCAGAAACAGCAGCAACAACAGCAGCAGCAGCAACAGCAGCAGCAGCAACAGCAGCAACAACAGCAGCAACAGATGCTGTCGCCCATACATCATCATCATGGGGCGGGTGGACATGGTCATCCAGCGCAGCTATCGCCGCATCATCTGCTCTCGCCGCAGCAGCAACAGCTGGCGGCAGCCGTTGCAGCCGCCGCACAGCACCAGCATCAACAGTCCAAACTACTGGCAAGTGGACATGGGGGCGCGGGGGATATGAAACCGATGTTTCTGGGGCCGGTCATGAAAGCGGAACATTTGCAGCAACCTTCGATGCACAGTCCGGCACAACAACAGCAACATCAGCAGCAGCAGCAGCAACAGCAGCAGCAGCATCAGCAGCAACAGCAACAGCCACAATCGTCACCGCATTTGTCACTATCCTCCCCTCATCACGCGCCGCCGCCGCCGCCCAATGCTAGCCAGCAGCAGCAACAGCAGCAGCAACACCACAACCATCACCAGCAGCAGCAGCAGCAACAACAACAGCAGCAGCAAACATCGTTGCCGGCGCATCTGATGAATGGCACCATACTGAAGACTGCGCTGACCAATCCCAGCGAGATAGTGCATCTGCGGCATCGTCTCGACTCGGCGGTCAGCTCATCGAAGGACAGGCAGATCTCATATGAGCATGCGCTATCGATGATTCAAACGCTTATCGATTGCGATGCCATGGAGGACATTGCGACGCTGCCGCATTTCAGTGAGTTTCTCGAGGACAAGTCGGAAATTAGCGAGAAGCTCTGCAATATCGGCGACTCCATTGTGCACAAGCTGGTGTCATGGACAAAGAAGTTGCCCTTCTACCTGGAAATACCCGTCGAGATACATACCAAACTGCTGACAGACAAGTGGCACGAGATTCTCATACTGACCACTGCCGCGTATCAGGCGCTGCACGGCAAACGCTCCACGAGTTCGACGACTCCGGCAATATCAGCCGGGTCCGCAGCAGTAGGAGCAGGAGGCGGAGGCGGTAGTGGAGGTGGAGGCGCAAGTGGTGGAGGAGGAGCAACAAGTCCGAATAATCACAATAGCAACAGGCACGGCTCCCCGACGCCAACATCGACGCCGACCGCCAGCCAGTTGCCGATGCCGTTGCACAAGGACGATCCAGAGTTTGTCAGCGAGGTGAACTCGCATCTGAGCACGCTGCAGACCTGCCTAACAACGCTGATGGGCCAGCCGATTGCGATGGAGCAACTGAAGCTGGATGTCGGCCATATGGTCGATAAGATGACACAGATCACCATCATGTTCCGGCGCATCAAGCTCAAAATGGAGGAGTATGTCTGCCTCAAGGTCTACATATTGCTGAACAAAGGTACAGTCTGACTAGCATTTGAATCACCAGCCATGCGTCAATCCCTATTCACGTTGACCTTTATAACCCTTAGCAGAAGTGGAACTGGAGAGCATACAGGAGCGCTACATTCAGGTGCTGCGCTCCTATCTTCAGAGCTCGTCACCACAAAATCCACAGGCGCGACTTAGCGAGCTGCTGTCCCACATACCCGAGGTAAGTGTCCAGTGCCATCGATTAACCTGATAAATCAACGTGATGTTGCTCCAATAAATAGATCCAAAATTTAGTGATAGTTGAACGAAGTCTATTCTAAATTCAAGACCAATATTGGCTTGTGCAGCATGCTGATAATTGACAGCTTTGAAGTTGAATATAATTCATCTGCACATATTGATAACTAATTGAACTGAATCCCCTTTTTCCCCTCTTGTTGCCCGTTCCTTACAGATCCAAGCGGCGGCCAGTTTGTTGTTGGAAAGTAAAATGTTTTATGTGCCCTTCGTGCTCAACTCGGCGAGCATAAGGTAGCAAATGCTTGAGCACGGCTTGCTGCCCACAACCAATCATCAGCCGGACCCACAAAAACGTCAACAGCAGCCGCAGCAGCCGCAGCAGCAGCAGCAGCAACAGCAGCAACAGCAGCAACATGAGCAACATCTAACAACAACACGACGCAGATCTCGGCTCCAGCAACAGCAACAGCAACATCCACAACAACAACAGTCGCAGGCGCAGGCGCAATCGCAGGTTGCTTTGTTGCTGGATCTGCCCAAGATAAAAATTGAAATTGGTGCTGCTGAGCAGCAGCGAAAGCAGTCTCTATTGCTGCCATTGCCGCTGGGAGCGACATGCACGCCCAAAGCCGCCAGCTCCTCCTCCTCCTCCTCTTCCTCCTCCTCGTCCTCCTCCTCCTCGTCCATTCTAAAGAGTTCATTGCTGAGCGGTGCAGCGGCTACGCTGGCCACGCTAACAGCAGCTGCCGATCAGATTGCGCGCCGATCAGCAATTGAGGCGTCGATCAGCAACAACAGCAGCAGCAACAGCAACCACAGCTGTAGCAACATTGCCCCAATTGCAATGACTATGGCTGGCAAGGCGGCAACACACAGCAGCAGCAGCAGCAACAGCTTAGAAGAGAGCAAAAGACTTGAACATCAACAACACCATCAGCAACAACAACATCAGCAGCATCAACAGCAACAACATCAGCAACAATATACATCAATTCTACAGTCGGCCCTAATGTCACAACGTCCAATGGTAGCTGCCAGCCCGTCGTCAACAACAGCAACTGCAACAGCAACATCAGCAGATGTAACATCATCAACAGCAACAACAAGAACAACAACGACAATGACAACAGCGGCAACATCACCGCCACCAGCGCATGTGCTCAAAACTGCGGTGACATTGGCCAGTCTAAGTGAAATTGCGACTGCACGACAGCAACAGCAAGAATTGCTCGCGTTGCAACAGCAGCAACAACAACAGCAACTGAAATTGCCTTGTAGGATTATCAATTTGAGCAGCAACACTACAACAGGTCCAGGAGCAATAACAATTACAGCCAAGCCGCTGCTGCGACAAAGGAACAGTAACAACAGCAACTGCCACAACAGCAACAGTTCAAGTCAATCAGCGAATGGTAAGCAGCAACATAGTATGTGAAAAATGCATGCAGCTAATTTGATAACCAATTGGCAGCAACAGCAACAGCAGCAGCAGCAACAGCAGTAGCAACTACAAGAACAACAGCAACTTCAATGTCCAACGGCAACTGTTGTCACATGCAGGGAACGGTTGCCAGCACTGCAACAATACACACACAAACTGATGATCTGTTGCTGTCCGCAGTAACGCCAGCGTCATTGACAATGCGCCCAGCAACAATGCAACAATGGACTACCGTGTCGACGACGACGACACAAACACAACAGCAACAACCACAGCAACAACAACAACAACAAACAAAAACAACACAACATACAACATCATCCACAGCACCCCACAACAACAACAACAACAACAATAATGATAATAATAATATTATGAATAATTATAATAATATAAATAATTATAATGCCACCGCTGCCACGCCCATGCGCCCGCCTATGCGCACGCCCGTGACCTCAGCTTCTGTTACTGTAGTTGTGTTCAAAACAATGTTACCTGATGACTGAATTATTTTAGAATTGTACACTTAAAGCATGTTTTATTATCGATTACCAATTACCGATTACCAATTATCACTTATCAATTATCGATTATTATTACTATTATTATTACTACATACATAATGTAGAGCATATTGTATTTTCGTGTATTTTAGTGTTTGCCCTAATTGTTGGACTTGATAAGCCAAAAAACAACCTAACCTAAAAACAAACAAACAAACAAACAAACAAAGCACAACCCTGTTGTAGAAATTGCGTAAACTACACCCGAATGCACTGAACCAATCGAACAACCAATCCAGATGCCCTTCTCCAATCCTAACGAAAACATAAGAACACAAGACTGCAGACCAAAAACAAAAAAAAAAGAACAAAAAATCAAATGACCGATCTGAAGAGGAACGAACGAATATATATCACACAAGACTTCAGACTTTGCCAGACGCCCAACACTGAACACCGAACGAAAGCTTTAGTTTGGCTTCTGTGGTGTGTTGTCCAAATCTGTGCTATAATTTCGTATACCTGATCAAGTTAAACAAGTTAAACTGAAGCAAATAATCCCAATGCGACCGCACAGAACACAAGACTGCAGAATCGGAGTGAAATGGAACAAAAAGAACGCAATGGATCGACTTGGTTTGGTTTATGGTTTATGGTTCGGTTTTAGAACTGGATTCTGTGGTTTTTACGGCAATGCGAATGTGTGTGTTGACTTTTTAAACTAAATAAATTATGCTTTTACTATATATATTATTTAATAACACACATACACACACACACACACACACACACATACATACACATAACAAATTTAATTTTTTTTGTGAACAATTTTAAGAGACGAGAAAAAAAAATATATATATAAATATATATACGTATACATTATATATATAAATATATATACATATATACATATATATATATATATATATATATATATACGTATATATATATATATATATATAACTTAAGTTAAGTGTTAACATGTATCCATATGGAGATGAGTTAAGATTGATATAATGAGTTGTAGTTGAGTATAGCCAGAAATCACCCAAAACACACACATACATGCACACACACACACACACACACACACACATATATACAGCTATAAGAATGCATTGTTTTTTTTTTTATATATATATACAACAAAATTATATTTAAATATATAATATATACACACACAGATCTGAATAGATTTACATATAACTCAAAGCAAAGAAAATCAACCACATAAAGTATATATCGTTATATACACGCATACATCTAACATATATATATATATATATGTATATATACACATATACATTTATACGTATACATATGTATGTATACAAGTGTATAAACTGTAGTAGTATTTAGCTAGTTTTTACTGTCGCTAGTTCTAAGTACTTTTTGTAGAAAAATTCACACATCCACATATTCACACACACACATACACACATACACACACCCACACACACATACACATAGACTGCAGGCTGCGCTGCGTGTGACGGGCTGGTAGGAGGCGAATAGGGGCGGGTAGGCGTGTTTTGCTGCACTTATCGATGAACGATAACACAGCAAATTGAGAGCAAAACTTATACTTTAAATTATTACAATGGCATATTATGTAATGTTAGCTTAATGAACTATTTACACACACACACACACACATACACACACAAACACACACACACAAACACATACATACATGCATGTTATATGTATAATCGTATGTCAAACACTATATATATGTATGTATTTATATATATATATGTATGTATAACTGTTCGACTATATATATATATAGCCCTGGGCTCATAATTTTATTGGCTCCCAAAAACAAAGCGGCTCTGGTTAAAAGCTGAAAGAAAATAAGCATACTCTCGCACATACACACACATACACACAACCCATCACATACACACATACACATCCACATCCACACACACACACACACACACACATACATCTAAGCGTAAGCTAATATAAAATAATATTAAAATGAAAGCAAAATGTGTGCATACAAAATTATACAACTGTTTTTTGTATGTTTGTATGTATGTATTGTACACTTAAATATCTAATTCTAATTATTCATTTACTATTTTTTTTTTTTATTAATTATTATTACTATGTATGTATATACATATATATATACATATGCATACTAAACATAATTATCGCATAGTGCATACAAATTACTATATATGTATATATACATATACATATATATGTGTATATATATATTATGATTTTTTATGGCTCGCGATCGCGTCGTCGTCGTAACCCAAAAAGAAAAAAGAAAACAACAAAACAAAAAAACAAAAAAAAAAAATGCCTAAAATTGGGCTGCTATCGATGCCGTTTGTTATCGATATCGATGTCGCACTACCGTTTATTGTAAATGTATTAATTTTGTTGATTTTTTTGCTGTCTGTATACATTTTTTTTAACATTTTCAATAAATGTAATTCTTAAATATTTTTTTTATTATTCATTTGTATTACTTTGTTTACCAATCCACCCAAAACTCCCACCAG
Source organism: Drosophila kokeensis (assembly GCA_035042145.1). Classification (NCBI taxonomy): domain Eukaryota; kingdom Metazoa; phylum Arthropoda; class Insecta; order Diptera; family Drosophilidae; genus Drosophila; species Drosophila kokeensis. Next base: position 1,037,563 of record JAWNLT010000259.1, read on the forward strand.
ATTTGCAAATTCCTTAGTCCTTGCAATTGCTTACATAAGTTGGGCATAAGTTGTGAGCACATCCTTGCAAATTTAGCTCAAGATGCTTAGTTACACGAATTGTTGCATACTTTGAGGGGTCGATGCGATACGTAGCTGCCTAAAAGTTCATCATTTCAATGGGCCAAGACGAACACAAATTTCGGAAATATTTAGAGCTTATACCCTGCTTCACAAATATCACATAGCTGCTTATTTACTTTCAATTAGACTTTTTTCAAAGCGCTTACGAGATTTTCCGTTATGTCTGCATATTCAAATGCATGAATTAGTTTATATACATATATATAGATATATATGAAAAATCATTTAAGTCAAATTCTACACTCAATTCGACGTCTTTAGTAAATGCAAGCCAATCTTTCAGAGATATTTTACGAACACAAAATATTTATTTGCTTTTACATAAATGAGTTATTTACAAAAGTTTTGGTTCAAGCTTAATTTAAAATGTTATCAACTGGGCAGCGTGGAATCTGTCAACCTAAAAACCACAGAGAAACAATAGTGAATCGAATCTTAAGAAAAAATATATAGTATAATAGATAGCAAAGATATGAAACCAAAGACGTGGCTCTTACCCAGTCCCGAGTTCAAAGCATGAATTGCCATTTCCTAGCGACCCCCCACAAAACAAAAACATACGCGCTCTCGCTCACACACCCACACTGTCACACACACACACACACACAGCCACACACAGCCACACACAGCCACACACTTAAATGTAAATGAATACAAATTCGAATGTAGGTAAAAAAAAATGCGAGAAAAGCAAGAGTCTGACTTCAAATTGCCTTTAAGAGTTGTTTTTCAATGAGAATTTTGAGTAGTGACTGTTTTCGTTTTTTTTTTTGTTTTTTTTTACGGAATTATTAAAAAATGTAATACTTAAACTACGCAGCAGCAAACACATAAGGGGTACATTGAGTACATACACAGTATATGTATTAGCGCATAAAACCAAGTATTTTAATACGAATACCAATTTTGTAAAGCATAAACTGAAGAAGACATGCAACGGAAAGATCAAATATATAAAATTAAAATAAAAACAAACAGAAGTAGTACACACATTGGGGTAATGAGATGATGATGATGATGATGATACCATATTTTTGCACTGCGTGTTATCAAATAAGTGTTAGACATTAAACTGCAATTGTATTGCATTGCATTTGAGTTAGACATGCCCGAAAAGTCCTCTCTCTTTATAATTTGGTGGCCCAGTTAACCAAATATTATCACACATAGGTCATGTATGAGAAGAGAAGAGTTGCACTGACAGAGCCACCCACAAGCAGCATCCAAACCCAAAGCTCTAAATCCCAATTAGAAGAGACCCATTAGGAGAGGCCATCTTAGAGAACCGAGTGTATTTCTTCGGTTTTCGGTGTGCTCTTATGTCATTGTAAATATCGAGAAACAAGTAAAGAGTAAAGAGTAAAGAGTAACAAGTAGCGAGTAACAATTAACGAGTAATGAGTGTGGAACATATGCATTAGATATATTGTTAAGCTGCTTCCATATAGAGCATCCCCCAAAAACTTTGCATTTCCCTGTGGCACCTATTGATTAGCTAGCTAATTTTTAATAACACATTTACAGCTGATAAAAGATAAATCCATTCCATAACCAAATACACATACACACACAAACTCTCACACACATACAGTGAGTAGAAGCTTATTCGGGCCAGTGTCAAAGAAAAAAAGGAATGGCCTGCCATAAGTTAATTATTTAATATTTTTCAAAAATTCCAAAGACCGATGGTAGGTACATGTATTAACCACCAATATCAATGGATGACCCTAATAAACTGAGGTGTGCCCACCTGCTATGTAGGATTATGTAAAAAAGTACCCTTTCTTTAGGTCGATGCTTATTCGGGCCAATTACATTGTGGACACCTGGGTGCCATAAAACCCGGATTTTTTTACCTAAAGTTGAGTATTTTCGGTATAAATAGATCAATCCTTCGTAGTCAGTTTAGTTTTATCCTGCATTTCGGGTGCAATAACCCAACAAGGACTATGGGCAATCAGACTACCATTGAACTACGAAAACTCATCCTGGAACACTACAAAAACGGATATTCACATCGCCAAATAGCTGAAATGGTCAATCTGAACAACTCAACTGTGAATAACATCATTCGGCGCTTCGTCGACGCAAATCGGATTAAGGGCAAGGCCAGAATGGCACCAAGCAAGGTTTTCACCGAAGAGGGGAGCGAAGGATCACCAGGATTATAAGGGGATCCCCCAAGCTATCGGCTCCAAAAGTGGATCTACAGGTGCAGGATGAATTGGGGAAAAAGTACTGTGTGGAAACTGTGCTCAGGTTTCTGCGGAAACATGACTTTAATGCCCGAGTACCACGGGAAAAGCACTTTATAAGCGTGAAAAATAAAGGGACTTGGATGATGTTCACCAAAAACCACTTGGACTCGGATCTGGAGTTCTGGAACACAGACATATTTGCAAATGAGTCCAAATTCACCATATTTAACTCGGACGGACGGAGTTATGAGTGGCGACAGCCCAATACTGAGCTGAATCCCAAACACGTAAAGACAACAGTCAAGCATGGTGGAGGAAGTGACATGGCATGGGCATGTATCTCGTCCGCCGGATTCGGGAATTTTGTGATTTTTGGAACAACAATGGCCAAGAATGTGTACTTCAATATACTAAAGGAAAATTTACTCCAAAGTGCCGGGAAGCTAGGAATCCGAGATACTTTCCGGTTCTACCAGGACAACGATCCCAAGCATAAGGCCAAGATAGTACAGTCCTGGCTCATGAGGAACTGCCCCCACATGATAATTCCGCCGGCCCAGTCTCCAGATTTAAATGTCATTGAGAATTTATGGGCTGTGCTGGAAAATAACATCCGGAAGCATAGGATATCCAGCAAAGAAGACCTGAAAAATGCTCTGCGGGATGAGTGGAGCAGAATCAGCCCAGAAGCTACCAGGAAGCTGGTATCTTCCATGAATAATAGGTTAAGGGAAGTTATTAAGGCTAAAGGATATCATACTAAGTATTAACATCCTTATTTAAGTTTTTATACTCAAAATATATTATTTTATTTAAAATGGCCCGAATAAGCATCGACCTAAAAAAAGGGTACTTTTTTACATAATCCTACCTAGCAGGTGGGCAAACCTCAGTTTATTAGGGTCATCCATTGATATTGGTGGTTAATACATGTACCTACCATCGGTCTTTGGAATTTTTGAAAAATATTAAATAATTAACTTATGGTAGGCCATTCCTTTTTTTCTTTGACACTGGCCCGAATAAGCTTCTACTCACTGTATATATATATGTATATGTATATATATATATCCAACCAAACCCCAATAAGTAGATGATCCTAAGTAGTGCTCACTCAGACCACAGGCAGCACTCTCTAAACATGATATGCATTTAGACATATAGGATACGAAACATTAACTGCAATTGTTCGAAATATGCTCAAAAGCCGAATGCCGCTTGCAACTCGCTTAACGAGGAATCAGAGTGTGTCTAATGTGCTTGCCAGCTGGAGAGGAGTAATAACTTTTTATGGTGCTTAACTCGATCTTGAGAACAACAACAAAAATTTAAATTAAATGAAAAACAAAAAAACAAAAAACAAAGAAAACCCCTTAATGGATAATGGATAAACGATTAACCTAAAAACTCAAAACAAATGGGACTGATGCAATAAAAAGCTAATGAAACATATATATATATATATGTATAGTCGATATTATCTGGCATTTTCGATTTGATTTCAATCAAAAGCAAAAAAACAAAAAATAAAAACAAAACTAAATAAATAAAGCAAGTAAAAATAATGTAGATCCTTCCATACATTAAATACAACAACGACAACAAAAAAAAAGAAGAAGAAGAAGAAGAGAGTATACGTCGTCCTGTGCAACTGAAAAACGTTTTTTAAACGCTTCAGTTAGCTAACAGAGCTAAAGCAAAATGCCATTGTTACTCAAAACAAATCTAACATTTTTGTGTATACCCAAGGAATATAATAAGAATATGGAAACAGGAATAATATAAATTCTATATATATATATATATATATTAAATAATAATTTTTTTTGGCAGTTCCAATGGATACTTGCTGTACGAGTGTTTGTTCCACAATGAGGACAGACTCACACGTTTTATATAAGTACATACGACATACACACATACACACACACACATATATGTATATGTATGTATGGCTTTTGTTTATTCTTTGGGATTTGATATGAATGTTACTTGATGGATTAGTGAGCGTTTGATAGTGAAAGAATCAAAAACCAAAATATAATTTAGCATTGATGTAATGGAAAAGAAAAAGAAAAAAAAAGAAGATGATAGCTGAATATGAAAAGGATGAAACCCAAATTTAAAACTGATGAACCGAACTAAGCCCATTATTGAGAATTTTAAAGCACGATTCGAGATCAAACACAGACACAAACTCACACATAAATTTAATAAATTACACATTGTATTAATAATAATATAAATTAATGAAATGAAATGTATTTACGAATAAAGTTAATATTATCACATGAATGTGTACAAGCTTTGAACTCATTTCATTTGGTTTGCAGCCGCTTTCAAGGACCTTACCTAAGCTGGCACCCTTCCTCATTTTAAGAATGCGGCCGTAAACTGCGGCTCCATGATGATCTTGAACTGTTTCTTTGGTCGGACATGGGCCAGTGCATTTACAAAGTCTCTGCAATTGGGTAGACATTAAGGGAATGATTTATGTATTTAATTAAATGTATTTGAACATACTCTTCGTTCGCCAATGTCACATTAATGCGATCCGTGGAGACGTGTGTGGGTCGTATGGCTCCGAAGAAGTCAGTGATGGGCACCTTGTGCGGATCACGCCTGTACAAATCCTTGCGCACGCCCACAGTCGAGATGCACACACGCTTCGGACAAACTTGCAACTGCAACAAATAATAAATAATAAACCAATGATAATTTCATACGAATGGTTGCTTACAAATTCGCCAATCGTGCGCTTGCTGAAGGGCTGCACTTTCTCCAGAAACTCAAGCGCATAGTAGGTATAGCGATCTATCATGTAAACGCCAATCGAGGCATCCACATGATGCTGTAAGGGAAACGCAACGTAAGCAAACTGAGCACAAGACTGACAAGGATTAGCAGCACCAACCGATAGTGAATCCTCGCCCACCAGACTACTAGCCACGGCCAAAACATTGGGCGATGTGAACTTCTCGTACAACGATGCCGCCTGACAAGTGTCCACCATGAAGAAGAGCTCATTGTAACTACAAAATAGACAATTGATTGAGGAAGTCATTGCGTTTAGCTCAACTCTCTCCTGGCATAATAGGCGCAATATTTTACAATGTGTAATTTACCGTTTCTTTTCCCACATTTGCTGTATACCGTCGGCCAGTTCCTGGCTGGTTATCTCTTCAGAGTCTTGGAATTTTAGGAAGCCGTCGCCGCCGTGTCCAGTCAGATAGATGAGCACGTTACTGCCGGCATCGGACAGCAGCTTCTTGGAACGAGCGGTGCCATTTTGTGTGCGTCCCGTGAGTAGGCGCACAAAATTCTCGACAGTCACCTCATAGCCGCGATAGTCGACCTCAACATCATCGCCATAGACATTGATGTGCTGATTGGCATTGTTGTACACCTGGCCGGGTCGTGGATTGCGCGCATTGCAGGCCATGTCATCGGCAATCATTAGAATTATCTGGGAGTCCGGTATGCCTAGACGCTTCACCGACCGGTAAATGGACAGCACATTGGCCACATGGCGATAGTTGAACCAGAAGCGCGACGCATCCACCAGCACCGCCCAATTATTCGTATGCGTTGAGCGCTGGGCGGCATCCACATAGGCCTCCGGCAGCATTGCAGTATCCTTAAATGATAGCAACAACAACAATAACTTTTTTTCTCTATCTCCCTCTCTCTCTCTCTCTCTCTCTTTCTGTCTGTTTACTCACGTGAGCGGCACAGGTGTAAATAAGCGCCAGCAGCACTAAAATTCCTTTGCTAAACATTTTGATTATTGTTTTGCTATTTATTTATTTGTTTCTCGTTCGTTTGCCGGCGTTGAAAGCGCCTTCTTCTGTGTGAGTGTTCTGACAACAGCTGACTGAACTGCCGGCGATCTGGCAACGCTTTGCCGTTCTAACTAATTTTGCTTAATTCAAAATCTTTGCTTGCGATCATTGCATCATTTCTGTATATGCACATGCCTTGATGAATTCACTTCATAAATTTTCGAAGAGCAGCTGGCTATTTTAAGAAATTTTTGATTTTGAATATATGAGAACTTGGCCAATTTAACCTGCCGATTCGAATCAACTACAGCAACACAAAGGACGAAAGTCATTCCGAAATAAAAGGACCTTTAAAATAGAGAAAATTTACTATATCATTGCTACGCAAACAGCTCGAGATTATCAGGGATAATGACCGAATTAAGCACATACAAATCATTTATATAGTTTCCGAGAAATTAAGATTTGCTCATTTCGATTCAATTGCGATCGCCCAGCGAGTGAAATTTTAAGTGTTTATTGCTGTTGGAAAGATTCGGTAGAGATTATAATGTGATATGTCCTTCAAAAGGATTTATTTTTTATTTATTGAAGTGTGTATCCATGTAAATGCCAGTACGGTCAGCACGGCTTGTTTTATTTGAAAATGCGACTCATTAATCCATATTCAAAAATGACCAGGGCTGCAATCTCGCTGCCATTCACATAGTTTGCATTGAGTTGGCAGCACTGAACTGAGTGAATTTCTTATTAATATTTGTGTTTTGTCGTTGAGAGTTGTGATTGTAGCCATGAGCATCAATTGGATTAAAATAACAGAGCGGTAAGTTGATTGTCGATTTACTGTTGATGTTCACCCACTAAACGATTTCGATTCAGTGCACGCGAGGGCATCAAAATCATCAACGCTCTGCCCTACGATACTTTCACAACAGTTCTGCTCTATGTGCACCGTCAGATGAGTCCAGCGAGCAGTGCCGCTGGCAGTGGCAGCGGCTCGGGGCTTTCGGGCACCGTTGGTACCAGTGTCACAACAACGGAGCGGGCTGGCAGCAGCAGCGGCGAGACGAGCCACACCAGCAGCGAACCGGAATATACACTGGAGGAGCTGGAGCGATTGGTGGGCGTGGCACGCGCCGACTTTTTGCTATTGATCAAAACGTTCTCGTACATCCTGAGGCGCATCTCGACGTTCATCATCAAGCCGAGTCACTTGCAGCGCGAGCTGCGCGAGAAGTTGCAGCTGCAGGACGAGGCAAAAATCGATGCCATTTTGCGGCTGTGGGTGCGCCAGACGACTCCCATGATGAACAACCTGGCTAGCGAGCGGTACGAATCGAATGTGATCGAGGACATGGCCTGGAAACTGAACGTGGAGATCGCATCCCATTGCCAGCAGCGCGAGAAGACAGCCCTGGCCGTGCTGCAGCTAAAAACAGGCGCCAGCGAAGACATCAACTTTGAGATGACGCAGCCGGAGCTGCTGCAGCTGTACAATCAGTTCGAGCAAATACAATCCGAGCTGGACGCAACGCTGGCCAATATGAAGAACATCGAATGCGCCAGCGGAGATCATTAATTCATTTGTATCGGGACACTTGACCCGTTATTATAATGCCTGTTATGCCAGTTGTATGGTATTTGTTGGTATCTAATCCATACATATTATGTATTCGGTTGTATTTAGTTGTTAGTTGAATTCCAGCTTAAGTGTGCAACGCCAATTGATTAAGTCAAAATGTATTCAGTATCGCCAAGATGTATATAGATTAATTAATCCATGCCAGCCATGCCAATAAAAGTCGTTAAGTTGTAAATTGAATGTAATTACATTTGGTTTTGTTTGCTTTTAATATGCATTTCATGTTCGATTCATAATTCTACTGATAAACATTACAAATTATTACAATGATATATGTAAATGTACTTTTATATGTATATATTGTATATGCATATGTATATCGCGTATATATCTCTTAGCTGGTATTACGCGGCTCATGCCGGTTCAAGAGTTGCGCTTTCAATTTGATTCATCGGTTTTCCCGAACCGATTTCATTTCAATGGAGTGCCTCGATGTTAAGAAATTCACCGGTCGTATACAACAATATTACCACCGATTTACCATCGATTTTCTGATCAAAAAAAATGTTGTGTGAAAAATAATAATAATGAGCCGGGCACTACCTGCTACAAAATATATATATATATATATATATATATATAGTATGGATGAATGTATATGTATATATATATATCAAGTCATGTATATTTGTAAATGCGATGTTCGGATCTTGTTTGTTGCAGACTTGTTGGTTATAAATGCATATGTATTGTATATAGTTTATACTTGTATCTAAGTATATATATATATATATATCTGTATATATATATATGTATATGTATATGTATTTCTATAGATGTGAATTGCACATATCTGAAGTATCGGAGTATCTAGGGAAGAGGGTTAGGCGGTGTGGTTATTTCGTTGTCTCATTCCTTTTGTGTTAACTAGGCTAAAAGCGAAACGCGTCTATTGCACATTACCAACTAATTTCAACTAAGCATGAACAAATTGTGTAGGCAAATTAATTTTCCTACATTTCATTTCGCTATTGCTAATTTGTTATTGTTACCGTTAGTTTAGTTACTGCTGTTGCTGCTATTTGAATGTGTCTCTGTGTGTGTGTGTGTGTGTATGTGTGTGTGTTTTGCTTTGGCACCGGCTTCATGCTAATTAATTAATTAGCGTTTTCCTTAAACTACTTGCTTAACTTCTGCATTTTGCAGTTGCGTAAATCCTTTTACATACGAAGTAGATACGAAAAATCGAGAAAATGTTTGTTTTTGTTGTTGTTGTTGTTGTTGTTGTGTAAATGATTATCGCCTTTCAAAATGCGTTTGGTCATTTGTTCTTGTGCTGTCGTTGTTGTAACTGTTGTTCGGTGTACGGGTTCTATTATGTGTCTATTTTTGGCCAACAGCAACTTGAGCTGTTAGCCGGAATATCGTATGCGAAAGAATGCTTAATAAGTTTTTGTAAACAAAATATAAAAACAAAATGTTGATTGATTTTTTAAAATAAAATTCTATATAATTAAACAATATTAAAGTAGCACATACATACATCAAAATTACACACATATACAAAGGTTTTGTTTATATAGATTTAAAAAAAAAAAATTAATAGAAATATACTACAAATTAGATGGTACATTTCGCTAAGCTGCTGGGCTTGCCACAAAATGTTGCAACATTTTTATGTGTTGTTGGTTTTCGTTTAAAACTATGTAACTGAATTATTGCAATTTTAAAATACATTTTACGTATATGTACATATGTATGTATTTCATAAATAAATATACATATATATATATTTATATGTATGTGTGTGTGTTTGTGTGTGTGTAATACATATATACATATATATGCTCTCAAGCAGCGCTCTTCCATGATTAGTTATTTGATGCCCTAATGTGAGGCATACAAATACATATGTATGTCTATAGTAAAGGTATATGTCTATATAAAAAAAAACATTTTGGGCTCTGTTCTTGTATTGCTTTTTCAACTAACAAATAGTGTACAAAAATTGGAAGTTAAGTATATGTATGTATATCTTTATATGCATATATATATATATGTATATATGTATATATATTAACATTACAAAAAATTGTGGCTAGCAATAAAAATATGTTTTTGTTTTTTTTTGATTTGACATTCAGTTATAATAATATCGGTAGTATCATTAGCAGCGATTACAGATATACGATATAATACAGGATTGGATTTATATGGTATATGTATGTATATAGAGGGCCTGTTCTGTATATCGATTTCGATCCAAAGTGAATTACATACTGAATTGAATGTGAAATTCATAAGAGCATTTATTTGATTAAGTTCTGTGATTTATTTACGGAGTATTTGAAAAATCCAATAAAGTTTTTAATTGAACTTGTAACTTGTTAAAATTATATAATGATAATAACAATAAAAACTTGTTAACTCGAGCGTTTACTAAGTAAATAATAATATATTGCATATTCGTCGTCAATGTCCGGAGCAGGCCCTAAAATTGGATTATTTGTGTATTGCTCTTTTGTCATAATATTTGTCAAATATGTATATGTATATCTCTATATATATATAATGTTTTTTGTATATAGCGCATCCAATCCATACGAGTTGTACGTATATGTATATAGTATATAATATATGATATATGATATATATGTGTATATATGCTATATCGAGAATAATATCAAGCGTTGCTTTGTTTCGAGTTACTCTTAAGTAAATTTAATTGTGTAGTTTGCCCCATGGGATTGTTCGGGTTGTTCTTGTTGTTGCTGTTGTTGTTGCTGTTGTTGTTGCTGTTGTTGCTGCTGCTGTTGCTGCTGCTGTTGCTGCTGCTGTTGCTGCTGCTGTTGCTGTTGCTGCTGCTGTTGCTGTTGGTGCTGCTGTTGCGCCTCCTTCTCTACATGCCCGATTCCGCAATACCCTCGTCATCTGGAAGTTGTGGCTAATATTAGCAATCATTATAAATATTTTAGATATCAGCAGCAACAAACAAATACAAAAAAAAAAGAACAACAAAAAACATGAAAAGTACAACAACAAAACACACACAAAAAACATTATAAACTAAATTAATAAAGCAAAATACATGCGACAATGATAAGAATAAGGGGGACGAGAGCAGAAAACTTGGGTGAGATAATGTATCAACATAATATGCAACATGCGGGAGTGACAGAGAGATAGAGAGATGGATAGGACGAAAGAGTGAGGCGGAGAGAGAGTGGGAGAGAGTGAGAGAGAGAGAGAGAGAGAGGGAGAGAGAAAGAGAGCAAGCGTTAAAGCTTACAAACCCATAAACGGATTGGCATAAATGATTCCAGCGCTGCCATTGCCACCCGGCTCCATTGTGGCCTCATTGAGTGCAGCAGCTCCAACACCGACACCACCGACACCACCAACACCACTGACACTGCGAGCACCACCCAACAGCTGTGCCTTAATGCTCAACTTGTTGTAATTGTCGCCATCGCCGATCAGCGTTGCAATCGTCTCATCGCCATCGCCGTTGCGCGTATTGCAGCTGCTGCCCAGGAGCTGATCGTAGCAGCTGACATCGGTGCTGATCACATCCACATCGATGTCGTCATCGTCCTTCTCGAGACTATTCCGATTGCTGCCACCGAGCGAGCTGTGCAGCGCATGCGAGTCCTCATAGCTGCCGCCGCCGCTGTCATCGTTAGCATTATTCGATTTGGCATCGATGTGCGTCTCGAATTCGTCATGCATGTAGAGCACATCCACATCGACATCCACATCGACATCCACATCCACATCGACATCGACATCTACCTCCTCTTGCTCATCTTCTTCGTCATCGTCTTCATCATCATCGTCGTCGTCGTCGTCATCGTGCTCATCGAGCTCTTCTTCCAGCTGCAACTCAACCTCCTCGCCCACCTCCACGCCCAGCTCCACTTCGAGCAGCGAGCGACGTCTGTAGACATCATCCTCCAGGGCGGCAGCAGCTGCTGGCTGCGGATTAATCAGCACATCCTCCTCAGCAAAGCTGAGACGCACATTGGCGCGACTGGCACGTGTGCTGCCAGCTCCTGCTCCTGCTCCTGTTCCTGCTCCTGCTCCAACAGCAGCTGCATAATTATTGATGAAGTCATGGCTGAGACTGTTTTTGATGTCGCAAGAGCTGGCGCTAAATGTGATCAGCTGGGATTTGCGTCTGTGCTGCAGCGTGGTAAACCCATTGCCAGGCAGTGAGTTGGTCATTGCTGCTGCTACTGTTGTAGGTGGTTGCTCCTTGGAATCGATATCGATGCTGCTGCCCTCCTTGCAGATCATCGAGCTGGGCTTGTTGTCAACCAGAACGATAACCACCGAATTGTTGTTATCACTCTGATTGACAACCGAATGTCATCTGTCCGGCGCATCCACACCGAAGGAGCTCATCGAATTTGTGGCCAGCGAACCGAGACCCAATCCCAAGCCGAGTCCGAGGCCACCGCCAAAGCTGCTGCCGGCCATAAAGGTGCTGCCCGTCAGCGGCTGCTGATCGTCGTGCAGAATCGCTGCGTTCTCATCGTCGATGGCCTCCGCCTCCGCCTGCTGCAGTTCGTGGTGCGTCACATGATCCTCAATTGTGGCTACAATGGCGCCATGCTCATCCACCAGACCATCTTCGCCTGATCATGTCCATTTCCGTGTGTTCGAATGTGTGTGTGTGTGCGTATGGGTGTGTTAGAATAAAATTGCAATTTGGTAAGTTAATGTTTTGAACCCAGCACCGAGTGAGAATGATAATGACAGTGTGCGCGAGACAGAGAGAGTGTATGTGTGTGAGAGAGAGAGAGAGAGAGAAAAAACAAGAAAAAACATATATCTTCGGCAAGCCAAAGATTAAATACCCTTGCAGACAAATATGCAAATTAAAGCTGGACTCATTGGCTCGCAAGAAATAAGTTGCGACACAATTGTTGTCCTTTCACTTATTAAGGACATCTTAGCATGAATAAGATTATATATATATATATATACTTTATGTGACTATGAAGCTCTGCAAGGGTACTCTAAAATGGAACAAATCCTGCAAAGAATTTGGGTTAGTGGTAAAACGAGGCGTTCGCAAGGAGCGGCCCAGCACCAGGCAACAAGAAGGGTTGTGTGGTTGGGTGGTTGGAATTATATAGGTGGAGTGGAGCGAGAGGGAGAGGACGTACCTTCGAAGCCCTCATTATCATCCATGACGCGAGCGGGACCCACAATATTCTCCTTGCCCTCGAGCACAGCCAGCAGGCACTGATGGATGCAGATGTATTGCTGCTCCGTTTGCACCATCCAAACGCGCTCTGCAATTAATCAGATTGGATTAGGATCGATCGAGTGGTTTCAGTTTGGCGAACGGTGCGATTGACATACCTTTGCGCATGGCATAGACAATGCCAAAGATATCGACATAGTCGGACGTATTGATCTGCTGCAGTATGCGATCCAGCGTTATGAAGGTGCCCGATCTGCCAACGCCAGCGCTGCAGTGCACCAAAATGGGACGCTGCTCGGCACCGATGCGATCCCGGAACGCCCGGACGAAACGCACCAGCGTCTGCGGCGGATTCGGTACGCCAAAGTCCGGCCACGTGATGAAATGGAAGTGACGCAAGATCCGTTGCTCACTGCCCTGTAAGACAAACAGCGAGAGAGAGAGAGAGAGAGAGTGCCAAAGATCAGGACATTATTTCGAGAGAAAAGAGACGCAGTCATTTGCTTACCCGACACAACATAAACTCGGTCATCACCCAGTCGGCGTAGTGGCTGTCGTTGAGTATTTGCACCTTGATGTCGCCGTAGAAGACGGGCACCGTGTCGTTGGGCCAGTACTGGTCGCACTTCTCCCGCCCCTTCTCGAAGCAGCGCGTCAGCATGACAATCGCACGGGAGTTGCTCTCCCAGCACATGCGCCAGAAGTCATCGCGGGTCGAGTGCAACGGCCCCTGGGTGACAATGAATTCGCGGGGCGAATTGTGGCCGGGCACATAGTTGGCATTGATGTAGTCGGAGCCCTCGTCATCGTCGACCGGTTGCAGTTTGAAGCGCGAGTGATCGTATGGTAGAATGTTGGTGAATCGATTTTTGGGTCGATTGCAGGGCAGATCGGCGAACGTGCAGGGCTGGTCGCGACCCACATGCTTCAGCTCCTCGAACTCCTCGCTGAACCGGAAGTCCGAATCAGCGGACATGAGGCGATAATGCTCCGCAAAGTTCTTGATCAGAATGGGACGATTCTGCTCGATGACACTGTCCGGCAGCGACATATTATCATTGGCACGCGAGTCCTTTGTGGTCTTGCGGCAGTTGTTGCGGCGTCGCTTGTAAAACACAAGGGTGACCAGCAGCACCAGGATAATTGTCATTGGCACGGTAATGGCCACAATAAGCGACGTATTGTCTTGATCTGCAAAAGAGGAGGCGGAAAGTCAAAGGAGTTAGCTCAAAGTAGATCTGTAATCAATCTGTAAGGCTGGAAGGCAACTGCTAATCGTCAATTGACAGCTTACCCGGCGAGCTCAGCAGTTCTAGGACGGATCAAAGAACATGCAGCAGGTAAGACATAGATTGGTAGATAGATGTGGTAACAAAAACAAAATGAATGGGGTTAAATTGAATGCTGGTCAGTTAGTCAGTCAGCAGGCCAATGCTTGCTTGGTCAGGGTGTGTCATGGGTGTGCATCGAGGAGCTGCTCACTCACCTGTTTGGATGGGGAAACTGTAGGCGGTGTCCGTGAACTTGTCGGGGCCGGTGAAGGCGCGCACCTTGACGCGATAGGTGGTGCCCGATTTGAGGGGTCCATTGCAATAGCCAATCTTGTGGTTGTCACAGTTTTCGGTGCCGATGGTAAAGTCCTCGACGGAACTGTTCTCAAAGGGATAATACGGATCGATGGCCTGGTAGGGCAACCACACGCTGTACGACTGCACATCCAGCCAGCTGGGCATCTCCAGGCCGGAGGCGTTCTTCGCATCGTCTTCGGCCACAATAATTGTGTACATGCGCACCTGACCGTTCTGATCAGAGAAGTAGTTCTTCCGGAAGCGTATCTGAATGGTCGATGAGCTGCGATAAACCTCGGTCGGCACCACCTGTGTGGCTGGTCGTGGCGGTGCCAGAATTGGCATCGTTTGCTTGTACTCACGCTCCGGACCGTAGCCGATGGCGGTTTTGGCTTGGATCTTGAACACATACGTCTCGCCCGGCTTCAGATTCTTGATGACGCCAACTGACTCCTCGGAGTCAAAGTTCTGCATGCCCGCATCCGTCAAATTGTTAATGTTCGTGTAGGCGATCGAGAACTGTCGGATGACGCCGTTTGCCTCGCTGGAGGGCAGCGACCACTCAAAGTTGATCTCACTCGGCTGGACATCCATCGGATAGAAGCGCTCCACACGGCCGGGCACAGCCTCGTTGGTGGTGAAGCTAGCCGAGAGCGGTGCACTGCTGCGTAGCACAGAGGATTCCGTGCCGGAGCGTACGACCACGGTGAAGGTGTAGTTGCGATGCGGACGGAGTTCGTTGATGGTGATCTCGTTGCGTGTGGTCATGTTCTGGGCCAGCAGATTATCGGCTGTGAGATAGGCGATATCGAAGTCATTGTACTCGCCCTTGGGCACATCCCAATGCAGCGAAATCTCCGTATCCGTGATATTCGTTGCATGCAACTGGGTAATAGGCTCCGGATACAGCCGATCCTGTCGCTGTATTGGCAAACTGGCCACACCCCCGCTCACCGTCCACACGGTGATGTTGTAGAGACGACCGGGTATCAAACCAGTGAAGGTCACCTTGCGATCGGTGTCATTGGCCAATTTCTCCTTATCCTTAATCTCCACATCGCCCAACGAGAAGCGATAGATGTCGAACTTGGACGAGGACTGCGGAGTGGGTGTATAGCTGAGTGTTATCGTGTCCCGTTCGTCCTCCTTCTCGCCGTTGGCCACAACCACATCGGATTGAATGAGCGGCATGGTGCGCGGATATAGGCTCGTTATGCCGGAGAGTATGCCATAAGAGGTCGTCTGTATATCGAACTTGTACTGCAGACCCGGCATCAGATCTCCAATTAGAACTCGCACCGTTGACAAATCATCCGCTGTATGGAAGAGGCACAAGTTGTTTTGACTTAGAAGAGATTAGAAGGGAGTAAATCGATTTGAATGCTCACCCGATTTGTTTTCCGAAACGTTCTTGGTTTGGACACGAGTGGGATTGTCACTGGGCCACCATTTAAGGATGTAGGATTCCACTCGTCCCTCGGGCTTTGGCCACTCCAGCGTAATGTTGCGCGAGTCGACCAATTGAATGATATTCGAGACTGGATTCGGGGGCACGGTTGTGTTGACCTCCTGCGGATTTGGACTCTCGACGCCAAAGCTGACGGTGTTCACCTGTATCGTATACTTCTCGCCCTTGGTCATGTCGGTGATGTCGGCCTCCGTGGATCGCACGCTGGGCAGCCTCACCCATTGCTGTTCGCTGTCTGTGCGATAGCGTATGGAGTACTCCGTGAACTCGCCGCTTTCCGGCGCTGACCAGTGCACCAGCACCGAGTTGCTGCGCACCGTTTCGATGGTCATGTTGCGCGGCGGATTGGGAACTGCACCGACAAGCAAAAATACACAATTCAATTAGGACCAACTACAGCCGGAGATTTAGATGAGATACTTACAGACTGCCTGGAAGTAGGCGTGCGGCTCGCTGCGCAGCTCGTGGCTAACGGCAAAGACCTTGAGCTCGTAGCCAGCGCCCGGCTGGAGATTCTTGATGACCAGACGGGATTCCTTGGTGATGAGGGTGCGTACCTCGCTGGTGCCGTTGCGCGAGTAGAGAATCTCGTACTGTTCCTGCTTGGAGTTGACGTCGCTCTTCCAGCTGATGTTCAAGCCCATGCGTATGCTCTTCAGATCCTCAATGATGGGCGACGAGGGTCGGGTGACCACAAAAATGCTCGTCTCATTCGATTCCATTTTCTTGGACACCGCCTGAACGGAAAGCGAATAATTACGACCGGGCAGCAGACTCTCCAGCGTAAACCGTGTGCGGTCTGTGGTCAGCGTGCTCGTATCGCCGTTGAACGTCTCCAATTCATGATAGCTACAATGGAACAGAGGATAAAGAGTGTGAGTCGATATATATATAAGCAGGAGAAGGAAAGCAAAGGCAGACTTACGCAATGCGATACTCGTCCTGTGTGCTGGCCGCATCCGCCTCCCAGGTGATAATCATTGTATTGGTCTTGTCATCGTTGAAGCTGCGCAGATTGCGTACGGGCAGGGGACGCAGGGTGACATCGCCAGTGGCTGGCCACGAGGTCACCTTGCCGGAGACCGTTTTCACAATCACATTGAACGTCTTGCCGGGCTCGACGATGTCACGGAAATCGAAGTAGGCGATCGGCTCGTTGCTGCGGGCGACTGTCGACTGGCGACGAGTGGTCGCCACCGACACTTGATACTTGTCGAACTCTGAGACGCCCTTGGGCGCCTCCCACAGCACCCGGAACGAGTTGGACGTAATGAAATCCTTGTCAAACGTAACATTTAACGGTCGCAGCGGCACCGTACGATATTGTGCGGTTGTCGGCAGCGATATCTCATCCTCGGACATGGTCTGCACGGAAATGTTGTAGGCACGACCCGGGACGAGGCCTTTAAATGCCGCCTGCGCAGGACCCGGAGGCTCGCCCTCCTTCTCCACATAGAGCACACTGTCATTGGCATCGGGCGGCTCTATTGAGACCTTGTAGTGGGTGTAAATCCCAGCTGGATAAGGTGGCTGCCACAGCACCAGCAGTGTCGTCTCATTACGAAACCACACTATGAACTTCCCGGGCGTATTGGGCTCTGCAGACATGTGCCACAAACAAGAACACAATCAACATTGCAACGCAGGATGCAGAATGCAGGATGCAGGATGCACGATGCACGATGCAGGAGCGTCAGTGTAGTCAAGTCCAGGCAGGTATTCATCAGGGCACCAAACACATACAATAAACAAAGAAGAATCCGAAAAACGAACAACATCGAACGTTGTTTTGTGTTAGCAATCTTTGTTATATCTCCATATATATACATATATATATATATCTGTATATGTACATATGTGCATGAGTTGAATGCAAATTGTGGAAATATTAGTTAAGTATTTACATGTCGGCACAGTGGTTAGCACTTAAGCATAAGTAATTTTAGTTATTATTATTGTTTACGGATTGACCATCTATAATGTATCTTTCAGTTCCAGTTGTTATCAGTTAGAAACCCGAGTTTCGAAGAATAACATAAATCAATTATGTTATTTGTTAGTAGTTTAACTGTTAGACTAATAATTATGTTTTATTTTTAATTGATTTATATAGCCAATAAATGAGAAAAATTTGTCCCACTGTTGAACTGTTGAATTTGTGGCATAAGCAGTGAAATCGACACCACTGTAAACATTAGCATGGATATGTTGCATGATTGTGAACAGAGTGGCATGGAACTTGTGTGTAGTCGCACTTTGTTGTGGTCTGTGGCATGCAGCAAATAGCGAACACAAAGCCGGTTGAGGGCGGGGGGTTGGGTTGGGTTGGGTTGGTTTGGGATGCAATTTGGGACTAGTAAAATGAAATGGCACGTTGCCAGCGGTCAGTCCGGCCTGAGGGCTAGGTCAGGGTTGTTTGTTTGGACCAAAATGCAGGACTGGTTAGTAAATGGCAACTGCGGAAACAAACTACAAACAAAAGAAAAGTAAAGAGAAATGTTTTTGTTTTTTTTTTTTGTTTTTTTTTTTGGATATGCATGCAGCTCTACAAGAAAGAAAGCCCAAATGTGTGTGGTTTTACATTACCTCTCAAGATTTTTATATCCAACAATTCTTTATGCCGCGTCCTTCGACCTTTTAATTTTCAGGGTTTTTTGGTTAAGTTTTCGTTGAGTTTTATGTTTTTGTTTTTTTTTTTTTAGTTACAGTTACAAGTGAAAGCACAAAAAAGTTATATTTTTGGGTAGAAAGCAGAAGAATGATTTAGTTACAATCTAGGTACCAGCACCACATCACCACATCAATTAATTTCACTTTATTGGATAGTAGCTCCCGAAAGAGGGACACACTTACTTGTCGTAAAATTGCGACTCGTATATGCCACAGATTCCTTGCCGTCGTAAATGGTATAGGCCTGCACCTGGTATGTGGCGCCCGGTGTCAGCTCCTTGACACTGTGCTGGAATGTATTGTCGTTGACCTGGAAGGTGCGATTGTAGCTGCTCGATGCCTCCGACAGGCCCAGCACCTTGATCTTGAATGCCGTATAGCTGCCCTGTGTGGGCGGTGACCATAAAATAATCGCATTCTTGCCGCTGCGCACCTGCACGGACAGGTTTGAGGGTGGATCGGGTGCTGCAATAAATATTCAAATACTTAAATAAATAATACAAAAAAATAAAAAAATTGCAGTTGCATCGGCCGGGAATCGAACCCGGGCCGCCCGCGTGGCAGGCGAGCATTCTACCACTGAACCACCGATGCTTATTGAAATGAGCAGCGCCAGATGGAAGCTCAACTTGCTGCCGCCGCTGCTGCTGCTGTGACTATCACTGATTTCAATCTATTTATAGATACGCCACAGTTAAGTGCTCTCTCTCTCTCTCTCTCTCTAGTTATTTGTTGCTTTTGTTTTTTAAACTGCTGCTGCGCAACTGGTTTTCGTTTTGTTTTCTGTGCACAACGCAATGATTTTTCACTTTCTACTTTTGACAGCTTTTTTTCTTCCATTAAGAGACCATTGCGAATACGTATCAAGTTAACGGCAAACTCATGAAGTGAAAATAAGCAAATATAAAAAGTAACAACAACAACAACATTTTGGTTACTCATCAATTTTTGCCTAAATTCCTTTATTCCTTTTTGTAATACAATTCGTATACTTATGCATGTGTGTGAGTGGGTGTGTGTGTGGGTGTACACACACGCAAACCGTGTTAAATCGAATGGTACCCTTGGGTAATTTATGGACTTCGTGGCGTGGTCGGTCAGCTGCGGCCCAGGTGCTGGGGCAGGACTTACACATAAGCAGCAAATCCTTTGCATCTTCAAGTTAAAGTTATCTCTGTTTCCTCATGCCTCCTCTCTCTCTCTCTCTCTCTCACTTCTTTGTTTGTTTTTTATTGTTTATTGAATTTGTTTTTCTTTTGGCCACAGCTTGCTTAACCAAAGGCATTTCTAGTCAAAAGCACAGGCTGTGTATTTTTGCAGCTTTTAAATTCTCTGACTTTACTTTCCTTAAAGCAGTTCTCTCTGGATTCGATTGTTCTTATATATATATATAGACGACTTACCCGTCGTAATGGTTACCGTCCACGTGAGCCAATCGTGATGCGTAAAGTTTGTGTAATAGAGCCAGAAATTGTATTTGGTGCCGGGCAGAGCGCGCGAGAATTGAATCTCATCGCCAATGTCCCGTGAGGCGATTGTTGTGTTTGGCTCCGGATAGCCAAAGGGCGGACTATAATCCAACCGGTATGAAGCGCCATCATCTAAGCCCGGATTGTTCGGAATGCTTATGGCCAGATCGGCACCATGCGCATGCTATGGGTAAACATAGAAGAGAGAGAGAGAGAGAGAAGAAAATAGATTAAATCTAATTTATCATAATATATATGTATAATATATAATAATTATATAGTTGCATTTATTTAAAGAACGGTCTGTTGAAGGATGTGTTTTGTGTGGGCTTGATGGAATGTCCTGGGAGCAGAAAGTGCAATGACATTTGTGAAATGGTGAAATAAGGAAACTGAAGTACCAACTGGCAATAAAAGGACAGCCCGAATGGTGAAGAGCATGATGATCATCATTACGATGTCCTATGTCCTTGTTGTTGTCCTTCGGCTGGTGCCAGACGCCAAATATTAACACAGCAAACAACGAGCTCTCGCTGCCAACTGCCGCGTTAAAAAAACGAAAACCAAACAGAACATAATGATAAAAAAATAATGGATTCGCGCTTGCATCTGGCAGACATGCCGCATCCCGTTCGCGGCCCACACAAGGATGCAACGTTGAAAGAGCTCGACTCAGTGATACCCTACATATTAGAATGCGACGATAGTTGGTCTGGATGAAATTTGTACAGTTGATCAATAATATGTCTGGATATCTCGATATATATCAATCGGAATGATATTCCATTAAAAAAGTGACCTTTATTCCAATCGGAAATTGAATTTGTAGCGATATTCGCTATGCGGTGGTAGTTATCGATAAAAATCTGCTTTAATTCCAAATGTTAAGTCTCTAGCTCTTATAGTCTCTGCGATAGGTGAAGACAATATAGCATATACATATATATTTGAAGGCGTTGTCTCTTGCATAGTTTGGCTCAATTCCAATATGCCCTTTTTGGCCATTTTTTCGGGCAATGGAGGCAACATCGCCGACACTTTTAAAGTGCTTGCCATTTACCCATTTGCACAATGGCGCCTGCATTAATATTAAAATGCCGAATTGAAATGCATGAATTTATTTGTTAATTTTGAAATTTTTAACATCGACGTATTAAATAGCGAACTTGATTCATAAATATGCAATTTCCACAATTACCAGCAAGAGATTTTCATCTGGCAGATACATATATACATAAGCTAGCTACCCCCGATCCTTGCACATTGTTGGTTATCACTAAAGAGCATTAAATTTGCAATTCATGAGCCGAATTTATTAAATGGACGTAACATAAACTAAGCACGGGCAATTAAACTGTATATTTCAGCGAATGTCCTTGTTAATAGTCCACAATTTGCGCATGTATACATACATATATATATATATATATATATATATATATATATACATATGTGTATATGTGTATGTGTGTTTTATGGCTGGCCTACTTAAATAGCAACAACGCAGCGGACTAGACGTAATTTATGCAAATAAAAGTCCCTCTTCGCGCTGGGGGGCTGTTTGCCAAAGCGAAAAACGTGGCAAAATTCATTTGTTAAATTGAATTATTGTTGCAGGTTGGCGCATACCAATTTAATCAAACTAGCAAACGGGTGGGCGTGGCGCAAGCATAAATTAAACACTAACACACACACACACACACACACACCCACAAAGAGACTCGCGAACAGTCGCATAAATATGCTCAAAATGGCACTGAGGCAGATAATAAAAAAAAGAAAATCAACAAAATTGTTGGCAAAATGGCGCACAAAATGGCGACAAGTAGCGGAAGTGTTAACTCAGAAACAAGAAAAACTACAACAACAACAACAAATGGCAAGCAGCATGAGGGAAATGTGTCCAACTGATTGACGAGTGGATAAAAAAAAAAAAACACTTTTTGCTGTTTGCTTATGAGTGCTGTAAATCACGGATTTACAGAAATTTCAACTATTATTGCTGATATTTACTGATTTGAAACTCGAATATCATCCCCGAAGTGATAAGTTCTTATAATATTGCTTGTATTAAGTTTTCTTAGCGTTTCCCTCTCTTTCCCTGACCTTGCCCCGCCTGCATATCTTATCGCTGGCATCAATTTCCACTTGCTCAGTCAGTCAATCAGTGTGTTAGTTGCTCATGTCCCATTATTATTACAATTTTCTTTTCACCTTTTTTTTAACGGTCTGTCGTCACATAATCAATTACTTTGTTACACATTTTTCATTTATTGCAGCGCGAGTTTTTCTACATTTTTCGCAACAACATTTTTCGAGTAACAGGTTTGTTGCTGTTGCTGTTGTTGTTGTTGTTTTTTGTTGTTGAACTAGGCGGGCAATTTCAATTGCAATTTATTGTAAGCTTTCGCTAGCTACACACACACACACACACACAGGCACACACAGACACACACAATGTAAGTGGGTAAAGAAAAAGTATAAGCGAAGCGCAGCAACGAAATGAAATCAAATGAAATAATGCCCAGCTACAATAACAACGACGGCGGCAAGTTGTAAGTGCCGCAAAGCATGTGTTTAGCATATGAGCACCTAGTCCCCACCCCCACACCCACCTCCCCGCCTATCCCTTGCCCAAAGCCCTTGCTCCTATTCACTCACACACACACACACACTCTGCGAGTCTGGTTTGAGAGCTTATTGCATAATTGGTGCGTTTCTTTCAATTTGCCGTTTTGTTTCATGCTTCGCTTTCGGGCATTACATGATGCGCGCTTTTTTTGCTGCTCACTCAGTCATTAGTCAGTTGCTGCTGCTGCTACTGTGCTTAATTATCATTAGATAGTAGTAGTAATGATAATGAATGATAATTAGCGCGCGCACACATTATGCAATTCCAATATTCGCGAGCAGAGAAACTGAACAACAACAACAGCAACAACAACAACAGCATTCTCAGTTAAAGCTCAACTTTGCACTCAACTTGATGAGCTTTTGCAATTGGCAATCAGAAATGCAGATAGAAATGTGCATTTGTATAAAGATTATTAAACAAATTGAATTATTAACAAATTGAAGTCAACATTTTTTCACTAAAAACTACAACTTTAATCAAATCAAAAATTAATAACAATTAACAGCAACAAAGCAACAGTGAGCGACCTTCGCTTTCAGTTTTCGCTTCAGCTTTGGCTTTGGCTTTGACTTGTCCAGGGTCGCTTGCGATATTTATCGAGTAAGATTGATATTTTTCAAATTTAAGATTGCGGCAGAGAAAGAGAGAGCGAGAGGGAGATATATAGCATTATTATTTGCAAAATTAAATTACTCCAAGAGTTTAGGCAATTCTTGAAGCATTTCATCATCATTTGTATTTTTTATGAATATTTTTTTTTAATTTTTAATTTTTGCCTCTCCATGCTTAAGTGGCCACAAATATTTGACATTTCTTTTAAGAGTATGATGCATTTATGTATGTAAATATACATATGTATTTATAGATATACGAATTGCTTATGGCCATGGTCAAAATGAACTTCAACATTAGCATTGCAGACAACGATAGCCAAGGCAAACATCACAGAAGCCAAGACAAACAAAACACAGAAGCAAACATGTCAGTAGACAAAAGCAAACAACAACAATAACAATTAAGCAAATATTATTTGAATAACTAAAGGTCGTACTCAAGTAATTCATCGACTAAACAACCATCCATCCAGCCATCCACCCACTCAAGCAGAGACAACAACATTCGCCTCATGAGATTTATCTTCTTGTTTTAAATATTCCAAAATCAAAGTCAAAGAGAATAATTTATCTATATATATATATATATATATATGTATATGCCAGAGCACATTTGACGTTATCTGCAAACTTGTCTTCTCTGCTAGATGTTTGTCAACAAATAAAATAACATTTTTGTTAAAGCTGCTAAATCAGTTAATGGACTTATTTGCAAGTGTCTTCTGTCATTGCGCATGCTTGTCATATCTTAAATATGGAATCCTAAGGTATTTTATATATATATACATATATATATATGCAAGCTCTAAATATCAACTAGCTATGTTAAGGAACCAAAAGTATATTATTTATTTAGAATACACTAAAAAGTATGCTACATCATTTTAGAAACTTAAAAAGGTCCTTGCTTGGATTGAAGAAGGTTGTATACAAATCGAATCAAACTATGTACATATGTAAATATATATACAGATTAAGGAAATAGTAAGGCAGCCAGATCAGATTTCCCAACTTCCGATAACATTCCCATTTATGAAAATATCATTTAGCACATTAGATGTATGTCAAGAACAATAAAAGCATTTCTAACTATTAGTTATTTACATTGAATATTCATGTGGTTCCCGGATTTAACTGTTTGCATTTGCATCTGTCAACTGGTTTTATTAGGCGCCAACAGGTGTAAATTACTCGTATCTATTTGTCAGCCATTTCAAAATGAATAACTAGTTATCTGTCTCGCTGTCTCTGTCTCTGTCTCTGTCTATCTCTGTCTCACTCTCGCCAGTATTATGTCCTCTTAGTCCCCACTCTCTACTCTTGCCACTTGCACCCGCACTTGACACTTGTATGGGTCGCTCTGTTTCTCTACCTGACCAAATGGCAAACGCGCAATTAGCATAAAGTGCCTGCAGACAGCACTAAATGCATTTCAGTGTTGTGTCTGTGTGTGTGTTTGTGTGTGTGTTGTTGTTGTTGTTAGTTAGTTAGTGTGAAAAGTTGGCTGCCAGTTTCAGGTTGACTGCCTTGACGATGACGATGGCGCTGATGTCGAAGAGTGCAAAGTGACTTGTGACTAACTACTCACTAAGTGAGTAACTGAGTGAGTGAGTGAGCGAGTGGGTGCGCGAGTCAGTGAGTGCACGAGTGAGCGAGAGAGAGTGTGTGACTCGCTGAGTGAGTCAGTTTGTAAGTAAAGCTTAGTCTACTTTGGGGTTAAATGCAGTGGCGCAAAAATTGAATTTAATAAAAATCGACATGTGTGCATAATTCTTGAAGTGCACAGAATTTGAACTAAATAGATCAATGCTTGAATGATTTAACGTCATGTATTTTATTCACAAGCACAGTTGCGTCACTGCGTCTGTGTCTGTGTCTGTGCACATATTTTTTTGTGTGTGTACCTGCACAGGTTGCTTTGTGCATTGCGTGTCTGCTGGTCGACACCTACACCCACACACACACAGACAGACTGACACACAGACAGACACAAGTACTCCCCACTCAATTCAGGCAGCCGTCGCATTGGTTAATTTATGTTCATTTATACAGTTATTGTCTCTCTTTCTATAACTGTCTTTGCTACAGTTGCTTTATTGCTACTCCCTGTTGCCTGTTGCCCGTTTGCCATTCCTTTTTCTTCGCCCCCATTAAGCATTCGCGTATTGTTTTTGGGCATGCAGTGCACGTCTCTTTTGCAACTGAACGAAGCTGAACGCTCAGTAAGCCGAGCTTAGTTAAGTTGAGCGCGTCTGTTAAACTGCAGCGCTCTTCGGCTCTTCGTTCAAACGTTCGTTAAATCACTCTCTGTTGATGACACTTTGTGCGTGCGTGTGTGTGTGTGTGTGTGTGTGTGCATGCGTGACTAGAATTGTTGTTTGTTTATTTTATTGTTGTCATAACAGCGTCTAGTTATCGGTTTGAACAGCAGCAAGCAGCAAGAGCAACAACAGCAACAATAACAACACGCAACAAAACACTAACAACAACAATCACATTAAAGACAGTCGCGCACAGCAACCGCCGAACAACAACAGGAAGCTTAAATTAAAACGAAATTGCCCCTCTCTCTTCTATCTCACTCTCCTGCTCTCTTTCACAAATGCATGTGTGCGTGTGTGCTTCTGTTTCAACAGCCATCCAAAGTGTAGCTTCAATAATTGAAAGCATTCGTAATTGGCTGCTGTGATAAATGTGCCCAAGTCTTCAATCTTTCAATTTGAATTTTCATTTATAATTGAATTATTACAATAACAAATCAATTTTCATAACAAATTACGTTTGACAATGTCAATGGATACACAATACACAAGCACACACGCACACACACACACGCAGCAGTGCTGACAACTTTGGTCCAGCAAACAAATATATTTAAATTTCAAAATAACTAAGTTTTTGTTTTGAAAGAAGCTTATCGAAAGTGCATGATTTCTCTTTTATTTTCTGTCTTATTTTATTTGGATGTGTAACTGCTTTTTGATAACATGTACTAATAGTTTCGGCATTTATGTATGTATTTATATACGTGACCTAATTAAGTACAACACCGAAAAAGGGAAATAAAAAAATAAATGTCACATTGTAAATCTTTTATGTAAAAAGCTAAGACTCATCAAGAAAGTGTCAACATTTTAGTGGCATATATTTCATAGCTGAAATTGATAGAAAAAGGCCGAATTGGCAACACTTACACACAGACACACCCACACAGAGAGAAAATGTCAAAGCAATTGCTGTATTAGAAAATTGCCTCAAGCTATTTGTGTTAGCTTTACCCACAATGCATGAAAGAAGGAGCCGGGTCGGTCGGACCAGTTGCCAGTTGGACACACGTACACAGAGGAAGAAGAGGGAGAGGAGGGAGCAGAGAGAGAGAGAGAGGAGGTAGAAGAGGACGAAGAGGGAGACACATTGACATGACTTTACACTTAGACAGTGACACAAGTCGTCTGAGTCCGGGCTGGGATCTAAGTTTCAATGCAATTTGTAAGTGTGCACACATCAAATATGCGTGTGTGTGTGTGTGCGTGTGTCTGAGTGTGTGTGTTTGCGTTGCGAGTAGCAGTAGTAAGAGAATTTATTAGTTGCCTTTCACAGCAAATATTGTGACAAATAGGCATATTAAAGCAGCTTTGCCAAGTGCTTTGTGTGTTTGTTGAAAAGTTACGACCTATAGGTCTTATGCTCAACGGCACCGAACAGTCAAAAGAAAAGGCAAAGGCAAAGGCAGGCAGACTGACAGACTGACAGACAGACAGACAGACAGAACGAGGCGACATGTTGTTAATTGACGTGCCCAGCACACCCACCACCTCCTCGCCCACACTCCACAGCTCGCATAGAAAGCTTGAGCCGCTGACAATAACAGTGATGAGATATATACATATATATATATATATATATATAAATATATGTGTGTGTGTGTGTATGTGCTTATGCATGCGTTTATTGTGTTAACAATGCATTGCATACTTAGGAGCTGGTGCATGCAACATGCCCCACCCATCACTTAACCCCGTTTTCGCACCCGGCTCAATGATAATCATCAGCAGTTGGCATTAATTACGATTTTATTTATCGTGGGGTTGCGTGGGGGGGGGGGGGGTGGAGTGATGTATGAGGTTTGGAATTGCCACCTCTCAAATTGGCATATTGCAGCAAATCATTTAATCATTTGACACTTTAACCCTTTTGGCCGCAATGCAATTGAAAAGTCATGCAACAATTGCTGACATTTTGTTCGTTGTTGTTGTTGTTGCTGTTTTTTTTTCTGCTTGCGGTTGCTAATTGAATCTGCAACTGGGTGTAACTAGGTATTTCCACAGGTGAACAATTTCGGTGTGTGAAAGTCATATTTGTTGTACACAAACTAAAAGTGTTATAACTCGGGCAAAAAGTGCAAATTTTGATAAATCAAAAAATTGATATCAATTAGGGCAAGGGCGATGGAAGGGAGGGCGAAGCAAGGGTTGTTACCAGCTGTCTCCGTTTACAAAATTCAAGCTGGCTAATCAAATGCTGCTTTATACAGGATATTATCAAGTCGGACATTCTGTGCCCAATGAACACACACACACACACATTCTTACATGTGCAAATAGTATACATATATATATATATACATATATATATGTATGTTTATGTGTATATTCACTTATAGCCATTTCGCACTGTGCAAATTTGCCTGAATTATTTAGCATTTCGCGCGCGCTCTTTTCGGGAAAAGCCAACCAAGCGCCACCTGACGTCGTCGTTCAACATTTTCGCATTCTCGCATTTTCACATTTTCACATTTATTTCCTCACGTTTCGCACCCTCTTTGCCAGTGATTGTGGTCCCTGAATCGCTGTGCGACGAGTAATTAAACACCTCGCAAAGTGTTTTCCATTTAAAGCGCACTTCGCTAACGAATGCAGCAGTTTATTTAACGCGTAAAATCATTGTGGCAACTGCAACGGGTACTTGATACATATCAAATGTGCAATTATTTAACGAATTTTCATAAATGAAAACAACAGTAAAGAACGACTCGACAACATACCCTTCTTGACCAGAGTTAGTCAGCCGACAATTGGATTTTAGTCCAAAGTGCGTAATATTATTCAAGTTTGTTACTGCTGATGCTGATCAAGAATATATATGTGAGCATATCAGTTAGGGGTTTGGAGACGTTCTATGATTACCACATTAAATTTGATATTAGATTAGGAGACTTGCTATTTGTTGCATGTTGCAGTCTTTATTTTTGTTAATATTGTTGTTGCTGTTCAAAAGTAATTTTGTTCTCTGAAAAGTTGAAAAAGCGTAAAGAATACATTTTCCAAATCACATCCACTTTAATCTAAAAGCTTCTTCAAGTTTTCCCAACTTGCTGCTCCAGCCAAGAAAATGCCAGGAGCTGGGCACAGTGCCATGAAAAGCCAAAAAAAAATTTCCCCACTAAAAATATTTTAGTATTTGCCTCGGGAATGCATAAATTATAGCAGCGACACAAGAGGATTTTTCCGGACGGAGCTGGAGGGGAAGAGTTATGAAAAGTTATTGTATGTGGCGCTTTATGGCTTTCTATTGAGTCAGTGACAGAGGCTGTGGCAGAGTCAGAGTCAGAATCAGAGTCTGAGTAAAATTTGCATACTAGCCACAAATGCCGGGAGCGTCAATGAAAATCAATATTCATCATACAGCGATGCGAAGAATGGAATAAATAAAACTGCTGAAACACATTTGAAATAAAAAAGAAGAAGATGCAATTTTCGAAATGATAGACTCGTCTCCAAATAAATGCGACAGCAGCTAAAAGCAGCCAGTTAATATTCACCTGGGTAAAATAGCATTTTACAAATTGTCATCGAAATTTCACAATAAATTTACAAAAAAAAAAAAATCAGAACGATTTTGCCTGTAAAAGTTATATCTATATATATATATAGTAGATTGATTGGGGATTATCTTGTCAAACAAAAAAGTTGTTCAAGCAAGAAGACAACTTTTGACAGACTGTTTCTGTGGCAGCAAAAATAAAGCTGTGCGACCAGTTTGCATAGAGACGGACAGACAGATGGACATGGCTACAATGACTTGACGAGCTCAAGAATATATATATGTATATATAAATATCAAGAAATATATATATTATATTATAATTTGTTGCTGACTGATTGCCACAATGCTGACACACAATATGACAAGTGATTGGCCAAGTTGCGACTTTCTTTCTTTATTATTTTCTTTCTTTATCATTTTTTGTATTTATCATTTTTTTTATTATTTTCTTTATTAGTAGTCCCCTCAGACTGTTCAGACAAGGTGGGATGGTAAAAACCCTTTGATATTGTTGCCACTTCACTGAATGATTAATATCTAAATAATTGATTGGCCAAGCAAATGGCTAACAAAAAAATGTAACAGAAACAAACGAAAAGGGGAATTCAATTAAGTGAAATGCGACCAGAAAGAGAGCGATACAGCGAAAAAGAGAGAGAGAGACAGAGAGAGAGAGAGAAATATACAACACAGTCAAGTTGTTGGTCTCAGCTAATGGCCAAGTTAAAGACGCGCTAAGCGTTAGCTGCTTCTGCTTTTGCCTTCTGGCATTTAAACGCGTTTGCGTTTGGCTTTCTTCTGCTTACGGCCTGGCCAATAGCCAACCGGCTAACAGCCACTCAAATGTCAGTTAGTTAATTTCAAATAGCTGCTGTTGTTGTTGTTGTTGTTGTTGTTATTGCTGGCTACTGCCTGGCTGTAGCCTGGCTAAAACTAATTAAGCCAAATTTGAGCTTGATGGACTGCCCTTGTGAATATTGTGAGAGGGGGCAGTGTGCGCTTGGGGTTGCTGCAACACGAGTCGAGGCATTTGCATAACAATGGAGCGACGCCAGTTAAAAGGGTTGCTTTTGCTGCAAATTGCAGTTGCATTAATCCGTATCTGTTGCAGTTGCATTCATCCGTATCTGTTGCAGTTGCAGCAATTGCTGCACACAAAATTACACATAATAAGCACAAATTAAGCCATCAATTTGTATCAATTTACTAAAAGAAATATCTTAGCGCAAGGCATCAGAATATTTGCATAGACCAGACTTCATCATTTTTTTTCAGTGTACGCATTTCAACATTTTAATGAAGTGCCATCGACTGCCAAGGATTCAATCGTCTCGTATTGCTCAACTGGGTCGGAAGTTGGTCGTTGGGGCAAGTGCTGCAGCAAGGGGGAGGGGTGGTGGCAAGCCCATCTTAGCCCAGAAAAGAAATGAAGAAAATGAAAACTTAATCCAAATCCAAAACGCATAACCCAAATTTCAGTGACTGAGCAGATTAGCTCGATGCCAATGCAAAGCCAAGGCATTTGCCTTGGAAATTGAAAAAATGCTTAGACAAATGGCGACTAGCAAATACTCTGCCAGCAATAATTGAATGATTCTGATGAAAGATTTTAGCTGTAAAACTAAGCTTATTTTTGTGCAAGATTTCTTTGAATGTTTTCAACATTAAATTTGCAGAAATATTTATTTAAGAAAGAAGAAATTGAATTAAATCAAAATTAAAATAAAATTAAAATTATAAATAAATTGAAAAATTAGAAATATTTATAAGATTTCTGGGCGTATTTGTGGCAACACACAGAAAAAACACATTCAGACCAAAAATAATTAGTAAAAATTAGTTAAGCCCCCAAGTTTAGTCGTAAGACCTCTAGCATTATGATATGCTAGGGAAAGAGATGATTTTAGTAGTTTGGTGCAACATTAGAAGAAGAAGCACCAGAAGGATTCAGGATCAATGAACTAGGATATATAGGCTCTCGTCTAAACGGTTTTATCACGAAAGAGGAAAGTGTTCTCGAAGTATTTGTGAGAATGACTAACAAGTTAAAACTTATGCATTTGGCGAAAGTTTCCAAGTGTTAAGGTGGAATAAAATGGATGCGAATGGATCAGGATGGCGCACGCATTTGGGTTGCAGGGGAAGAAAATCACTTCACTTGCAAATTTGTTGCAAGAGCGGAATGCGATAAACTTTTTAATTACAGGAGAGGACAACGCACATGTTGCAGCCATTAAAACTTGCTGACATGACAGCACACACACACACACACACACACACACACACAAGTCCACCAACCAACCTAGCAGCCGCCCCCTAATTGTTGTGTGTCTGCCTGTGTGTGTGTGCGTGTGTGTGTCTGCCTGTGTGTGTGTGAGTTTCAATTAACTGAAACTTTTGTATAATATATATATATATATATATATATATATATATATATATATATATATATATATATATATGAATAAATAAATGTGCCTTTGAAGCACGTTGACTGTCAGCGCCAGTGTTGAAAAACGTTATGCGTAGGTGTTTGTAAACCCTGCATAAAACAAAGTACAAAGTACAAAGTATCTTGAAAAAGGCGCAACTGTACTTGGTTTACATGCAGCTCAAATCCACTTAAAAACAGTAAAAGCTGAATCTTTTGAAAAAGATTTCCAAGTCAACCAAACAAATTAAAAAACAATTAAAAAAAAACTCAAAAATTGGCTTAGGAAATACTTAAAATCAGTTAGTCAAAGCGGAGTTACAATCGGAACCCAAATTTAGGGCTTAAAACGCCGAATTGGAATACTGATCAAGTATTGATCCTTATGGGGATCTATATATATATATATATATATATATATATATAATGCAATTGGAATACAAAAAGTTGCAGAAGTAACCGACTTTATTCAAGTAAGTAATTATTTATTTAAATATACTTTTTCACTCAGATTGAATCTTAAAATTGATCCTGTGCAACACGCAACGAGCCCTTTCAGCTAAACCCGAAGGACAAAATCATTCAAAAAAGATACAAACAAATTCCTTTACAATTCACTAAGCAACAACAACAACAACACAAACAACAACAACAACAACAATGAGCAATGCTTAATGTAAATTGCACAAACACACCAAAAATGTTTGTGCAACAAAATAACAGTACGCCCGCCCGCCCCCCCCCCCCCCACCACTATCTATCCCCTACAACGCCCCAAAACGTTTTAACTAAAATCAACATTTGCCCAAAAAAAAAAAAAAAGCCAAAAGCGAAAAAAGGAAGCTAAAAAAAACACATGGAAAAAAATGGGAAACAAAATCAGCAAATGCGCAGCACAAACTAAACCAGTGCTTAATATAAAAGAGAGGGCACAGGGGTGGGGGGAGTGTGGAAGGGGGGCGGGAAAATGTTGCCGGCACGCCCACATGGCAAGCTCGTTCAGGCATTGCGTTTAGTTTTTACTGAATAGTTTTTCAATGCGTTTTTCTCGCTTTTTATTTTTTATGAATGAGCGCAAAACGCGGCTCAGTTTCGCTTAGCGGGGAGGGGGGCCAGGGGAGGAATGTGGGGCGAGGGGAGTGGGTGCTGTGGATGTTGTGTGTGCTCGTTATGAAAGCGACTGCCGACACTCTTGTAAGTGTTGCCAAGTTTTTTTTTCTTTTTTTTCTATATCGTTTTTTCTAAGTTTTTTTTAGTTTTTTTTTTTAGTTTTTTTTTTTAGTTTTTGCTATTCAACATGAAATGTGAGCCACAAAAGCGACAGCCGTGCGACATTAATTGAAGTTTGTTGAACCAAAAGCTGTTTGCTTGGCCCCCATTCGTAATGAATCCTCCACTTCTAAGCAACCACCAGCTCCACCTGCACCTCCGCCTGCACCACATTGCACACCTCGGCAACATCATTTTCTGCTGATGTACGCTGATAGCGCCAATAAGAAAAACAAGGCAAAAATATGAGAAAGAAGAAAAGCAAAAAAAAAAGAAATGAAATGAAGAAAATTGCGAGAGTTTTTGAATAGGCGCATATTACGATAAATCTATATACGCGCGCGTTGCATGCAACACAACGACAAACTTCTAAATTAGCCATTGAACAAAATTTCCCCATTTTAATATAAACTTTTTTGTTGTTGTTCATTTTTTTACAGATGAGCTATTAAATGTCGCACAATCATTAATTATTCTTAACTGTTGTTTGGCAAAAGAGGCAACAGAGCATTTAAGTTAATTGACCGTCGCTCTGACAGCTTGTAATTGCCGGCCAGGCCACGTAATACCCTTACGCAATTGTTGGCAAAGCGTTGCAGCAACTAATTAACCCCACCAGCTGGCAAAATGTTGTCATTCCATAATATTTATCGACGATCGACGATCGACGATCTATCCGAAAAGCCAAAAATGATTTCAGCTCACTTTTGCATTAGCTACCAATATTGGTTAATAATTGTTTTTCGTTTACAGTTACAACAATTTGGTGGGTTGATTTGAAGGGTGTTCATCAACAATTTAGCTTGATTAATAAATAATATTGATTGCATTTCATAGTGATACAATTTTTCTTTTTAATTTTCTTATTATTATTTCTTTTTTCTAGGAGCGAGCGATCAAACATCCGCCGCATCAGAGCGGGTGTACCGCAGGGTAGTGTCCTTGGACCTGCCATGTACACATTCCGCTAGCCAGAAACACGCAAAGCCACTGTGTTCCTTGCTAACTCCTACACTGCTTGGAGAGCTGCAGCGGTTACGCAAAGGTTCTTGGATGGTTTTAGTACCTGGGCCAACCGGTGGAACATCTGGATCAATGCGAACAAGTCTCAGCACTATACGTTTGCGCTCAGGAGTGGTAATTGTCCAACCGTCCGACTCAACAGCACGGTCATACCTCAGGAGAACCATGTTCGCTACCTGAATCTGGACAGGAAACTTATCTGGCGCAAACACATACAGATCACCGCAGCAGCGTGTAGATCCAAAAGTGCGAAGCTCAACTGGTTGTTGAAGTCATCCAGCAAACTCAGCTTAAGCAACAAGCTGCTGGTGTACAGGGGCATCATCGTGCCCACATGGACATATGGGATTACATTTCGGGGCACAGCGGCAAAATCTTTGGTTAACCACATTCAAGTTCTGCAGAACAAGGTCCTAAGAGACCTCTCTGGTGCTCCACCCTATGTGAGCAATATGACGCTGCACAACGACTTCTGTGTACCGACAGTCATTAGTCATTCCCTCAGTTTTCTTTGCCGCTATGTGAATTATTTAGTGTAGTTTCCCATAGACAATGAAATGGGCGCGACAGTTACTCTCATGATTAAAACTGCTCCCTATCATTGTGTCATTCTAAATGAAACACCCACCGAAACACCACCTCTACTTCCCTCATCATCATGTTGCGTTAATGATGCAATCAATGCAAACAGTGGCAACAGTATTTCCACGTTTGCAGAATTCAGCCATCTTGTGGTCAAGTTATTGGTCCTTGAGTTGAGCACACTTAATGCTTAATAGCTGGAAAATGAGAGGAGCAGCAAATAACCGTAGACTGTTGGAAATATGAGGCGGATTTGGCCGGCACGTCATTGCCTGCTTCACCACAAATCCTTTGGCCACTTTCCGAGACACCCAAACAAGGTTCAATGTGCTCGCAAAAGGCATTTTATTTCGTCTCGCATAAACTTAACAAAGTTGCACCAACCAACACACACACACACACACACACACACACACACACACACACACACACACACATACACACACAAAGATGTTCCTCGGGCTGTCGCCATCCATCTTCCCGCTGCTGCATCTTTTCCTGGTCTGGCATCTTTAGCTTTACGATTGCTGCTTGTGCTTCTCGAATTTTACGTTCGCCCATTAAAACAAGAATTGCCCACAACCATTTCATACCCTTTGATCTTAAGGGGTATTTCAACTATTTTTATGGCACTTACACTCACAAGCTGTCAAGCGGAGTAATCACTACCAAAATTTGTTCTCCACATGAGGTAGCAGCACTATTTGCTGCACCGACTCTGCCTTTGAACATTTGCACGGCTCAATTGAAACTGTTTCTGCTGTTTCTAGTTTACAGGGTATTATATTTACAAGTTATCAGCAAGAGTTGTCTCCTGCTAAAATTGCCTTTTCTTTTTGGCTTTTTCCCATTTGGTTTGCAATTTTAGGCGCTTATCTCCTTGCTGGCAGCTGGCATCGCCGTTTGGCAGCCACTTTGCGTCATTTTGAATGTGACTAGTCGAGAATTTTGGCAACCAGTATCTGAATCGAAGTGTGGCAACACTGCTTCCTAGTATTTGAGAGCTCTGCCATATCAAAGGCGGCATAGATAGCCAAACCATTGCATAGCTTAGCTGAGCTTGCTTGATGGCGGCACTGCTAGGGTTGCCATTGCCCAAAAATGTTTGTTAATTCTGCAAACAAACCTTTGATCACAAAAATGCAATCAAATTTATTAAGTTTGCTTTCGCATATTTCTCTATTCGACTAGAGTTGCCACTCTTTGCAAATATCTGCGCAGACAATTTCGAACACAAACAAAATGGCGTCCATTTTTGGCCGCTGTGCCTACGTGGCAGAGGGAATAGGAGGGGACAATTTGCTGTTCCGTTATTGCCGCTAGCTATGTGCCACCTGTACGCTGTGCTGTCTACTATAAGAGCCCCTTTCCACCCACCCACACACACAAACTCCGACACACACACACAGATACACACAAAAATTGCGTTTCAAGGACACTTTGGCTCCTCCCGCAGCTGCCATTTCCGCTTTGCCACGCCCCTCACGCCGCACATAAATCAACGCCGTCTGCTTCGGCATCCGTTTTACTTCTCTCTCTATCTTCCCCCCTATCTGGCATTCCTTGCTGTTGCTTTATTCCCATTTCACTCTTCTGCCCGCATCTTCTTCTTCGCAGACAATAAAAGTTGAGAATGAAAAGAAGAAGAAAAAACACGCAACAAGCATTTTCTAGGCTCTTTTTCTAGGGTTGCAAATATGCTGGGTACATAAGAATTTATGTTGCGTTTATCTTGACAATAAAATACCCTGTAAATAGTAAATGCTTGAACATGATTGACGTGGAGTTATCCAAGCGTTGCTTTCGTAATTCTGAAACATATTTAAAGGGTATTCCTAAGCTGGACTTGTCTTCCGACAGATAAATACTGAGAGAGATAAAAAAACAACTAAGATGTTGATCTGAAGATATGATATAGATAAATGTATATAGAGGTCAATTTGTTTCAGATATCTGCCCATTCGAAGATATATTTTTGAATCGATTACTCGAATCTATCTTCTGTGTTCCAGTTATATAAATCAAATCTTAATCAGACAAATGCACTAACCACAGGACACAATGTTATATATCCTGTAGACAAGCTTCAATAAAAAATGGGAAAATCCGTTTTTTATTACGTTTATCCTTTCGTTTTACGAACGGTCATTAAACCATCAAATTCGCATTGGCCGCACATCCATTTGGCATTATTCAGCTTCTCAACGTGCAACTTGCCTGGGTTTCTTCTCCTTCACTTCTGTGCCCGTTTTGTTTATTTTGTGTTTGTTGTTGTTGCTGTTGTATCATAAGAAACGCATTTGCCAAATGGTTGACTTGAATTTCAGAGAGGGTTGCGCGGCCCAGACCCATGAAAAGGGTTCAAAATTAGCTAAACTGGCGCCAAGGGTTGCAGCATAGTTTGTGAGTTGCCTTGGCAGTTTGACTGATTGATTAATCAATTCACGGGCTCAACGAGAGAGCTGCGAGAAAAAGTCACAAGAAACATAACACAAAGTGATAAATATTTCGAAATGGCCAACTATTCCCATTTAACAATCCAAATTTGATATCTACAATTGCTTATCGGAATTAGTCAGCGACATCAAGAGGACTTTGCCCAAAGGCTCAGTTCTTCCATTCCGAGTCCCCAGTCTAATCAATATATGTTAATTCAAGGAAAATACGTTTACTTCAGTAAAAAACAAAAAAAAAAACCCTAAAATCTAATTCAATTT
Organism: Drosophila kokeensis; assembly: GCA_035042145.1. Classification (NCBI taxonomy): domain Eukaryota; kingdom Metazoa; phylum Arthropoda; class Insecta; order Diptera; family Drosophilidae; genus Drosophila; species Drosophila kokeensis. The sequence goes on from JAWNLT010000259.1 coordinate 1,074,732, forward strand.
TGCAAGCATTTCCCGTAAACTAAAAATTCCATAAACCGGTCAAAATTCTTTGCCAAACCACGCAACCAAAAATTGGTTCAAAGGCTGCAGAAGTCTCCCCCAGGTAAGCAGGATGAAAGTGAAGACGGTTTACCTGCAAACGGTAAATGGGAAATGGGAAATGGTAAATGTTACATGGCGTATACCTGTATCTATAAACGTTTGTGGGTCTATGGCTTAGGTGGGTATACGGCATAAGGACTGGTGCAACCACCTTCACTTTTGCCTGGGCTTGACAGACGCACCGAATTAGAAATGTTGCTTTCATACTTTGTGCTTGGATTTCAGTTTTTCTGCTTTTCAGTTTATATGCTCTGTGGCCAGAACGGCAAATGGGGTATATTAGATTCAAGTGGTCGCTCAGAATTATCATTGATATTGGACTATTGAAGTTTTCTAATATGTCAGCAAAAAATGCACATCTCTCTGATCGTTTATGGATTGTGCTATAACATTAATTCTTCTTCTTCTCCTTTAAAAATTGCATCCTGATTGCGAGTACAGAGTATTGGACGGTCGGGAGATTGCGACATTCAATTCAAGTAGCTCTGTAGAATGTTTCTTTCATGTGCCGCAAGCGGCACGCCAAAAAGGTACAGCAACACTAATAATAGCGGACGTTCACATACAGAAACACCACAAATATATATACATATATATACATATATATATATATATATATATATATACACACAAACAAAAACTCAAAGGCAAAACGGAAGTGTACAGCAGCGAAGAGAAAGCACAAAACATAATACAAAAAGAGAAAAAAAAACTTTTGCGACGCAACGAAGTCGAAACACTCTTCTAAAAAAGGATATTCATGTTGCCCTAACTTAATCTTAACCTAAATCGAAAGCAAGTCTGAGCAGAGCTGTTAACGACTTGGCTTAGCCAATGAACGCAATTTGAACAGTAATCGACTTATTTGATGACTTAAACAAATGTGCCTAGAATCAAGAAATAAGTTTGGTTTACTTTTATGCAGATCTTTTTTTTAACTCTTTTAAGTTTAGACTTGAAACATGCTGTTCAAGCTAACTGCTTTAAGCCAATTCTTAAACTTAAAAAAACTTTAATATTTATTGAGAATATTTACAACTTTGTTCACTTTTCAAATGCTTTTCACTTAGATCAAGAATAACTGTTCGTCATTTTTGTTTGCTTATATGGAAAGGGTATTCAAAGGACGACAACTGAGCAGTGAAACTACGTCAAGTATACGACGTGTGTTCGTTTGTGATATTTGTTGCCCATTGTGCATAGTTGAGCAAAAATGCTTTTTCGTGGGTGCACACACAGTAACAAAAACCAGCACAACAACAACAACAACAACAGCAACAACAACAACAGCAACAACAGCAACAACAACAACAGCAACAACAACAAAAGGAGCAACATAGCAAATATAAGCTAAAAGTTGTTGCTGCTTGCTCCAGCCAAGAAAATGAAAACCGGCAAAAACTTTCCATCTGCAGTTGGCGTTTGCCATTTGCCACTGCTGCTGTGCCATATCCAGAAGCGGCATTCAACAACAACAGCAGCAGCAGCAGCAGCACAAGGAAAAGTGTCTGGCAAAATGTTGGCAACAAAAAACAACAGCGACAACAACAACAACAACAACAACAACAACAGGCAACGCTAGCAACAACAACCAAAGCAGACGACAAAGCAACCGCTGCAAAAGGAGCAGAGAAAATCAATAGATTTCGGCAGATACACACACACAGAGACAAGCATAAAGAAAATACACACACACGCACACATACAGTCAAAGGCAGACAGTTTTCCCAGTCATTCTGTATACGCAATGTTGCACAAGGCGGAAGAGAGAGAGATAAAGAGAGAGAGAGAGAGAGAGGGAGAGGCAGAGAATGGGAGAGAAGCGACAACTGACGGAGGGTGTCATATAACCAGTGACGTTGAGTGGGGAGAATAATAAAATCTTGTTGGTATTTGAATTTTGATGATTATTATTATTATTGTTGTTGTCTGTTGTTGTTGTCTGTTGTTGTTGTCTGTTGCTGTTGTCTGTTGTTGTTGTTGTTGCCTCCGCTGTTTCTGCTGCTGCTGCTGTTGCTGCTGCTGCTGCTGCTCCTGTCGCTGGAGTCGCAAATATTTGCACATTGTTCCAGTGAATATATATATATAATACAGCAGCAACAACAATGGCCACGCTAGCCAAATACCCTGTAAAGTGTGGCAGCCATGAGATTGCTTAGTTCTTTTTTGCTGCAACACAGGCAATCAGAGAACCAGAGTCCAACACAAAGGAATATTTGTATTTCATTTCGATTGACTTCAAATAGAATCTTTTAATTGGTATGATTTTGATTTTGAATAAATACAGGGTATTTGCTGGTCGAGCAGGGCTTAGTGATGAGCATTTGTTTGGTGTGTGTTGTTTTTCGTTTGACTTCGTTTGGATTTTCTCTTATTTTCCTTTCCTTTTTTTTCATATTTGGTTTGCCTCTGACCCACTTGCAAATTCCCCAGCAGAGCTTTCCATTGATTATCCTGTTCAGGTGTGTATGTCTGTGTGTGTGCGTGTGTGAGAGTGTGGGGGGGTGGGGGGGGGGGGTGTAAGTGGGTTATAACTGTCTGCTATTATATGGCATTTGCTGTGTCAATTTTTAATATGTGTCGGAGCCAAGTGGTCAAATCAAGCGTCACTGATGCAATTAAAATGGGCGTTAAAGGACACCAAAGGACCTGCAGCCAAATGGACCAAATGGATACAGATGCCAATAGGGGAAACATCAGGGACAACGGCAGGTGAGCATGTCCTGCGAAGCGAATGTGTAATGTGGTTACACCAAACAAATTGGCAAATTGCATGGAAAATTATCTGCGACAGGGCAGCACAGGACTGCACAGAAAGAGATGGAGAGAGAGAGAGAGAGAGAGGGAGAGAAAGTGGGAAAGGGGGAAAGGAGGAGGGAGAGAGACAGAGAGAGGAGCAAACAGACCAGAGTGCAGAGCAGAAAATGCATATTGAAATTATTGATTATCATTCAATAAGTGAAGCGAGCAACAATCACAGATTTTCCGAGCACTCAAAACGAGTCGAAAAATGGCCCGCTTCCGGCAAATTAATTGAATCGATTTCGATTTCGATTTATCGATAACTGGCCCCGTTTTGTGAAGATATTCGAACAGATCAATTTGCGATAGCAATAAAAATCACAATTGCAAAAATATAAGTTTTGAATTTTGTAAATTTGTTAAACGAAACATAGAACAAACTTCCATCAGCAATTCTACAGGGTATCTCCGAGTCGAGCACGCCCAACTAGAGCACTCTAACTGGTTTCTGCCTGCCACTTGGCCAGCACTCAGTCGCTGCCGTTGTGCGAATAATATGCAACGAGATTTATAGCACGTGCCAGTTCTCTAAATGCTTCTCATTGCGCTGATGGGGCGTGTGTTAGGTGTCTGTTGCTTCTGCTGGGGGCGTATCACAGCCACGCCCATTTGTCTGTTGCGGAAATGTAGGCAACGAGACGACAGCAGCAACAGCAGCAACAGCAACAACAATTACGGCTACAATTGAACAAGCTGAAAGCGGCACAAAAAGGCCGGGAAAATGCGAGAGCTGCAGGCAAATGCAATTTCCACTTGGCACAATGGGCTTGCATTAGGCGACACCTGGCGGTGGCTGGTGGCAAATTGCAGGAGTTGCCAGAGTGAATGCGGAAACGGGACAGCAGCTCCTTTTGTTTGGCTTAGTTGGTGGCCCATTCTAACCATCCGCAATAACCAAGCCAAGCCGCAAATGAACCGCTAATCTCTGTGGATGAATAACACAGCGGGACACAGCAGCATTTCATTTTAGATTGCCAGAGTTGCCAACTTGCGGTTTTTCTTTTTTTTTTTTTTTTCTTTTTGCTTTTTGGCCAGCGCCAATTGAAATAAAAACTTTGCCAACAGACTTGAAAGCATTTCACTTAAATGGAGTGGCTTGTGCAAAGTGATGTTTTGTGTTTGGCAGAGCAGAGCTTGAGGATGGGGTTCGATCTGCGCTGAAAAGGGTTACAATCCTACAATCGGTTTGCCTCACCAAGTCAAGATTCACTCTCAGCCAAATGGGGACGACTGGCATAAATTGTATGCCAAAGATTTGTACAATAACTTTATTTTTGCGTTGCTCCTGCTTACTTCTGGCGCCTGACTGCAAGAACTTGGCCAAATGCCAGCGATGTGTTTTCACTTGCAGCAGTTGCAGCAGTTGCAGCTGCATCATCATGACCAGATTTATGAAATGATGCTGATCTCAGGGCGTTGTGTGAAGTCTATTTCAACTATTGAGCAATTGTCAGTTGCATAGTTTCATTGTTTCATTGTTTCATTGTCTTAGTGGCAGCTGGCGAAACTATTTTGTTTTTTTCTTCTTTGGTTTTTCTGTGAAACGATTCAAGAAACGATACAGAAAAAGTTGAGGAGCTGATTCGAAAAGATTACATCAATGCAAATGTATCTCTGAAGATTTGACAGAATTTGTATCTTTTCCATTTGTTAGAAGGCGAAACCAGTACTACAAATGGCACTTCGTTTTGTCCAAATTGACAAAGTGCAACTGTAAAATCAACAAGTTCATCTAGTTGAGGCATATTTCATCAGATGTGCGGCAACAACAACAATTGTCAGGCAGTGCCAAATGTTAAGAGCCTGTGTTGTCGATTAATCAAAGCAAATCACAGCGGAAATAACTTGGGAAGGACGCAAAAGAACAAAATGTGGAGAAACAACTGGGATAAGAGGAACGCAATGTGACAGCTGTCAAAGCACGCCAGGATTGTGGCATGGAAACAGATTGAAAGGGGGAAAGTGTGTGCGAAACAAATGAAGAAAGGGGAAAGAGGTTAGAGCAATGGAATTACAAAACAACACACAACATTTTCTAAAGGAATGCAGCAAACAGCAAGAGAGACAGACAGAGAGAGAAAGAGAGAGAGTAAGAGTAAGAGTAAGAGTAAGAGAGAGAGAGAGAGAGAGAAATTATCAAGAAAACCACCCGAAAATCTCAGAGGGGGAAGAGGTTAGGGGCAGCAGCTGTTGTTGCCATAACAACGACAACAACAACAAAAGCAACAAGAACAACAACAACACTCAACGCTGACGATGATGATGATGATGATGATGATTATGGGGGGATGCTCAAGATTGGGGGAGATTGGAGTAGGGTGGTGGGTGGGGTGGGGTGAGTGTTGCGGGGCAACTTTACTGTGCAGCATAAAGTTGCGTTTAAACGGATTTCATCGCGAGGCACAAAATTCAATTTAATTTATCAACGCCGGCAGCAAAAGCAAAAACAACCCCCCAGCAAGCAGCAACAACAACAGCTCCCAAGGGGGTAGCCGCACAAGCAAGAGGCAGACAGAGTGTGTGTGAGCGAGAGAGAGAGAGAGAGAGAGAGAGAGAGAGCGGCGAGAGTATAGGGGAAAAAGGAATTTCGTATTTTTCTTTCGCTTTCTTTTCAACAGCTCTTCGACACAACCTGCAAATTGCAATTAATCATTTTCGCTTTTCACGCATTTTCCATTCACTCGCAATTTTCTTTCATATGTTGCAGGAAAAGAAACAAGCCTTTTGCTTTAAGCCAATGAAAAACCTTAACTGCAACCGGTGCGTATTAGTAAGAGCTAAAAAGCCATTGAACCTGCACCAATCCCTTCCCCCTCCCCCTCATCATCATCATCATCAGTTATCTGGCCACTCTGACATCGGCTGGCATCACGCATAATTAGATCAATTTGCATTTCAAACTCAACTCAAGAGAGAGAGAGAGAGCAACAGTTGATTCTCGACCTTCCTCCGCTCACCTCCCCCTCAGTGTCCAGCTTGTGGTTAACCCTTTCTGGCTTAATTGGTCATTCAACACACACTTTGGGCAACTCATTACACTTCTCACTTTAATTGAGCTACGTCCCTCTCTCTCTCTCTCTCTCAGTCCTCTCTGTCTCAATCTTGATAGTGCACTGGGTTAACGTAGTTACTCAGACAGCCGATTTATAAAGCTGTTGTTGTTTGATAAATAAGGTAGATAACATATAAACTACCTAAAAGTACAAGTAATAACAAGCTAGAATGTTTTAGTAGAGAGAGAGAGAGAGAGAGAGAGAGAAAGAGAGAGAGAGAGAGAGAAGAAGAGATCTAGACTATATACTATAGACTATAGACTATATCACAGCTGTTATTATTATTATTATAATTGAATCTGCGTTGGGTTAAGGGTTTCTATGTCCTTGGGCTTCATGACATGGATGGATTCCCTAGGATGGTGCATCGAGGATTCCTCCTCGCTTCCACAAAACCTGCATACATCGCTACCATAAATACCTAATTTGGTTAGCTGACTTCTCAGTCTACAGTGTCCTCTCAATAGACAGTTGAGTATCCTGAGCCTGTTCTTGCCCATGGATATTACTTGCCTAAATCGTTTTTGGTTATAGCCACCTAAAAGGCTTCTGGCTTGTCGGAGTCCTGGTGCTGCTGCCCAGCTCCGTTTTCGCCTCTGTCTTTCTGCGTTTCTGTTAAATTAGTTCCATTTTTGCAGTTGTTCAGTCGATATGTCGATTTTTATCGATATTTGCAAGACGGAAGCAGTAATCGACACAAAAAATAGCTTGCTTAGTCTCTGAATTCGCCGCGTTATTACGGGTTCCTACTTTGCACATGAATTTTAAATTCAGTCTTCTATTTATAAAGAAATATGTCTTTAGGTACTTCTATATATAAGCGCAGCATTTCGCTAATCCACTGCAAAATCAACTAACGATTTCTTAATTAAAGCAACCCATAAAGAGTTGCATGAATTTAGCATTAGTTCAGACCCCATTGTCAGGGTAGCGTATGCGATACCATTTAGCACCTGGGCGCCAGACAACAATAACAACAAAAAAGTTGGGTTAAATGGGGAGGAAGGATAAACTGTAATGCACAAACTATGGCAATAAATCGGGTTTAAGCTGTGTGGCCACAGAGAGAGAGAGAGGAAACGCAGTTGCTGTCGCATCGAGTGCATGTGTGTGTGTAGGGGAGACTGGGAGGAGGGAGGAGACACATGCAGCAAGTTGAAGGACAGACTGTGGTTGCGGGCAGAAGCATTTAAAAAGCGGAAATCAGGCAGACGACATAAATACACATAGAGCCACAGAACGGGAATGAAAGCGAAAGAGTCCGCAAAAGAGAGAGGGTCAACGAGAGGGAGAGAAAGAGACACAGAGGGAGAGAGAGGAGAGAATTGAAGCTGGTAGCTGTTGTTGCTAACAAGTGCAATGTCGCCTGGGCAGACACAGCTGCGCCGCAGCCACAAGCAGACAGACAGACAGACAGGCAGACAGACAGAGCGGCAGGCAGAGCAGGTATTACTTTGGTCGCACCCAAACATTAAGGGGAGGGCATCACCTGTGTGCCGCCACGCCCACATGGGCTTAAGAAGCACTTTGCTTAGCCAGCGCCTTAGATAATTGCATGCAAAGCGATTTTTCATTAGCGGTTCACACGGCGACAAGAAAACACGATAAGCAAAACATGAACAGCAGCAGATGACGAAGAACCTGAAGAAACCTGAAGTTTAAAGTATTTCAATGTAAGGAAAAAATATTGAAAGCTTCTACTTGATTAGATCTATAAGATGAGTGTTAATCAAATAAACATTCATATAAAATCAAATTTTGATTGAAGGCATTATGATTACTGGGGATAATGGCAAAAGTTCTGGCTAAACCATCGTTTAAGTTTAGCAAAGAATGTACAAATGAGAACAGGCTGACTAAAGGATATATATCGATACATATCGATAGCTGCTATTGCTTAATGAGTACCGATTACGAGTGGGGTGACTAGGGTGACGACTGATGCTGCATGCATCATATAGTAAAACAACCTTAAGTGAAGAGCAGCAAAATAAACTTTAATCATATTTTCGATTCATATTTTGTGTTGATATTTGGAAACTAGCAGAAACTTCCATATTTTTGGGAACTCAGTCAGAATTCAGGCAATAATTGTTTCTAAGGTCGCCCAGGTACATATCGTATGTAGATATGAGTGTACTCCACATACACCACACACCACACACCACACACACACACACCACACACACACCACACACACACACACCACACACACACACTTTGGACAAAGACACTTGGCACTTGGCATCTCAACTGTGGAGTGGCTTTAGTCCGCCTGTGACAATAAACTTGAATTATGGCCACAAGGCATATGCATAAATGCATAGAAACCAGGAGCAGCATAAGTATCTCAGACATACGCGTATCTGCACACAGATATCTAAGTGTACCTCTATCTGCATCTGTATCTGTATGTGTATCTGTAACTGTAACTGTAGCTATAGCTGTATCTGTGTATCTATCTGCATCTGCATCTGCACCTGTGCCTGTGGGTGTTTGTGTCCTGTGCTTGAGCTCTTGGGCACTGCAGAGACCATGATCTCAGCATTAAGCTTACCGCATTGTTCTTTGGGGCGCCAGGGTGGAAGTGTGGGGCCTTTGTTTTGAGGGGCTTAGTTATGGGCACTTTGCATCATTTTACATACCTGCAATGTGAGAAAGAGAAAGAGAAAGAGAGAGAGAGAGAGAAGTAAGTAAAACATATTTAAACATGGCTATGAGCTGCATTACAGCTTTAATATTATGAATTCATATGTATTTCATTCAGCATTAAATTGATTGCGGATTCAGCAACAAACATAAAATATAAAAAAATAATATATCCAAGTCAAAATAAAATATAATAAATAAAATAAATAATTCCAATCAAAATCGAAATAATATTTCTAATTTCATACTTTGGTTTGCACAACTCAAGAGAAAATGAAGCGATATTAATGAGAGGGGGTGGTTGTGGCTGGAGGGGGGAGGGGGATTCATGTAGCATGGTGGATAAAGTAAAGATAAACTTAGAGAAAAGAAACAGCTTAATTTGATGTCGTGAACGACTGCAGCGGAATTGTTATTGCTGTCATTATAAATAATGTGCGCGACAACCCTGGCAGAGATCAATGCTGTGCGTCGTTGTAATTGTTCTAAGCACAACACTGTTTTTGTTGTTGTTGTTGTTGTTGTTGTTGTTGTTGCTGCTGCTGCTGCTGCTGTTGTTGTTGTTGTTGTAATTGCATTTAACCCCCGCTCGCAATGAAATTAGAGCGCAAACATTTCAATTTTTATGTCGCCCCGACTCGAAGGAGTCACGACATCCACACACACTGACACACACACACACACACACACACACACAATTCGGTGGTGGCAACGTCTAAGCTGTGCGGGGCATGACGGGTGGGTGCATTAACCTTTTATACACCGGTTGACACCAGCACAGCGTCGACGAGCTGCAAGTTTTCCACATTTTCAACCATCACCTGAACTAAAGCAGCATTCAACAAATACAACAACAAAAACAAAAGCAACAACAACAACAGCAGCAACAAAATGAAGTCAAATCCCATCTGTTGGCATCCAGAAATGTTGTGCTATTGTCCTTGCCCAATATGCGTCTGTTTAAGGCCCGCCATTCATTTATTTTATTTTTTATTTTTTATTTTTCACGTATTACAAAATAAGTCCCACAATAAATATATATATATATATATATATACATACATATATATATATTATGCATTTATTTATATATATATATATATATATGCATTTATTTAAACTGGATTTCGCTAATGAATATTTCGTTAATTTGTGGCACACATAAATCCCTTCTTCCAATTTGAATGGTTTTTTGAGATCAGCAGCGACAAATTAAATGGATATTAAATGGCTATCACACAAATTATTGAAGCAGATTATTTGAAATGATTATAATACATTGAATATAAAAAATTAGTCAATATTTTTACTCCTTGCATGAAGCGATTGGCGGCTGCCACGGACGTGGCAGCCGTGGCCGAGTGGTTAAGGCGTCTGCCTCGAAATCAGATTCGCTCTGGGAGCCTAGATTCGAATCCTGCTTCAGGCATGGTTGTTGCGCTGAGAGATTTGTAAGTGGGCCCTGCTCCTGGCTCGTATGTGTGGGGGAAAAACAGTTCATAAATTTTATAGAGTTCATCAGCTGTATACAATTTGTGAACTGTTTCGCCACACACACCGAGCACACATGCGTGTTAGGAGGAGGGCCGCTTACAATTCTCGACTCCGTGTTTTAATAATTATAAAATAAATAAATAAAAAAAAAAAAGAACATTTTTTATTTGCTGTGTGCGACAATTATTTGCTGATTGCTATAATAAGCATGAGTGGATCAGGATTATATGCCATTAATAAAATAAGTTGGATGGCGAAAACTATGCGGCGTGGTCATTGCATATGATGAAAAGTCTGCTGGTGCAACGTGACCAATGGCCAATTGTTTGTGGAAGAATTGTGAAATCGGAAAATGCAACTCTGGTTGAAAAAGCTGAGTTTGTTAAGTGTGACGAAAAGGCATTATCAAGCATAATGCTGGGTTTAGAACCGTCACGCAGAACCGGCACTGTACGTTTGCGCTCAGGAGTGGTAACTGTCCAACCGTCCGACTCAACAGCACGGTCATACCTCCGGAGAACCATGTTCGCTACCTGGATATGTATCTGGACAGGAAACTTTACGTTATTTAAATTTTAAATTCCCTTTTTTTATAACTTTTCATTAGGTTGATTAATATTAAATTAAATTGCTATATTAAAAAAAAAAAAAAAAAGCAGAGCACATAAAATAAATGCTTTGCTTTGCTTTCTAATGAGAAAAAGAAGAAGAAAACGCAAAAGGAACGGTAAAAAGCAACCCCATCGATAAGGGTACCGTTGACAGGCTGTGCCATTGGCATTCCCAGCCCAATCGAATGCCAATCGATAAGCAATAATGGCAACTCTCGATGCCAGCAATGCCGACGCGGCAGGCAACAGTTTGACCAGAATCCACTCACTCTCCCCACCGTTTTCCCCTCAGCAGCCGGCAACCACCCTCGTAGTGCAGAGGACATGGATGCACCACTCAAATGGGCCTGACTAGATTTTGGTCACAGTCACCCCGAACACCCCTGGGAAACACCCAAAAAAGAAAAAAAAAAAAAAAAACAGAATCGAAAAGTGTTAAAAATGCAACCCACAAAATTGCAAGAAACATGTGAAACTGGCGGCTGGCGGCTGGCTGCCCATTGTGATTTGTTGCGCTAGTTTCGCCCACTTTTTTATACAAAATACCCTGCTTGACAGCGAGCATGTAGTGTAGCTACAGCAGACTGCAGAAGATAACACTGTATTATGTATTAATGATCAGTCCATTTGTCTCTGTTAATCGAGAGAAATCAATTCCATAAGAAAAATAAATCTTCATTTTTACATTCCTCACAACTCTAGAGCTATAAAAGAGTTAGGATAATCAAATTTCATATATGAATTCATATATATAGTGTCCATATTCTTAAATAATCAAGAGTTTGCTGCCATTTGAGGATACTTTCCCCGCTCAGCGTTGAGTCCAGGGTGTCTTTTGGTCATAAAGCAGTTACTTACTTTTTTTATGAATTTTTTACGGTTAGCTCATAAAAAAGAAATCATCAAATGCTGCTGCGACACGTGGCTGGGCTGTTAACAGGATTCGGGATGCGCCACAAATAAGTTCCAACAATTGGTACGAGAATGAAATGAGTGTCGAGCATTTAAGTCAATTTGGGATTGAACGAGTTGCGAATTACAAGCTGATTTCATTAAAGCATTGACTGCATCTCACTCTCTCTCTCACACTCTCTCTCTCTCTCTCTGTCTCTCTCTTTCTCTGACTCTCTGTCACTTTGAAGTTGGGTGCATGGTATCGTTAACTTGCACAAATTCAATTTGCTTGTGGCGACATCTTCCAGCGCACTTTGGCACGTTGTGTTCTGCAAGACGTAAAGAATGAAATGTTTATGCAAACAGTTTAGGGGATCCGGCGAAGAGCAGCCCACTCCAGTGTTCGACCCCGACTGAGGTACAAGCCCAAGTATCCGGCCATTTCTATGCTAAACGTTTGTTTACCGTCTAGTTACATGCTTCGGCAGCGACGGGACAAAGGGGCTCTCCTCCTCCTGGCTGCACATGAAACTGTTTAACGAGCTTCGTGTGGATGCAACACACATTGGCCAACAGCCAGCAGGAGCAGCAGAAGCAGCAGGAGCAGCTTCTTTCCGGCCAAGCTTGGCTGCAAGGGTGCAGTACGTGGCGCAGAACTATGCACCAGGGACTCATAAATAACGACGACAGACTGACAGCGAGCGAGTGACAGGAGGGGGGAGTGAGGGAGACGAGAAGAAAAGCGAGCCATATAATTGCCCAACGGCAACAATATATAAATATATATATAGACAGACGTTCACTTGACAGACGGCGAAATTTGTATTTACGTGCACACTTCAATTACGGATCCTTGGAAATGCGAAAGGCGCATTACTCGGCTGGTAATTTATGAAGCGAATGAGTTCGACTAGGGGATACCCTGTAACAAAGGCTTTCAGTATCAGCAGTCGTACAAGTCAGTCGACATTATTGCTGTCGCTAATCGATAGTTATCGATATTAACTTATCTAATCGAATCTGATCTTCAAATCGGAATTTCGCCTCAATTTATTTGTACTATTCACAGATATCGAGTATATATATGTATATATATAAAATCGAGACTTGAGTTTGTATTCTTCTGCACCTGTTCGCTGGCATTTTGAGCACAGTTCTGCGCCGTTTATCATCTTGCCTGGCATTGTCGTCTTTGTATCACGGGCATAATTGTTTTGATGAGCCTCGCATTTACCACTTCCGGCTGAGCTGTGCTGCGCTGAGCTGTGCTGGACAGCCAGTTGATTGAGTTACAGTTTGCCTTAGAGATTTCCGCTTCTCAGCGTATCAAGGTCAACATGAGGGCTGACTCGGGCGAGGGTTGAGGGATGAGCGAACCAAAACGAAACTTAAATTCACCCCGATGACTTTGAATTGTTCATTATGAGTACATGGCACGCATTTCCCGAGCTCGTTTCTATTTCTATTTCCAATTCACATTCCCATTCCCATTCCCATTCCCATTCCAAAACCGACACCCACTCCCACAACCCACTTCCACTTACATTTCCCCTTCCTTTGCATTTCATTCCATTGACAGCAGAAACTAATAATTAAAACTACAAATGAATTCACACCCTTCGTGCGGCCAAACCAAATGTTCTGATCATGAGTGCGTGAATGTGAGTGTGCGTGAATATGAGTGTGCGTGAGTGTGAGTGTGTGTAGGTGTGTGTGAGTGTGTGTAGGTGTGTGTGAGTGTGTGTGCGTGTGTGTGTGTATAAATGGGTGCGTGTGCGAATAAGCTTCTGTTTGAGACATTTGACATTTTGCATTTGACCCGACAAACATTTTAGTCTCATTAACATTTAATTATGAGTTGGAAATTGAAATGAATGCACCTGAATACTATTCACTTGCATACATAAATTCCTAAGATTTGCTCTCATGAATAGTTGAATAGAAATACAATTAGGCAAGTGGTGCAGCAGCAGCAAAGCATCAATAATTCAAAGCAACTTTATTTGCTGCGAATAGTTCATAAGTTTGCAAACGCCTCCAGTGAATACACGAGTTATTCATTTGCACACCCTTAAAAACCGGCACGTTTCAGAGCTGTCAACTCAGCTGATTGGCAGCTAGCAAAAAAAAAAAAAAAAAAAAACAAAAAAAAAATATAAGTTAACAAACTGACAGAAGAGTTTCCACAAAAAAAAAGTAGAAGATATTCAATTTAGCAACGAACCGAACCACAGCAGCTGTCAATCAATCGTGCTGACTGACTGACTGACTGACTGACTGGCCACACTGTCAATTAGCGATGACACCCATGCGATTTACGTACTCACGATTTGAGCCAGCTTCGAAAGTGAATAGCAAAAGTTTGACATTGAAGATGACATACAAAATAATGATTGAATATGTCAGTCAGGCATTGAGTGCAGTGCCTCTTGAGCTTTAGTTGATTGACCGATTGATCTATGATTGATTCAATTGAATATAGCTTTTATATGTGCTGATTCTTAATTTCAAACAGGAATTATAGCTGAAATGTTTAAGGTACAATGTACAAGGCAGAAGAACACATCCGAGGTCATAGCGTAAATATATATTCTTGATCCATCCATCTATCTGCCTGCATTAAGGCGCCAATATGAGAGCTCAAAATTTACTGAGAGCAGACTCACTTAGATCCCCCGCTTTTGCGACCATCGATCCGTTTGCAATAGCAGTAAAACACGCAAAAATAAGTTAAGATCGAAAAAGAAACGTAGCTCTCCCGATCTGAGCAGCGACTTTGAGCCAATTGCTGGCCAGAGACCAATTGAAGCTGGTCACACTGGCAACGGTCATTAAAAAGTGCTCAAGTGCTGCCTGAATCACACCCACAAGTGACCCCGTCAAGAGAGTTTGCGAGGTGCTGCAAGACATTGGATAGGGTCTTGACTGTGGGCCTGATGCTAATGGAGCGCAAGGTAGGGGTGGGGGGGATTAGGGTGGGGGTTGGCTGCCGCACGTCTAGGCAAATCAGAAATAATAAAGTCAAGGGGCAATATCCTATAAACATAACATTTTCAACTTGCACATTGCAGCTGCAGCTCAAGCAACAACAGCAACAACAGCAACAACAGCAACAGCAACAACAGCAACAACAACAACAACAGCAACAACAACAACAGCAACAGCAACAACAACAATAACAATTGCAATGCGCACTCAATAAATTTCAATTAACCAAACAGCGGCCAGCGCATTGCATTTTCCCACTGCAGTTTATAGTTTTTCTTTTGTTTCGCCCTCTTTTCATCTTCTATGCTTTCCAATGATACCCTGTCAGGGGTATACGCCATACGCCATACGCCATACGCCAGGCAAGCCATATTCTATATTCAAGTTAAGTATTCCATATTGACAAAGTATATTAATATACCCATTGCATTCCAGATTACAGGGCATTATCCAGTCGAGCATTGTGCATAGCACATTGCAAATGCCTTTTAATTCCGATTTCTATATTATTTCTATGCTTTTGTCCTGCTGCGCCCAGAGAGCCCAGCCCTTTTCAATATGCAAATTACTCACATTTCAAATGCTTATTAAACACACATAAAACATATTTTTCAATTATGAATATATATATGTATATATATTATATACCTGATAGTGATAATTACTATTTTCTTTAAATGAAATTATTGATTTAGTTTTGCAGCTTGCAACACATTTCAGCATTTCAGCTACATTTGAACATGCAACGTTTGCAGCATTTCATACACTTGGAATCATTTTTGGGTTGCACTCTCAATTTATGTGCTTCTTCTCGGATTTATTTTCATGAGATTTACTTGAGCGCAGGCATTATGAATTTCAGGCAAATTTCGGCCATTTTTGTGGCCGCTCCTTTTTGGCCATTATACAGTGAAAGAAAAAAAACTAGGCTAAGCCAAATTGTACATAAATTCAGAATGGATAAGTGCTTATAATCTAAAGCCTCAAATAATTAAGATATACAATTGCTGCAAAAAATAAAAATAAAAATAAATAAAAAATAGACGAAAGTTGATCAAAAAGAAGAACGAGTTTTTTGCTCGTTTACAATATATATATATAAAAAAAAAAAGAAGTTGCTTAAATCCGATAAGAAGAGCTTCAAGCTTCTACACCATACAAACTCTCGGCTTAGGTTCTCTGTGAATTCTTCAAGTGTTTTATTGTTATGTGAACTTCTATTGTACCGAATGAGCGCCAGCACATGTGTGTATGTGTGTGTGTGTATTTTATGTATCTAATGACTTTAATAATGCTGAAGTGGGTGCAAAAAATAGCGTCTCGAGGGGTGACGCGAAGCCCAACTAAACTGAAACAGTTCTGCGGATGAGGTGAACCCTCGGTGCCATTGAGTCTCACCGCCTCAGTCCAGTTATCCTGTTCAGCAGTCCGGCAGTCAGGCAGTCAGGCAGCCCGGCAGTCCATCGTAGTCATGATTCATGCTGCACTTACAACTAAATAGTGAGCGACTTTATATACACCCGAATACTTGTATATAATGTGTTTAAGAACACTACATCAAAAGTCACCCTCGCAATGTCTGTAGTTGGAAATTGTGCGACGTTCATGGGCCAATTTTGGAATTTGAGCGTGAAACGCAAAAAATTTCACTTCTTGTTCATAATTTTTTTCATTTTTTTTATTTGATTTGATACCCTGTTTAAAATGGGTAAAAAGTGTGCAAGAAAATTGGGCAAACTCAAGGAAAAACTCATTGATATTCTTGATCGTGTTGGTTTTGTGGAACTAAACCAATTTGATATTGTTTGAGATGATATTTATATACATATATATTTTTGAATACTTTTATTGGGTCTCTGTCGAAAGTCTTGCCAGAAGTTGTGGGCGTGGCGTTGCGTAGGTTGCACGCGCAATTGATTCGTGTCAAAGATACTTCCGCAATTTCAGATGGCTGTCAACACTTGAAAGCGAGTCGCAGACAACATCCCATAAAAGCATGCGATATGATATATTATGGTATGTTGGATGTTGCATTGCTCTGCTATGTGCCATCAATTCATTCACTCATTCATTCATTCATTCATTCACTCATTCATTCATTCGTTCATTCATGCATGCACCCAGACCAGACTGAACCAAGTGGCATTTTGCCATTTCCGATGTCTACTTCAAAGCAGTCTTGCTGCCTGCTTCATGATTTCTTTTTTTCTCTTTTCCTTTTTGTCTTTTCTCTTTTTCTCCATATTCGTCTTTTTCTTTATTTTTTTTTCGTTTTTGCATTGGATAGCACATTTCCGGCAGCGTCTTGCTCATTTTCGCTCTATTTTTGGCTGAGGCGCGCACGCATGCAATGCGTTTGTCTGGTTAAAAGAGCCGAACTTGTTTCCGTTTCATTCCCGTTGCGTGCCAGATGCGCGTTGCCAGTTGCCAAATGCCAAATGCCAAATGCCAGTTGCAAGTTGCAAGTTGCCAGTAGCCTGCTGCCTACTGCCTACTGCCTGCTGCCAGATGATACCACAGGTTGTTCTCTACATTAATTTGTTGTTTTATGAGCTTTACGCTTCTAGTTTCATGCATTTTGTTTGATCAATCTGTTGCAAGTGCGTGGTCAGCTGCTACTTTTGTGTTATGTCTCCCAGATTCCAGCTTTGTAATTGGCATAATATTTTGGGTAAACATTAATTAATTAATTGTCTGTCTTATGTATTGCAGCTAATCCCAATTGGTTTAATATTTTAGCTAAGTCTATGCCTATGCAGACCTTCCCAAAGCTTTTGCAAGAGCAAGAGCTTTAAACATGTATTGCATTTCTTTTAGAGTCTGTTAATTAACTGTTGTTGGCAAAAGCTTTCAATGGAGTCGCAACTATTGCGATTCTCGATTCTGATTCTCGCTCACACTTTGTATAATGAGCTGAATTGAGTTCAACTGCTTTACCTATGCAAATTCGAGTCAAGTTGCATTTGTTTGGCATGCGTAACGCAGGATTGCATAATTGAAAAGCTCAGCCAATCCCCTTTTCCAATGTGTGAGTGTGAGTGTGTGTGTGTGTGTGGAAAACAAATTGTAAGCAGACCAACATTTTGGCTTTTCAAATGGTCTGCCCAAATATGCCGCAAGTATTTTTCGAAATGGATCGGGTTCACAGTTAGAATGGCAAAATGTATATAAAATATATGTATATATAAATCTCTCAATTTACTGCTACTTAACTTTGGCCCCTAAATCAATCGTACACCGCTAGTCGAGCATGCTCTACATGCCTGTGGTGGCTGTGGCTGGTTTTCTTTGGGCCAACTTGACACGTGCCAATGGAAGGCGGCAAAGGAAGGGGAAGGGTCATGGGCCGGTGGCAGGGGCGTGTCTTATCCGCGACACGCATCTGCGGCCATGGCCTTTGTCTTCTGCCGGCCCTGCATTTAATTGCCGTGGCGCAGCAGCAGCCCACACCCAAAAGTAAAATCATAGCCAGACCGGGCCCAAATCCGCTCGCAATACACCAATTCGAATTCAAAAATCCCATACAGCAAAGCCAACCCTGGCCCAATGCAGATTCGTTAATTGTTTGCTTTTTGGTATTGTTTTTTTTTTTGCTTTTGTTTTTGTTGTTTATGTTGTTGTTGTTGTTGTTTTTGTTTATGTTGTTGTTTGCGAGCCAGCATCAAATTAGGCCGCATTTTGCGCTTAATTTGCCAGGCATCCGTTTCAGAACGCATATCCGTAGCTATATTTGTATCTTCAGCTGGTATATGTAGCTGTGTGTGTGCGTGTGCGTGCGTGTGTGAGTGTCTGGGTGTTGCTGTATCTGTTGTATCTGCTGTCTGTGTATCTTTATCTTTATCTGCATTGCAGCAGTTTTATCTTTGATTTTGTGCGAAATTCATTCTTTTTTTGTTGCTTTTTGGTTTTGAATTTCGATTTCAATGCTTTTGACCATCACCGATTTGACCTGACCAGCAATATGTCACGAGTTTTTGAAATGAAAGATTGCTTTATTGTTTTTTTATTTCAATCATAAAATACTTGCTTAATGTTCAGCTCGAAAGATGTGCAACTTATTTTCAGATCGTCTGTAGCTTATTTCAATATGATTTTAAGCTTTCTGAAAAAGGTGTTCATATTATAATTGGTTTTTTTTTAAGGGTGTTTGATAAGGTGCATGTCCTCTGATAACGTTTTTTTTTTTCTTGGAAGACACAACCTTATTTGCAGATACTACCAATTTAATACACATATAGAGATTGTATATACTTTATTTATATATATGGTTGTCTCTCTTTTTCTCCCAATTTGCATGTGTTGAATGTTTTGGGTTTGCGCCGTGCGGTAGACGTGACTTTTGGGCCGTGTTGTTGTTGTACTATGTGACTAAATGGTGAATATTTGCGTTTCATAAATCAGATAGACAAACAACAATTGCAACAATAATAAACAACAACAATTGTTTCAGCGATTGCCTAGCATATGAAAGTTACAAAAAAAAAAAAAAACAAGAAAACAATTCCGATGCAAATTTGAATAGCTTTCAAATTATCCAGAATCGTATATTTATATCGTCCATATATCGCTCACATCGAGTCATTTGGTCATTTGTCGCCTGACAATTCTCGCTCTCGTGATAAATACATAATACTGAACTCAATAATACTAAATACTAAATAAATGCTTGCTCATAATTTATTATGACTACGTGACGTTCATTTGCATTTACTTAAAGCTTAACAAACAGCCCAATATAAATACTATATATATGTATATATATACATATATATATATATTAAACAGTCATGAATTCTCCGCTGGTGTTTTATGACTTGAACTACAAGCACCAAATGGGCACATTCCTTTTTCAAGGTAATAATATATATATATAATGTTGGTAAAATGTGTGTGTTTTGGCAGGTTCTATGTCATTAGAGTGTTAAACACAAAATAAGTCAAATATTCATTGCAAACGAAAGGAGGAACAATAACAGAACCTGAGAACAGAACTGAGCTTAAACATTTATATAGAATTAGAATCAAGTTGAGTTGCGTTGATCAAAGTAAAGCATAGATATGTTTAACCAATTAACAAAGAGATAGCTGCAAATGTGCATATGTATGTATATATGTATGTATGTGTATGTAGTACATTAAGAGCTTTAAGCTCTTTGTGACTTGTCGCGATCCAAACTTGAAATCCGTATGCGCAACTAATTGATATGCATTTCAATTTATTCATATGCATGCATGTATTTATGGATGTATGGTTGTATGGTTGTATGTATGTGTGGGTGCCTCTTGAATACAGTTAAGGCTTCATCAATTATTATGCAATGCGGCAACACGATCCCACCATAATAAATTGATGTATCTATATTTAACATCGAAATGCATATTCATTTGCTGAATATTTTGCATTTCAATCACATTAATTGGCTTGTTTGCTTGTGCTCAAGGTCCCTCTCACTCCTCCCTCCTCCCTCTCCGCCTCTCTTTTACACTCCCTCTCTCCAGCATATTAGCGACACCCGCGGCTAGAAGACAAGTTTTGCAAGCAGAAAACCAAACCAAAAAAAAAAAACACGATGCGACGAAATAATTGAATTTGATTAACATGGGAAATGCGCGCTCCACTAAAACAAACAAGAGAAAACGCTGCAGTCGGGCGTAACCGACTGCAAAATACGCTGATACCAATAAGTAAGACCATTTGATTTGGTTGTTGTCGCCAAGAAATGCTGTTCTTTGGCAAGAGTTCCTTATAATGTAATTTGCTTTTCAAATTGCGGAGCTTATGGATTTTTTGGGGTAGAATGCAGCGTGGCCGTAAAAAATTATTGCAGGAATATTCCTAGTAATCGAGTACGAAAAAAATTATTAGAGCAGGTTGCTAGTAATCTGCCTTCCAAGTTTGGCAACAACAGCTTTTAAATTACGGGAGAAAAGATAGTTTTCCGATAGATATGTGCATTTCACACTTCTAGGACCGAAGTTCCTGGGGCCGCAGATATGGGTGATGTCTGAAAATGGGTATATGCCAATCTTTAAAGGACATCGTCAACAATCTACCAACTAAATTGGGTGATTGCAACTTTAAAATTGTGAGAGATATGTGGCCATATCGACTTGATCGATTTCCTAGCCTCTCTGTGTGACTTAGCATCCAACAATTTTGACTCTTTGTCTGACGCGGACACAGACTAGTAAAAAAAAAGGGTAACTTTCATACAGACGGACAGAAGGACAGACAGTATGGCGGACATTGCACACAGCCAATGCTACTCCGAATACTTTCGGTATCAGTGTATTAAAATCAACAATGAACGATTGCAACAGCAACAGCAGCAGCAACAACAATGCACCAACAAGAAGAGAACAAGTGCAATAGAAGCACTCATTTTGTGGTTGTTGTTGTGTTTGTTGTTGTTGCGTTTGTTCATATTGCCCAAATATGCATAATGATGTTGCTGGCATCAGGAAGATATTGCTACGAATGGCTGTGAAAAGAAAGTGAGTGAATGATCTCATTTACATACATACATACATACACGCATGCATACATACGTAGGTATGTTTGTTTATGTATAAGCTATTTTGGTTTGTATATAAACAAAAGCTTTTCTGCTTACCTGTGCGCAAAATGCAGCGAGAAATGTTAAAATCCAAAGCCAGCGATGTTGCTGAGCTACTTTTGTTGCTGTTGTTGTTGTTGCTACCGCTGGCTGCTGCTGCTGCTGCTGTCTTTTGAGTCGAATTCTTGTTGTTGCTTTGCTTAGCGTGTACAACATATTGTGGCCGTGTTGTTGCTGTTTTTGCGGTCTAGTGCTTGTTGCTATCTTGGCTGAACACTGTTGTTGTTGCTGCTGTTGCTGTTATTGCTGCCGCTGCTGCTGCTGCTGTTGATGTTGCTGCTGCTGTTGTTGATATATTCCTGTTGGTTTTTTTTTTTCAGCTAATTTCTTTTAATTTTCGACATTTTCAAAACGAGCGTAGTTTTTGTTTTTAACAAATGCATTGTTTTCAATTTGTTTACATTTGGATTTTGTGTATTTTTGTATCTTGGACTTTCCTCACGTCATTCTACGAGGGAGTTAGAGAGAGAGAGGGAGAGAGAGTGAGTTACGCGAACAAATATTTTGTAGAGAGGCAAAGAGAGATTGCCAACAACGACACGTAAAAAGTGTACGCGTGCGTGTGTGTGTGTGTGCGCGCTAAGCTTAGCTTTTGCTGCCGATCAATATCACCTTCTCTCTCTCGCTTTTGCGGCCAACGTTTTTTTGCTTCTTGTTAGTGGCGGCGCCTGCGCCAAAGTTTGTTTTTTTTTTTTGTTGTTTTTTCAGACTGTTGCTGTTGGCAAGCTTTCGATTTTTTTATCTTGTATACTTAAGCTAGTTTTTGTTTTGTTATTGTGCGACGAATGGATTGCAATTTACATTTTGTCGAATGACGTCATAGCAAAAGTTAGCCACAAAACATAAATACGCACAACAACAACAACAACAAAAACATGTATATGCCAATAAAAAAGAAATCAACAACTTTTGAGAAACCAGTTTTGATTTTAAAACTAAAGTTTATTCCCTTGTTGCTTGTTGTTGTTGCTTGTTAATAACATTGCCGTATGCAAAAAAGGCCTTCAACTTTGTTGCTGAGAGCAACTCAACTTGGCCGAGAGAGAGAGAAATCTTACACACTTTTTTACACACAGAGACTCTGGCGAGTCCCGAGCTTAGCGAAAGAGATACACGATCAAAACTTGAGGCATTGTTCTGTCATTTACTAGAAAACCAGCAAGCAACAACAACAACAAACAGTAAATAAAGCTTGAGAAACAGCAACAACAACAACAACCAAACACAATGCAAAGCTCAAAAAACGAGTTTTTATTTGAGTTTAATTTATAAGTTTTCACGTTAATTTAGGACAAGTTTCTAAGCACAACAAAAAATTAAACAAAATGTTTTTATATAATTTTTATAATAATAATTTTATGATCTCAAACTCATTCACAAATCCAAGCAAAATCACAGAGAGTGAACGAATTATATTCGAGTGAACTAAAAAAAAAACAAATATTTAAATGAGAAACCGACAACAACAAAAGCAAAATAAAACAAACGAGACACTTGCAAAGCGACGCCAACAGAGCGGTGGGGTGTGGTGGAGGGGAGGGGGTGAAAGCGACGGCATGTAATAACAACAAAATCGGCTGCTGCTAATGCCGGCGTTGCCAGTGTTGCGTAGGTGTTGCTATTGCTATTATTATTATTGTTGTTGTTGCTGCGAAACGCGCTCAAAACATCAAAAAGCAACTCTCAATTTCTGCTTTTACTTGGATACGCATTGCTGGGCATTTCTTGGCCAAAAATTATTTCATGTTGGGTGTTTGTGTGTGTGTTTGTTAATATGTAAATGTATATGAAACTCACGAATTATTTGTATTTAACAGAAAAAAACTACACATATACAATTATATATTCTTAAATATGTATATATATATGCTCCATACATTTGCGTTCAAAAAATTTTTGCTAACCGTCGCCAAAAAAAAATACAACAAACAAAAAACAAAAACAACAAAATTGAACACTGGCAGACGCAGACGCGCACTCACGTAAACAACACGGGGCAACGGCGACGGTGAGGGCGACGGCGACGGCACAGCGGCAAATAGTAAAACGGACGACAATGAGACAGACACTGACGCGCACCTGAACACGCTCACGGCCAAAACTCAACTGAGTAACAACGGCCTATGGTCGGTGGCTGCGGCAGCGGCTCTGCCTGCATCTGCAAGTTGTTTGAGCAAGTGTGTGTGTGTGTGTATACGCCGGTGTGTTTGTGTGGGAGAGCCCCCAACGCTGGGTGGTTGTTTCTGTGCCAGTGCTACCACACTTGGCGCGCTGTTTGAACTGCTTGCAAGCGGTCCTTGCAAACCAAGTATCATGATATACGATACTTAATTATACGATACTTAGTATTAGCTATTTGCAAGAAATAATAATTATTTTCAAGACATTAGGCTTTCATAGTAACACATTTAAACGTTACAAATTTAATCTTGTAGTGCGTACTTCAAGGAGGTAGTTTATTTTCTTTTAAATTACTAATTCACCAGAGTGAAAGTGAAAAACGAAGAAATTTAGTAGTTGTCAAAATATTTACAGCATCTTGGCATTTAAATTGTTTAAAAATTGAACTAGGCATAACCGAATATTTAATTATGCCTGTATATCGATACATAGTCTGAGTACCGCGTATCGATATTGGCGAAACAAAAATGCAGCATTTATCGATACCTTACAGGCATCCCTAATTGAAGTGTTTCTTGTTTTGTACATCGCTAACAACAGCAAAAGCTATCCGGGTTTTTTTTTGCGAACACATTCAGTCAACACTGCCATTTATTAACTATATAAGTTCAGTAGAATTGAATCTTTACGAGTCGCTTAAGTGCGTATTGTGATTGTTGGGAATAAAGCGCGGCAGCTGCACACTGCACACCGCTCGTAATAAAAAAACCGGCAGCAGCATCCACACACCCACACACACACATATGAAGGTTGCTGAAGCAAAAATCATCTCCCATTGTGCGAAGAAGAGAAGCGCGAGCTTGACATAGAGAGAGAGAGAGCGAGAAAGAGAGTGAGAGAGAGGGAGAAGAATCGACAACGAAGGTGTCATCATCAACACATTTAGGCCATGAAGAACCTCTTGATGGTGGCCGAGAAGCCCTCGCTGGCTGCCTCATTAGCCGCAATACTCTCCAATGGACGCTGCACGGCAAAGCGAGGTTAGAAACACTACAAACCCCCGGCTAGCACACATCCTGTGCCCGGCCTTGTCTAATCCAATGCTGATGCTTAAACTCTTCAACATCATAATCATCCTGCTGATCCTCAGTTTGGAAAATGCGCCTCTTAAAATCATATCTGTGCTTGATCGTCATACAAATGTCTTCTTTTTTTGTGAATTTTCAAGTACTGTAATTGAGGGTTATATTATCGTAATCGTAATCATAATCATTTTCAAATATATTGCATATACAAATATAAAGGACAGAAATAATTAGAAATATGATTTATGTGTTTCAAAGGTAACAGCAGCTGCTCGACGTACGAATGGAGCGGAAACTTCCGCAACGAGGGCACCGTCCACTTCCGGATGACGTCTGTATGCGGACATGTGATGTCGCTGGATTTCATTAGCAAATACACGTCGTGGGACAAGGTCGATCCCGTCGAGCTGTTCGGCTGCCCCACGGAAAAGAAGGAATGCAATCCAAAGCAACAGATGCGCACATTTCTATCGCACGAGGCGCGCGGTTGCGATTATTTGGTGCTGTGGCTCGATTGCGATAAGGAGGGCGAGAACATCTGTTTCGAGGTGATGGACGCAGTGCAGCATGTGATACACAATGTGTACAGCCGCAATGTGACATATCGTGCCCACTTCTCTGCCATTACGGACAAGGATATTAAGGGTGCAATGGATAAGCTCGGCCATCCCAACGAAAACGAGGCGAAATCCGTGGATGCACGTCAGGAGCTGGATTTGCGAATTGGATGCGCCTTCACGCGCTTCCAGACCAAATTCTTTCAGGGTCGCTACGGTGATCTAGACTCATCGCTCATCTCGTACGGACCCTGCCAGACGCCGACGCTGGGCTTCTGTGTGAAACGACACGACGATATACAAACCTTCAAGCCGGAAACATTTTGGTATCTTCAGCTACTGGCCGGGCAGCCGGAGTCAACGCTCGAATGGGCGCGCGGACGTGTCTTCAAAAAGGACATTGCCATCATGCTACTGAATCGTGTCAAGGAGCACAAGGAGGCCACGTAAGAAAGCTACAACTGGAACTAGACGCGTGTCCGATCTTTCCAATTCACTCATATATATATATATATATACATATAACATATATATAAATATATATATTAATTTATTTTGTTTGAGAAACTACAGCTGCTTCCCTCAATAAGAATTAAATTTTGAAGTTGATAGGGATCAATGGCAGTTGGCACTAACCACAGATTTAACAAACAACAACAACAACAATTCTAAAACTCATCTCTTGCAGCGTGGAGAGCGTCAGCAGCAAGGAGTCATTCAGGAGCAAACCGCAGGCGCTCAACACCGTTGAGCTGATGCGTATCTGCAGCTCGGGATTAGGAATTGGACCGTATCAGGCGATGCAGTTCGCCGAGAGGCTCTATACCCAGGGCTATATTAGCTATCCGCGCACAGAGACCAATCAGTATCCGGAGAACTTTGATTTGCACGCCGTGCTGCGTGTGCTGCAGCCATCGAGTGATTTTGGCGATGAGGCGCGCGCCATTGCCGCCGATTTTCAGACGCCGCGCAAGGGCAAAGATGCCGGCGATCATCCGCCCATAACGCCAATGAAACTGGCCAACCGCAACGAATTCGATCGGGACACTTGGCGCGTCTACGAGTTCATTTGCCGTCACTTTCTGGGCACCATATCGCGCGATCTGAAATATCGCACCACAACGGCCAAGTTGCGCGCCGGCATCGAGTCCTTCTCGTGCACGGCGAACGTGTTGCTGGACGCTGGCTACAGCAAGGTGATGACGTGGCTGGCATTCGGCAAGGATGAGCCGATGCCGCCGTTTGTCCAGGGCACCCAGGTGGCCATCAATGATGTCCGGCTGGGCGAAAGCCAAACCGGCCCGCCTGACCATCTAACCGAAGCGGAACTGATCACCCTAATGGAACAGCATGGCATCGGCACAGACGCCTCCATACCGGTGCACATCAACAACATTTGCCAGCGCAACTATGTGCGCATCGAGACCGGACGCAAACTGATACCCACCACGTTGGGCATTGTCCTTGTCCATGGCTATCAAAAGATCGATCCGGAACTTGTGCTGCCCACAATGCGATCCGAGGTGGAGCGCATGCTAACGCTCATCGCCAAGGGATCGGCGAACTTTAATGATGTCCTGCGACATGCCATCATCATTTTCAAGCTGAAATTTATGTTTTTCGTGCAGAATATCGCCAGCATGGACATGCTGTTCGAGTCCTCTTTCTCACCCCTTGCCGAGTCGGGGAAGGCGCATTCGCGTTGTGGCAAATGTCGGCGCTACATGAAGTACATACAGGTGCGAATATATATATATATATACATAAAGATATACCATATACATTCCCATATATATATGTATATAGATACATCTTTATATACAATATATAAGATTGCAAATATTCATTTCATTTGATTTATTGAGCAGAATGAATTTTGTTGTGTTTCAGCAACTCCTTTCTCTGTCACACTCATTCACTCTCTCCCTCGCACTCACTCACACAATCTCTGCCTCTTTCTCACCATTTCGTTGCAGATGAAGCCGGCTCGTTTGTACTGCTCGAACTGTGACGAGAATTATACACTGCCCAATGGCAATGTGAAGGTGTACAGAGAGTTCAAATGTCCGCTGGACGACTTCGGTCTGCTGGCGTTCTCGACGGGCGTGAAGGGTCGATCGTTTCCATTCTGCCCATATTGCTACAATCACCCGCCATTCAGGGATATGCCCAAGTTTGGCGGCTGCAATACGTGCACGCATCCCACCTGCCCGCACTCGCTCAACACGCTGGGCATCTCTGGTTGCGTGGAGTGCGAAATGGGCGTTCTCGTCCTCGACAGCACACTGTCACCCACCTGGAAGCTAGTGTGTAATCGGTGCGATGTCATCATCAATTGCTTCAAGGGTGCCACTAAAATCACTGTCGAAGGTATGCCAACTCTCGAGAATTGAGTATATGGAAATATTGTTAATTTCCTTTCCCACTGTTCCAGAGTCCAAGTGCAGCGATTGTGGCGCTCAGCTGGTGAATGTGGTGTACAAATCGGACAAATCAAAATTCAAGGATGGCAGCGAGGAGAAGAGCGGCTGCATCTTTTGCTCCAATGATTTCTCGCATCTCGTCGAGAAGCATCGAGCGGTTGCCTCTCGCCAAGTACGCAGCGGAGCGTCGCGTGGCGGTGGTGGCGCTTCTGCTGGTGGTGGGGCCGGTGGTGCTGGTGCCAATGCACGTGGCGGACGCCATGGCGGCCGACCGCCCAAAGATAAAATGGCGCAGCTTGCGGCATATTTCGTTTGATCGTTGTTGGCCGACCATCTACGGTGCTGATCAACCCTATTGCTTTGCATTTTATTATGTAACTCGTCACTAAGTTAGTCGAAAATAATTACTTTGCGAGACTCGGCAGTAATAAACGAAATTTGTATAAAATTTGATTTCTGTTTGAATTCCAGCGCCATCATCATCCAATATCGATTAGGCTTGATACGATTATTCCCAGCTACATATGCACATTCATCGTGTTCGCCTTAGCCTAGTAAAAAGTATCAATGTTGCCATATGGCTAATCGATTATTTTGATAATCGCCAATGCGCAACTATCTCATTCATATCCTTCTTTGATCGTGTGCTATTCTGACTTCAATAGAATTGAGAGTAAATTAGAGCAGACCTGCCTATAAATAAGAACATTTGAATTCAATTCGAACTTAATCGCAACTACAACTGGCAGGATTCACATAAGTTTACATTTTTTTAGCGGACTCATATATAAATAAATGAAATTTTCTTTCGATGCTTTCGTTATTCGACAAAAAATACTTGCAATTCAATGCAAACAAGTTCAACAACATGGTGCTGTATTTTTTAAAATCAAGAATGTAAGTAGACAATATTATTTGTTAGCATATTGTATTTAAGCACGTGTAGTTAAGCATATCCAAAATAAATACGGACAGAGACGTCTAACTCAAAAAAATGTGAAAATTAGATCTGTCCGTTAAAGTCTCAAGATGGCGGCATTTGTACATGAACCTATTTAGCGCACATTCTAGCGATAGGAATGCTAAAATCAATCGATATACGCACGCGATGATTACAACATTCGCATTTGCAAATTCATTGTGCGATAACATGCAACGCAAGGTCGTTGCCGATAACAGCTGTTTGTGTCCGTCTGTTATTGTCAAGCAGCCCCATCACTAACGTTGCTTTTCATGCCCAAAGAAATTTACAAAGATTTCAACTGATAGTTTAAACGTTACGGACGTATTAAACAACTCCCAGGTACACTGCGACGCCAGTGCATAGCTGACACGCGCGCGTTCCGCAAATTATATTTGGTTCGCTTAAGTTTTCTAGTTTTCAGATTTTGCCCGCTAGTCCAAAGAATGGACAAACTGATCAAAATGATGAACCACCGATCTGAAGTTGTCGTGGGCGAAAAATACAGAATCATACGCAAAATTGGTAAGTGCCCAATCCCATTCGCTTCCATTAGTCATAGTCGGGGCCAAATGTGTGTGTGCGACGCAGTTTTGTTCTGTTTGATTGGTTCGCACATTTGGATTTGACTCTGACTTCAGATTTGTGTGCATTTTTGTGATTGTGCTTCTCGTTTTCAATTAGGCAGCGGTTCCTTTGGTGACATATATCTGGGTATGAGCATGCAGTGCGGCGAGGAGGTGGCCATCAAAATGGAGGCCACCAACGCCCGCCATCCGCAGCTACTTTACGAATACAAGCTGTATCGCGTGCTCAGCGGCGGCGTTGGAATTCCCCGCATCCGTTACTACGGCAACGAGAAGAACTTCAACATACTGGTCATGGATCTGCTGGGACCCTCACTCGAGGATCTGTTCAACTTCTGCACGCGCCATTTTACAATCAAGACGGTGCTAATGCTCGTCGATCAGATGATCGGCCGTTTGGAATACGTGCATATGAAATGCTTCATCCATCGCGACATCAAACCGGACAACTTCCTCATGGGCATCGGCCGTCACTGCAACAAGCTCTTTCTGATTGACTTTGGCCTGGCAAAGAAGTATCGGGATCCGCACAGACGCATGCACATACCGTATCGCGAGGAGAAGAACTTGACGGGCACTGCTCGCTATGCTTCCATTAATGCCCACGTCGGCATCGAGCAGTCGCGTCGCGATGACATGGAGTCCCTTGGCTATGTGATGATGTACTTCAATCGTGGCGTTCTGCCCTGGCAGGGTATGAAGGCCACCAATAAGAAGCAAAAATACGAAAAAATCTCCGAAAAGAAAATGTCCACGCCCATCGAGGTGCTCTGCAAGGGCTATCCGGCCGAATTCTCAATGTATTTGAACTACTGCCGCACTCTGCGCTTCGAGGAGGCACCAGACTACATGTACTTGCGCCAGCTCTTCCGGTAAGTATCCTCCCCGCCGCTTCATTAATTTAAAATCGATTAAACTTATTTAGACGCTTTCAATTATTCAATTATATTATTTTCTTTTGAGGGGAGAAAAGAACTTCACGAAAATATAATAGTTTGCAAATTTAAATTATTTTCGAAGCAGAAATGTGATAATTTACAAGGAACCACAATATTATTTGTATATTTATATATTCTTGATCAATGCTTAATCAATGCTTATTAAGCCAAAATCTATTTCAATTGTAAATTTGACTATAATTATTGTTAAATGTGTGCAAGTGTAAGTGTATTCAATTAGGACAGATAAACTTTATTGAAACCTAATTAATTTGGGATTGTGTCTTCTAGCATATTGTTCCGCACACTAAATCATCAGTATGACTATATCTATGACTGGACGATGCTGAAGCAGAAGACCCATCAGAATCAACAGCAGACCACAGCCAATGCGCTGACGCCGGAGCAGCGTGCCGAGCGCGACAAGGAGAAGCAGAGCGGCAGCAAGCCAACTGCATTGGTTGAATAGGCCACGCCCGCCGCCTCCGCGCCATCCTCATCCATCTTCCCCTTCCCTAACCCCCCACTTGGTTTAGATGATGGCCAAGAGCATCAAAAGCAATTAATCGAATTGATCGAAAAAAACAAAAGAAAAGAAAAGGAGGCGGCCATTAAGTGCACTAGCTGCATTGACGAGCGAGATAACCAGGATTAGATGTGCATATATATATATATACAAATATGCATGAAACATATATATATATATATATATATACATAGATGCATGAAACATATGTATATATATATACATATACATATATATACATATATATTTATATATATATATATATATATACATATATATTTATATATATATATATATATATAAATACTATATTTTTATAAACTGAAGAGAGCGCGACATAAAATGAAAGAGGGCAGCTATAATGTATATAGAATTTAATGTTACACCATTTAAAAACATACCCAACACATACACATACACCTACAACACACACACATACACACACACATGCATGCTTGCATGCATACACACATGCAGATACTGACAAGAGAGAACGTTGCAGTCGGGCGCAACCGACTGCGAAATACTTTGATACCATACGTAATGCCTGGAAATTGAACATTTTGGAGGCGGTCGTGGGCTTGGCTGCAAAAAAAAATTATGGACAAAGTTCCTAATAATCTTCCTTCCAAGTTTGGTAGCTTTTAAACTGCGGTATCAAAGTAGTAACTAGGATATGCATCCTGCAATACACGGCATACTCAATGACATCACAAACAGTCCACAAAACACTAACACCAACTTTATTTGAATGCATTATAATATATGTATATGTATATATATAATATAATATAATATTATATATACATATACAGTGGCCGACAGCTTAATAGGCTCAAAGTCGAGTAAATAATGTAATTGCCTGCCATAAGCTAATTATTTAATATTTTTCAAAAATTCCAAAGACCGATGGTAGGTAGGATTATGTAAAAAAGTAGCCTATTTTGACGGGACATTTTATTTGGCTCAGTCTAAATAAAATAATATATTTGGAGTATAAAAACTTAAATAAGGATGTTAATACTTAGTATTATATCCTTTAGCCTTAACTACTTCCCTTAATCGATTATTCATCGAAGATACCAGCTTCCTGGTAGTTTCTGGGCTGATTTTGCTCCACTCATCCCGCAGAGCATTTTTGAGGTCTTCTTTGCTGGATATCCTATGCTTCCGGATGTTATTTTCCAGCACAGCCCACAAATTCTGAATGACATTTAAATCTGGAGACTGGGCCGGTAGAATTATCATGTGGGGGCAGTTCCCGATGAGCCAGGACTGTACTATCTTGGCCTTATGCTTGGGATCGTTGTCGTGGTTGAACCGGAAATTGCACCCGAGATGCAGGATAAAACTAAACTGACTAGGAAGGATTGATCTATTTATACCGAAAATACTCAACTTTAGGTAAAAAAATCCGGGTTTTATGGCACCCAGGTGTCCACAATGTACCTGCTCCAAATAAAATTTTCCCTAAAAAAGGGTACTTTTTTACATAATCCTACCTAGCAGGTGGGGAAACCCCAGTGTATTGGGGTCATATATTAATTTAGGTGGTCAATATATGTACCTACCATCGGTCTATGAAATTTTTGAAAAATATTAAATAATTAGCTTATGGCAGGCAATTACATTATTTACTTGACTTTGAGCCTATTAAGCTGTCGGCCACTGTATAATATATATATATAATATAATATAATATTATATATACATATACATATACATATATGTGTAGAAATTGTTATCAATGCTATAGTTTGTCGTCGTTGTTATCAAACCAGGCCCAGAGCAGTAGTGCATCGTTAAACATATACACCGAAATGCCTATATAAGTACAGTGGTCAGTCCATAAATTAGAATTGATAACCCAATTAAATTGCATTTTGAAGTTTATTGGAAGTTTTCAAAATTTGACTATCATTGACTTTTGAAAGTAGCGACCACTGTATATATATTAATATATATATAGTATATCAATTCAAAAACACACAGATACAATTAGTTTTATTAGCTAACACAAACAAATTGGAGGCGCACTCAAAACTATTTTTCCTTTATCCATTTAAATTACACAAAGTGTCACGCCGGGCGGACGTCTGTGTCTAGACGTGCATCGTCTAACACATCTGGTGCACAGTTACACAAACACACACACAACCAACACTCACAGCACAACCAACACTCACACACACACACACACATAAATATATATATGATATATATTACTGAACTGCATCGAGTTCGATTCAAGAATTGAAAAGCCAAGCACAAATTCAACTCATAACAACAATAAATAAATGAGAAGCAAAAATGTTTATTTTCTTGCATGTTATTCGATTATAAACAACAAATTTTGCGCATCATTTATTTATTTATTTTTTATTGCGCATTGTTTTTCTTTTTTGTGAACTGAAAATCAACTAAAACGACATGCAAAACAACAACAAAAATGTTCAATAAGAAGGAAAGGAAAATCAAAAAAAAATAATAATTCATTAGATGTAAAACTATGTAATATAACAGCAGTTATAACATTGTAATCTATTATTACAAGAAACGTTTTCAAATAAAAACAAAAACCAACAAATTCACAAAAATGCCTTCCGAATTATATGATGCGAATTCTTAGCATTTATTTACAGCACGCTTTTGGGGTAAGCCAAAAAGCTTTAACAATTGCTTTTCGTTGCACATTTTCGAAGGACATGCAGGATGCACTCTATGGAACTACATGCAAAGATTATGGGGTCATCTAGGAACCCAAACGCTCAGTAAAATATCACTCGCGGGGCGAACAGAAATGAGTTGAAAGCAGCAGATCCTTGTTTTCTCAGAAGCCACAATCAGATGTCCTTTCAACACAATCAACACAATTACTCGCATTGAACTGCAGGCATATTTCCTAGTGATAAACACTTTTTGAATTTTTGACAGGGATTATCATTGTTCCTTGAAATGGTCAAGTTTATCCATTGTGCGATTTTTGGCCAAACTTTTTCTGGACTCCTTGAAGATGTGCCCTATCTTAGTACTTAATAATTTGCTTTTTCTATTTTTTATTTATATTTAATATTCCTTTAACTGTGCGAGTCCTTGAGTGAGGGGAACGATATGTGTGCTGTACTTGAAAAGGAGAAACATTCAACATAAATATTCGCATCGATCGAAAAACAAGTAATTGTATTTTTAATTTCAACATATTTATTGATGTAATTCAAAAAATTAAATATAAGTTATATTTATTATTATTACTTCATACAATGCAAAATTACTTTGCAATTTTGCTTTTTGTTTTTTATGCATGCATTTTTTGTTTGTATTTGTATTTTAAATATTTTTTTTTTTGTGTTTTTATACTCCCTCTCTCGCTTGGCCTTAATCGCATGCATTTTTTTTTCAGTTTTAATTTGTAATTAATTAGTTATTATTGCGTTTCATTTGCATCGCTTTTTGTTGTTGCTGGTTGTTTTTATTTATGTATTAATTGTTGTTTGTTTTCCGTCGTAGTGTATGTGATCGATTCACTTCAATATATAATATATGTATATGCATATATATACACACGCGAGACATTATTGTGTGTACATATATGTCGATGTATATACATATAGAATATATTTTCATTATTATTATTTTTGATTATACTTTATATAATCTGTTTTTGTTTTTTTTTTTTGTTGTTTTTAATTTTTAATGTTTTTATAATTGTTTTCTCCTCTCTCTTCTTGCTTTTATTATTATTATGCTAAGTGTTTGCGGTTCTTGTAGTGTGTATATATGAATAGTGGCGTGTGTGTGTTCAAATGTGTGTGTGCGTGTGTGTATGTGTGTGGGTTGTGGGTTGTTTTGCTGAATTCCATTTAGATATTTATTGCTGTTGT
The DNA here is from genome assembly GCA_035042145.1 of Drosophila kokeensis. Lineage (NCBI taxonomy): Eukaryota > Metazoa > Arthropoda > Insecta > Diptera > Drosophilidae > Drosophila > Drosophila kokeensis. The sequence continues at coordinate 1,109,021 of JAWNLT010000259.1, forward strand.
AGGTGTTGTTTTCTCACGTTAGTTTGTATTGTATTAAATTAATGTTATATTGATTTTAAATTAATATTAAGAAACATCCTAACTTCCGCCGTTTTCTATATTTCCTCATCCTCTTCTTGCTTGCCTCGCCTCGCCCCTCCTCTCCTCTCCTCTCCACTCCTTACCACACATTTCTTCTTCTCATCTCATCTCCATTCCATTTTCCATTACTCTTCTGTTTCGTCGCATTCCACATTGCTTACATTCACATTTTGTGTTTGTTTGCTTATTAATTCATTTTTTGTTGATTTTGTTGTTTTTAACGCTTGCCACCCGCTTGATTATAGAATGCTGCTTCAACTGAATTACTCGGTGATGAGGGGTTTGCAGTTCGGTTTCTCTTTCTCCTTATCGCGATCGTTGCGCGGCTCCAATTGGTCCAGCAGCAGAGCGGGATTCGCCTGGCCCTGGTTGGTCTTCTGCTTTAGCATTGTCCAGTCGTAGATGTAATCGTATTGATGGTTAAGCGTTCGGAACAAAATGCTGCAAAATCAATCAAATCGAATGTATTATTTAGTTTCACTAATCATAATTAGATAACTTACCGGAACAATTGACGTAGGTACATGTAGTCGGGCTGTTCCTCGAAACGCAAACTACGGCAATAGTTCAAGTACATGGAGAACTCGGCCGGTGAACCCTTGCACAGCACCTCGATGGGCGTCGACATTTTCTTTTCGGAGATTTTCTCGTACTTCTGCTGCTTATTGTTGGCCTTCATGCCCTGCCAGGGGAGGACACCGCGATTGAAGTACATCATCACATACCCCAAGGATTCCATGTCGTCACGTCGCGACTGCTCGATGCCCAGATGGGCATTGATCGATGCATAGCGCGCCGTGCCTGTCAAGTTCTTATCCTCGCGATATAAGATGTGAAGGCGCGAGTTTGGATCGCGAAACTTTTTGGCCAGGCCAAAGTCAATCAAGAACAGCTTGTTGCAATGCCGTCCAATACCCATTAGGAAATTGTCCGGCTTTATATCACGATGAATGAAGCACTTTAGATGTATATACTCTAAGCGGCCGATCATCTGATCGACCAGCATTAGCACCGTCTTGATGGTAAAGTGACGCGTGCAAAAATTGAACAGATCCTCAAGAGATGGCCCCAACAGATCCATGACCAGCGTATTAAAGTTTTTCTCCTTGCCATGATGACGAATCCGAGGGAAACCGACGCCGCCACTCAATATGCGATACAGTTTCGCCTCGTACAACAGCTGGGGATGGCGTGCATTGGCGCTCTCCATCTTGATGGCAACCTCCTCGCCGCTCTGGATGCTCATGCCCAAATAGATGTCACCGAACGAGCCGCTGCCTACAAATGTACAACAAAAAGTTAACGAATCGATTTCAAATGGAAGTACTCGAACTAGATAAGATCTGGGTACAAAATGGATGTGACTAAATCAATTCGTCCGCTTTTGCAGCAGTCTATTGCCGAGTAGCTCTCGTCTGCTCTGCCAGCCCGTGCATTGATTTGCGGCACCTTATTACCATAATTAGAGTGTTTGGGTAAATCAGTGTTTTTTTTATTTTTTTGCATTACTCTATTCTAATTTGCAGAAACTGATTTACAAACCGAAATGAATTTGATGATGAAACTCTTGATTGGTTGTCATGAATAATGGCGTGTATAGCTTACCGATCTTGCGTATCACCCGATATTTGCCGCCAACAATTATCTCGTTGCGAACTTCCTTCACCGTCCGCATCCTGTCCATATTGGTTCAATAATGGCTCCGACGCCGCGCTTTGCTTCCAAGGGGCCAAAAGGGTATTGCGAGAGTTCGACAATATAAAACCGATTATGTATATGTTTCTAACCGAGATCTGTAAAACGTAAAAACGAAAAACGGGTTGATTTCATATTTAGTTTTTTATTCCCCTTTTTTTTATACATTTTTTATTGGCGCCAACAGAAGAGGCAGCAGAAGGCACAAACACTTTCTATTTGAACTTTTCGGTTGGCCATTTTTGTTGTTGATATTGTTGTTGTCGCTATGTGTCGTTTTGTTATTTTTTCTTTCTATTTTTCTAATATTTTCGCTGTATTGTTTTGTTATGATTTTCTCTGGCTTACGTTATTTCGTGCACTCTCCTCTGTACTTCTGCTTTGCCACGCTCTTCGTTTCCAAAATTGCTGCGAATATTGCCCATTTTCATAACGAAATTAACATTTGAATCGATAGTCGATATATTGACTGAGTGTGTGTCAGTGTGCGTGAGTGTGCGCGTGTGAATTGGACAACAACAAATGACAGCAGTGTCAGGTGGCCCAGGATGGGACGTAAACAGACGCATTGAATTCTCGATCGATTATTTACTTTCATAATGTCGATGACTAAATGCATAAATAGAGGACACTGATAAACGATAAACAACTGCGACAACTACAATTACAACTACAATGACAGGTACGACACTACTCCGCTTCTTTTACCCCGTTGGAATGCACATTACACATAAACGCACACATATGCAGCAGCAGCAGCACCCCAACACTTTAGCATTGATACATACACACACACTCAACTCACTCACTCACCACAAACACACAAATACAAATACACACGCACACAGCTGCAGGCACACAGTTGCTACTACTGCACCTTACATGTTTTTTCTGCGTTTTTTTTTTTGACACAAAAGAAAAAATTGAGTCAAGCGCCAGGCCGTAATGAAAACGCATGTGGGGACTTTGATGAAAATATTGTTATTGACGAAAACCTTACCACGAAACAGTGCTTCGAGTGCAGTGAAACTGTTGGAAACTGATGTGCTGGGTGTTTCTCAAGGTTGGCTTTTTACTATTGCACGGGGGGCCAAAACGAACGAAAAAAAAATATTTAGATGTGTAAAATTTTATTACAAATCTGCGTTTTTTACAGCGAGCGAGCCCTTTATTGCACTTGTTACCGTCGCGTGATTGTCTTTTTGCACTTTTCATACGCGCACAACGAAAAAAAATAGGAAAGATGTATATTTTATTAACGAAAATAAAATGGTTAGACTCCAGCAAAAATGCTTTTGGTAGTGCTGACAGCCAGCGATATACACACGACTATCGATTGACTCGATTGCGATAGGCACTTCCCTGGCAGTGAGTACACAACAGCAATGGCAATCAGTGTTGCCAATAATCGATTGCAAAATCCAAACAGATAGACCAGAAAGTGAGACGATATATATATATATATGTGTGTATGTGTATAAATATATATTTATATAAGAATAAAAAGCGAACTACGATTTAAAATTAAGTTTTGGGTGAATGACAATAATTGCTTATTTATTAGGTAAACGATCAAATATATACAGTTCATGATATTTTTTTGCTTCAGATGCTTAAATAATGTTCAAGCAAAATATTTTTAATAATATTGGAAGACTTCCAGCTGAGCAACGTTGTATTTTTGGCACCCAATTTTGTTTAATATAATTTCCTTGGACGCCAAACTGGTTCATTTCTGTATATATATACAGATTTTGCAATATTTTCAGTATACAATATTGGGATCGCTGGCACTTTTTGAAAAAAATTTGGATTTCTGGGCAAGGGGTGTTTACTAATTTTCCCAACACAAATTTAAAAAAAAAGCAGAGATCCTTCCGATAAAAAGCCAAAACAGCAACACTGATAGGACATCAGTGCTGCATAATAGCTTTACACCTTGTACGTTGTTGATACTCTTCAACATTGCGCAACACCACTGAGCACCCAATATGTCAAATCTAATTAAAAATGACTGCATACAAAATTGGATAATTCGTTTCGCATGCTACGAAATCATTTTTTGGCTTGCCTTCGCTGTGGCATGTAGAGTAGAGATACTCAATACCTTCATGCGAATGCTTGCAACATTTTACACTACGTCCTAATATTTAGAAACTAAAACTTTGGATCTGAACACTAATTTCGATTTTGATAAGCTAATATTGGCATTATTACTTAAATTAGTTTTCTAATGTCATCGGATGGAATAATTCTCAAAATGGGTATCTTAGTCTTGACATGCGACGACGGCTTTTTGAACAAAGATAGATTCACAATTTTTTTTTACGCAACTTCAATGTTTTCCTTCTAACAGCTGCTCGGTATAAGCACGTATGAACATACATATATGTATATATATATATATATATGTATATGTTTTTGGCCAAAATCTGTAAGTGCCAAAGTTGGTAACATAGAGTCAGCAAATTGGAAAGATTGGGTGATGAACTCTCTTAGTTGAGTTTCTATTAGAAATGTCGAATCGAAAATGCAGTGTTTTTGTTTTTTTTTTTTTGGTCTATATATTTTTATTAAAAACAGTTTTTTTTTACTTGGTTTTTTGTTGTTTTTTGTTTTTTTTTGTTTTTGCTTTTTGTAAATAACGTGACGACTTGAAAACAGAAATTAAATAAGTGTACTTTACTCGTAATGTAGTAGAAAGTGTTATAAAAGCAATATTACAATAACTGTGGTAGAATTGGCTCCTAAAATAGATATTTTACAACTGATACCACTTTTTGTCTTTATATTTAAGCATTAATTGATGCGCTGTACCGCTGAAATCTTGAGCTGTATTGGCCATACGCTCGGCGCGCTCCTCCAACAAATTGAGCTTCTCGCCACGCTCCATGGCCAACTGATGCGCACGGCTAATTTCCGATGCGGCTGTGGAAGCACGTTGACCAAGCTGATCCAAATTGGGACCAGGTATATGCCGTGCCGTAGAACGATTTGCTTTCCCGCTTTGTTCACCAACTAAACAAATAAATGAAGCGTGTATATATATTAACAAACTGTAAATGGTATGTGTATATATATATTTTGAAATACATACACAACTCTTCGCGATCCAGAAGTTTGGCGCCACCGCCAAATAGACCCTTGAAGAAACCCTCCTTCGGCTGTTCGGGCATTTCGTGTACTGTATATAACTCACCCATCATCTCCAAAATAAATTGACTAAAAAATGTGGATCAGAATACGATGTTATATAAATGCACATATATATATGTATATATATATCGTTAGCTTACCAAAATTCCGATGATATCGTGAATTTTTGAATTTCGGTGGGCGATGCCATGTACAATCCATGACCTTTATGACTAAAGCAAAATATTTTTGATATTCTACATGAAATAAAAAAAAAACAAATAGTTGAAAATTTTGAAAACGGAATTTCGATTAGTGTTGCTTGGTTTCTTACTGAGTTGTATCTTCATGAACAATGATCTGTTGACCCCATATCGAAAGCATTGGATCCACAATTCCCTGTTTACATTTGGTTTGAAAACTGAGAAAAATTGGATGCGTAAGTTTACAATAGGCGTAGTCAGTTAATTAGCCCAATTGTTATACCTTAACTCCATAAGCGGTAAGAAATCAGTATCCAATAACAGTTTTAGACTAGGAAGACTATGTACCATTAGATGGCCATTCGAAAGATAGGTTGCTAAGCAAGAGCCATCTACGGGAAGAACAAAGAGAAAGAAAAGAAAAAGAAAAAAACAAAAACAACTGTTACAATCTACACTTCAAATTATGTTGTACATGCGAATGGGAGTTCCATTTAGCGAGCACAGACTGTTGTCACTGTACTACTGTGCAACTAGTGTGGTATTTTTATGGACCTTTCATCGTGATAGTTTCTGCCTTGACTGCAAAATCCATTTCCGATAATTGTATGCGATTAATGCAGCATTGATTTGCCACATCGAAGACTTTTGTTTGCTTTTCGCTAGCGATTACGATATATTGTCGATCGGTGAGTGTTTCCAGGCCGGTGCTGACGCTGCCGCTGATACCGCTGCTGCTTGCGCTGCTGCTGCTTATGCCGCCGCCGCCGCCGACGGCGCCACTACCGGTCGCACCACCGCCAGCGCTGCCGCCACTGCCACTGGCCACTGCACTACCACCACCACCACCACCACCACCACTACCACTACCAACACCACCACTGGCGCCACTGGCACCACCGGCAGCACCACTGCCAGGTGCAGCATTGCCGCCACTACCGGCGCCACCCGCGCTTCCAGCACCGCCGGCAACCGAAGTGTTTGATATTGTATTGGCAGTTGTTGGTGTAAATGTGGGACTGGTGCGGCTGCTACTCTTAGTGGGTGTGCCTACAGCGAGAGAGAGAGAGACAGAGAGAGAGAGTCAGTATTGATTAATATCGAATGCAACTCTGAGATGTGCATGTGTGTAATCATTTTTTTCATTTACGATCTTTCTTATCCCTGTTCTCGTCGCGCCAAGGCTCAAATGTATAGGGTATGAGCGAGCCGTAGGAGTCTAAAAAAGACATGGAAGTAATGGAGCCTTTGAGCCGTACCACGGGACCGCCTACAACAACCAAATATAATCACATTTAGTATTTGCATATATGTACGTATGCATATCCGATAGAGTTTACCATTTATTGTGACCAAGACGGGCTGGGATTTGCGCACATCGCGCTCCGGCATTGTGATGAACAGTGTCAATATTGAACCGAAACTAGTTCCAATCCATAAAGTAGGAACGAGCGTCAAAATATCTGAAAATCACAAAATCAAATTGAAATGTTGTATTAATCTCATGAATATCGGTTCAGCTTTAGCACAGTTTTTACCAATCGCTAGATATTATTTTATAGGTTTGAATTCTTACACAAAGTTTTTTTTTTTAAATTTTAATCATAATTAACAAGGTATTGAATATATTTTTGAAAATCGGCTCAGTTTTTCCTATCTGTTTCGATCGATAATTTCAGTCGCAGCCATATTGTATCGTGATTCAACGGACAACGGACGCAAGACTGATAAAGATATCACTGACTAAAATTGCAGTCTACCCTAAAAAGTATGCTATACAAATATAAAGTGAGATGCAATTCATAATGCGAATATGGTAAATTTGGAATTAGACAAATAGGTTGTTGGAAGGTCAACTTACCATTGCGTTTTGCATAACTCTCGATAAAAGCTAAGCAGGTAACGGATTCAGAGGAAGACATATCAATGCTGGACATTGATGACGATCTGGATCTCGAGAAGGTACCATCCAATTTATCTGCAAGGCAGTTTTGTATGGGAAGCGAATCGATTAATTGATGATGCATGGTATGTATTCATATACAAATATATATATATATATATATATATGTATATATATATATACATATATGTATATATATTTCGGATTTAACGGTACAGCAAAGAGAGTGGCAAACGATTACACAATACAATTGATTTATAGAGATTGACAGAATTTAGAGAGGAAGAGTGTGAGAAATAGAGAGAGAGAGAGAGAGAGAGAGAGCGAGAAAGAGAGGAGTAGGAGCAGGAAAAAATACAGAAAGAGAGAGAGAGAGAGAGAGAGAGAGTAAAAGCGGCGGGCGGTAGTAGGCATAACTTCTGCTTATTCTAATTATTTAAATAGAGATTTGCTTTGGTTCTTATAAATGTTTTTTTTTTGGTTTGTTTTTTTTTTTGCTGCACTATTTTCACTAGACTGCTAATTGTTATTCTATGTAATTGTGTATGCATGTGTTTCGTATGTATGTATATATGTATGTATGTGTGTGTGTGTGTGTGCGAGTGTTATTTAATTGATTCAATAGGCCAAATGCAGAAAGTCCTTCTTTAATTGCTTTGGTGTGTGTGTGTATGTGTGGCAGACATGCCAATAGATTGGTTTACTTATGTGTGTGCGTGTGTAGGTGTATGTGTGTGTGAACTATGCAAAAATACTTTTCCAATGCAGAATTGTTGTCGAGCTAATTTTTATTTTTATTTTTTTGTTGCAGTTAGTTGTTGCTGTTGCGGTTGTTGCTGCTGTTATTAATTGCTAATTAGAAGCGTGCACAAATACCGAGAGCGAGCGAGCGAGCGAGACAGAGATAGTGTTTAAGTATGTGTGTGTGTGTGTGTGTGTGTGTGTGCGTGTGTGAATACAAATACTAAAACTTATTAAGAGAGAGAGAGAGAGAGAGAGACAGACAGAGACAAAGTAGGAGAAATAGAAAGAGAGAGAGAGCGAGAGAGAGAGAGAGAGAGCGAGAGAGAGAGAGAGAGAGAGAGAGAGAGAGAGCGAACGAGCGAGCGAACGAACGAACGAGCGGTAGTGTTGAGCGAGCGAGCGAGCGAGTCAGACAAAGCCAAAAGAATTCGATTTTGTTTTGATTCTTTTCTTTTTTTTTTGTTTTTTAGGTTGGTTGGTTATTGCTTGTTGTCGTGAACGAAAGAGGCGAACAAATGTGAGCGACATTCCTTCCAACAACCCCTCATCGAAGACCCAATTGCCCACACACCCTAAATAAAGCTGTATCCATCTCCCCTGAAACCCGCCAGTAACAAAAAAGAAAACAACAAAAATAGAAGAAAAATTAAACAAAAAATTTAAACGCAAAACACAAACAAAATTCGGCTGGCAGTCGAAATTTCTTCTTTTTTTTTGGCAAGGGGGGGCGAAGGGCTCTCGGGCTGCCAGAAGACAGATAGAGAGAATGAGTGAGAGAGAGAGAGAGAGAGTGACAGAGAGAGAGGAGAATAGAGAGGCAAACCACAGGCAACGTGCTGCACAGTGTGTGTGAGTGTGTGTGTGTGTGTATATGTGGGTGAAGAGCGCGATAAAGTGCCATATCTGTGTGTGTGTGTGTGCGTGTGTGTGTGTAAAGGGAGTAATACAGACAACATTTTCGTGTTGGTGTAGCGCACAAATACATCTATAAATATATATATTTTTATATATAGAGATAGAGAGAGAGAGAGACAGAGAGGGAGAGAGAGAGAGATTAAGAAGAGAGAAATGCTTGTTGTGGTGCAGTTTGTTGCAGTTGCTCTGTTTTTGTTTTTTCTTTTTAATCTTGCAATACTAGTTGTAGTAGTTTGTTGTTGTTATTGTTGTTGTAGTTGTTGTTGTTGTTGTTGTGGCTGTTAACAGTGCTCTCTGTTTGTGCTCTCCCACCTTGTGATTTGGACTTTTTTAGGGACTCGTACGATGTCACTGACTGCTGTTGCTGTATAACGGATGTTTGATGCTGTAACTGATGCTGATGCTGTATCTGATGCGGATGCGGATGCTGATATTGTTGTTGCTGCTGTTGTTGTAATTGTTGTTGTTGTTGCGCACCTGCTGCAGCACCACCGACACCACCACCACCACCACAATCGAAGCTGCCGCCGCAGCCGCCAACAGTTGTCAATGCATCAAACGCGTCAAGGGAAGCAGCGAAAGACAATTGCTGTTGCAGCTGTTGTTGTTGTTGTTGCTGTTGTTGAAATAGTTGTTGTTGTTGTTGTAGCTGCTGCTGATCAACGCCGCCACCCGCACTACCACCACTACCAATACCACCAACACCAACACCGCCACTAGCAACACCCGCACCTGCATCGTCCGCACCATAAACGCCTGACGTCGACGCCGACGGCGCTGCCGCTGCATTTGCTGACGACGACGTCGACGCTAACACTGCATCGCTGCCAAGCGTCTGCTGCTGCTGCTGCTGTTGTTGTTGTAGCTGCTGCTGCTGCTGTTGTTGTTGTAGCTGCTGTTGCTGCTGTTGTTGCTGTTGCTGTAGTAGCTGCTGCTGCTGCGTTGCATTTGCGCTGATATTAACCGTCGCAGTTGCTGCGCTGCCGGCTCCGCCGTTGATCTGTTAAACAATAATAATAATTGGAGAGGAGAGAGAGATACACACAGAGAGGAGAGAAAGAGAGAGATAAATGCACTAAATGATTGAATGGAGCATTTCATTTCATTTGTTCTTGTTGTTGTTGTTTTTCGGTTTATTGCTTTTACTTTTTTGTTTGCTTTTAGTGTGCGTTTGTTTATGTTTATGGGTGTGCGTGTGCGTTTGTGTGTGTGTGTGTTACAAATTGGAGCATACTTCTTGGTTTGCATATTGTTGTTTGTGGTGTTTGTGGTGATGGGGAAAAAGGAGGGAAGCTCGCATTTGTACAGATGCAAAAGTAACGGTAAACTAAACGAATGCATAACGTATTCATGTGCGTGTTTGTGTGTGTGTGTGTGTGTGTGTGTGTGCTTTGTTGGGTTCGTGTGCTTCGTTGTTTGTGCGAGTGAGTGGATTACAATTTACAATATTGCCCGTTGCCCGTATTTGTTGTTGTTGCTGTGTGGTGCCAGGCATACAAACGTGTATATGTGTGTATGTGGGTGAAAAGCTTTTGCTGATGCTTGTGAGCTTAATGTAAATGAATTTATCGATGTTGACGTCGATATGAGTGTAAGTGTTGGTGAATCTCGTAATGGTGCATATGAATAGAAATGAAGCAACAAATTTTTTTTTTTTACATATTCACAACACATATGACAGAGACTTATTGACAAACGTTGTAACAGAGAGACAGAGAGACGAGAGAGAGAGAGAGAGAGAGTGGCACACAAAGTGGACGAACAGAGCGAGTAACGATGGCGGCTGGTGAGGGGATGAGACAGACATAAAGCACGCGGAACGAAGAACGAACAAGAACGATAATTAAATAGTAAATAGTAAGTACATAACAATATGTTAATATATATACATTTATATGATAAAAAAAAATATAACTTCTTATAAAAAGAGCACTAGAAATTTTATGACAGCTGCAGATATGCATGTATTTATGTGAGTATGTGTGTGTGTGTATGTTGTATGAAACGATAAAGCAAAGCAAGATTGTATCGATATGTTATATATATGTATGTATGTGTGATGTGGCAATATGATATGACTTTATATTAAGTACATACATATATGTGTAAATGAGAGTAAGCTTAGTAAATATTGCCATATTATTGGGGTTATTCTAATTGGTTGTTCTTTTTACAGTGTATGCGCAAATAAAGCAACGGCTATTGCCGCTGCAAGCTTTTATTTTTTATTTTTATCGATAACGAAATCAAAGATTAAAAAGCTGAAACTAAAATATATATAGAACAGAACATTTGACAAAGCTTTAAGGTGCTGCTACAAACACAATGGTAACTGATTGAAATGCGACATCGATAGTTATCGACAACAATGTCGATATTTGTCGACATCGAGCTATCAATTGCAAGCATGAAATTGATTACCTTCTTTTTTTGCCAACAAGGCGTCAATATTGAGAACAATCGATAACAAATCGATTGAGTGGAAAATGTGGAACTTCAAAGACAAGACATGTGACACACATATAGAGCGAACACAAACAAACAAAACACATACATACATACATACACACACAGATATATATGTGTATTTAACGATTTAAGTTAACGATTTATGTATGTACATAATTACATAAATGTACAAAACATCCAAACAGATTTTCACAATGGGCCCAAATAAACTTGAGTTGCTTTTATAGTTGCGGTTATTAATGGTATTATGTATTGGTAGATTTCGGGTGGATAGGGCTGGCCGGCAGTACGCTGAATCCATAGGAATCTTAGTAGACTTAATGGTATATGGTGTTTAATTCTTATTTTTATTTTATTTCTTTTCTAATTTTTGTTTGTTGATGATTAAATGAGGATGAGTCATTTCATGTGGTTGATGGATGATGCAATGGAGCTTAGACAAACAAACGTGTTACGTACAACAGTCAATAACAACCCATTTAGTATAATAAGGTTATTTTTTTCATTGCTTTTGTTTTCGATATATTCGGTTTTACAGTTTTTGCACAGTGCATACACAGTTTGATGATTTTTTGGTGAAGAAGTAGAATGCTTATGTGTTTTTTTTTTATTAATTTTTTTTTTTAATTTTTTTTGTGTGGTTTGTAATTTTTGTGATTTTTAGTTTTTTTTTTTTGGGTACAACAGTTATGCATACTAGTCTATAATTATGTATTTATGTATATACATATATATATATATATATATATATATAGGAGAGAGAGTGAGCAAGAGAAAGAGAGAGAGAGATGGAGAGACACAGTTGTATATAACATTTTTATGTGTGTGCTTGTTTACTATTTTTTGGAGATGGATTTTAATTTTTCATATATTTTTCCGCCATTTTAATAGCCATTGCAAGGGCGGGGAATGGGGATTATCTTAAGGGGGTTCACACTACTAGTTTTGAATATATTGTATATATATAAATATATATATATATATATGTATATGTATATGTATATGTATATATATATATACATATATGTATGTATATGGAGTTATTATTGTGGTTGTGCTAATTCTTCTTTATTGTACTCTTTTTCATCATCTTCATCAACTGCTTAGTTTTGTTAGATTTTACTGGGTGTGTGTGTGTGTGTGTTTGTGTGTATGTGTGTGTGTGCGTGAGGTGTTGTTGTGCGATGTGTGTGATGGTGTTATTGTTGTTAAAATGAATTACCAAAGAACTTCCATACAATCACATACAGGCAGTTATATTGCAGCTCTTCTGCATCCGTTGCCTAGTTTCAGGAGAAAGAAGCATAGATAAGAATTTGATTTTGGAATTGAAATTTGTTGATTTGAATTGTGGTTGTTGATTTGCATTGTTATGGTTTTTTTTTTTTTTTGTTTGTTGTTTATTAGTGCAAAACGATTTGTTGTTGCTTTTTGCTTTTGATTGTTGTTGCTGTTGTTTTCTTTATTTTATTGTTATATACTTTAGTTGCTATTAAGCTATTATAAAAAAAAAAAACAAAAAAAACCAAAAAAAAAAAATCTCTACCAAATTTTCTCTATACAAAATGCAATTTTTCAAAAATCAAAAATGAAGCAACCCCAACTAATCGATTCGATTCATTTGTTCATTTACAATATTATTATATATATATATATATATATAGTACGCTCTCTAATTGGTTAACTTTTGAGAGGGGGTGGCGGGGGTTTGGGGGTCTTGGGGTTTGTGGCAAAGGGGATTGGTTGCATAACTACAACAAAAATCTACAGCTTGCATACCAAATCATACAAAGCTATGTATTTATCAAATAGAGCATAAAGACGACATTATAGAGAGGGCTCCACACAGAGGGATGGAGAGGATTTGTTTACTGCTTACTTGCCATGGTACGCCCTAACGTACATCAAAACAAAAGACGTACAAACACAAAGGTAAACATAATAAAGATAAGGAAACCAACGAAAAAAATAAAAAAAAAACTAAAATAAATGCCCCGAAATGTTGACAACATGGTAAATCAGCAGCAGCAGTGTTCATTTTGTGTTTGTTTGTGTTAATGTGATTTTGAGTTTTGGAAAGTTCGGCGAGTTTCTTTCTTAAAATTATTTTTTTTGATTTTTGGTTTTTGGTTTTTGAGACGAACGAATTTGGCTTACGCTTTGGACTCTCTCGCGATCGCTCTCACTAAACTGCAGCAACTATATGCAATGCACAGAGCATTTTTTACTCTGGCAACACACAAGGATGCACAGGGATGCACAAGGATACACAAGGATGCACAAGGATACACACATCATACATACTATGTATGCTTCTTGACGCTTTCCTATCTGCTTGGGTCGAAAAAGGGCGGGTTTCTTCTCCTTCTTTTTTGTTTACACACGAGAGAGAGAGAGAGAGAGAGAGAGAGAGACAGAGAGAGATAGAGAGGGGGAGATAGAGGGGAGGGAGGGGGGAGAGAGAGAGAGAGAGAGAGAGAGAGAGCAGTAGATCATACTTACGTATCTTTTTGGATAGACTGCCGCTCATCTGGGGCGACACATCATTCTTGTTGTTGGCCCGGCCAACATTTGCACCCATATTGATGCCAATGGCGCCGCCGGAGCGCTGCTCGCGCGGCTGATACTTAATATTCGGCACGGAGAGCAGACGCTGGTCGCGTGCCTTCTCTTTGAATTTCTGGCGAGTCGGCTTTAATGGCGGCAACTGTTGCTGTTGTTGCTGGTGCAGTTGCTGTTGCAGCTGCGATTCGCTTAGCGGCAAATTGTTTGGCCGCTCGCCGCTCTCCAGCGGCTGTTCGAAATCAACACGCTTTTGAGTCGTCGTCGTCGTCGTCGTCGCCGGCGTCTGCATCTCGCCCGTGCCAGTATCACAATTGAGGATCGCTGTGGCCGCAGCCAGGCCGACATCGTCCTCGCAGCACTCGAGCGCCTCGGAGGCCGTTGACAGCGTTGACTGTCGTTGCTGTTCATCGCCAGGGCCGGATTCCGGTGAGCTCTCCTTGGGCGTATAGAAAGTGGCAGAGCTATTCCGTATGGAATCGAGCTCCGTATTGACATTGAGGCTACCACCGATTTTCATATTGACTTTAGATAATTGACGCTTCAAATTGAACGTTTTCCATGACATCGATTTGCGGCGATCCTGCAACTCTTTTGGCGCTCCCCCACCGCTCTCGTCTCGCTGCGGACTCTTTGCTGCCGCAATGGCGGCCGCTGCTGCCGCCGATGCCGTTGCGCCGCCTGCACCGCTAATCAGTGAATCTCTGGTGCTATTGATAATTGGCCCATGATCACCGGCCATGGCAGCGCCCACTGGCGATGTGGGTCGCGAGGCGCCCTGCGATGTTTCAGCAGATGCCGATGCCGTCGAATTGGGCGCCGCTGCTGTTGAGACGTAGGCGGACATTGATGTTGCAGCCGCCTCATTTGCCTCGGGTATGAACTCGATCGATGGACTGTCCGGGCTAGTCGTATCGTTCAGCTATATATATATATATTTGTACATATATAATATTTATGCGAGGATTTGGGCAGTAGGCAGTGTTGCCACAAGTTTTAATTACGATCCCGATATCGTGTATATATATATATATATATATATTTATATATGTATATATATGTATATATGGAGCCCTAACACAGTGGGGCGCGGGACGTGCGCGAAAAGCCGACAAAGCAAAAACCAAAATAAACAGAAGGAATAAAAACAACAGCAACAATAGTGGAGAAAGAGCAGTGCAACAAATATGAGCGAATCCTTTTTGTTCTCATTTGAACTCGAATCTATGACGGATGTGTGCAAAGGACACCAGATTGTCTTATATAGTAAGTAGTGTTATATGATGCGATTCCATGCCAGCCACACTTTCTGGCTTAGCTTAGCTTTCGATTTGTTCCAATTATATACACATACATATACATACGTTATAATGTACATTTGATAATGATATTTAAATGTATGTTTGGCGTATGTTTGGTATGATTGCATACATCTTGAAATATCTAAGAGACTCCAAGAATATAATATTCAATTGTTACAGTTGCATATATATTCCTTTCAGGTTTATTTCATTCATTTTCATCTAATATTATGAATAGTGCACAATTCTGTATGGAATTATTCCGTGTGCAATCTGTAAACTGCAAATAGATATATATATATATGGAAAACCGAAGCTGCAATCGATGTTTATTCCAATTATGTCGCTTTTTTTCTCTTTTCTAGTTGCTGCTGTTGTTTTTCACATCTTTTCCTTTCATTTTCAATTGATGCTTTGCTTTGTTCGCTCTTAATGCGCTGAGTTTGTTTGTGTTATTTGTTTTGTATAGATTTGATATATATTCTTGTTCTGTTTATGGGGGGCTTATATATAGTTATATATTCAGGAAATCGAAAATGGGCAAGTGGCGTAGTTGAATCATTCCAACTATACACACACATACATATACATATATTGAACAGTTAATGGTAGTATTCAAATGCGTTTTGAGGGTTAGGGTTAGGGCGCAAATTTTTGATTGGAATTAAGTCAACGGCATGGTGAAGCTGTTATACGTATAACAGTTATAATTGTTATGCCACACACACCACACACACGCAGGCGGAATACATCGAATCGAAGAAAATTCTTTCAGTTTAACATAATTTGTAAAATCTAATTGTATATCAATATAATATATATGTATTCATATCAATCAATGTCAATCAATATCAATCAGAACCGCTAACAATTCGCTTGTTGGTTATTTATTTTTTTTTTTTAGATTGGTTTATAATTTAGTTAAGATTTAGTTTAGTTTAGTTATGTTTTGTTGAATTTAGTTGGTTAGTTTAGATGAATAGGAAGAAATGGTACATTTTGGTGGATTGGTATTGGCTGTGGTCGAACAAATATTTAAATTTACTTCTGTATGTATGTGATAAATGTCAGGCCTCACAATACAAAACAAACTAACAGACACTTACGTACATACATTCACTAAACACGCACATCAATCAATCAATCAATCAATCAAAGAAACGTGTCTGGATTTTATGTTATAGTTACTACTAAGTGGAGAGTAGAGAAATAAATATTCTTATTGTTGATGTTAATTGGTATTGGATTTAAGGCTAAGGTTTCTCGTAGAGAGATACAGAGATAGAAAACGACAGAGGGAGAGAGAGTGAGTAGAGAGAGAGTACAAAGAGAGAGAGAGAGACAGATAGTAATAGAGAGAGAGAGAGAGTGGCAACAGGTGTGACACACACACACAACAACGTACAACAATCAAAACCAATCAATCAAATGACATATCAATGATGTTTCGTGGTGATCTGCGAGCGGTGAGATGGAAGAGCGTGTGTTACAATTAAAAACCAATTAATCAATCAGTCAATCAATGTCAATCGATGCAGCGTGCAAAGAAAAATTTACATACTTTGTATGTATATAAATATATATTTATATATATAAATATACATATAAATAATATGCATGTAAAAAAATGTATTTCAATTTAATTTTTTTTAACGACGAAAAAAAATCAATCAATCAATTATGATTTACCATGCTGATATTTTGTGCGTTCCGTTTAAGTTTTTTTTTTTTTGTAGTATCAGGGCAAAATTAATATCAATTTTTAATATGAAAGAGAGAGACAGATGTATACAAGTATGTATATATAGACGGAGTGAGACAGAGAGACAGAGAAAGAGAGAGAGAGAGAGAGAGAGCGCGTATTTATGAGTTCCCCAAGTGGAAAATTGAACCGAAATGGTTTGGGAACTGCAACTAGACTGCTTTAAATGGCGCATATGTCAAAAATAATACATAAAATATCTAAAATAAAACAAACTTAATCAAATCAAAATTAATTTTAATGCTAAAAAACTGTCTTACAGCAAATTAAACGGAATTATCAAGTGCCAAAATAGAATAACAAATAGAATACCGATTCTCGGTATTCTGTATAAATATATGTATGTATACATATATATATATATATATATATATATACGTATATATATATACATGCGTATATCAAATTATATACATAGCTAGCTAGTTTTGGGCGCAGGTCAAGCATCTTGACTGGTCGCTTAACCTGTGAAGCGGCTACGCCGATCCAAAACGAACGAAATGAAATACGCAAAAACATATAGAATTATAAGGAAGAGTATGCTATATATATACTACTAATATATAAATTTAAGCTACGTAGTTATTTATATTTAAGTGTATGTATATACATATATATATATATATAGGCATATGTATATCAATTACTTAGATGCTATAGAAAAGTGTGTCTAAATGTTTTGATTTTTTTTTTTTTTTTTTTGGGCTTAACAATTTTGTATGTAGCCTGCTTGCATGTATGTGTGTTTGTGTGTTTCCGTGTGTGTGTGTATGTGTGTGTGTGTATTGTACTGGATGTTTTTGGTTTTTTGTTGTTGTTTGTGTGTCGTACCAAAAATGAGGGGAGCAAAATCAAAGGAAGTGTGTTATTTGTGTGTGTGTTCGTCAATTTTTATTATAAAAAATAAATACTGCACTTCAATCAAAATGCCAGACAAATGCAAAAATATGTTTTCATTAAATTGTTGTTTTTTTTTGTTTTGTTTTTTTTTTTTTTTGGCTTGGATAGGTTGATAAGTAATATAGCTTAGTTAACTAATAAAAATGCGGTTTGCTACAATAAATTAGCTTGCTTCATTGTTAATCAATCATTAATGCATATATATATATATAAAGATTAAATGATGTAAATTGGTTAAAATATAGTTAATGGCATTGTTTTTGTTGTTATTATTCATTATTTGTTGGCTCAGATACAATTTTCAATTTGGTTGTTATATATATATCAAATTGAAGCGCTATTTGTCTAACACTTGATGCGTGTGTGTGTCTGTCTGTGTGTGTGTGTGTTCGTGTGATTGAGTGCATGTGTGTGAGTGTCTGTCACCTTGCGTGTATTGGTGTATCTGTGTATATTTCTGTGTGTCTGTGTGTATGTGTGTGTGTGCGTGTCACTGATTGAAGGCGGCAACAGCATTATCATTATTAACATCATCAGTTATCATCAATCATGATCAATCAACTTCATCAGTCATCATCAATCATGATCAATCAGTGATGATTAATAATCGTTTATTAGCGTTTAGCAGTTAAGAGCCAACATCATCATCATCATCATCAATCGTTATCAATCATTGTTATTATCAATTATGATCAATCAGCACTTACCTGATCTGAACTGGGCGAACGGCTTTGCTCCTCTTTGCTCTCAATGCGTTTTGGACTTTTTGGTGTTCGCGAGTAAGGATCATGTGCGCCATACAGATCGGGACATGCAACACTCAATAGGCAAATTTTTTGGATTATATCAATTATGACAAGTCCGTATTCGGTACCATAAGCCATTCTAAAAACAGAAAAGAAAAGACCACGCCATCATGTCAACAAAAACAACGGCATCCAAAAGAAAATACCATACAACAAATCTCAATACTAACGAGTAAATAAAACCATAAATAAAATAAAAATAAATCAATTATCAAAATATCATAAATTTTATATCTTAGTTCGCAACGTTTACACACGCACGCACACACACACACACACACACACACTCACACACACACGCGGGCAGGCACTAAAGTCCGTCTGTCAGTCATGCCTAAAGCTCAATTAAGTCTTACTCTAGCGAGTAGCGAATAACAAGTGACGAATAGCGGGTAACGAGTAACGAGTAGCGGCTTATACTCGTTCTAGATGGCAACTGTTGCAACTACTTGCAAATACACAACGCAAAACTATAATCAAATAATATGAAAACGTACTCTAACGAGTGGCAAGTGGCGAGCAACGAGTAACACTCGTTCTACACAACACACACACACACACACAAAAGCACAGTTAAGCAGGTGCGCAGGCGCTATCGTTGCGTCCGTGTTTTTGAAACGGGGGAATTGGGTTGGGGTTTGGCTTTCGACTAGGCTTTACTTAGTTGTCAGGCGCTCTCATAAAACGTCATGCACAATATACGATTACAAACTACGAATACTGCACTAAATTCTTATTTTTTAATTTTGATTTACTAGTTTCTTGTTATAGTCCGCGTGTGTCCGTGTGTCAATTTAATGTGAGCGTGTCTGTGTGACTGGGTGTGTGTGTTTGTTTGTGTCTCTCTGAGTGTGTGCGTGTGTGTGTGTGTGGGTGTACGAGTATGGAAAGTGTATGGCTTAAGGGTATGAACTAGAGCTACTTACAGGCCATAGCTAGAGTTGATGCACAACGAGGTAACCTGCACGGTGCGACGATTCGGGCCCGTTGTGAGACAGACCAATTGGGATTGAAAGCCCGGCGGCTTGCGCTGAGCACCAAAACGTACCTTAAGCGTGCACTCCGTCTAGAAAATAGAACATATTTGTTAAATAGAACAAAACTGAAAAACAAATAACCAACATTTGAATAAATATGTGGGTATTTCCAAAGAAAAAGAAAAAAAAAACCAAACGGAAATGTTGATCTACGATATCATTGAAATATTTGCTTTACATTTGTATTTCTGGCAGTTATTGGATGATATCAGTTATAAGCAGTGTATCAAACCGAAGCCTAAACTTCGTTTCGGTTTGACAACCTGGCTATAAGGGTTTCTGGGATTTTGGTAGTTTGATCGAAATGCCCACAAGAGAAGAGAAGCAAGAAGTGTATTTGTACCTTATCCGAATCACTTGATTCTGTCTTCTGCACCTGGTGTCCGGTAAGGAAATCGCATTCGGGACTGGTGCCATAGATGTCATCAAAGTTCTCATAGAGTATTGGTATCTCCAGCACCAGAACATCTGATGTGGACTCGACCTTGCGAAATTTGAACAACATTACCTGACCCATCGCGCCGGCGACGCACAAGCGACGCGACTCCGAGCATAAAAATATCAAATGCACTGCCAGCGGATTATCGCTGTCCGCGTGGCTAACATGACGCGGCTTCTCAAACATCTTCGCCGTCTTTAATTTGTACAAAATCTACGAGTTTGATTAATCAATGACAAAGTTTTATTATTTATATAATATATTCAGCCAATTGTCTTTGAGGGTGTGTTGATGTACCTGAAGTGTGCCAGCGCCAGAGTCCCAGAACTTGAGGCTGCCATCCTGATGACCAGTGATGACAATCTCCGAGTATGAGCATGAGGCTGGTGACCATTCGCCTCCCGATATGGGCCATTCACGCTCCGAGAAGCCTGTCTTTTTACTTGTCGTTGTGCGACCAACCTACGATAGGAGGAAACCAAGAAGAGTGAGAGAGCGATAGAGAAAGAGAGGGAGAGAGAGAAAGAAAGATTAGTTGAGCAGAAGCACAGTAGATAATATCTTAAAAGGGGGACACCATCTAAGTGTCTGTCAAAGTTAATCTACAGTTGTTGGCACTTACGGAATAGAAAGCAGGAACCAAGTCCGATGGGCAATCGGTTAAATATGTGCAACATGTAACAGGTGATTCGTGTAAGTCCATTGGATAAGGCGATTCAAAACATGGAAAACCGGGCGTTAATAAGTCTATTAATACTAAGTCATATTGAAGCAGCACAGCTATCGCATACGGTTCCTGGGTTTCTGTATATCCATATACAAGAAAGAGACAAGAGACATAAGTTAAGATTGGAAAATGTTAGCTTAAATAAAGTCGTACCGCAGGGCCAGGGATTTTCGCAGAGTGTAATGAAATCGCAAACGGCATGCTCCATTTCCAAAACGGTTGTGGTCTTGCCAACCATAACGGTGATGCAATTCGACTTTGAGCCCTTCTCCGATGGCATGCCACCCGAGAATATTGTGAAAGTTTCGCTAAGAGAAAGATGAGAATGATGGACATGATAAAACAAGTATACATCTATAAGAAAGGGAAAAATACTTACCCAGTTGCGCTTGACTTCAGGTCAACTTTATAAATCGGTTTACATTTCTCCGTATTGCCATCCTTGTTAATTTTCGCTATGGTATCAAACAGTCAGCATCATCAATTTACAAGCAACATTATAAAATTACTTACCATGCGGACAAACTTGCGACTGCGGCTTGGGCTGTGGCTTGGTTGGCCAAGAGCAAATCGAACCATCTGTGTGCGATGATACAAAATATTTACCCTCGTAATGCCAGGCCAAAGATTTAACAGCCTCGGCTGCCTGCCATCGTATTTCAGCGCCTTTCACTTTCAGATCCCACAACACAAGCAGCCCACACTCAAATGCAATAAGCAACTGTAAACAATAAGTCGCAATGAGATTGGGGGTGTTCCATTTAATAACTTTTAACTATTGCTGCTGCCACTTACCTTGTTTGCATCCAATGGATTATCACATAACGCAATCACAGCACCTGGATGACTAGTTCTAACCCTAGAAGAACAAAATAGAAGAACCGTAATACATCTCTCGAAATTCCGAAAAGTATGCTATGCTTTTGATATGCAAAATATATTTCTGACTGCGAAAAAAGTCCGTTTAAGATTGCGACTAAAATGATAATAAATACTCACACTTCAATTGCTTTATTCCAGTTAATAATATATCCACTAAGTGCAAATGTATCTATGTGAACGACGTGTATGTTACCCTTCTCTGTGCCAACGTACAGCCATTTGCTGCCAACGGGCAAATGTATGCAAGTGACTCTAAAATATAGATAGAGAAATACTATTTAATCTCTATTCAAACATATGCAAATATATATCAATCTGTTCTTCTTACCGCTCGCGCTGAAATTTGAGGCTCTGCACAATGCGTGGCGTCTTTTGGCGTATGTTCCACAAGTGAATCGTATCATCGGCGGTGACAGTGACCAATGCGCCCTCATTCACCAAGAATTGGGCAAAGAGGACAGCGCACTCGGATTCACCCTCGTGTTTGGCATGCGCATCGACGCCAGGTCGGCCCAATCTATTAAACATCAAAAAAAAAAAAAAACCAAAAACCAAACAAAAACAATTCAAATAAATCTATTATTTATATGTCAAATTCGAATTATTATTATTCTAATGGCTATACTCGTTGTTTTTCTATCTGTTTTCAATGCTGCCAGATCTCTCAAATAATGAACAAGATGAGAAAATAAAATCAAATAAAAATATGGCTGAGCTGAAACTTAACGAAATGTATTTCAAGCGTAGCTAACTTAATGGCCATTCAAATTCAAATAGCCACAGTGCTGCCAGATCGCGCATGGAACGAACAGTTGTCGCCAAGAACTCAACTCAAAATGAAACGGTTTGAGAAACTTACATGCGTATATAGCCAGATTTATCACCAATCGCTAATAGTTTTTGTACTGGATCGAAGGCAAAGGATGTGGGTGAGTATGGAAAGCCATGGCGAAAGGTCTGTAAAATAGAATTGGGTATTTTAAATCGAAGCATATGTATGTATGTATTGCATGTATGCATGTGTGTATGTATATATAATTAAGCACATTTTTATTATAATGCTAGTTGTGATGGTACGTTGATTGTTGAACGGATCTGTGATAGCCGCGTGTGTCTTATGATAGATACGGTTTTGGTTACAACTACCAAATAAAACATACGCAGGCTACAACAGACGTCAATTTTTGGGCAGACTTTCTACTGGATAGCTAGCATTAAGTTTTATGATTTATGTTTGCTTACTTTCTTTAGGGTGAAATGATCGGCCTTCAGTTGCTCGAGAATTTCCTGCTCCTG
Source organism: Drosophila kokeensis (assembly GCA_035042145.1). NCBI lineage: Eukaryota > Metazoa > Arthropoda > Insecta > Diptera > Drosophilidae > Drosophila > Drosophila kokeensis. The sequence continues at coordinate 1,131,878 of JAWNLT010000259.1, forward strand.
GCGAATGGCCTGCGGCTGTACGGTTTGTCGAAATCCATCCAGAACTCCTTTAAATGTGAACTTTTTCATTTTTCTAACATGGGTCGTCCTCCGCGTCTTCTGCTGCTGCTACTTTCAAATGTTCTCAAAAGTTTATTGATTGGAGTTTTGACAGCAGTTGAGTCCTAACGATGGCTGCTCTTCTTCTTTGTCTTTTAACTAGTTGTATTTAAAACGATTTTGATATTTTTGGTTTTTGGGATATTGAGCGACCACCGTCGATATCCGTCAAATCGAGCTGGGTTTATTTGTTCAATAATTTTCCGATTTATTTGCCGTTAGTGTTTGTCTCTCCTGCGTCGCTTTTATATTTCATGGATTGTTTTTTGTTGGTTTGGGGGAAGTTAAACTAGGTTAGTAATAGTCCAATTAAGAGCTGCAATCATGATCAGAACAGGCAAAAATAGAAAAACGCATTAGTTTCAAAGTTTTCTTGCATATGGCCTTAATGGATTGTGGTAACGCACACCACAACACCATTGTATCTAAGAGTCTGATGATGATGCAATAGCAAAATACAACTAAACCACATACACACATACAAACACACACACACACACACACATATGTGAAACAATTGAACGGAATTGCATTTCGCTTTAGAGAATACAAAGGAAAACACACCGACAAAATTGCACAAAATCGTTAGCATAGTTTTTAGGGCGCATTAAAATAGCGGATACTCGTCTTTTCCCCGTCCATCAAAGTGCAATTTCTTTGATTTCTATACAAAGATAAGATTTACGACTGCTTGTGTAGCATATGGAACTTTCCCTTTTATAGCAAATTTATCGAAAACAAAACAAAATAAAAAATTATAATACAGAATTGGGAGTCCTGGTTGTATTGTAAATATTTACAATTATGCAAAAGTGGATTGTAGAGCACGAATGATTTTTCAGTTTTAATATTAACTTGTTGCTTTAAGCTCAATATTCAGTAACTATATCAATTTTGTTTAATTTCTACCTTATATTTAATTCATATATATATATATATATTTTAACTCTAATATATATTTGGAAATCTTTAATGAACTTGATAGGTGCTCGAATTATATGTGTTAATATATTTAATGCGCAAATGGTCTAAACAACAGACTGTGTTTAATCCGAATGCAATCCAAAGATCAGCCAATTAAAGCGTCTATCGATAATATAATAATATAATATAATAACGTTAACGACCGATTTGTCGCCTGGCCACAGCGACGACGATAAATTAATTGAGGCACAAGCCCCGCTCAAGTGCCATCTTCATTCTCAATGCAATGGCCGTTGAAAAGGTGCTTGCTATAAAACGAGCAGTGGCGCTGCTTCGTGCTGCCTGTGAGTGCTTGGGTGCGAGCAAGCTGGCAATAAACAAATGGAAATGGGGGATGGTAATGAGGTTGTTCTGCGCCTGTGTGTGTGTGTGTGTGTGTGGCCTGTGAGTGCGATAAATGTGCTGATGACTGTGGGGTAGTCGTGTCAAGAGTCAAATGTTAAATGGATTTAATTGAAAATCGCTGTTGCCACATTATGTTGCACAACCAAACAAACAAGCACCCACAATGGAGACCTATGGCAACACATCAAATATGTGGGTTATATTTTTGTGCATATGTGTGTGTGTGTGTGTGAGTGTGTATGTGTATTTGCACTTATTTTTGGGATGGCACACAAATCGATTTTTCGCACACACAACATTGTCGACATGTTGCTGTTTCTTATTTGCAATTGTTTACGCTTTGTCAAACAAACACTCACATACACACATAAGCAAAAAAAAAAACGCCGATAAACGTGTATGTGTTTATATGTGTGTGTGGGTATGTGTCGACAGGACACACGAGCGCGCGCAACAGTAAAAAGTGAAAAGCAAATCGCTGGCATACTTTAAATTTAATTTGCGCAAACAAAAAGCACAAACACACACAGGCTTATACATACACATGGCGGCGCCTGGACGACGGCAAAGTGTAATTTAGCTGGCTGCTTTGTTTTTAATGACGCTCTCTGTGTATGGGTGTGTGGGAGTGTTTACATATACTTGTGTTTGCGCGCGTGTGGGTGTGTGTGTGCAGCCAAATGATGATTAAAATGCTATCGCTCGTTGCTGGTTGTGCAAACAGCGCTTGGAATTGGGAGGCTGGACAGACAAAATCCCTTTCTCTATGCACATAAGTAAGTATGTGTGTGTGCGAGATAACCTCGATTTACAGATTTTTCACACACATTCAACACGCAGAGCTTTTCTTCTTTTTTTTCTGCGCTCTTCTTTCATCTTTCATTTGGCTTGTTGCTACTCACTTGTATTTACTACATTTTTATTTGTTCGTTTGGCGCCTTATGTTTGCGCCCCCGCGCTACGGCCCATGCACAACAACAAGAAGCACACAAAAAAAATAACAATTGAGAAAACTAACTACACTTTTTATCTGCAAAGTTGTGCTCAATTTAAGTATTTAGCATTGCATAAAAAAAAGAAAAAACCACAAAAAAAAAATAACTGCGGAATAGATAGGTTTTTTTTACACACACATATATTATGCATAAACGTATTATAGTTTTTGTTTTTTTAGTCTTTTAATTTTATTTTATATTGCATATTCAAATTAAAGTTTGTGTTTTTGCACAAATAAACAAAAATATGTGTATCAATTGATTTTTCACTAGAAAAATACACACACAAGCGTACGCATACACATACACGTACACATACAGAGACGGAGACAACGGCAACGAGACAAATGGCAAAAAAAAAAACGTAGACGAAGTCGAAACTCAAATGTCGGACACACGGGGATATGTAAGACGAGACAAAATGCTGCTGGTTAGCTGGTTAGTTGGCTACTGGAGCTGCTGCTGCTGCTGTTCAAGTTGAGCCTGAAGCTGCTGCTGAGTGGCGTCGTTTTTGTCGCCTCTATGTATGTGTGTGTGTGAGTTTGTGTAGAAGCATTTTTTTGCACTTTTTTGATTTGGCGCACGCGAGCAAATTCACGAGAGCGACCGAAAAGCCTCTCTCTCTCTCTAGGACGAGAAACTTTAGTCAGTGTGCCAACCCTGGAGCTTGTTTTCGTTCTCTCGCTCTCGTTATCTCCTGCTCTCACTTTCTATGTGCTGCCCTTCTGTCAGCTACAACAGCTGCACACAGCATGGCACGCGCTCATCCACTCACACACACTCTCTCTCGCTCTCTCTATCTTTTGTCGCTGAATAACATTTGAGCGCTGTTATTGACAGCAAAACACATCAAATTACTGTTGCATAGCTTGAGGGCGCCTGATTGATTTACAGTTACAACGAAATGCTTATGTTGTTTTTGTTACAATTTATTTGCACACATTTTTCTTTTCTTTTTGTTTTTTTGTATCGTTAGCCATGTGTACGCAAACGTATGTGTCGGGTGGGCAAGTGTGTGTGTTAGTGTACGTAGTAGTTGGCAAATGCGCATGCTTACGCTAATAGGCCAGGACGAACACAATGTAATTCGTGGTGAAACAGTTTTTTTTTGTTTTGCGCGCGCGGTCACATGACTCGAATCGAGTCCCCTACACATACACACACACCTATATATATATACACAAATCTGTTGAGGTAGCGAGCAGAAAGCAAACAAAAACTACCTATTCCCCTTTCCCTCTCACGCTCTCGCCCACTAACCGAATCGTTGCCATGACACCTCGCAGTAGACTATGATTTTTTAAATCAATTATTTATGAGTATGCTTTGCATTAGTCGACACATTTGTTAATTAAACACACACAGACACACCCATACATACATGAACAATTTAAATTCGTTTACGTTTACGAAACATTTGTGTAGAAGGAAACGTTGGACGTTATTTGGCCAAAAGGAAAGTCGAAACTGAACATCCGCGTTGCGCTCAACACTTTTGCTTCTGCGACAGCGGCTTCCGCTGCTGCTGTTTCTGCTGCTGCTGCTGTTTCTGCTGCTACGGCTGCTGTGTGTATGTGTTAGAGTTGGGCGCGTGTCGTTTTTGTATTTTATATTTTAAATATATATATATATATATTTACAGAAATAATATTTTATACATTTGGATCATATCCGAAAATTATTGTTATACCTTGCTAAGTAAATAATTTGGTATTAATACAAGAGTAAGTCTTTTAACTAGCAGTTTGTGTTTCTAAAAAAAGCAATCAATTTATTTATTTTGTTGTAGTTATTTGAATTATCAATTATAAAATTTTGTAAGCCCTCATTAAAATAGAGCTATAGAAATTTGCAATATAAAGAAAAAAAGATAAAATCTTCTCATTCGTGACGTGTTGACGCAAATATGCGACACGCGCCCATCTCTAATACGTACCGCGCAGTTTGAGCGCGTACATACGTACATATGTGTGTGTATGTACGTATATGCCCAATACAATACACACACACAGAGCCCCCTCCCCCCTACACACATACACATACACACAGAGACTTGGTCAGCTTGGCAGCAGTTATGCAAAGCAGCGTCGCCTCGATTCGCGTCGCGTCGTTTTAGGGTTGTCGCAGAGCAGAGCTTTGATTTGCGTTTACTTTGGGCCTAGGCCTAGCGCGGAATTTGGGCCAATCGGCAATCCTGTGAAGCCATGGCCTGGAATCAATACTTGTTGTCCTCCACACATACAAGACGTATACATCGAAAAATTTAATCAACTCAAATGTAAATACACACACACACCCAGCTCATCATAAAAAATTTGCATTGAAATTGTAATGAGTTATGCCGTAAAATGTGCTCAACGTGCTCTCCACAATTCTCCACACTCTCCTTGCCTTGCCTAATAATAATAGTTAGGCAGGCAGGGCGGCCATATTAATAACAACTCTCACAAACACACACACACACACGCATACTGAGCTGTGTATGTATACACTCGACCCATTAACACACAGAAAAGTATGCAATAAAAAGAAGAGAACAAAAAAAATGGCACAAGCTCTTGCGTCATATGAGCCCAGGAATCATCTTGGAATCGTGTTTTGCAAATACGCACACACACACACACACACACACTTTATCATCCCAATAAAAAACTTGTTGGGCTGGCACGCGTCGAGTCATCCACCAGCAGCAGCAGCAGCAGTCGCAGTCGGCGGCAGTTGGCGTTCTGTTGATAGCAATATGAGGGCGCCATAAACAAGAGGGCGATGATGGTATTCACCCCCAGCCCTTTTCCTCCTCCCTATAACTTGTGTATGTTTGTGTGTATACATACATTTATAAGTGAGATTACAAAAGAATTTATCATTTTAGTTTAAGTGATTCATTGAGCTAAAATAGTCATCTTAATAGTCTTTTTGCGACGCTGACGTCGACGTCTGCTCTGCTCTGCTCACACTAACACACTCACACAAACTGAACAAACATGTTGTCATTTTTATCACCATATGCATATGCTTATACACACACACTTATACACGCATATGCGCAGATCTAGATTGGGTATTATAAAGCTTTTGAAACAAAAAAAAAACAAAGAAAAAAGCGCAATAAGCTGACGCTGCTGCGGTCAGCACGTTTCTGCTTTGCACAATTCACACATACGTCAAATATAACATCATCAGTAACAGCAACAACAGCAACGGGAACGGCAGCAACAATGGCACACAAATTCCACAACATACGACACCCCCACAAAATGCGCCCACCTGTTTCATTGCGTTGTTTTCAACGTTGACACCTGCACGCGTGGCCAAATTATTTAATGCAATGCGTCGTAATTACACTTTTTTTTGGCGTAATGCAACTTTCGCACCTGGACTCCGACGCGCAGAACTTTTTTTTTCCTCTTCAGCAATAGTTGGCAAATTATACATAGAAATCGTGTCGCGTGAAGCTTCTTCATACAACTGAAAACGACAAGTAAACAAACGTATTTGCGCAACGTGAAGCTAACATAATATGTTATAAACCAACAGTGGCGTAATTTGCAAAATCAGCCCTGCAAACGCAAATCGGAGCAATTGAGCGCAAAATGCGTAGCGTTAGCGCACACTGAGTAACATAGATACCTAAACGTCACAGTCTCTGTTAATTGAAAATATGTTTTATTTTAAAAAATCAATCAAAGAAACTAACGGATATTAAAGAAAATATATGCACATTTGGTATTCAAAATGTATGATACGTGAAAGTATAAATTACTTACTGTTAATATCAAAAATCAGTTTTCAATGCGAAACTTGTTATTTTCTATTGCAATTGTAAAATAAATTCAGTGATGTCGAAATTATCGAGTACATCCGATTACCATGAAGATTTATAAAACTTTGATAATACACAGATTATGCTTATGTATACACAATAATAATAATAACAATAGTAATAATGCACTATTATTATTATTATTATCATATATTCATATATATATATATAAAGAATCATAGGGTATGCACTGTTGTAAAATAGTACAATTTATATAAATGAGCTTAGGGCACACATACATATATACGAGCAAAGCGATTTATAGATTAAAAGGAGCAGTGCGATCCGAATCTGCTGCGGAGTCAGCATGCAGATTCATACAGAAACAATGGAATCCTCGTCAATTCGAGATGAGTATATTTGGCTCAATTGAGTGCAGGACATTGAAGCCCTTGTGTAGAATGCAGGTGCGCAGAACGCCGCAGGCGACCAAAAAATGCGAGAACTGCAAGCAAAGTGAGGGATTAATGATGGGAATCGATTTTATAAGACAAGCAGAAAAATAACAAAGATTGAAAATACGCTTGCGGGTTGGATTGATCAAGATATCTAAAAAATCCAACTCGATTTCAACATAGTCTCAAGCTAAGTCGTCTTCTGACTTCTGAATTACAAATTACAATTTGCATTTCACCAATTTATAAATTTGCAAGAAATCAAAATCGACTGCAAGCGGATAGAGATTATACAGATGCGATACTCATACCGACCTCGACGGAATGCTGGTGAATGTTGCTGACGCAGACGACAATCCGCTGGCGCAGCTGCTGTTCCAGCTGGGGCACATTGAGCGCTTCGAGACGCTGTTCGCCGAGCAGAACCGTCGCAAACGGTATATTGATGCTATGCGGCACATAAACACGCGAATATTCCACCACGCTGCGCAGATCGATGAGGGCCAGCTGATCGGGTGCATGCATCAGCAGCTGATGCACATCCTTGGCACTGATGCGCGGGCACTGCTCCATCTGCAGATGCTTTAGCTCCACATCCGCCTGTCCAATGTCCTGCTTAAAATAATGAATAAGACAGGCAGCTAAGAGATCGGGGCCAAGAAGAGCACACATACCAGAACATGTGGCGCCTGGGTGCGCAGAGCGTGCTGGCGATGCGTTATGCTCTTCGGCGTACATTCGTACATCTTTTGCGACTCGATGACACAGCTCTCCATCACAATGTCGGGCAGATCGGAGAAGAGCAGTATGCACTCATTGAAGCCAGAGCTGAGCAGCGTGCTCTTCAGCTGCTTGAGTATCGCGATGCCAATGAACAGCGGATACGAACTGTCGCCCAGCATCAGTTTGTCCCACAGATGCAAGATCTTGTGCAGCGGAAACACATCTACCAAAATAAATCGACTAATAATTATCAACTGTAATTTCGACTTGTAAATAACAACATATATATATATAACAATATATATTTATATACGTACGTGAGAACATGGTCAAAAACCAGGGTATCGCAAACAGTTCCGGTATAAAGTTAATGGTCGCTAAATGCTGGGCCAGCAGCGGTTCATGGAACGCGCTCAGCTGTGAGAATTTGCTCAGATACTCCTTAATAATAGCCGAGTTGTCCTTCAGGAAGAACCACTGCAGATATTTCGGTATGAATCGGAACAGACTCAGAAATGCAAGCTCTGAAAGCAAAGAGAGCGAAAAGAGTGAAATTAACTTGTAAAATGTTTTCGCCTTCCTGCAACATATGTAAATAATAATATACATAAATAATATATATAAATAATATATATAAATAATAATATATATAAATAATAATATATATAAATAATAATATATATGTTTATACATTAACTAAATTATACTTGCTCTCTGCTTAAAATGATCTAAAACTGAGTTTTTGCTTTTTTTTCTTACTCAAGTTTTATTAATTAATTAATAATAATTAAATATAATTATATATAAATAATTATAATTATTAGTAATATATGCCTAACTCACCCTCATTGTTAAAGTTGAGATAGAGAAATGGGGCGGTGAGCGAGTCGAGCCCTTGCCAGTAGACGTACTGCGGGTGGGCGGTTACCCAGGCCTTGAGCAGCCGCTTTAGCTTGCGATGGCCATCTGGTGAGGAGAGCAGCTCATCGTACTGATGACACCGCGGTATGTCCACCTCGATCTGGCGATCGGTCGTCGTTGTTGTGAACTTATCGATTTTCGTATAGCTCGCATTTGGCAGCACACCGAGCAGGGCCGCCCAAATGGGTCCGCGCAATAGGGGCGGTATATCGATGGCTGCCTCACGTTGCAGCTGATCCGCTGTGTGCGGGTAACCGTGCAACAGGCGTGTAAATAAACGCACCCGCCGAAACTGATACTCAATGTCGCGTTCCCGTATCAGTAAAGGCAACTGTTGCTGCTGCTGTTGCTGTTGATGTTGCTGCTGCCGTTGGTGTTGCAGTTGTTGGCGTGGCACATGCAACAGGGGGAAATAAACGCTGGCGGGCAATCGACTGAGCCGCTGCAAAAGTGGTTGCATTTTCAACAGCACCACTCGCTCATCCATCAGATGCGATTGGCTGCGCGGTGGACAAACGCTTTCGCCGCTGAGTCGCACAATTTGCGGCAGCGCCAAAATGGGCGCTTCGCTGCGTATGAGCCCCTCCTTCTTGAGCTCCGCCTGCACATCGCCGCCGGCCAACTGCCACAGATGATAGATCTGGGCGAGCGGGCAGCGCAGCAATAGTGGAACCGCTTGCACTGGGGTCGTCATCAGCAGCTCCTGGCTGGAGCGCAGTTGGGCAAAGGATTTGTGCGCAAGCAACTCGGCGGGTAGTGGGCGCTGCGCTGGCCTCACACTCAGGCAACGCTCGAGCAGCTCACGTATATCCGGCGGCATTTGCTGGTAGCGCTCCAGCCGCTGATGCTCGCGCGCAATCTTCTCCAGAATGCTAGTGCCGGCGTTGCGTGCAAACGCCAGCAATTTCCACGCAATATTGCTGAGCTTGAGCCGCGGCCAAAGTTCCGTTTGCAGCAGTACCTCCAGCATTAGCATGGCCCAGGACCAAATGTCACTTTTGATGTTGCCATTGGCGCCGAGTAGACGCTCGGGCGCCATATAGCGTACATTGCCAATGGGAAAGGGCACATAGGCGCCGCCTTTCGTCATGTGATGCAGCCCATAATTAAAGAGCTTGACGCGCACAGCTCCGTCAGCACCATCAGGGCCAGACCGGCAATCAAGGAGTATGTGACGAGGTTCCAGATTATGCACGACCAACTTGTGCGCATGTAACACATCCAGGCTGCTGGCCAACTGATAGAATATGCTCCAGATTTGCGAGTGGCTCAGCGGTGCATGTGCGTGCCGCTTGACATGCTCCTCCAGTGTGCAGCCCACATACTCCGAGACAACAATGGTGCGCTCTAAATTTAATACATTTCACAATTAAATAAAAAAATGAAGATGGGGATTGCAAGTTGTTACCATGCTTGCCGCGAACCACATCCAAATACTGACACAAATGCTCATGCTGCAGTTCCTTCAATCGCTGGGAACGCCCCAAAATTGCTATCGAATTGGGCGTTAGGGGAAGGCCATTGCTGCCGCAAACGTCGCCTGGATGCAGCTTGGCAAAAAATGTGATGGCGCAGAGGCGGCGTGTTTCCAATTTGGATGTCGTTGTGCCGGCAGCAGCCATTTGATGGAGCAGGGCGCAGCCAGCGAACAGCAACAATTATTTGCCCCTCGGTAGCTATCAGCTGGTTCAGAGTTATTGTTTATCGATAGACGCTTAAAACCATTTTAACAACACTTACTGACTGACTGGCTGAGCATTGCGCAACACTGCAACAAGTTTGTTTTGTTGTACTCTAACATAACATGCCTTATTAAACTTTCTAAATCACAATGTAACACAATGTAATTGCAATACTAAAAAGTGAACTGAAAAAAAAACAATAATTGAAAACTAAACGCTAAAATTGTATACACATTTGTACATACATTTGACATTGTTTAATCTCTTTCGTGTCTTTGCGCAACATTTATTTGCCAGATCACTTTGTTAGGGTATCGAATCGTTGCTTTGCTTACCATTTCCGTTGGATCTTGTTTTCTTTTTTTTCGCATGCGCTACTCTTGTTGCTGTTGGTTTTATTGCGCACTCGAAATAGTTTCGGTTTCGTATTGTATACAAAAGAAAAAACAGAAAACAAAAAGCGGCGTCGATATGGCAATTTTGCAGCAACTTGAGCGCAGTTAGTCGTCAACGGCGCGCATTGCACTGCAAACAATTCACAAGTGGACAAGTGAATTGAATTGGCTTTCATTGACCTCGTAAGGTAGTCACAAACAGCAATGTCGTTTCTGGTGGAGTACACGGAGCCCCGTTGGCGGGATTTGGATATGCGCGCCCTGGGCGCCGATGAGGCCTATATGTATCTGCACACGCAATATGCCGCACGCAGCTATCTCTATTCCCTATCCGATGAATGCTATACGGTACGTTTATCAATCCCGCCATATTGCATTTCAAAGCTTCGATTATTGTAATTTCTCATTGTTAATTTTGTTGTTGTTGCAGTGTCCGTACAGTAAAGTGAAAGCTCTGCCCGCTGCTGCGTCGCTGGCTGCGCTGGAACCGTTAAAGCTCAGCACAGCAAACGCTTTGAGTTTCAAAATTTATGCACACGATCAGGGTCACTATGCCCACGAGAATGTGTATGTGTCTTTTGCAATAACTGTCCATGTATGTGTGTGTGTGTGTGTGTGTTTGGTTTATACTATATTCATACGATATCTGCATATGCATATACATGAAAGTAGTAGAGTCGTCGCTCCCAAATTCGAATATTTCGATTAAACGCTTAATTCGAATTTGTGAAAGCGATATTCAACAGATGTGAACAAAAAAATATATAAATTTTAAATTGAATGCATTTCAATACTTTTAAATTTTAATTTTTTTGTTTACATTGCATTTATATTTTGAACATTTATCAACATATATATAAATAACGTTAATTTGAAAAGGTACGAACAATATTAATCATTATCATGGCATCTGTTCTAAATCGTTAAGCTATAAACATTTAATATGTATGCGTGTGTTTGTGTGTGTCTGTTTAATTATTTGTACAATCAAGGCTTATTTACATGTTACTTTTAGGTCATCGTTGTGTGCGCTGCGTCGCAGCGATCTTCAAGAATTTGGCGTCTACAATCTGACACTGCTGCCCAACGGCAGCTGCAACTTTGCCGTGGACAAGCCCGGCGTTCCCATTAATTACGGTGAGTGTGGACTGCCGGCCAATCAGTTGCCTTAAATCAAAACTTTTTATGATTGATTGATATTATACTCAACGGTTCACAGGATTCCTGACTGTATTTTTGCTGTTGTCATCGCTGCTAATTCTACTGAAGTTGGTTAGCTGTGCTTGGAGTCGATATCGCTACGATGAAGCTGCCGCCGTTGCGGATAGCATTGGGGATGCCGCTGCGAAGGCAACGCAGCGCAAACGCATGCGCAGCCTGGACACGTTTCGCGGGCAAGTTGGGGTTCCGTAGAAGATTTAGTTGTCACCCAGTTTCTAATTTGAGTCATTTTACAACAGATTGTGCATTGTGCTGATGATATTTGTGAACAGCGGTGGTGGCGGCTACAGTTGGATTGAGCATGCTGCCTGGAACGGCCTCCATCTGGCGGACATTGTATTTCCCAGTTTTCTCTGGATCATGGGCGTCTGCATACCGCTCTCGATTAAGGCGCAGCTGGCACGTGGCATCAGCAAGACACACATTTGCCTCCGTATTGTGTGGCGCGCCTGCAAACTGTTTGCCATCGGTCTGTGTCTCAATTCAGTGAATGGCCCGCAATTGGAGCAACTGCGTCTGATGGGCGTTCTGCAGCGCTTTGGCATTGCCTATCTGCTTGTCGCCATCATTCACACGGTGTGCAGCCGACGGGATCAGCTCAGTCCGCAGCGTGCCTGGCAGCGAGCCATCTATGACGTATGTCTATTTAGCGGAGAGTTTGCCGTGCTCTTGGCTTTAATTGCCACCTACTTGGGACTCACATTCGGGCTAAGCGTGCCGGGCTGCCCGCTGGGATATTTGGGCCCTGGCGGCAAGCATAACAATCGCGCCAATCCCAATTGCATTGGCGGCGCCGCTGGCTACACTGATCGCCTGGTGCTCGGCATTGCGCACATCTATCAGCATCCCACGGCCAAATATGTCTACGATTCCACCGCCTTCGATCCAGAGGGTGTCTTCGGTAAGACGTCGCTTCGCAATCGGATAATGCATAGTTCCGCAATATGTGAAACGACAATCTGTAGTAATCTCCATAATCTCTCTCACTCTTTCTTGCTATCGCTCCCTCTCTTTTTATATTTTATACACACATATTCACGTTTTGTCTCTTTCAGGCTGCCTGCTGACCGTGGTGCAGACACTGTTGGGCGCCTTTGCTGGTGTCACGCTGCTGGTGCACAGCACCTGGCAGGGTCGATTGAAACGCTGGCTGCTGGTCGCCGCAGTGTTGGGTCTACTCGGCGGTGCTCTGTGCGGCTTTTCCAAGGAGAACGGCATTATACCGATCAACAAGAATCTGTGGTCGCTGTCGTTTGTCTTTGTGACCACCGCCTTGGCTTTAGTGCTGCTCTCGCTAATCTACTATGTGGTGGATGTGCGGCAGTTGTGGTCCGGCTACCCGTTCACGGAGTGCGGCATGAATGCGATCATCATGTATGTGGGACACACCATTCTGCATAAAATGCTGCCCTGGCACTGGCGCATCGGTTCAATGAACACACACTTTATGCTGCTGCTGGAGGCCACGTGGAACACGCTACTCTGGGTCGGCATTGCCGTGTATCTGGATGCCAGAGAGTTATATTATAGTCTCTAAACTGTCGATCTACGATTAATTGTCCATCAATTGTTGTTGGTTCGTCAATTCCATTTGGCGGACGATCGATAGCATTCTCTCCAAATTTGCCTTGTGGGATGACACAATATATTCTTGTAAATTACTACATTTATTTTTTTGTAAGAAAGCAAACATTCTTCACAGTTTGCTGTATATATATATAGATATATGTATATGTTTTTTACACAACTATGCAAAGTCATCTGTCGTCAGTTTAAAAAACGCATCTCTACTTATAATTTTATATTACGGCTTGAGAAAATCGTATTTTTTTGTCAACGTTTTGAATTTGTTTTTGGGTTTTTGAAAATGTGACAGACAAAAAAGAATGTTGTACTATGTAAACTATAATTTGTATCATGAAACTAAAAAAATAAGTAAATTTTGAAGACAATTAAATCACAATTAAATAATTCAACAAAACTAATGCTCATTTCACAAATTCCGAATTAGAAGGGAGATGTTTGATGTTTTCGATACTTTGTTGAGGATAATCAATGAAAGGCACGAATGCCTGTTTTTCAATAAACATTTCTAAATATGTGCTTCAAATTTCCACTTATGTAATGATTATTTTGCCGCAGCTTCAAGCAGGCTTCATTTAATTTTTCACTACTTTTCTTTTTCATCATGAAAATCGGCCCCATTTTCCCAAGTTTAGACAAAAGGTTAGCCATATATCCATCCACACTTTCATCATATGATCCGTCCTTCACTCACTACTATATTAGAGAGCGTAGTTAAACAGATTACATCTAAATTTTAGTCCAGAGTTTGAGTTGAAACCAATTTTCTTTATATGTTTTATGTTTTTATATTGAACTCAATATCTGTGGCAGAAAGTGGTGCAACAAATCGATGCCCCAAACTAATACTGGCTCTTTTTATTCGCTATACAGCAGCTGTATCTCTATATATACATCTATATATATAGATTAACAATAAACTTAACATTTTATTAAATATGCGCATTTATTTTTTATATTAGTTCTCGTTTTGGAAATGGGATTGCTTAGGAGTGGACGAACCAACGCTGAAGTCGCGCCGAGCGTTGCGAGATCAGCTCCAACACAAATATGACCGTGCTGACTGCCATCCCGAACATGGCAAACACAAATAGCGCGTGGAGCTCCTTCAGTTGGAGAATATTAAAATGTGACACTCGATCCGAACGAGAGAAAACGTCCAACTCCCAGTGCGTCCAAATGGACAGCAGTCCCACGGCGCGCATCCACATGATCTGTACGTTGATCTCATCGACCAGGAATGAGTGCTTCCTCAAATACATACTCACCTTCAGGTTAATCAGATCCTGGGCAATGATTTCGAATTGATTACCATTATAGTTACTAAAGTGATTGTGCATAAGAAATGTTTCCACAGGACCGACGACAACATGTCGCTTGCCTCGAGGATGCTCTGTTAAGTAAAGTAGGGGTTGCATTACGGAGGCCTCCGTATCAAGTATGTGGTATCGTATGTGTCGTACAGTAGGAAAATCGGCTATTAAACTGTGAATCCCAGCTGACAGCACCACTGTGTAATTGTCTATCACCAGCTCCTCAATGGTCTGCGGCACTCGGTTCAGCTGGTGGGTGCGTATTAAATGGTACAGCATTCCCTGATAGACGCTGCGTATGAGCAGCGTGTAGATCATCAGCATGATGCAGTTCAATCGCTTGCTGCCAGAGCGTGGAATCTGTTCCATTGGCATGCCCACGAAGATTAGCTGCATATTGAGCCAAAGGGAGCCTGCATCGCTTGCCAGCACCCGGTCCATGGCCAGGTGCAGCAGAAGCGAGAGTGCAAAGACAAACATGATGCCAAGCCAAAGGATCCGTGGGTACGGATAGAGCAGAATGTCCAGGGAGCTCAGCTCGTAATGGCTGCGCAGAACACCAAACCGGACGCTTGTCTGATAAAAGTTGTACGACGCGGTCGCCATTTTGCTGAAGGCCATCGTCGGCTGAAAGGCAGCCACACTAAGATCCGCTTCGTTGCGCTGCAACTGCAAAAAAGAGACGAGATGCAAGGAGTCCAATACTGACTACCCTAAAAAAGAGATTGGAGTAGTTAGTCACTGACCATCTGGAGCATTCTTTCGCGAAGTGGACGCTCTCCCGGAAGTGGCAGACGTGCTTGGACGCTGAAGTTGAGTCTCTGGGCGATCGTTTGTATGAGGCGCCCTTCGATGCCGCCAGTGATGCGAACATAGTCGGAGCCACTGCCATTGCCATTCGGCGACAGGTAGCAGTATGGAGGCATATTCCAGAGTACGACGCGCAGTGGACATCCAAAGCAGTTTGCCAGTTTGTTAGGGTAGAGCTTTGGATGGACCATGTGGGTGCCATTAAAGCGATTGATCAGCTGTGGCGTCGTATTGGCGCAGCTGTGTGCTGCAAACGGTTGATAGCTGTACACCAGGATGTCCCCGTTGGCCCGCTGCACCTGAATGTTGCAATTGATGAGCTGGTGGCGCCAGCAGTGCTTGAAGATGAGCCCCATTTCGGCAAACATTAAATGATCCCACGTCTGCAGAAAGATGTAATAGTTCTCATTGTATCCGTAATCGCGGGAATATGCCTCCACCTCGATCTCCGTAAACGCCGCATACGAGTCCGTGAATATCAGATTGAAGTGTCGTCGACCGGGTATATGCTGGCGTGGTATACCCTGCACCACGTTGACAATCTGGAGTGGAGCTATGCCCCAGTTGCGGAAGAGTGTGATCATCATCACGTTGTAGAAGTTGCACGTGAGCCGGTTGCGGCAGCAGAGAATCAACACCAGCGACGAAGTCACGGTCATTATGTGTGTGTGCACCACATGCAGCAGCGCCCGTGCCACATACTCGTTGATATTGTTGGGCTGCTCCCCGGACAGATCCTGATACGACTGTACCAGTTCTGATATATTCATTATCTCTCCAATCTCGCCAACACACTGGCCAATGTCCACTGCCACTGCCACTGCCCACTGGCCGCTGGCCACTCGTCCATGTGCCAACTGCAATTAGCTTGTGATTGATGACATAATGAGAAAACTTTGTGCTGCCTAATTGAAATATTGCCTCCATTTGTGGGTTTTGTGGATTCGCCTCAACTTAATAGCAGTCATTGAACCATCATCAAATTTGAATTATACTTGAAGGTATATATATATATGTATGTATTCCTACACTGGCATTAATATACATATGTACACGAATGATTTATTTTAGCTACATTTATTTATAAATGAGTGTATAATCATAATTAACTGAATCAACATGCTAAAGAAACTGAACATTGTATATATATATATATGTATATGTATATGTATTTTAATCTTATTTAGTAACCGTTGAAACTTATTATTATTTATCACGAAAGCAAATCAATTTAAACTAACGTACTACAGCTAATAAATTGATTATCTCAGAACAGTGTGAAATTTTTTTTTTTTTTAGCAACTTTTTGGTTTTCATCCAATTTAATATTTATTTTTCAGTTTTAAAAACATTTTATTGTAGAATTTTCGCAAATCATTAACTTTGAAATATAGACGATTGGCATGAGCCAAGCAAGCGATAAATAAATAAATATTATCTGTTTGATAACGCTGAAAAATAAACTGAGCGACAAGGAAAACTCATTGGAGATTTTCTGTTAGCTTAACTGCCATTATTTGCATTTACTTTTGTTCTAGATACATACTTATTTACTAAATAATCGGAGCAAAAACAACAAAATGCATATGTAAGTATAAACGTTAGTTTCTTAAGTTTAAGCCATGTGTTTTTGTCAATTAAATGGAATCCATGTACAAGTAAATCGGACCGATTCAGCAGTACATGTTACACGTTAGGCGATTAATATTACAAGCCCAATGTAGGCTCCGAATATAATGTGTGAATGCTTGAATGTATATATCTACATATATATATATATATATATATATATATATAAATCATACATAAATACAGAGCAGTGCGTGCAATATGTACGGTTAACATTTAACAGGTAAAAAGAACATATTATATATATATATATATATATATATGTATATATATTTATATATATATGTAGTTCCATAGAGAAACTTTTCGTACTTTTTTCAACAAACTAGGCAAATTCATCTCAAATTACAATTAAAATAAATAATTATCTAATTTACATCAATTTCAGATGGGATTATAAATATTGCATAGCTATATATGTTTGTATACATGTACAAAGTGCAATCGCAACCGCAATCACAATCGAAATTATGTCTGCAAACTGGCACCGGTCACTCCTCCATATCCATTGCCGCCCGCAATTGTGTCCTCACTTTCGATGAAGCGCCGCATGAACTCGCTGCAGATGTTCTGATAGTCTATTGTCACGAAGCCGGTATTGCTGCGCAACAGAATGCGTCCAAAGACTGCAGCTGTTTGGGTGATTCAAATGTTGTTTTTGGTTGATTCCGTAAAGTGAATTTGAATAATAATAATATACCACTGGACAGGACTACTTACCGATGCTGGATAGTTCATAGTCATAGCGTTCGATGACTTCGCGCAGGAACATGCACAGATGCATGAAGACATTACGTTTTGGTGCGCTCAGCATGTGTATTAGTTCCATGGCCTCCGATTTGCTTCTGCAAACCAATAGATCATCAACAAGTGGCTCCAGCAGCGCCTCCTCAGGCAGGTCAAGGAACAGCAACAGCGCCTCGGCAGCAGTTTGTGGTGTGCCCGCTATAATTGAATCAGACAATCGTGACAATTATGATTCAGTTCGTAGACAGCAGTAAACAAAGCAAACGTACGAAACTCATCCTCCGACCAGGTGTCCAGCCAGTCGCGTACGGCATTGAAGTGACTGCTCAACTGATAACTGCGATCGTAGCTCTGGAAAATGCCCTTCAGCTCGTCACCATGCTTGTGTAGATAGTCTATAAGCAGGAAAAATTCGCGGGGCATCGTTACACGATACTCGGGCGATACGTCTAGCATCTGGAGAAATGAGACAATAATTGAGTCACTAATATTGATAGACATGTGGGCTTCTCTAAATATATATTTAGATTTATGTATTACCATTTGCTTCACTTGATCCTGTTTGTACTCGCTGATGGGCCTATCGGTGCGGCACATTGTCTCCATTGATAGACCGAAGCAGCTAGGCTGATATTCACCCGTAACGGTTATGAATATGTCTCGTCCAGATCTCACATGCAGTATGAGTATATCGAAATCGCATTTGCCCGACGTAGTGCAGATCTTTTTAAGCAAGCCCGTTATCGAGTTGGGATCGATCATCATTCTTAAGCGTATGCTGCGCGCCGAGTCTATCATTAAGCTGTCCGAGCGCGGATCCACATGCAGCCACTTCTCGCAGATATCGTTTAATGGCGAATCCTTCACCTTGAACTCAAAGTCCACCTGCTGCGGACAGTTGTTGTACACATTAAAGTCCCGCACAGACGGCTCGTTGAAGCGCACCAAACCAAATTCGATGACCGTACGCTCAGCGGTTATCTGCGGCTGATTATCGTTCTCGCGCTTGTCCACCGCCTTGAGAACCTCCTCTTGGATACGCTTATACTTGGCCTCATCGCGCGTCTTGATCTTTACCCGGAATATGGCGTAGACGGGCTTATGATCGCTCTCTTGTATCTCCATTACGCTATTGTATACCAACTGCTCGATCCGCTTGCCCTTCCACAGCACACGATCGCAATAGGCAGGCGCTCGCTGCTTCTCGCTAGTGTCATAGGTATTGCTGCCGACATCGTATTTGTAGGTGGGCAAAAACTTGATCTCACCCTCGGTATAGCCCTTGAAGCACCTGCCATGACTCATCTCCTTGCGCAGCTGATCATATTGCAGCCGCAGCTCATATGATTCCGCATCGCACTGTAGCCCAGGTGGTTCTTGAAGGCGATAGTTCAGATCTCCCAGCCAGAATATGTGACTGCAATTGTTAGAGTTGATTATATTTATATTTTGTAGAAGGAAGCATATATAATGCCATATCCTACAGCTGAAGCACTTACTCATGATCACTGATAGTGCTAGGATGTGGACCATATCCATCGAAACGTGTGCCTTCCTCAATGCCCTTGTAGTCCTCGTTGCGAATCGCCACATTACCCATGTGAGCAGCCAGATGCGAGTTGATGAAGCATATGTTCGCCTCGTTCAGCTGCAGACTGGCTGCAACGCCGCCCTTATTGCCCAGTGCTTTGAACACGCCGCGTGTCACCGAAGAGACGCGGCAATGTATATGTGGTCGCAGCGGCTTGCGCACAATGACCGTTAAGAGAATGCCAGCCAAGCGCACCGATTGCAATTCCTCATACTCGACACCTCTGTGCACATTCTCCAACATCTTGCGGCTGTGCAACAAATTAAATCAATAGGTTAGCAAGCAATAGTAATTAACAGAAGCAAAGGTCACACGAAAGTCCATATCCCCATGCAAAAAATGCCCACTTACATCCACTGTGCCTGGATCATTTCCATCTGAGTGGCATTAAGTATTGCCTTTGTCGTCGTCTCCATTTCCTGCAATCCAATTACATAAATATCGGGCGCCTTATCGCTACGTGCCAGCCAAGGGCGCAGCGAGATGCTGCTATCCCAGCAGGCTTGATTATTAACGTTCCATGTGGCGCAGTAAATACTGGAAATTAAGGACAATGAAATGTTTGAGAGAGAGAGAGGCATCGCTTGACTAGTTTAGCTCACATACGTAAAATCCTTGTGGACAATGTATTGGCTCTCGCGTTTCTTCAGCTCTTGTTTAACTTCGCCGATCTCACGATAATCGTCCAGCCAGCGAAAATTGAGCGTTGTTTCTGAGGGCATATCGGCATTCCACATGGATGACTTGTAGGAATTGATTTTTGCACAGAATTCATTAAAATCGACCGACTCCAGTTCACTTCTGATTGGATGATAGTAGTATTTGCTTGGCCTGTCATTGTCCGTTGACAGATTGAATTGATTCGTTACGATTCCCGTGGCATCTGTAATAGGCACAATATATCCCATGTCACAAAGTTACTGAGCACACAATACTCAAGTGTTTTCGCTTAACCTACCCGTCGTCATTTTAAAACTTCCGTTAATAGCAAATACATTATTTATTTTTAATTCATTGCTTGCGGTCAGTGGGGTGCGCAGGAGCGAGAACGAAATTATTGCGTATGTGCCGCCCGATTCTGAAGACACGAGCGTAAGCAGTCCCTCGGCGTGCTCCTGGCCCTTGATTTGATACGCCTCAAAAATCTGTAAGATGTGAAAGATGCTTTCTTAGTTATTTATTTCTGTGTGGATGTCAAATACAATTTTGGAATTATTCTCCTATTGTTAAATATGACTATAAGTTTTATTATTGAATTGATCTTTTAATATTAGTTTAAAAAATGTCAAATGTGTAAGAAAAATTGGTATGTTTTGTCTTTTTTTTCACACATCTTGGAGCCAACTCCCAAACCTAGGTTTCTGCTTCCCTCGCATGGTTTCACAGAACACACATACACACACACTCACACAGACAGAGCAGGCTCCGCATAACTTTATCTTTTTAACTTTCGCTGGAAGGCAGCAACGTATTATCGCCTGAGTGATATCTCACGCATGAACACGACACAATGTAATCTTGTGACCTTAGGGTCCACATACATTTACTATATGCACACGTATCATATTAAGCGGAAACATGGAAATGTGAATCGAAGAAATGCGGCATAATTCGACTAATCATCACATGACATTAACACATTGAATATGGTCAGCTTACCAGATGAACTCGCTCGTCCGCCTTGAAACGCTGCTGGATGATGCTAATTGTTGATTTCTCCGGCGATGCAGCTGTGGCTGTTGGGTCCACGTTGTTCCCACTCTCCATAATTTAGTGGTTTTCGGTTTCGGCGAGCAGTTTAAGCTGTTTTCCCTATTCACTTTTGTGTGTTAATATGGGTTCTGCGATGGAATGTATAATAATACTAAATGGGCTGTAGTTACGATATTATGGATTGTCTTGGCAATTTGTTTTTTTCTACCTTATTTTTTGTTTTCCTTTGCTATTTTTAGTTAAGACTGGCGCTCGGATGCCGCGGCGAATGACGGCAGCAGCGATTTGGTTTGTGTTGCTTTTCGTTTTACTTTTCTTTTTGAAGTCAAAGCTTTCATGGACAATTTACAATTATGTTTCATAAGCGTTTATTGCACGTTTCCTATTTATTATTTTGTATATTTTCTCTCCAATTTGTTATCTTGTATTTGCTTTAACAGTTATTGGACGGTGGGTGTGGGCGGGTATATTTATTTTGCAGACACAGACACACACATACACATATACTGAATAGCAGTCACTTATTCATAGCAGAGCACAGCAACTGGCGATGACGATATATGAATTTAGCTTTTGATTTCGGTTAAACATGCATTTAATATCCACTCTACACACTACCCACTTAATAACAATGGATTATATCAAGGAATTTCATGTGCGCCTTTCGCATAGGTATAACAAAAACAATAATTAACAGCAACAATAACAATAAGAAACATTCCACTTGGAGCAGCAATAAAATCAACGTCAACAGCTGAAATTTAGCATAGCCCAAGTTAGGGTTGCAACGCTACCAAATGCACATGCTTGCCAACACTGTCAGCTGACAGTGCTGTAAACGGCCACAAGAGCAGCCGCTTTAATTTCATTACATTTGCACACGATTGTTTTTGCGGCAATTATAGTTTTGTTAGAAGAAATATGTCACAATTCCAAAAGGAAATCGTCCAGGCTGTCCTTATAGCCGACAATAATGTGTGGAACTTCAAACCGCTATCCGATGAAGGCTCTACGGTTGGTATTGCGACATCGAACAATAAATTGTATTGGCCACGCACATTGCTTGAATATTATGTTAATATAAATGCTTAAATATTTGTTGACAGGCCCTGTTGCCGTTGGTTAATGTTAGTATGTTGGACTATGCATTAATTGCGCTAAATCGCAGTGGCGTCGAGGAGGTGTTCGTCTACGCCAGCCTTTATCTGCAGGACATACGGGAGCACATCAAGTGAGTATATATCATATGTACCACAATATATTTGTATGTGGCATTTTGCCATTTTAGTCAACAATTCGCTAGAACAATTATAAGTAAATTTAAGTAAAATTTAAGTTAAAATTGCAATTGATAAAATGATCATTAGCCAGTGAGACAATTATTTCATCATCTATATTTAGTTCAGCTATAGTATTGTACAGAATCAATTATCAGCTTCATACTGATTTGAATATATGTCGATTCACAGACGAGGCATAGCCACATATGCGTCCTGGTCAATCAAGATGACCGTTCATGTGATCGGCGGCGAGGGTTGTCGCTGCTTTGGTGATGCGATGCGTGATCTGGATGCCAAGGCGCTGATCCGTGGCAATTTCATACTGCTGGGCGCGGATACGGTGACGAACGCCAATCTGCGGCCAGTGCTTGAGCAGCACAAGCGAACGGCTAAGTTCGATAAGGGCACGGCTGCCACGCTGGTGTTCAAGGAGTGCCCCAGCAGCGCAATCGAGCGCACTGGCAATGAGCTACTAATTGCCGTCGACAAGCAGAATGCACGGCTCCACTACCATCAGCGGCTGCGCCTGAACCACAATGAGTCACGGTATCAGATACCGCTCAATGTGTTTCTTAGCAATTCGTGTGTCACACTGCATCACAGTCTGTTGGATCCGCAAATAGCCATTGGTTCGCCATCGATGCTTTCGCTATTCAGCGATAACTTTGACTTTCAGACGCGCGATGATTTTGTGCGCGGCCTGCTAATCAATGAGGAGCTGCTGGACAGCCGCATCTATGTGGCAATGTTACCACCGGCACAATATGCGCACAAAGTGAACAATTGGTTATCCTATCAGTTGGTCAGCAGGGACATTATTAGCCGCTGGGCATATCCGCTGGTGCCCGACATGGGCGTCTATAATCTGCAGCAGCAGTATGTCTTCAACAAGGACAACATCTACAAGAGTCACGACGCCAACGTATCCAAGGTGGCGCTGCAAGAGAATGTCGTTGTACACGCTGGTAGTCATGTGGACGCCGGCAGCACTATTAGCTCTAGTGTTATTGGCGCCAATTGTCGCATCGGCAAGAACTGTCACCTCAACAATGTCTTCCTCATGGCCAATGTGACCGTGCAAGATAACTGCCTGCTGCGGCACTGCGTCATTGGCTCCGATGCCATCGTCAATCAGAATTGTAGCATTACAGGTGGGTGTGTCCTAGGCGCTAAATGCATACTGCCAGCTAATACAATACTGACCAACACACTGGTCACCAGCTCACCCAGCACACAACGTACCGAGGAGCATGAAATGGGTGAGTACTTGTCCATTGCTTATAAAGATTAAATAAATGACTAAACATAGCCCTCATATTTTATTTCTAAAGCAATGTAATCAATTTCGAATTCCAATTCGCAGTTGAACTGGAGGCCCTTGGAACGTATGCCTACATTATTAGCGATCTGACAACCGGCGATCCCGACGACTCCGATGCCGACGAGCATTTGATGCCACCGTTCATGACGCTGTGTATACCGAAAATGTGTGAGCTACAGCCACTGGCAAAGGATGACAGCGATTGCAGCTATTCCAGCGACGAAGAGGATGCCGCCGAATCCCGCTTAGCGACACCGTTGCCAGATGACACAAACAGTAAGAATCTGTGCCTAGATACTTAATGTTATTATTCGCATATTCATATTTTTTATTGGCATTGCTTTGCAGTCTTCCTGTCGGAGGTTATCGATTCATTAACACGCGGCTTTCGCGAAAAATCGAATCCGGATTTCCTAATACTTGAGATCAACTCCTCACGTTATGCGTACAACATGTCGCTTAAGGAAGTCAATTTTAATGTGGTCAAAGCGGTTTTCAGCATGGAGAGCATTGTGCAACCGGCCAACGATAATGTTATGCTTGCCATCAATGCTGCGCTCAAACAACTGGGACCTGTTGTCTCCAACTACATTAAGAGCGAAGATGCCATGTTGGATTGCCTGAAGGCGTTGGAGGTACTTACTAACCTACTATATACTAAATTGTTTTGTTTTGTTTATAAGAATGCTTTCAATATATATTGATGTTTACTGACTAACAAAATTCAATCGATTGTACATATCTTTATATACATATTTAATCGCATGAGACTTTTTGTATCCTACTTGCAGGACATTTGTGCGGAGAACGAGTTGGTGCTTGAAAAGATCTCGCAGGTAGTGCATTATCTATACGACAAGGACTTTGTCAGCGAGGATGCAATACACGCATGGTACGAGCAACTGGACATTAAGGAGCACACAACGATGCGGCAAAGTCTCGCCAAACTGGTCACCTGGCTAAATCAGTCAAGTGAAGATGATGATGACGACGACGACGACGACGAAGATGATGAATGACGATGATGATGATGATAAATAGGCAGCTCTCTCAACGCTTCCATGGTATAAAAAAATAAACAATTTCAAAATTATTTGAATTTTTTTTTTATTTGTTCAATATTTTATTGTGAAACACTCAGGAATATGTAATTAAAATTAACACTAAATAAGAACTAGTCTAAACAAGAGTCCTCTAGTTGAAATTAGCAGATACCCTGTACCCAAGTCGGACATTTCGCCACTTGCACAGCAAACACAAAAAAATAATATTAAATATCTAAGATCCTTGTGATAATACAAACGGACCGCCAAAATGGTTTGATGCTGATCAAGAAAGCCGACTACTTGAAAGTGATAAATGGGTACAGAGCAATACGTTTTTATTTAATGGTTCGACTTCATATTATATATAAAAGGTCGTTTCTTATAGATTCACGAGACTGGAAAACAAATTGAATAAAAATAAAAATTTAAATCAAAAAAATTAAATTCATATATATACAGTGGCTCACATTTCAAGTTGCTCAGTGTCAAAGAAAAAAAGTAATTGCCTGCCATCAGCTAATTATTTATTATTTTTCAAAAATTCCAAAAACCGATGGAGGTTTCCCCACTTGCTAGGTAGGATATATATATATATATATATATATATATATACAGTGGCGGACACCTTATTTGGCAAAATGTCAAAAAAAAAAGTAATTGCCTGCCATAAAATAATCATTCATTATTTTTCAAAAATTCCAAAGACCAATGGTAGGTACACATATTAACCACCAAAATATATATATGACCCCAATAAACTGGGGTTTCCCCACCTGCTAGATAGTATTAAGTAAAAAAGTAGCCTATCTTTTTTTACATTTTGCCAAATAAGGTGTCCGCCACTGTATATATGTATATATATGTATACATATAACCCTAAGTATGCATATGTATTTGCAATATGAATATCTTACTTAAGGGTATGTTCATATAAAGGGTAAGTATCTAGGGCTTAACATTATCTACTCGCTACTCCTCACTCGCCAATCGCCGCTCGTTACTTTTCTTACATAAACCCCTGAGAATCGGACCCATCGACAACCATTTCAATGATGTCGCCCTCGGGCTTATCATAATCTTTTTCATCATGCGAGCGACTTTCATCATCCGACTCCTTCATCGATTCGATGGTGATTTGTGTGTCCTGCGTATTGGCATCTACTTCATCTTCATGTTTTTCCCGAGCATCTGAATCCTCGGCATCGGCATCTGCATCTACATCCATATCTTCATAATCGTCGTCAGTGTGCTTTTTCTGTTGTTCGGTTTTGGCATCGTCATCCGGTTCACTATCCGCATCCAAGGGCGTCACATCGGACTCAACCAGCAGTTTGGACTTCTCTTTCGCATTGTCAGTTTTCTTTTTTTGTTTCTTATCCTTGTCCGGAGAGTTGGCTGCTGTTGTTGATTTTATGCTGGCAGTTTCAGCAGCATCGGACTTGGGTGTCTTTGGCTGCAAAGCGGACTTCTCCTGGCGATCTTTAATTTTCTGATTAATCTCAGCGGCAAACTGCTCGACGCGCCGTTGGACGCACCTCTGAAAGACCTCGGCATTTTCGGAGCAGATAAGATTGCTGCGCACCTCCTCGATACAACCTTCGAGCACTTTATTCACCTTTTCCGGCTCACATTCGCTTTCCAGATGCTGTAGGACAATTAGCAATGTGGTTAGATTCTTCATCAGATTCAACATGCTCTTGCTTTTGACAGCGCCATCGTTCATCTCATCAACCATCCGGCTTGCCCTGGCGCGACAGTCTTCGCGCAACAGCGTCGGCGATATCATGGCCTGTACATTGGGATCACGGGTGAGACTACTCGATAGCTCCTGCACCTTGGTCAGCTCATACATTAGTTCCGTATTGATGCGCTCGATCGATATAATGTTGAAGGCATAGCGACGTTCAAAATTATCCCGCGCCTGCCGACGATAAATATCATTTGTGAAGACCGCCTGCTCGGCCGTGTTATTCATTATGGCCAATCGATGAATTCGTGACTCCTTCATTGCAATATAGCTTTGCAGCTGCACCAAATGCTCTAGCAACTCCGTCGAATAGCCATGATGACGCATCAGCTGCTGGCGTATTGGACTCTCACCGATGGCATCCTGTCCCAGCAGCGGATCACTCTTGTTTAGCTTCATGCTGAGCGCATTGCGTGCGGCCGCATTGTTGTTAGCCAGATGCTTCTGTGGCATCAATGATTGATTGCTATTTTGATTGCCAGCAGCAGTGGCGACCAGTGGACAACGTTTGCCCAGTAAGCCGCTCGCCAAATTGGTGGTAAAGCCCAGATTTGTTGTATAGCCCATATTACAGGTCTGGTAGATGGTTATCAAATTTGGACGATAGTCGTTGGTGAAGCTATGCAGTGGCAGCATCTCATGAAAATTCTCCGACACAATCTCATAGTCCGGCACGGTCTGTGTATTCAAACCGGGACGCTCAAAGGTCACGCGATATTCAGAATTCATTGAATCGTAGGCTGCGACGGTGCCCGCAAAGATGCCGTCCTGCGGCTTACGCAATCGTGCCGTCACCTTGGTGCCCAACGGCAATGGCATCGGTATCTTATCGGGCATATCCGAGAGGAGCCCCGAATCCTTAAACTCGCCAGGCTTACGTGACTGCAGCGTGCGTATCAGCTGACGTTTGCGCTCCAGTTCACGTCGCTCCTCGTCAAAGAAGGCGGCCGAACAGCGTCTGGGACGACCCATGCGCCGCCTAATGAATACCCATTCCTTGCGATTCAATTGGTTGGTGCCCATACGCGGCACCAGCTCCCTAACTTGATTCAGAAAGTCATATTTGCAGTCGAAGAGCGGCTTGTCAATGTACGAGTAGAACCACTCGGCAATGGCCCACTTGTGCGCTTTAGGCAGCTTCAGCAGATTGCGCAAACGCTGCCCAATCGCGAGGCAAACTTGTTTATTGGCCACAGCACTTGCTTCGGCCTTTCTGGCCTCGTCCTCGGCAGCGGCAATGGCAGCGGCAGCGGCAGCAGCATTTCTCTTATTCCCAGCCTTGGCACCACGTCCCGCCGATCGCAGTTGAGCCTGCTGCTGCTGATGAAGCTGCTTTTGAGCCTTGGTTGCCGTTGCCGACAAGGGTGGCAGTTTTTTCGGCTTGCTTGATGACAGCTCCAGATCAGCGCCACTATTGGATTTGGAGGTGGACGCACCGTTGCCATCATTGGAGCGCATATAGCGAGAGACGACGCCCTTGCGCTTCTTCATCACCTTCGAGGGTATCGTTTGCATCTTGCCGGGCCTGTCGCCGGAGCCGCGCGTCATTGACTTCTTGGGCGCGAGGCTCACCCGCAGTGGCTTGTCATCGTTAATGATGTTCTCGTCGTAGAACAGGGGATTACGTTTGCGTATACGGGCGGGCATGCCACGAGCATTTAGTAATAGCATTTGGGGCTTTTTGGTCTTGGGTTTTGGTGGCGGGGCGCTGCCCACACGCTGTAATCCGAGAGCGGCCAGACTGAAGGCAGGCGGTTCCACTTGCTCCTCGGTTTCGCTTGCCTCGTTGCTATCCGGCTCCTCATCCTCCACGTCGTCGTTCTCCTCCCCCTCGTTATTATTTTCATTGTCATTCAGCACACGCCCCACCATTTTACCCACGGCTTCATCCTCATCGACGTCCTGCTCGTTCCTCTTCTCAGCGGCGCTGCTCTGCTTATCTTGCGCTCTGGTGCGGCTCTCCAACATTTCGTTATCGTCATTGGATTCGCGTGCGAATTTGCGCAATGCGGTAACCGCCTTTCTCGGTCTGCCCCGATTGCTGGTGGTTTTTTTCTCCGTTTCCGACATCTTCGCCAAGAAGTATTTACTAAAAAATATGGGCAGCAATTAGTCAAG
Organism: Drosophila kokeensis; assembly: GCA_035042145.1. Taxonomy (NCBI): domain Eukaryota; kingdom Metazoa; phylum Arthropoda; class Insecta; order Diptera; family Drosophilidae; genus Drosophila; species Drosophila kokeensis. The sequence goes on from JAWNLT010000259.1 coordinate 1,160,360, forward strand.
TATTCAAGCGAAAGTACCAAAGCACACAGCCAGGTACACCATCATGGACATGGCAAAGTCAACTGATCATTATGGCAACTATAAGTAGTTTCAAAAAATTTGGCAATTAAATCGGCAATGGCCAGATCTGAGTGGGAGATATGTGGCTTTATTGAGTTCATAGCACCCAAGTGGACGTAGCATTCCAGTTCGTACACTATGTCTGTCCCGGGCATAGAACCGTATATATTCCAAATTTCAAGTATATATCTCTAAGATACAGATAGACAGCATGACGGACGTATCACACAACCAATACGCCATGTTACCTTCGTTATCAAAGTATACAAAACCAAAGACCAACTGAGGAGTGTGGTTCCAGTTAACTGCACCTGCTCCTGTACCACGTAAAAAAAAAAAAAAAACCCATTAAAATCCACTAAAACTTTTCTTTTGTTTTTGTTTTTATTGTTTGGAACTATAAAGTTGATTCTCTTAGTCCAGTTAATATTGCCAGAATTATTTTAGATAGTCGCTAATATCAAATAAGATTCTCAATCAAAAGTCTTGTTGAGCGTTATTAGGTCAAAGTTGGTATAATTTATTCAATAATGTTTCATACACAACTTTCAACAAAACTAAACAAACTAAACTGCAGACATTCTACATATCTCTCTCTCTATATAGCTACCCAATTTGTGATATTCCCGTGAATACAGTTAATAATCAGAAATCATCATGTTTGGTTGACTTTATTTGTTGCATGTATATAATATATATATATACATATATTAATTTTTTTTTTTCTTTTTTGTAATATTTAATTTTGTGTAATACTTTGATTGAAGGATTTCGAATATACATATACATACATATATATTACATATACAGTGAGTAGAAGCTTATTCGGGCCAGTGTCAAAGAAAAAAAGGAATGGCCTGCCATAAGTTAATTATTTAATATTTTTCAAAAATTCCAAAGACCGATGGTAGGTACATGTATTAACCACCAATATCAATGGATGACCCTAATAAACTGAGGTGTGCCCACCTGCTAGGTAGGATTATGTAAAAAAGTACCCTTTCGTTAGGTCGATGCTTATTCGGGCCAATTACATTGTGGACACCTGGGTACCATAAAACCCGGATTTTTTTACCTAAAGTTGAGTATTTTCGGTATAAATAGATCAATCCTTCGTAGTCAGTTTAGTTTTATCCTGCATTTCGGGTGCAATAACCCAACAAAGACTATGGGCAATCAGACTACCATTGAACTACGAAAACTCATCCTGGAACACTACAAAAACGGATATTCACATCGCCAAATAGCTGAAATGGTCAATCTGAGCAACTCAACTGTGAATAACATCATTCGGCGCTTCGTCGACGCAAATCGGATTAAGGGCAAGGCCAGAATGGCACCAAACAAGGTTTTCACCGAAGAGGGGAGCGAAGGATCACCAGGATTATAAGGGGATCCCCCAAGCTATCGGCTCCAAAAGTGGATCTACAGGTGCAGGATGAATTGGGGAAAAAGTACTGTGTGGAAACTGTGCTCAGGTTTCTGCGGAAACATGACTTTAATGCCCGAGTACCACGGGAAAAGCACTTTATAAGCGTGAAAAATAAAGGGACTTGGATGATGTTCACCAAAAACCACTTGGACTCGGATCTGGAGTTCTGGAACACAGACATATTTGCAAATGAGTCCAAATTCACCATATTTGACTCGGCCGGACGGAGTTATGAGTGGCGACAGTCCAATACTGACCTGAATCCCAAACACGTAAAGGCAGCAGTCAAGCATGGTGGAGGAAGTGACATGGCATGGGTATGTATCTCGTCAGCCGGATTCGGGAATTTCGTGATTTTTGGAACAACAATGGCCAAGAATGTGTACTTCAACATACTAAAGGAAAATTTACTCCAAAGTGCCGAGAAGCTAGGAATCCGAGATACTTTCCGGTTCTACCAGGACAACGATCCCAAGCATAAGGCCAAGATAGTGCAGTCCTGGCTCATGAGGAACTGCCCCCACATGATAATTCCGCCGGCCCAGTCTCCAGATTTAAATGTTATTGAGAATTTGTGGGCTCTGCTGGAAAATAACATCCGGAAGCACAGCATATCCAGCAAAGAAGACCTGAAAAATGCTCTGCGGGATGAGTGGAGCAGAATCAGCCCAGAAGCTACCAGGAAGCTGGTATCTTCCATGAATAATAGGTTAAGGGAAGTTATTAAGGCTAAAGGATATCATACTAAGTATTAACATCCTTATTTAAGTTTTTATACTCAAAATATATTATTTTATTTAAAATGGCCCGAATAAGCATCGACCTAAAGAAAGGGTACTTTTTTACATAATCCTACCTAGCAGGTGGGCACACCTCAGTTTATTAGGGTCATCCATTGATATTGGTGGTTAATACATGTACCTACCATCGGTCTTTGGAATTTTTGAAAAATATTAAATAATTAACTTATGGCAGGCCATTCCTTTTTTTCTTTGACACTGGCCCGAATAAGCTTCTACTCACTGTATATTCGAACACATTTGCTTTTTATCATATTCTGCTGTATATTATATATATATATATATAAATAAATATATATATATATATGTATATGTGTGTTTAGGTGTGTATGTTTATATGTGAGTGTGTGTGTGTGTGTGTTTTTTTTTTGTGTTCAGTTTAACTTCGCGCAACATACACATATATAAATACAGGTAAACACAGACACACCTCTGTGTGTGTGTGTGTGCGTGCGTGTGTGTGTGTGTGTGTTTGTGTAATATTTGCTAAGCTTTCATTTTGTATATAACTTTTGTTTAAGTAGTTAGCGTTTTGAATACATTAAGATTAATGTTTAACTTCATAGCGCACAAATTGCAAAATAATAAATTATCAAAAAAAAAATAAAATAAACAACAATAAAAATGGTTATAGAAGGATTTGTATAGAAACATAAATATTCAACTTTGTTAATTATTTTTTTTGTTTTTCTTAATTTTTGTTTTTGTTTATATGTTAGCAACGACGTTTCGCAATACATGGGTTCTTTGAATATTTATAGAATAGATAATAACAATACATTAGGTATAACAAATATCAATATTAATAATAATAGTAATTATAATAATAATAATTATAGTAATAATTATAATAATTATAATAGCATAGGTAGTAATAACAGCATTCTTTCTTTGTTTTTTTATTGGTGTTTTGTGTTGTTTTCAATTCCATTTTCGTTCAAACAAATACAGTTGGATTTTTTTTCGTTTCGTTTTTTTTTTGTTTTTTGTTTTTTTTTTTAAATATTTTTATTTAACTTAATTTTTTCTTTCTTAATTCCTTGTTATTATTATAACAAGAAAACAAAATGCATCCATTGAAGCTTATCGAATAAAACTTCAGAATACACGCAATACATAAATATTTTTAACAGCGACGACTTCAATCCAAAACAATTATCTCAAGTCAAACTCTGACTGCCAATCCACGCCGGCGGCTTACATGAATTCGGTCGGTGCTGAGGGGGCGCGGCTGTTCTTGCAGTGATTGGGTGAAATCCCTTCCATTGCCAGTTCAGAATCGGCTAACCGTGCTGAAGAGAACTTGCAACATTGGAACAATCGAAAAATCGAAGCCGAATTCTTTGAGGAGGCTTACAAGTTGGCAAAGAAATACCAGTTGAAATATCAACGAATGTTCGACAAACGCAAGGAAATTGTTGTCGGCACCATTGATCCAGCGGTGGAGAAACCCAAATGGAAGGAGCCGGAGCAACAGTCGAGCGATGGCGATGAACGTCGTGATGACATACGCGAGTCGCTACAAAATATTAAGTGTATGCCTCAGGATGCCAAATGAATTCTTGTGTGTTCCGCAACACGGCTATGCTGTCGGATATGGTCCAGACTCACGCAATGAGCCCGCCATTCGCAAGCTAATGGATATTGTCATCAAATATTACAATTTGGAGTTTCATTTCGATAAAAATGATTATTTCACGAATACTGTGCTTACAAAGCAATACCTCCTGAAGTCCACAGTCGACCCAGATGATCCTTTCGCATTCGAGGGCCCCCGAGATTTTCAAATGCAAAGGTTGCACCATCGATTGGCACAAGAAAATGTATCTGACGGTGAAGACCATCCGGAAGAAACAGAAGCCTAAGGAACGTGGCGCCATGCGCACAATTGTCAAGCAGGTTCCTACAGATTCCTTGCTTAACTTCCTCAAAACGATAAAGAGGCACTTTTTACGTGCAAGAATTATGCCGAAAGCTGTGCTTCACTGCACGGGCGACCATTGTCGATGATGAGGAAGAGGAGGAATTTGAGAACGAGGAAGATGATTACGATGACGACGAGAATGAGGGTCAAAACAAACCCTCAGCTGGTAGCAAAAAAAAGTTTCCAAACGACTGTTTCCAAATCAGTAGGTCATAATATCTTGATGTTTCATAAAGTTGTGTATAATACGTATATGTAATTAAAATAGATTTTTGGTGAATTAAAATTTAAAAAAAAAAATGTCAAGAACAAACGCTTTTAAAATCGCACAAAATACAATTTAAAATACATATGCAAATACAAATATATACGTATATATATATATATATATACTATACATAATAAATAACAGATGTTGTTTTTATATATATATATATATATATATGTTATTTTTTGCATGGGACTTGTTTTGTTATGATGTTGGCGCCTGCTCCAATATTTCAGTTATTTTTATATACATATATATGACTTATATAGTCATACACACATATATATATATATATATAGTTTTCATTATTTTGCTAGTTTTTGTCTATTTATTGTTGCTGTTTTCAGTAGATGATCTTGTCGCTCGCTTTTGAAGTTCGCGTTGTTGATTGCCTGAAATAGTATGCAGCTCGGCTGCTCAGTGTGTGGCTTAACGTTGCGACGTGTACTTCGCTGCTATCGATAACTAACCGTAATAATCGCCAATCGATAAAAACGATCAAATGAAATTCGTTGTTCGCTAACTCGCCCGTTATTTTTGCTTTCAATAGATAGCTGCTGCTGCTGTTGTTGTTGTTCTTGTTATTGTCGCAGTTGTTATTGCTGTTGTTGTTGTTGTTGTTATTGGTGATATCTAAACATTGAATCTAGTCTCGGAGCCATCGGCTAGCATTAGCGTAACAACACGATTATTAATCCAGACGAGCTTGGCCAACCGCATCGGATTCAGACGTGACACATCCGGTATGGGCGCCGTCGAATAGCCCTTGGTGCAGCGTGTCTGTGACTGTCCCAGACCGAACATGCCGGTGCTCGTCTGCCAGAAGGACAATCGATTCTCGGCACAGGAATACGACACCAGATACTTGCCATCCGGCGAGAAGGCCAACGAGGTTATCGGATGCGTATGCGCCGGTATCATCTGGCATTTATTCTGCCTCAGCTCATAGATGGCCAAATTGCCGCTGTTCGCGCCAACAGCGATGCGACGTGTCTGCGCACAATGCGAGATTTGATTGAACTTACAAATGGCTGGACAGAGTTCGGCCAGGCCGCGACTCTTCAGCTCATTGCTATCAACACAGTGGAGCGCAATGTCCATCACCTCAACGAGCAGTCCAGCGATCTCCGATTGCATCTTATCGATCAGCATCTCAACGCACTGGAGTATCTCGCTCTTGGCCTTGTACAGCACAGATTGCGTCAGCGGTGCATTCATTGACTGGGCATTCTGTTGCATCGTATTATACCTTGCCACCTCCCTGGCCATCGTCGTAATGAACGCTGCCGGTCGAGCGGTTGCGATTAGACGCAACGCATGCCGTGCGGTGCGGCACGCATCCGCTTGCGGTGTCAACGGCAATTTGTAATTTAGATTCGGCACCGCTTTGCCCTCACACGAGATCTCAAGCAGGCCGAGCAGCACTTTCGATACATCCAAATATGGTTCCCAGACGGTGAAGCCACGGCCCAGCAAATCGATGGCCGCCCGACGCAACGGTGTGTATTGCGGCAGCTTCGGTGATGGTGGTGCATACAGCAGATGGGCCAACGCCATCGAGGTGAGACGGGCTAAATTGTTCGCGATGCCGAAGCCCTCGACAACGGATGAGGATTTACGTCGCTCGCTGCTGGTGTGGCTAATGCTACCGCGATGATTGGGCGACTCCTGCGATATATCCTGACCGAATTCGGCGCCAATGACGCCGAGCAGGATGACAGCGGTTGTCTGTTTGCGCTTCAGCTCCGACAGACTGGACGGCTTGCGTATGATCTCCTCCTCCTCCTCTTCATAATCCTCGTCCTGTTGATCGGCAGAGATGCCGCCAGCGCCAGCATTGATGCTTCCAACACCACCAGACTGACCAGACGCAATCGCATTGCTGCCGTTGCCCATGAGAGAACTGCTGCCGGCACTGGAACCACCTGCACCGCCCGAGCCGACACCCGCCTGATTGTTAGTCATGGCCGCCACCTGCTGTGCATTGACAATCGGTTCCGTGTGCGTGTAGAGTGGCAGATATTGTGCCCAGCTCTCGACCAGCTGTTTGCGTCCCTTCTTGCCCATGCGGGTCAGCTCACCGAGCAAGATCTGTTGGGCTGCCTCGCGTATCTCGATGCAGTGATGCTGCCAACGCTTGACCATCATCTCGACCTGGGGACGCTTAAATTTCTTTGGCTCAAGCGCCTCAATCTTGTCAGGCAGCAGAAAGCAATGGTGCGTGGACAGCAGACTCCAGCCCTGTTTAATCTGCGAGGTGTGATGGGCGAGCAGCTCCTCACGCTCCTCCTCGTTGCTGAGCATCGATTCAGACCGTTGGGCCAGACGCTGCAGCTTCTTGTGCTTCTCGCTGTCGGGCAGAAATGAGGCGGCGCTCATCGACATCAGCGTATTGGACATGGCCACCAGGGCCAGTATGTGATTCGAGGTTAGTGTGGTGCTCAACTCCCAGTGTAGGCGCGATGTGAATATGGCCGTCAAGTGCTCCAGACGCTGCAGTTCCTCGGGCAGCGGACGCTTCTTCGAACTGGATGGCAACTGGAGCAGGCCAGGTGGTATGTCATAGTTATTCTGCCAGGTTGGTAACAGCAGCGACATATAGCCGGCCTTGGAGAGCACACCATACGAAATGGGCACAATGGGACGCAGCAGACCCAATTGGGATTCGCAGACCTTATCCAGATGGGGATCGAGACCCCAGGAGTGGAGCAATGAGAGCAACAGTTGGGCCACTTCCATAACGTGTGTCACCTCCATTTTGGATGCAATTTTACTCCTTAGATCCTGAGGCTGGTGCTCCTCGTGCGTTTCGACTGCTTTCTGCAGGCTCTCCACCTTGGCCTGCACTTTCTTCTCGACAATTTCCGTCTTCTCCTTGAACTTCTGCACAAGTCCGTGCTTGTCCTTGTCCTTGAGTATCTTCTCGACATCGACAGCCTTGTTCTTCACCTTGCTAAAGAAATCACCGATCTTTTTGCTCGCATCGATGTGCATCGATTTGCCATCCTTGGGATTCTGCAGATGAACCCCGAGTGCCTCCAGTGTGGTGGGCGTCATCTGTGCATATTCCTCGCTGTGCAGCTCAAATATCAATCCCTCGATATCGAAGAAGAGTATGTGACTTTCGGCATCCTTGGGATTGGTGCGCAGGCCCTGGATGACCAGCGGATTGCTGCGATGCTTCATCAGGAAATCAAAGTTGCCCTGGTTGTGACCCTGAAGCTGCTGCAGCTGATGGATGCCACGCTGTGTGGCATGCCGCATTGCGTTCATATTGCGCGACTTGAGACCACGAAAGAAATGCACCGCCGGATTGGCCATGCCCATTTCACTGGCTGAATTTGCAGCACCACCACCACCGCTGCCGCTGCCCGAACCACCACCGCAATCATCCAGCGCCTGTTCATCACAGGCAGAGAGCACCTCCTCGGCAAGCATGCCATGGAGGACACGATCCAAATGGCCCGTTTCCATTTGCCACACATAAACGCTTCCATCGGAGCAGCCAACAATGAGAAAATCATCCAGCGGACGCCACTTAATGGTCACCACAGGAAACAGATGACGACTGGCGAGCGTAACACACTTGCGCTCCTGCAAACTGACCAAGGTCACCGAATGATCTGATGCCACCGAGCAAATGCATTTGAGTATGCGTGGACTGCACGTCTCGGGCGGCACAAGCAGTTGTGTTATCTCGCCGGCATGCACACAGAAGCGATGCAACAGACTGCCACTGTACAGATCCCAGAGGCAGACAGCGAAATCAATGCCGCCCGACAACAAATGGGATTTCTCATAGCGTGGATGCACCATCGATGGGCAGAGTAGGCAATTGACGCGTCCACGATGTCCATAGAGTGTCTGATGCGATGGCCAATCGCTGAAGTTTTGCTTAATGCCAACGAGCAGCTGCATCATGACCGTTTGTGTTGCTGGCACAATGACAATGCTGCCATCTTCCCGTCCAATAACCAATCGACTCTGCTGTGGCAAATAAATGCTCGATGTTAGCTTCACTGGTGACTCTGTGATCCTCGACAGCTGATCGAGTATGCCCACAGGCGGCGGATCCATAATCGACCATGCCTCCACCAATGAGGTGCACACATGTGGCTTTTGGATGCGTGGTGGCATTTGCTTCGCCTGTAATATGCTAATATTATCCAAAGGCACCTCCGGCACATTCCACACGGATATGTAACCCTCCGAATCGCCGCGCAATAGATAATGTGGCTGCAATCCCGTCAGCAGCTTCATGGCCGGCGGACATGAGAGCACCTTATCGCCGGCATGCTGCAGCACATAGTACAGATAGGGGGCATCGCGGACAACGCTCTTCGAGTGGAACTCCTTGTTGTCCGGTATACAATTGGCGGGCAGCTTATACAAATAGCCTTTGCCCTCATCTGTCCAGAGCATGACGCGATCCGATGTAATGAAATCGCCACCCTGCCAACGTTCACGAGCTGGTGCTATCACGGAGCAGAGGACAGTGAAATCGCCGGCATCATAGATTTGCCAATATTTGGTGCAGACGAGGAGAACGGTCCGCTGATTCTGTGCACAGCAATTCATTGTGATCGCATTTAGGCAGCGTATCTCCTTCGATTCATTCTCATAGATAGGCTCCGCATGCTTGTTCTCGTTGCCCGTCAGAGTCCAGACTTTCACTGTGCCGGTGGTGGTAATGGCGAGAACGACATCATCTTTGCGACGCATCGGACGCAGCACATGTATAGCTGAGATCCAATCTGGTTTCACTTTGGAGCTAAGCACATAGATCACCTCCAGGCTGAATGGATCCATGACCATAATTTCGGCGTAGTAGCCAATGCAAAAGAGACGCACATCCTCACTGTTTGCCGTGTGATAGCTCTGGATTTGTGTATGCACCTGTGGCAATTTAACGGCTTCGGTGCATTTGCCATCGATCAGATCCCAAGTGCACATCTCACCGTTCTCCGATGAGCTGACCAGAAAGTTATTCTCGGGCAGCAGTGAGGCTCGCACCAGGCATAGCACCGGTGCCGAGTGCCCAACAAGGAGGCAACGCGGTGACATCTTTAATGTTGCTGGCTCCACTTGCCACAGGCATATCTGTCCATCGTAGCAGCCGGTGACCAGTGTGCATTGATCGTCCGATAGAAAGACGCTCGAAATGCAATGGGTGGGCGCTGTGGGGCCCCACAGCACCACTGGCACCACCAGATTCGTACTCACCATGGCTCTCTATGGTAAAAGCACCAAACCACACCACACCACACCACACCAACAACAACACCAACTCCTGCTCCGACTCCGGCTCCGGCTCCTCCCCTTGCTTCTTTGTTGTTTCTGTCTCTGTCTCTGCTCCCTCTTCTCTGGGCAAATATATTTTTTTTTGCGTATGTTCTGGTTCTCTGTAAAAAATGTATTTGTAAACATTGGGCCAGCTCGTAACTTGGCGGGGCCACACTGCGATATATGTGTATGTGTGTACGTGTTTGCTTACGTTTAAATTTACAGTAAACATTCGATTTAAGGAAACCCGATCTAATTTTTAAAAAAATTCTTTCCCTCTGCGTAAATTTAATAATTATTTTAAAAGTATTTATTGACTTTTATAGTCATTTGCAGCCATAATAAACAGAGCTTGAACTGAAATTGAAATAAAACGCAACGCCGTCTACGGAATGCTAGTCGATAATGCGACTCCAGCTATCAAATAATCTGAAGAAACTGCTTAGCACAATAAAAAAATAAATAAATAAAAAAGGCATATTGCGTGCACTTTCAAGAATTATGATTCTTCTATCTACTATTCAAGATATACAAAATGATCAACACTGCTGATAACGTTGTTTTGTTACAGCTAAAACTGTTAAGAATATAATAAGAGGGGGGAATAGTATTGCAGTAACAGTAAACTGTTTACGAATGGGAACGAAATGCGTAGATGGAAGGTGCTTCTTCACAATAAGTGAACTTCATTGTGAGTTACGATTAGCTCAAACTTTTTGTTGAAACATTCAATGACACACACATTCCCCAAGCCTTTTTTTTTTGTTCAGAGTGAATGACCAACCAGAATCAATAAAACCAGCAATAAATAAAAGCTGTTCTTTGCACAATTGAATTGAATTGATCGAAAACCATATGTTTTACTTCGAGCAGTTATATCGACACTTTACTGCACTGTACTTAAAAGAGACAGAGACAGACAGAGAGAGATAGATAGAGAGAGACAGCAAAGTCAGCGTATTGAATATCAAAAGATAAACACAACGCACACACAAACGCACAGAATTGTGTTATACAATTTGAGGCGGCGCTTGCTGGAGACACAACCTTGGGGGTTTAAAAAAAAAAGGCGAAAAAAAAGTGTCATCCATCTGGCAAACAATATGTGACTAGGATGAACAAATTAAAGAAACTGAAGAAATGCAACAAAAAAATACACAAAGAATTACAATGAAAAGAAAAACATTTGCCTTTCAAGCTGAGACAATATGCGTTTGTATGTGTTAAAGAATAGAAGTGTGTGCCACAATTGCTCTACTAAGCAAACAGATGGACTCAACTTGTAGTCAACTGGACATACATATATATACACACACACACACATATGTGTTTGTTTGTACGTCAGCAGCTGGCGGGCAATTAGCTGCAACCACCAATAACTTAGACAAACGTATAAAATTTGTTATATGGCTAACTGGGCAAAGCGCTCATCAATTCTATAATATGCTAAATTAATTGGTTGACAGCCGAACGACGGACGGCTCGTGCGTATGCATTTTAGGCTTGGAAAAATTAAAACGGATTCCCAATTGGGGTTCACATGCAAACACACACACAAACACATAATAGTCGTAAGTAAGCTGTGTAGACCCCGCCAATAAATTATAATTGTAGATAACTTTGCATTTAGCTAACATTTTTTGTTGTATTGGATTCCGTATTGGTGGCGCGTGATTTATTGCCCTCCTCCCTCGCCGTTTGGGTTTGAGATGTGTTCTTTTGCTGTTGTGTGTGTCTTTGCTATTGATCCTGATCCGTGTATTGCTGCTGCTCTTGCTGCATTTTCAGTGTTGTAAATCAGTGTCAGTTACGCAGCGTAGTTATGGAATGTCGTTGACGTTGTTGTCGCCTCACGATTCTAATTTAAATACACTCCGTAGTTTTTTTCTTTCCGTCGCTATCCGTTCAGTTACAGCACGCACACACACATACGTACATTGATGTTTTTGTTGTTCTTTTTGTTATTGCTATCGCTGTTAGCGTTTTTTCATGTGTATTTTATACGATTTTGCCCATTGGGTTTTGGCAAATATAATACAACTTTCTGCCCGAATGTTCTTGTACTATTTGACTTCAATATATACACGTTTACGTTAAACAATCACTTGAGATTTCACTTTGTATATTCTATTTGTTTTTATAAATATATTTTTGAACATTTTTTTTTTATTTTTTTTTTTATGTGAACACACGAATATCTGCTGAGCACAGAAAAAAAAGCAATGAAGATATCGACCGTGGGGCAAAATTTGTCGATTAATTGCTAGAGTTGTCGTACCGTCCAAAGAAGACGATATATTTGCGCAATTTGCGACGGGGTGACTGCTCTGCTCTACAATTTTGATATTTTGCTTAAATGTTAATGCTTTTTCAGCTTTATTATGCTTGCAGCATACATTTCGAAAAAGCGCAATGTTTTAAATGAGCTCAATGCCAATTTGACAGACTCCTGCGACATTTGTTGCATTCTTGTCACATGCATTTAACGTCGTCGTCGTTACCCATTGCCCAACGGCCACAACGCAGCCAACGGTGGCATGCGCTTGCTTGGCAAACAGAAATTGATGTATTTGTGGTATAATCATACAACATGTAAATTGTTTGATTGAATGCTGTTATCAACTAGTCGAGCTACCTCCAAACATTTATATATATTTTTGGAATGCTTCGAATGCAATATGCATGTTAATAAATAAACACACGCTAGTCAACAACGGAGCGAACTGTGACTGTTGCTCCCGTGTAAATACCAACGATTCAAAATACATAGCGAATAATTAACGATGCACAAATTCGTCCACTTACCGTCAAAAATTGTTTTAATGTATTTGCTTTTAGCTTTGGGTGCACTTTATTATTTATTTACAGCAAAATGTTCTTAAAACGCACTCTTTTGAATGGCGGCTAGAAAGGAAAAGCAGCTACGAGTTACATGCTATAGGGTTGCATTGGCGATACATCGGAAAATCGCATCACGCCGATTTTCTAATACTTTAAACAGTTAAGACAGCTGATGCAGAAACCAATACTGATAATAATGATACTTATACAGAACACTGATACACTGGTAACTAATATGTTTTTAAACAACTTTACCGATTAAATTTGATTTATGGCTATCTTTAATTATTGTTTTGTTATTTTCAATCATATTTAAGTCCGGCAGCACCGAAGTGAGGAGCAACACTGTTAAATGAGCAGCAGCTCTGTTTAGTGCAAATAAAAATAAACAAATGCGGCGCCTGTTACAAAATAAGAATTCCGGACAATTCAATGCCTGGCAGCTTATCACTCGAAATGTAAGCAACAATAGCAGCGACTCCGCCATTCACAGGAGGAGGCACAAAAGTCAACGCAGACCACAACGGACGCTGTCAGCAAAAAAGATAAATTTAGTGCCAAATATTGCATGGGCCTTGTACAGTAAGTGAAAAATTTACAATGTTATTTAATAATGATTTTTTGATTCAATGAAGATATCGACCGTGGGGCAAAATTTGTCGATTAATTGCTAGAGTTGTCGTACCGTCCAAAGAAGACGATATATTTGCGCAATTTGCGACGGGGTGACTGCTCTGCTCTACAATTTTGATATTTTGCTTAAATGTTAATGCTTTTTCAGCTTTATTATGCTTGCAGCATACATTTCGAAAAAGCGCAATGTTTTAAATGAGCTCAATGCCAATTTGACAGACTCCTGCGACATTTGTTGCATTCTTGTCACATGCATTTAACGTCGTCGTCGTTACCCATTGCCCAACGGCCACAACGCAGCCAACGGTGGCATGCGCTTGATTGGCAAACAGAAATTTATGTATTTGTGGTATAATCATACAACATGTAAATTGTTTGATTGAATGCTGTTATCAGCTAGTCGAGCTACCTCCAAACATTTATATATATTTTTGGAATGCTTCGAATGCTATATGCATGTTAATAAATAAACACACGCTAGTCAACAACGGAGCGAACTGTGACTGTTGCTCCCGTGTAAATACCAACGATTCAAAATACATAGCGAATAATTCATGATGCACAAATTCGTCCACTTACCGTCAAAAATTGTTTTAATGTATTTGCTTTTAGCTTTGGGTGCACTTTATTATTTATTTACAGCAAAATGTTCTTAAAACGCACTCTTTTGAATGGCGGCTAGAAAGGAAAAGCAGCTACGAGTTACATGCTATAGGGTTGCATTGGCGATACATCGGAAAATCGCATCAGGCCGATATTCTAATACTTTAAACAGTTAAGACAGCTGATGCAGAAACCAATACTGATAATAATGATACTTATACAGAACATTGATACACTGGTAACTAATATGTTTTTAAACAACTTTACCGATTAAATTTGATGTATGGCTATCTTTAATTATTGTTTTGTTATTTTCAATCATATTTAAGTCCGGCAGCACCGAAGTGAGGAGCAACACTGTTAAGTGAGGAGCAGCTCTATTTAGTGCAAATAAAAATAAACAAATGCGGCGCCTGTTACAAAATAAGAATTCCGGACAATTCAATGCCTGGCAGCTTATCAGTCGAAATGTAAGCAACAATAGCACCGACTCCGCCATTCACAGGCCACAGGAGGACACACAAAAGTCAACGCAGACCACAACGGACGCTGTCAGCAAAGAAGATAAATTTAGTGCCAAATATTGCATGGGCCTTGTACAGTAAGTGAAAAATTTACAATGTTATTTAATAATGATTTTTTGATTCAATCTGTTGCAAATACTAGGAAATACGACCATGAGAACTATCTGAGCACGTTGTTGCTGCCCAAGGAGCTGCGTCCGGCGGCCTTTGCACTACGTGCCTTCAACGTGGAGATCTCTCGCTCTGTCGGCGCTCAGGTGAGTCCAAGCGGATCATGGCCAATGGTCCGAAAAACAAAAAATTCATATTGCAAATCTCAAATCCTTGCAGCTCACCGAACCACAAATAGCCAAATTGCGGCTCAAGTTTTGGTACGATTCCATAGATATGTGCTTCGAGCCTGAATCTAGTAAGTCCTATGTAAAGGATCAACCCGTGTTGCGCGAACTGCGCCGCACCGTGGGCACAACAAAGTTGAATAAATTATATTTGCGCCGGCTGGTCACAGCACGCGAACGTCCTTCGAATCAGTCATTCGAGACGCTGCGCGAGCTGGAGGACTATGCAGATCAGACATGCTCATCGCTGCTGCATCTGCTGGTTCAGCTTAGCGGCGTTAAGGACTTGCAAGTGGACCATGCCGCCTCCCACCTGGGCAAGGCGCAGGGTATAGCTATGCTGCTCCGGGCCATACCCCATGCTGGACGCCAACAGGCGGTCTGTGTGCCCCTCGAGGTTCTCATGCGTCACGGCGTCAGCCAGGAGCGCATTCTGCGCAGTGAACGCAACGACAAGGGCGTCGAGGAGTGCATCTTCGAGGTGGCCAGTGCGTCAAGTACGCATTTGAAGCTCACCCGTCAGCTATCACCCCAGGTGCCGAAACTGGTGCGCAAGATTTTTTTGCCTGCCGTCGCAACGGACGGTTATTTGGAGCGCTTGAGACGTGCACGCTTTCTGTGAGTTGAATTTATTGAATAATAATCTAGCTATAATGTTTTCCAATTTGTTGCATTGCATTCATTTCAGACTGACGCATCCGAGTTGCATTAAGCGCGACACAATGTTGCCCGCTCGTCTATTTTGGAAGACGCTCTTTAACAAATACTAGAATAAGTCGACGAATTGTTTAAAAATTTTTAATTATTAAAGGCGATTTAAAGCTCGAGCTTTCTCACATACAGAAAGAGCTAATTTTTGTTTTCTGTTCATATACAGTTACGTAGCGTAGGTACTAAAGGTAAATGCAAAAAATTCAAATCAATTGAGCGTTTTTGTTCTTAGTAAACACAAAATATTAGGCAATGTGTTAGAGGCATCGATATCGGTATCGATATCGATTCTGGGTTGTTGCTGTTGGTGATTGAACACAGCGCGTTGTGAATTTATTTTAATTTTTAGTGATTGGCCACAGTATACAATTAAGTCAAATAAAATGTGCCATAATTTTTAAATCAATGTGTTTATTATTAAATTATGAATGTGCCCTCCTATTGTGTGTTATTTTGCAAAAATTTGCCAATGGAGCCGTGCGCCAGGCGCACTTCGAATTCAAGCACCGTTGTGTTAGGTGAATACAATATGAAATTGCATTAAGAGTTTTATGGTGAGTTCATTTTATTATATATATACACAAATATACATATACATATTTTATGGTTATTTCATATTTCATGTGTCTTAAAACAAATGCATTTTGTTTTTTTATTAAGGCCAAACGGTTAAATGCACGCCATTTTTTCAGTACACGCAAAATATGTTGAGATTTTTGACGGTCTCTTTGCTTTCTAACGAAATAACGGATCTTCGCACCGCTCACTCTCTCTCTCTCTCTTTTGCGCCTGCAGCTCAAAGCTGATGGTACGAAAAGCAACAATGATAGATTGGCACAAAAGGAAATACGGTTACTTGTATACAGTAGTGGCCAATTCCAATGAGCAAAGAGTAATCTAAAAAGAAAGAATAAAACTGAAATGAACTGCACTCAATGAAATACACTTCAAAAACAATCTAAATACTAACAATAAACAAAAACAAACAAAATTATATAAAAACTATAAAAATATAAAGAAATTAAAAAAAATAAAATAAAACTACAAAAAATTAGCATAAGGATTACAAAAAAAAAAATTAATTAGCTTAACTCTATAAGTAAGCGCCGTATGCCTTGAGCAAAGCAACAAAAAGAGGAGGAAAAAAATTCAAAATTTTTCGTATCGTAATTGGACAATGTATACGAACCAAGTTGAAATGAAAATCTTTGCGACATCTGTTGTTGTTGCCAGCTCAGCGGATGCTGCTGGTGCAGCAACTGTGGCAACAACAGCACAGCAACAGCATCAACAATTGCAGCAGCAGCAGCAACGCGAATATCGCTGTGCTGCTCAGGTGAAGTTTAACAAGTATAACAACAAGACAAACAATATGTTGCGACAAGCCAAATATAGCAACAACAACAATAATAATAACAATAACATCAACACTGATAACAAACATGCGAAGCGACTACAGCAACAGTCGCAACAACAGCAGCAACAGCAGCAGCAACAACAACAACAACAGCAGCTTCACTACAGCACCAAAAATAATATGCACAGCTTTGCGCGCAAGAAATGTTTTGGCAGCAACGCCAACAATAGCAATAACAACAACAGCAGCTATGACTGCAACGAACTGCAACAGCAGCAGCAGTCGCCTTATTACCAGCAGCAACACGCGACAGCAACACCAACAAACAATAACAACAACTTGGTGATGAAAAATCAAAATATTATCGAGGAAATCAGCTGCAAACAAAAAAACAGTGATCGCAACAACAATGAAACCAACAATAACAACAATACAAAGTTGCTAATCAAATCGAATAACAATAGCAGCAACAACACTAGCAACAGCAGCATCAACAATACAACATCATCATCTGCATATTATAGCGGCGTCGAGTCATCGACACCTCCAAAAGTAGCCAACAATAACAATGATGAACGGCAGCAGCAGCAACAACAGCAACAACAGGAACAGCAGCAGCAGATGCAGCAAAGCACACCAACTAATTTGGGAACATCAGCCAAGGAATCACCAACAGCTGCAAAGCCACAGCAACAACAGGACAACGGCAACAGCAAGACGCAAAAGCCGAGACAGCAACCGCTCAGCTTCTGGAAGAGCTATCCGCAGCAGCCGACGACGCAGCCGAAAGAAGTAAGACAAACATGCAACAGTTGTCAATATCCTTGCAGATAAAGAAAACTAATTGCTGAGTTGAAGCTGTAGTAGTATTTTAGGAACGAAGAATAGCAAAAAAGAAACAATTTCTAATTATTAGAATAAAATTTTCGAAAATTCCAATTTTTTGTTCAATTTCTTAGAAATATTTTCTAATGTTAAGCAAATCATTTCTAAAACGTAGAAAAAATCAATTCGAAAACAAGTAAGAAAATTTACTTGCTCGGTTTTTATGTGAGAGTTTAGCTGTTGTCTGGCTTAGAAGACGAGTACGTCAGTGGCAAGTCATATTATGGGAAATAATTAACTTTTCTTTAATGTACGCACATAGAGAAAATAAACTACAGCCTAGAAATTAGACATATTATTCCAAAATAATAGAAACCCCATCCTGATATCTAAAAATCCAAACTTATTTTTCTTTTTTACCAGAATAGGGCAATTTTCTTTTGTGTGGCAAGCATTTAATAACCAAAGATTCTCGCATTCGTGCAGGAATTAGGATTGACGGATGAGCTATAGGCTCCTCAGCTGGTTTCACAACAGATTCAATAATAATAATAAGCTGTAGTATATAATAATGAATACTTAGCTAGTGTTTTAGTTTTACTTCACCTTCGATAAGTCGTCACACAAATAAATATATATCTGGAAATCTTTAGTACTGACTGTAAGGATACATAAAACTTTGAATTGATAATTAATTTGATTTATTGTTTTACTATTACCTCCAGTATTACGCGCTCTTGTCGCAACCGCAATTCAAGCAGTCGCCGACGACACAAAAGAAAACGGAGCTGGCTATGGCAACAGTGGCAGCGGCTGGCGGAGGAGGAGGATCATCGTCGAATCAGCAGCAGCAGCAGCATTATTATCAATATTACTCGCATCCCAAGCAACTGACCATTGCATCGTTTCTGCAAAAGGAGCAGTTGCCCGAAACTGACGAGACTAGTCCCCCACAGCAGCAGAAACAGCAGCAACAACAGCAGCACAAGCAGCAGCAGCAATCAGGCGCTTATCAGCAGCGTTATCGCAACTACGGCTACAACAACAACAACAACAGGAACAACAACTATCTGCAGCAGCAACATGCACATCCTCACCATGCACAGCAGCAACACAATCACATGCCCAACTCGCACTTTCGTCGCAATAAGAAATTGCATTACAATAACAATAGCAACAACAACAACTGCTTTCTAGCGACATCTGCACAAAAGCCCATTGAGGTTGTACCCGGCAGCAGATATAACAATGCCTCACATCGGCGCATGCAAAATGCAACAGTTGCTGCTGGCAATTCCAATCATCATGTTGCCACAAGCCACAAAAATGGCTACTACCATCAGCTGCATCAGCACAACCATCGTTTCCACTCACTGATGATGTCCAATGGCGGCACGCCCATCAGAGCCGAGCATCAGAAATTATATAATCTAACCTATGTGAATATGGATGTGCAGGAAGCCTTGCTGCCATCGACAGTTGCAGCAGCAACAACAGCAGCAGCTGCTGTCGCCACAACAGCATGCGAAAATGGCGATACTGCAGCAGCAACTGTTGCAACAACATCGAATCGCAACAACCGCAGCAATAGCAGCATTTTTCTGCAGCCGCCGCCAACGCTCCAATTGGCGATGCTCGGTCCAGGCATACTCTCGCCGGTAGCTCTAGTGCCGGAGTCTGTTACGACGCCGACAAACATGATTAGCTGCTCCCAGCTGGATGAGGCAATCACAGCGGCAGCAGCCAGCGGCACAACCAACCAGCCTGTGGAACCCTCACCCATTGTCTATGTGCACAGTCCCAGTTATGCACCACTGCCTTTTATGCTGCACTCACAACAGCAACCGCCGCAACCGCAGCAGCAGCAGCAGCAGACCCAACAGATGCAACACTTTTTCGTTGGCTTTGGCGATGGGTATAACAGCAACAACAACGCCGCCGTCTGGTCGCGTGGCCAAAATTCAGCTTGCTATACGCCTGCCTACGGTCCCGGCCCGGGTCCGGGTACGGGCAGCATTTCCAGTGGCTCAACACATTCAAACAGTCGTATTCCGTTGCGTTGCGCCGTTTCGCCCGCCTCGTCCACCTGCTCGCTGGCCAGCGAATCCCAATGGAGCAGTCATAGTCGGTAAGTGTTCCATTCTCATCTCATGCAATCCCTCTAACTAAAAGGATAAAGCGTATATTTCAATATATAGATTTTCCAGAGCAAAGTGACGAATCTGATTGGTTTTTAGAAAGCCAGAAAATTTATTTAATTTTTTTATCCTTATCTATATATATACATATATGCGCATCGTTTTATAAAAGCCAAATTGATCAGATTAGTTTCAGTAATCGTTTCAGTAATCGTTTCAGTATCGAATTTAGATAAATGCAATTTGACAGCTACTAAGTCATTTTCTGTTCAATTCTTTTCGATACGATAAACCCTTTTGTCACTTTCATTGCTGTCATTTCTACATTAAGTCTTGTTTTGTCACACCTAAAATATTTTTTCCATTTCGTGGAAATCAAAACACAAACACTTTAAAGTAAAGTAAAGCTAGCAATATTCCGGACCCGGTTTTATTTTATGGGACTGCTTTTTGTTTTAGTTTGATTTCGTTTTGTGCTTTTCAAAAAATTACACAAATATTTTTACTGATACAGTCGGGAAACACACACGCTTATCCAGATTTTTAAAGTTTTTTTTTTTTTGTTTTTCCATCGCAGCTTTGCCTCCACGGAGCTGTTAAACGTTTCACCCACGCCGCCAAATGCAGTTGCAAGCGCCACATCAGTCTCATCAGGAACAACAGGCGGACAGCAGGCGACATCGCCGCGATTGGGCAACATGGGTAATGGAATGCATACGATGTTACCATTTGGGGTACCACCACCATTACCACCACTACCTATGCACGTTAATCCCCATTTTTGCGGTCCAAATTGCGGTTGCAACGGCGTCGGCAACATTTCGTGGACGGCATCCTGGTATGAGCCGGTTTTGCAGCCGGATCGCTTTTTGGATCATGCACGCAACGTCGAATTGACCATACAACCGGAACAGTTGATATGCCACAGTAAATACGACAATCTATCGATGGATATATGGAAGCGTTTCTGTGGCGCACAACAAACGCTGGCCACGTTCAACCTGAAGATGCGACTGTGGCGACATATGTTTATTTGGCTAAAAGTGAGCAAATCTTGGCCACAATTACTGTTATCTTTATTTTACACTTTTCACTTCTCTATGTGCTGATTTTTGTACCAGTCACTGTGTTCGGGCTATCGCATCTGCTTAGTGGGCTCGACAATCACTGGCTTTGGCACGGACTCATCAGACATCGATATGTGCCTGTTGCCAGAGCATCAGATGCAACATCATCATCATCATCATCACCATCAGCAGCAACAGCAGCAGCAACAGCAGCAGCAGCTGCAGCACGAACAGCATCACTTTCACAACGAGCAGCGCACCAATGCGATTATGACATTGAAACTGTTCAATGAGGTCCTCCAAGAAACGTGCACGGGTAAGCTAATTTTCGTAAAGTATAAGTAATAATTTATATATATGTTAACTATAAACTTTTGGCAAGCCGCATAAAACCGAAATGAAAGTTTTAAGCTTTAATTAGTTGCATTTTTTTACTATAATCCTTGCAATAAAAGTCTTTGTTCATGCACTCAATTTTTGCTGCAGACGCCTTTAAGGATTTCAATTTAATTGAGGCACGCGTCCCAATCCTTCGCTTCAAGGATCGCGTAAACGGCATCGAAGTGGATCTCAACTATAACAATTGTGTCGGCATTAAAAACACATATCTGCTGCAGTTTTACGCTCAGTGTAAGTACAAATAATATAATCAGTTCCAATGATTCATTGATTAATAACAAATGATGCACAAATCTGCAGTGGATTGGCGTACTCGGCCATTGGTGGTCATTGTAAAGCTGTGGGCCCAATATCATGACATCAACGATGCCAAACGGATGACATTGTCGAGTTACTCGCTGGTGCTGATGGTGTTGCACTATTTGCAGTATGCCTGTATGCCGCGTGTGTTGCCCTGCCTGCAGGCTCTCTATCCCGATAAGTTTAATTTGGGGCAGCAGAATTGCCTCGATCTGGATCTCATCGAGCCCATCGAGCCGTATCATACACAAAACAAGCAAACGCTCGGCGAGCATCTGCTTGGCTTTTTCAAATACTACAGCACATTCGAGTGAGTGTTCCACACCAGCCAAGAGGTGTTCCTTGATTCATTCATTCATTCCATATATTTTCTAGCTTTGAGAACTATGCTATATCCGTACGCACTGGCGGTGTTTTACCCGTAACAGCCTGCCGTCTAGCCAAGAGTCCCAAGAACGACATACACCAGTGGAAGGAGCTGAACATTGAAGGTGACCTTTGCATTATACATATATATATATATATATAGAGATTTAACCCTTAAATTGAATTTTGCCTATATATGCATTTCAGAACCCTTCGATTTGTCGAACACTGCGCGCTCTGTCTACGACAGTGCGACCTTTGAGCGCGTAAAGACAATATTTGTGGCGTCGGCGATTCGATTGGAGCATACATTAGATCTGGCCACCATATTCACGCAAATTAATCAAGTTAATCCACAGGCTTCCGTGCATTATGCTGCCCATCATGTCCACAACTCACAGGCGCTGCACAAAAGCCATCATTCATCATGTCAGACGCAGCATCCATGAACCGCGTCTGATAACACACAATTGGCATACATATATGAAAGAACTGTCTGTCATTTTGCAGGCATTTCCTTATCATCTACAGGTTAGTTTTAGACGGTGGCTGTTTCAATTTAGTCCATTTAGTGTTAGTCTCTATGTTTATACTTTGATACCAAAGGTATCATCGCATATTGGTATTGTGCAATGTCCATCATGCTGTATGAACCGGTAAGATCCCGCGTCAGAAAAAGTAAACAATTTATAATAATTTAATGTTTTTTGAATCTGCTGCTGAAGAATATTCTAAATACTCAACAAGAAAAGATCTGAATTGAATTTGAACTCAAAAAATGAGTCGAAGACTCAATATTTTAAAATATAGTTTTTATTGTGAAATTTTTAGCGATTTTTAACTCGAACGTAATTAAAATATATTTATATATAGATATAGAGTGATATTTCTGATTAAATCTTCAATTCTAATAGACTCATACGATAAATTTATAGATTACAAAATGTGATACGTAAACTAAATGTACAAAGCTGTGTTTTGTGTATATGTCTAGAGTTTACACGTATGCAGTTAACTTAAAGATGAGACTAATTATGAAATGCTCCTGCTTTGGGAGCATAAAGTATTATTTGAATTTTGAATGAAATTAATTAAAAGTATTTTTGGAGTTAACTGAACATGTGTAAAACTTCACTTTGCAATTTAGAATGTCTCTTGTGAGAACTAACAAAACAAAAAAACAGTAAAACAGTAAAACAGAAAAACGAAAGAAACCATTAAATGATAATAAAATATGCATTTCTTACAGCCCTCCTTCATTCTCCATACAAATGCAAACATATTTCAAAACTATGTGCGCTCTATCGAAGCAAAACTAACAAACGCACAATGAAAAAATAAAACTAAAAAACAATAAATTATAAATTATAATTACAGTTTACTTAAAATAAAAATTATGTAAACACCTCTTGGCTGCAACTTTTGTAAATTCAAATTTAATTATATTGAGTTTGAATAATCTCCAATTCCATTTATATCTTTGTCCGTGTTTTCTATTTAAATTATATAAAATCGTAATGTAATTGTTAAGTTTTTTTCGATCACTTTTACGTCACATTTATTGTAAAAAAAACCAAAAAAAAAAAAACAAAAAAAACAAAATGTAATCAAAAAAATATTAATCGAATCATGAAATTTGAAATATGTTAGGCGAAATAGCTGCAGAGATGAATACATGTCAAATACATCGCCCAAACCAATGTCATACCAAAATAAAAATAAGAAAAACTCAACTTTCGTTTATGTTTGTAATTTTTCATCTGTTTTGCAAAATTTAATAATTTTTATTCAGAAATCCATCAGAACTTGTTTTTAAAGTATGTGGGTGGGAGTGTGTGTGTGTGTGTGATGGGGAGGGGGGGAATATAATCACATTATTGACATATCTGTATAAAAATATACTATTTTTTTGTGTTAACTTTTGTTGTTTGCATTTATTATTTTTGTATTTGAGTATATGGGCAAAACATTTATTTTGAACATCTTTGTAAAAATTTAAAATACTTGAAATATTTCCAAACCGTCTTAAATATGCTGTTGTGTAAGGGGGAACCGACTATTAAAATATTCTTTATTTAAATCACTTTTCACATTTCACAATTGTTCTTAATAAGAAATACATAGAAAATACACTTTAAACCGAATTAAATACGTCTTCGTGACGAAACTGATTTTCAACCAAATGATATATAAACAAACTGTGGTTATCACTCCACAAAAAATATCGCAAATATTTGGGAAGAGAGATATTGGTTTTTTTTTAAACAGATACAAATGGCATTTTTCGCATTTTTAAATACGTCTTCGTGACGAAACTGATTTTCAACCAAATGATATATAAACAAATTGTGGTTATCACTCCACAAAAAATATCGCAAATATTTGGGAAGAGAGATATTGGTTTGTTTTAAACAGAAACAAATGGCATTTTTCGCATACAAGGTTATTTTCTTGGGCATTTTGAAGCGGCATCACCGCGCTTAAAATTCGTTGAAATTTGTAAATGGAAAATGGCGTCCCGAAGTTGTTACATTGTCACGTTGTCTCCAATATCAACGGATGCATCTGCAGGCAGGCGCGCAGCCCGCGCATACCTCGCGCTCTATGGCCGCCGCCGCCAACGTTGCTCGCTCACTAGCCGTCGCTAGCTGCTGCAGAGACGAAGACGAGCTGAAGCTGGAGCTATTCTCATCCACGCGTGTGCGTGTGTGATTCTGCTCGTGTGCATATTGGTGTGCGTGGCCGCAGCTGAGTCTTGTTTTTCACTGATGCCGCTTCTAACCATCAATCGCTATCGCTATCGCTCTTACTCTTTCTGTCTCTTTCGCCTGTATGGTCAGATTTAACTGTTAGACTGTTTCCCTGATGCTCTTTGCCATATTGCTTCGTTGCTCCTTCGTCTTTAGTTGTTCTTCATGTTGTTGCTGCTATAGTTGCTGCTCTTGTCGCTTTCGTTGTTGCATTTTTTTTTTTTTTTTTTTGATTTTTTTTTTAGCCATGCTGCTGCTGCAGCTGCCGCATTGCTGCTGCTTTGGATGGCTTCAAAGTTCTTTCAATTTGTTTGTTGTAGTTTGCAGAGTTTATTGTTGTATATTGTTGTTGCAATGGATCGCAAATCCTCAGACTCCTCAGTAAGGTTGCGAGAATTGATTCAAACTGCGTTCGCCCGACTAAGTCATCGACGAAAAAAGAAAAGAGAGTAGAAAATTATCGAAAGTATGGAGCAAATTTCACTTCAAATGTAATAAATTGTTTTTTTTTTAATAACTAAATTTAAAACACTATGAATTTGATTACGTAACAGCAATGTATTCCATTGCGTTACTATGTTACGTTACAAGTTTGCTCGCAAGCTACGTTAACTTAAAGGGAATATGTTTGAATCTGACGTTACTAGTTTGGGACTTATTTGTAAATTACGTATATGGACAATTAAATGTGCAACAATCAAATCATAAATTACTCGTTAGTTTGTAACAGCGAATTCAACTAAAAAGCTACTAACAAATTTGTGCCAACTTATAGAAATAAGTGACGAAATTATGAATAAAAGCAAACATATGCTCATATGTTAACTTGTGTTACGTTATGTTATCTTATGCTACGTTATTGTATCGTGCATGTTTTGAAATTCAGGAATTTATATTCACTTGCCGTAAGTAACACTTACCACATTGAAAACAGCATCCTGTGAAAGCAGTCCGTCCATTTGCGAGATATGACCAAAGTCTTGCGACAACTCCGGCTGCTGGGATAGCGCAAAACCACTCGGCTGTGTCATCTGCAGCGATAGAGCGCCTGGATGTTGACTGAATGGAGCTGCAATGTCTGCCCCACTTGGTCCACCTGTTCCTCCTGCTGCTGCTGTTGTTGTTGCTGTTGTGATTGATGTTCCAGATGCTGTTCCTGTCCCTGTTGTTGCTGCTGCTGCTGGTATTTGTTGCGTTGTTGTCGCTGCTTCAGATGCAGCTGCTGCAGCATCTGGCTCCGTCCCTTGCAGGATGGCAGCATTCAAATTGTTGCCACCGCCAGCACGTGTCTTTGCCATTTTGTTGCCCTTCTTGCTATTACCGGCGGCGCTGGCGGAAATGGCCGGCACATATCCAGACGACTGATTATTGTGCATTGCCCGATTCTGCTTCGCAGCCGCAATGGCCTGCTGCTGATTGTAGAAGCTGGGCGGCAGACTGCTCATGTTCATAAACATGCCCACTGGGACGGGCATGTTGCCTAAGGCGGCAGCGCCATGATCATTCGAGATGAACCCAATTGAATCGTGCAGATTCGCTGCTGTCCAGCTGGCTGAATTTGCTGTGTTGTTGCCGATGGCGCCAACGGGTCCATAACTGTTGTTGCCACCAGCACCGCCGGCGCTATAAATAGGATTAATCATATTATTGCCAACATTGGCCATAGCAGTTGCAACAGAAACAGCAGCACCAGCAACTGCATAGTTGGCATAGGGATTGGGTGCATAGGGACTACCAATGCCAACGCCAGCGCCACCGACACCATTGAAGGATTGTGTGGGTGGATTGAGTGGCGCTTGGCGTGCAAAGCCGCTGCTGCGCTCGTATATGGAGCCGGGGACAAGCACCTCCTTCGCATCGGCCATCATTGTGGACATAAAATGGGCGCCAATGTTCATGCTGTTCAGCAGCTTCTTGGGCTTCTGGAAATGGATGAGGGATTCTTTAAGATTATTTAGCGAGCCCTCGACAAGCACTTTGCGATCCTTGTAGAAGTTGAGCAAATGATTCCACAACTGTTGCTTGGACAGCACCTTGGGATTGCCGACAATGATGATGCCGTATTTAGCGCGAGTTAGCGCCACATTCAAACGACGTGGATCGTTGAGGAAACCGATGCCCTGTCGCTCATTGGAGCGCACACACGACATAATAATGATGTCCTTCTCGCGACCCTGAAACGCATCCACGCTGGCTATCTCGATCTCCTGATACAGGCGCGAGTGCAAGCTGCCCTGATACTGCATATATTGAACCAGATAGGCACGCTGACCCTCATACGGGGTAATGATGCCAATCTGTTCCGGTTTGATGCCCGCCTTCAGGAAACGTGTTGTGATCTTCTCCACATTGGCCGCCTCGGTTCGATTGAGAAACGATGTCCCCGAGCCGGCAATCTCCTCCTGTCCCTGCGTAACCAAAAAGAACATCGGACGATCTGGCTGCGGCCACGGAAAGTCCAGTTTAAGGCGACGATCCTCGGCACAGACGCCATTCTGCAGCGAGCCCTCATAGAAAAAGTTGGACGGAAATTGTGACAGCTCCGGATGCATGCGATATTGCACCTCCAAACGGAACGGTCGAATGCCCAGCACCACGAGACGCTCGAACAGGCTCTGGGAGAGGCCGGCGCGCGAGGCTTTCTTGCACATGACCACTGGTCCCAGCTGGCAGTGATCACCGACGAGAATGAGTTGCTTGGCACCAAGTACCACCGGCACCATACACTCGGGCTCCGTGGACTGCATGGACTCATCGATCAGTATCGATGTGAATTTGATGCGAGACAAACGGACATCGCCGGCGCCGACGCACGTGCAACAGATGACATCGGCTGCCTCGAGCAGTTGATTTTCGGTGGCACGTTTCAGGCTCCTATAGCGTTTTTCGTCCGCTGAGCTTAGCTCTCCAGTTTCATCCTTCAGTTGTTGCAGTTTCTTTAGCTCCGAGTTTGTTTCCATGTTGCGTATCTGATTGTGCAGCGCCAGGAAACTAACGGGACTATCGATGGCCTCGCGACTTTTGGCACAAACGCGCACCACCTTCAGATTGGTACGATGGATTTTCTCGGTGAGCTGATCGACAGCCGTATTACTGGGCGCACAGACGAGCACCGTGCCGCCATGCTGCTTCACCAGCTGATACACAATTGTCGCCGATGTGACGGTTTTGCCGGTGCCCGGCGGTCCCTGAATGAGGCTAAGTGGACGCTGCAGCGCATGCTTCACCGCATACACTTGCGACCGATTCAGGTCCGGCAAATGGGGTGCACTGAACAGCTTGGGCTGTGGACCACGAAACAGCACCTCATCGCCGCCATCGGCCCGTCCGTGTCCCAGCAGACGCGAGTAGATATAGTTGGACACCGAATTGCGATCCATGGCAAAGTTGCGGAGAGCACGAGTCATGCGATCAAATGATGTACACTTCCATATGAAGTCCACGCTAAAGTTGCTGGTGAACTTGAGCGGAGCATTTGAGAAGCATTTGAGCTCCAGGCCAATATCGTCGCCAAAGTTATCGGGCACCTTGATGACATGCCCAATTTCGCTCCACTGATTGTACAGATCGCCGACGTAACGCAGTCGAAGCTCATCGCCGTGCATCAGTTTCATGTCGGAATCGGTTTTGGCAAGCGTAAAATACGCAATTGTCTTCTTATTGAGGCCCACATCCCAGCGCACCTCGATGTTCTCCTGTGTGGCAGACTCCTTTAGCTTCTTATCGTATTCGGCCTCGAGGCTTACCAGTGGACCAAAGGTCTTCTCATATTGATAGCCATCTTCGTAGCGTAGCAGAACTTGCGATGGCTCCGAATCGATGCCGGGCTTTTCCAAATCCTGCAATTAGATATTGTCAATATTTCATCGATATATTCTCTACATGCTATATACTAGAAGGCCCCAGGTCACCTGGAATGTTGCCTCAATGTTATCCTTCCACAGTTCCTCGAGCTTGTTGATTTGCGCTGCGGAAATTTGGCGTGCACGCAACTGACCCTGCTCGCTGGGCTGTTTGACCAGCCAGGCGAGAAAGCAGCGATCGGCAATTAGCGGTTTCCACTGATCCTGATCCCAGTTCATGTCCTTCAGTGAGTTCTGGGCTGCGCATGGCAGGCGGCACAGCAGCACCACCACAGAATCCGCCTTGGCAGGTATAAAGCCCAATACGAACACATTGCGCACACCACACGAATAGCACTCGAGTATGGTCTCTCCAAGTGGGCCATCGCCGTGGAGGGTCACCTCTCGATGCTTGGCACGCACCAGATGATTGATGATGTGCGAGCCGGAGGTGCTGCCACGTCCATTGCAGAACCATTTCTTGCAATTGTTGCACATGACAACGGTGGCCGGATCATGGATGCCACAATATTTACACGCATGTGCCGGCAACTCTTTAACATAGGCCGAGGTGTCGCCAACACCGCGACCGATGCCGCTACTGCCGCCACCGCCGATGCTCTCATCATCCTCCTCCTCGAATTGTAAGTCGGCCAATGCAGTGGTAATCGAACCCAAACGTGGGTGACTTAACTGATCGCTGCTTTGAATGCTAACTCGTCGTGGTTGCTAGAGCAAATAAACAAACAACAAATTTATTTATTTTTATTATACACTTGGCGGGCAATCCCCTTTTTCACTCACCTGTATTTCGGGGAGATGGTCACCCTGAGTCTGGCTTTGTGACGTGGATGGCATGGTGAAGTCACGATAATCGTATGGCGTTGGCTGCGTATCGGCGCCGCGCAACAGCTCGTTGTCATCCATGTCCAGGAATGTGAGCGCCGAACTTGGCGCATACGTGTCCACGCTCATTACGAATGCGTATTTTGCTACTCTTCTGGGTATTCTTTGGTTGTGAGTTATTGTTGTTGTTGTTGTTGTTGTTGTAACTGTTGTTGTTGTAACTGTTGTTGTTGTCACTGTTGTTGTTGTCACTGTAGTTGTTGTCACTGTGTTGTTGTCACTGTTGCCGTTATAACTGTTGTTGTTTTGAAGTAGAAGTCATGCAAATGCATATATGCGGTTTAATTATTTAGCCAATACACTTATACCCATGGACACACAGACACCCACAACAACAAGAAGAATAAACACGTATAAGCACGTATGTGTTGATTTTGTTTTCTTATTTTATTAATATTATTCGGGTACACTGTAATCAACCCACTCACCTAAGGCAGTTGGCGTTGTTGACCGTCAAAAAGTTGTCACAAAAGTGCACAGTACACACGCACTTTTCAGTGTATGCAAACTGTTGCCGTTTCTCGCAGCTGCAAATTGCAAATTAAATACAATAACAAAAAACAGAACGAAAAACAAACAAAAAAACAAAAAGACATGCAATGTCCGTTTACAGTTAATTTTGGTTTTGCGGTTGAAATATGTACGTCGTTCGGGGCAAATAACAATTTACGCGTTCTGCACGTTGCTGGCCTTACGGAAAATGAATGAAGACTAGGCACTTGATCAAAAATAAAATTAAGCCTGACATTAAACGCAAATCAATAATTGTAATTCCATATACTACTATTTCATTGCATTTTGACGACTGCAGATGTTCGTTAAGGGTTATTACGAACAAAATATATAAATACCAGTATACAACTTTATTGAGTTGCGCGCAAAATTCTTAACCTTGTGAATTAGCATATTACCCTGTAGAACTTGTCGGCATGAAAAAAACTGTGCTTTGGGAACCTATTATACACTATAAGGCTGTTGTAATTTTCTCATGCGGTACGTTTTCATCGTCGTGTTATTTTTCCGAACGGCTATTTATGCAAAATGAAAAAACTAAAACACTAACCATTTTATAATTTTTTTTGCCTTCGAAAATTCGTGACAATGAGATTTCGGAGATTTGTATTATTTATTTATTGATTTATTGTTCACAAATTTCGCATTTTCTTTTGAATAACATTAATAACAATTTTTTAATATTTTTACTTAAGAAAACCTCCAAATAACATTCCACACATGCGATTACTGATTCCACTATAAATGACGGATACCTTAAAATTACCAAAAGATAAAATCAATTTTTTGTAACACCGAATTATATTTACATGCGATCTTTTGAGAACCTCGTTTCGCGAAGTTGTGAAATGTGGAGCTACGTTATTTACGTGAGATCGCTTATGTGTAACCGATCATATTTTCTTTGAATACCCTTACCTTTTTTTCAATCTTGCACTTTGAAGCCATGGTCAGAAAGCATTTTAATAAATTTTAATTGTGTTGTCTTTCATACATTCACGATCAGCATACAAAAAAAGAGTTGGTATTTTAGTGATCGCACGCCTGTGCTATTTTTTTGGTTTCTACACATTCACACAAAATCTCAAATATGAGAGACCATTGCAAAGTCTGGTCACTCTCATTTATATCGGTGCAATCGATAGATCGATACGTTTGTATCATCCCTAATACCGATTGCAAAACCGACAAGTCGCAAGTCGCTTCTTGAATTTTCGCATTGAAAAAAGTGCTTTAATTAGTAAAAGTCTTTTGAAAATTGTGCGAAAATTAAGGTAAGTGCCATGGCAAAACGAATAAAGCGTTCAGTAAAATGCAACTCAATCGCCTGAGCTGCCAACATAAGTGCTAAAATCATAAAATAAGATCTGTGTGCGTGTGTGTCTGTGTCGTGCCGCTACGCCAAGCGCGCTGTTGCTTAAGGTCCAATTGGTAAATGCACAACCCGATTTAAATCAATTACTTTCTGTGAATAATGCTGGACTTAAGTTCTCAAAGCCAATATATTTTAAAGCATTTGATGGCCAAATACAATCCAGACAATGGATCAGTGTGCCCAACAAATTGTGCCAAGTACGA
This sequence comes from Drosophila kokeensis, assembly GCA_035042145.1. NCBI lineage: Eukaryota > Metazoa > Arthropoda > Insecta > Diptera > Drosophilidae > Drosophila > Drosophila kokeensis. Next base: position 1,191,818 of record JAWNLT010000259.1, read on the forward strand.
GCATGCAAACAGTGAGTGCTTGATTTCCACACGGGTTGGGTGTATTGCCTGCCTACTAAATTTCACTGCGCTCGGTGTCTCTTTTTTTTCTGAATTTCTTTGCTGCTGCTACTACTTCATGTGTGCTTCTTCTTTCCGCTCGGCACATTTTGTATGAGCAGCGCTTGTCAAAATACGCGTACAAATTTCCGTTCAATCGAGTATGCGTTGAAAATAACAAGCGAATATACAAAAAAAAAAGTGACGGCAGTTTTTGTTTCTATCAGCCACGCGTAAATGTAACACGAAAAAATTATTTTGATAAAAAAAATAAAAAATAAAATCATAATAATCGAGTAAATCGAGACGCGCTCTTAAAACTCGTGGACAAATTCGATTCGTTTACTCTTTTCATTGTGTGTGTTTGTTACATACATACTGCGTTTGTGGAGAAGACCCCATTGTAGCACCGCAAAAGCTAACAACAACAACGCTGCCCCTTCTATGGTTTTTTTAAATAAATAATTCGTCAAATATCGCAAAATAATTCCTTTAATGTAGGTTGGGGCTTACAGTGAAAATCGCTTGCATGTGTTTTCTATATTCCCCTTGCTCCACACACGCTTACATGATTTATTTATGTGGTTTCTTTTTTCTTATATTTTTTTTTTTGTATTTTTTTGTGTTGTCTTCCCAGCAAAATGAGCAGCTCCGAGGAAGTCTCCTGGGTTACCTGGTTCTGCGGGCTTCGCGGCAATGAGTTCTTCTGCGAGGTGAGTGCCACACACACACACACATACAGACACATATATATACAAATACAAATATCATCGGCTGCTAATTCCGAAAGATTGCCCTGATCCATGTTGGGTTGTTACCTAAGCGAACGCCGCCCGCAACAGCACCAGGCGCTGCAGCCGCCAATTGTAGCCCCTCAGTAAATACACATGCATGCATACGCACAGTACAGTACGCGCACGCTAAAGTGCATCAATTGAAAGCGAGCCTCCTAAACACATCAAAGTGTCAAACAAAAGCGTTTTTTCTATTATATATATTGTTGCTAATATTGATGCATGCAGCATATTGCTTAAATGACAGATTGCACGAAATAAACGGATTATGAGGAATATAGTAGATGTGGAATTATGTTAAAATGAATTGAGAACATATTATTTTTGAGATCTATCTATTGTATGTCGTTAGTTGAACCGGAATCGTTTCCTTCTTGACCAATTATCGTACTGTCTTACGAACTCTATCATTCGATTAATTTGTGTATAACTGTTAACAGTTCCACCTTGACTCACCATTAGTATTATTACTAAAAGGCAGACAGACTTACAGGCCATAATTTTTTTTTAATAATTCTAATTAACCAATTAAAACGTTCACTAATGCAACTGGCTTCTTACACTTTGTGCTCTTCAGGTTGATGAGGATTACATACAGGACAAGTTCAATTTAACTGGCTTAAATGAGCAGGTGCCCAACTATCGTCAGGCCTTGGACATGATTTTAGATCTGGAGCCGGGTGAGTTTTGTGCAATTCAGTGTGTCTGTCTAGCATCTATGCGCATTGTTGTTGTTGTTTTACTATAATATTGATATTGTTTTACAGAAGATGAACTTGAAGATAATCCATTGCAATCGGATATGACCGAACAAGCAGCTGAGATGTTGTACGGGCTCATACACGCTAGATATATATTAACAAATCGCGGTATCGCTCAAATGATTGAAAAATATCAAACTGGCGATTTTGGGCATTGCCCACGTGTCTACTGTGAGAGTCAGCCCATGTTGCCTTTGGGTGCGTATCGAACTCCTCGTGATTAATACGACAATATATATATATATATCTTTTTGTAAGATTTTGCTATAATACATATGTATCTCTTCTATATCGTATCAGGCCTGTCGGATATACCCGGCGAAGCTATGGTGAAAACCTATTGCCCCAAGTGCATTGATGTTTATACACCAAAATCATCACGTCACCATCACACTGATGGCGCCTATTTTGGCACTGGATTTCCACACATGCTTTTCATGGTGCATCCCGAGTATCGCCCCAAGCGTCCTACTAATCAATTTGTTCCACGGTAAGCTATCAAGTCGATCTACACTTAAGTCAGTGTCAAATTGCAGAGCTGTGACAAAATAATTGTGATAAAAGATCATTTTAATATTAGTACATCCAAAAGCCGTATAAGTCATCAATTATTATATTGGATCGGTTCCAAATTTGTTAAATATGTATCATGATTTATCATTCAAAACCAATGTGACCAATCTGTTTCAAATAATAATTGATCAAGTTAAAAAAAAAAACCATCTTTACGATAGCAACGATTCTGATGTGTAGAATCCGTTGCTACAAAAGGCAGACGAGTGGACAGCTCTGTAATCAAATCGAGCGTAGGTTGATAATTATATTCAGGGTAAACAAGTGGATCACAGCGAGAGATAATACTACAAGTAGGATCAGATACAAATATTAAATCAAGCAAACGGTTGTACAGTTTCGAATAGGGTTAACATCAGACAGTGACAATTCATGAAGCCCATCTAGAAATTCATTTGAGCTGAGTGGCACAAATACATTTGATGGAGCGGACCAAATAAATTCAGGAAGATTAAAGTCACCACAAACAATCAAATAGTCTCAATCAGAAAGCATAAAGGAAGTATATTGGTTAGCAGATAGATGATTTAGATAGATAGACATATCTGACTGAGGTAAAGAAAATAATGAATGTTCGGAAATATCGGGATTTAACCAAGTTTCAGTAAATACACGAATATGAAATTCAAAATAAAGACTGTCAACATATAGTCATATAGTTTGGAAAGTTTAGTAACATTTTGATCTAACATTTTGATATGCTAGAGAAAGAGCGGATTTTAGTTTTTTTGCTGCAACATCAGATGAAGAAACACCAGAAGGATTTACAGGCAATGTAATAGGATACTGAATACGTTTTTTACTGGAAATTATTAAGTGGAAATATATCTTTCATAATTAAATTGAAATTTCTCAACCACAATCCCAGTAGATGACACTTTAGGCTGTATGTACGCTTTATATATCATCTACTGATATATCTAGGGCAAGACGCGAAATAAAAATTTGCTTTCTAAGCGCAACCGCTAGTGCCCACTTCTAACCCCATAGCTCTTCGAGCAACCCCGGCTCCTGCACGAATGCAAGAATCTTTGTCGGGATGACAGTTTCTATGTCTTCTGAGCTCAGAACACGTATCTCCAGTAAAATATATCTTTTCCTAGTTATGGCGACACACAATCTGATAGGATGTGCTTTTTACTAATAAGATACAATCAATACTTCACACTTTTCAATAGACTAGTGCCCACTCCAAACAATAACATTATATTTGCACAATATGCTGACTATATATAGTTACATTTAGCCGACTAGTAGACTAGTAGTTTAAAACTTGAAAACATTAATCTAAATATCGATATCTTTTCATATTGCATACAATCGACCACTTGTGATGTCGTTGGTCGGTCTACACACAAACACCAAACCAACAAAAACAACGGATGTGCTGTGCACCCATATAAACAACGATAATCTCCAGTCTGTACGGCTTTAAAATTCACAGCTTAGCTTATCAAATTCAGCTGCAGGCAGCAGCCAATTTCAAAATGCCACTACGAGCGGTAAATTTAAAATGAAATTTTTACTAACAATTTTTTCTATTGACTAAACAAAAGAAAAACAAAACCAAACCACAAAAAAAAAACAAAAAAAAAAAATCATAAAATCAAAAGAAAAAAAAAACATGCAACAAACAACGTCTCAACTGAGCTTATATATATATCTATATATATTTTTTTATTTGTTTCTCTCCCCACACATACAACCACCACCACCACCAACCAACCAAACCAACACAAAACACCTAATGGTCATCTATCTGAACGACAACCAATTCTAACTTGAAATTGAACCGAATCCAACATATATGTATATATGCATATGCACTTGTGTCTGTGTATGTGTGTGTGTATGTTTCTGTGTTGTTAATAACCTAACCTATGATCTGATTTATGCAAATGTGCCGTGTTTTTCTTTATGTTGTCTGTTTATCGATGCCTGCAAAAAAAAACGATCGTCATCGATTTATGGAAAACTACATACCTCTATACAAAAACATTGATATTGTGTATAGAAAAACTAATAAAAATACGCATACCACGCACAAGAATAAAACACACATACAACAAACAACAACAAATAAACAAACATAACATTGCATATATATATATATATATATGATTATTAAGAAACGAGAGACATAGTTTCAACGGAAGAGAACCGACAGCTACAGACCGTTACAAGTGCAGAGGTTTTGAGCGCAACAAGCAAAAATCATTTATACAAAATAAAATTTAAAAAAAAAAATACAAAAAACAAAACTGCGTTTATATTAAAAAAAAAAAAAAAGAAAAAACAAGAAACGAAGAAAAAGTATAAAATCGTAGTGAAGTGAACAAGTAGTAGAAAATGTATTAAAGTATAAACCTAAAAAAAAAGAGAAAAAAATAAACACAAACAAAAGAAAGTAAAAAAAAATCCCGAAACATTTAAAGCAAAGAGTACGGAAATGATATGAAGTTTTCTTGAAGCACACGCACACAAACACACTTAACAGACACACATAACACCCATATGGCCATATACCAATTGATCGATATTCCTTATCGCTATCGAACACGTCGCATCCATACAAAAGCTCATCAGTACGAAGATAATAAATTTTTGTCGTTTACACAATCAACAAAAATAAATCATATGTGCATACTTATGTATATACATATACATATACTTGTATATATATATAGTCAATGTACTTATGTTAGCATTTAGTATAATTGTAAGCAACAGCAACAACAACAACAACAACTGAATGCAGCAAAAACTAACAACAACGCACACAATTTACACATTGTGCATATAAATGTTTGTTTCATCATCATCAAGTTTGGGCGCTTGTGTTTTGCTGCTTGTCGTTTCTCCTTGTTTTTCACATACACACACACATACACATACACATATATCAACAAACAAATTACATACTATATATTCACAATCAAACACAATCTCGTTTTTAACCTAGTTTGTATTAGTAAATAATTATGTCAAATTTATCACCACATTTTGTCTTTAGTTAATAATCTTATATAATACTTAAATATGTACTTTTTGCATTTGTTTTTAGTTCTGTGTGCTATTAAATAACTGTATTACGTATATGGTATATATACTATATATATTTTATGTTGTAAAACAGGACACTGTAGGTGGCAGCACTAGACCAAAACACAGTTAGTTCTCCAACCGAGTGAAATAGAGCAAAACAAAAAATATAAAAACGAAAAGGTAAACTTTTGTAAAACTTAACAATAAATATGCGCGAGATCCGTATAGAAGAGGTAAACAATTAGAGAGCGAATGAAAGTTGAATTTTGTATAAACCACAAACAACGATTTATAAGTAAAATAGTACTTCCAAAAACCATTTATTAAAGCAAACACAAACAAAGCAAAACAAAAAAAAGAAGGAAGAAAATAAATGAACAATATAATTTTAAACTGCAATATATTAATTATTATTATAACAATTCACAGGGACTCCTGTATCAAGAAAAATATGAAAGACGAAAAAGAAAATTAAGACGAACATGAAAAGCGAATCCTCTGTAAAAAGAAAAAAGAATTCGTTGTCAAATATTTATAAGCAATTGTCCTTTCCACACACACACACACACACACACCACATTCACACACACACACCAATACAATCCAATCGACATGTGTCAACAAAGAAATCACAAGGAGTTTTAAGTTCAAGACAAGGACAGCAACAGCGGCTATCACTCAAACCCTGATCACAGATTGAATCAGAAAGAGTGAGAGCAAAAAGCACACAAGACACAACAGCAGCAACAGCAGCAGCATCACCACAAGAAGAGGAAGCAGCACACACACACGCAAGAGGATATCCATTAGACTTGATGCAAAGCGAAGAAGACGCAATCGAGGCAGCACTTGCAAGCACACACAAACTCAGACAAATACACCCACACGCACACTCACAAAACCACACACAAATGCACGCAGGTGCTGCCCAGCCCTACCAAAATCATTAGCAAAAGCAATAACTGAAAATGTTTTCCATATTTGCAATTGAGCAGAGTAGGTTTTTTTTTTTTTTGGCGAGAGCAAATGTAATAAATACAAATAAAAAAAAAACACATACAAAACAAGTAGCTACCAATTGGTTTTATAGAATACAATTATACATGTATGCGTATATCTAATTGTATATTATTGAATTGAATAAGCAACGGCAAACAAAAAAAAAACAATTAAAAAATGAGTGCATCACAATTTGGGGACACTTGGCCGAAACTACAACCAAACAAAAACAATAATTGAATCGAATTTCGGCTTGCCGTAATCATTTTGCGTTATAGTATAGTCTGATCTTTAGAAAAAGAAAAACTAAAAGTAGAATCGGAGATCAATGTAGAAATTATCAAGTTGGTTGTAGTAAAATAATGCAATTATGTAAAATCTTTTTAAAGCATATAGTCTTCCGATATGTCTTACGCCAGTTTCTTTAGCTTCTACGCATTCTTAAAGGTTCATTATAAAATCAAGTTTCATTTATTTCAAAAGTTATTATCAATTGCGCTTGTTCTTAGCAACTCGTTTAATTTTTAAGGTTCCAAATTAAACGTATATAGTTAAATATTTCTATTAATTTAGCCTGTACATTTTTTTTTTTTTTTTGTAATATTTAATATTTTTGTTTTCTCAATGTGTAGTTCCATTAAAATTCATATGTGACAAATCGTTAGTATTCAATTGAGTTTTTTTTTTCGTATGCCATTGCTTATAAAGAATGTTTTTGTATGCAGACAGATTGTATAAGATGTTGTAATAGAGAGAATCGCATACTGAATCAAAAGAAAGGAACACAAAACAAGTACATAACAATAAAAGTGAACACAATTTTTAAGCAAATTAGCATTAAAGTAAATATATATACATACTATATATAGAAATCGATAAAAAGGCCAAGTGCGTAAGGAACGTTGATAAGAAGTTGAGTGCATACCGAAACAAAAACAAAAGAAACCACAAAAAAAAAAACTGTTTACAATTGATATATAACTTTTACTGATTTAAACATAAACGAAAAAAAAAAAAAAGCTGAAAGAAAACAAAAATGATTTGAAGATGAACAAGTTGAAGAACAAGAGTAATATTAACAATAACTAAAATAAAAACAAAACTGATATTTAATACAATTTGCAGTGTATCATTTTGGTTAATCATTATTACTTTCCCTTTGCATTTTCTTTTCGTTTGTACAATAAAGAGTAGGAGACACGAGACCATCATTGATCCACACTGATTATCATCCCTAACCAAAAATCGCCCTATATGTTGCAAATGTATTTATGTATGTGTGTATGAATGTGTGTATTTATACACATTACACTGCACTCATCTCAGCTGTTGTGTTCCATGTCGATGGCTGTGCGGTGTTGGCTACTTAATTGTTCAGTGTTTTTCTTTCTATGGACTATATTGCTTATTATTATTTTTCTTTTCTATGTATATACATGTACTTTCTCTTTCTCTCTCTCTCTATGCTATGCTATACTTTTTTTTTTATTTTGTTTTATATATAAATATATATACATCGATAACAAAATCTAGGACTACATTGCGCTCTGCCAGGAGATCTTAAGTCGTCCCGATCCCGAGGCCGAAGCTGAATAGTTTGCTTTGCTTATCCTGCTGGCAAAGGCTGACGATCTGCTGCTAATGCCATTTCACTCTAACCACCAGCACGTGGGCTAAGCGAGAGCCATTAACTGACAAAAGCTAGCTGCTATACAGATACTACCACAATGCGCGCTTGCCTCTATCTCTCCCTCTTTCTCTCGCTCTCGCATAAATTGATTCATTTACATTTTGTATGCATAATTTATATACCTAATATGTACTTACTTTTTTTTAAAGCTCGTTCTTAAATTATTTAGTTGCCATGCGAATGTGAAACAAAAATAAAATTAAGCGCAAAATGGTTATTTTTTTTATTGTAACTTACACACTAACCGACTATCGGTCGGGATCACATTTTATATTTATGCACTTTATTCCCAAACACGCAAATGCTTCTCATCACGATCACGCTGTCAGCTGCACTGCATCCAAACACACCCACACTACACACGCACACAGAGAAAACCTCAAAATCGACAAGAAAAATAAGCAAATCTATGAATGATAATACAGACATACAAAATATACCTAACACGTGCAAAGTTTGGATTGGATTCTTCAGGTCGACGACCATATATATAAATATACTGTCTCTCTCTCTCTCACACACACACATACACACACACACATACATACAGACAGACAAACACACACATACGTATATATTTATAGAAGGACGTGCCATTTCTCATGATCATAACGGTTCATTTTTGAATTGGCTAACAGAAAATAAAAAACAAAAGCAAACGGCGCATTTCGTATGCAAGACAAGGACAACAACTAAATTACTTATCATGCACATATTCTTCGTTTTTATATTCCTCCCTCAATTCTGTAAATTGTACATAAGTATGTGTGTATGTATGTATGTATGTATGTATGTATTTACATACATTGTACTATATATTGATGATCTAATGTACATATTATAGTAGTTTTGGTTTATACTGCTTTGTTGTTGATTGTTTTCGCTTTTACGTTTTTCTCTCTTTCATTGTGTCTTCCTTTCTTTGTATCTTTGTTCTTGTTGCGCGCAAATTGGTGGCAAATTCTGGCATCTCTGCATATACCAATAACCGATTACCGATATACCGATTTGAACTTGTCTGCGCACCCACTTCGTGTCTTCGCTCTCTCTCTGTCTGTCACTCTCGGTCTACGAAATGATCCCAGCAGCAACGCGGGCAGCCACCAAAGGACGAAGAGCCTGAGAATAATGCCGTCGATACGATTCCAAAACGCATCTAAAATTGCAGCAGCCGCTGCAGCAAAACCCAACAAACAAAACCACACACACACACATACACATACACACACACACCAAGCAGAAGCAGAAACAGCAGCTACAAGCAGCGCTTTTGTGGAATGTTATGTTAACCACACCACACCTCCCCCCCCATCCCTAAGAAAGGACCAACTACGCAATCCGCTGGCATTCACGAGGCTTGTGCGAAAAATCATATTCTTAAATCGAAAGTGCAGCTATATATAAATATATAGCATATAACATCCACACACACGAACACAAAAAAAAAACAAAGAAGGAAGAAACGGAAAAACCGAACTTTGTCAAGGCAAGGCCTGGTACCCGTGCGTGTATTCAATTCAATTTTATTCTTTGCATTTTATTTACTAAGTGAGCGGCTGAAGTTTAGAATAGTTTTAAATATATAGTCAAGTCCCACTTAACAATTACAAATTTCCTTTTCCACAAACACACACACAAACAATGCATAAAATCAGTACATAAATATTTCAAAAATTATAAACTTGGGCGAGTTTGCTAATGTTTCTGTCAAAAGTTAACCGGCAGTTGATTTGCTGCAGCGTTGCCACCTCGTACACAAAACACAGCTTGAAACCGATCTATCGATAATACATTTCGATACATTTACAAGCGACAAGCTAACGAACCGCTTTACTAGCTCGCACCGTTGAAGTGTTGCCAATTTAACGACCTGGCGTTCCCAAAAATGCACAGCTATAATATTTAATTTAACATTTTAATATTTAATATTGCTGAACTTCTTGTTAACTTCAACAGAAACATAAGAAAACGTGCCTAAAAGGAAACCAAGAAGATAAACCCGTTACCGTAACAACCCAGCAAAAACAAAAAAAAATATATATAATATTAATAAAACTATGCGAGCCGAAAGTTTGTGTCAAGTCGGCCTCGCAATTCAATATCTGAGAGTGCATACGAATATAAGTAAATAGAGAAATACATACATATGTGTACACAATAAACAATATATAAATATACCGTTAGCTTATTTATATACATATTTAAAAAAAAAAGAAAGAAAAAGAAAACAAACAAAACAAATATTTTATGTATTTTTTTAATGTATTTAAGAATAATTAAGATTACTCGTAATGCAGTAACTGAAAAACTGAATCGTAGTTAATATATATATAAATATGTATGCGAATCGGTGAAAGTGCAAAGCGACTAGCTCCCAAACAAAACGATAGAGCTAACTATGAAGTAAGTAACGCCTGATCAAACTGAAATCTATATGCGCAAGGAATATGAGATACGCAAAACAAGTATAAGAATGATAAAAACCAAAATAATAATAATAGCAAGAAAAAAACAATAAAAGATGCCGAAAAACGATTGAACTACAAATATTATCTTCTGAATACTTTTTGAGCTTATTGTCTGTGCGGCAAATTGGGTTGAGAAGCGTTTTTCCATGGGACTCAGATATACAGATATATGGATATAAATTTGAGACTGATCCAACACAGTAAGAAAACATTTTTCAAATTTGTTTTTCTTTATTTTATTTTTAAATAAATTATAAGGTTCTTCATAAAATCGAAGAATCCGTTATTATTATTATTATTTGTTAAGTTTTGTCTGTCTGTCTGTGTGTGTGTGTGTGTATTTTGTGTTTGTTGCTTGTGTTTTAAACTACACACATTATCTCTTATTAAATTTCCCGCAGCACTCGCTCTTTCTCTCTTCTCTTTTCTCTAGCTCTTCTCACGCGCTCTTATACATATAACATTCCTTTGTATTTGATTTTTTTTTGTGTTTAAATTTTCTTTTTCTTTTTTATTCTTAATAAGATGGTGTTTATATAACTTGTAGGCTAACCTATTGATTTGTGTTACCTCAATTTGGAGAGCTTAGCTGTTCTTATCAAAAAATTTACAGTGCTTTAAGTTTGTTTTTCTTTTTGTTGCTTCTTTTTTTTTTCGTCCATTTGTGGGAAGAGGAATGCGAGGAACACATGTGATACTCATCAGCTCTCTCTATACAACTCTTTACTCCAATACGTTTTTTTTTTTGGGGGGGGGGGGGAGGGGGAGGGGCCGAAAGAATAAACTTTATAAATTTGAAAATGAAAAATAGCAAAACAAATATAATGTTGCTGACAGAAATTTGGCGTGAGGTTGGAGAAATTGTGAGTTGCTATTCAACTAAAACAAAAAATAAAAACCTATTTTGTTGCTTTGGGGTTTTTGCATATTGCTTATGTGACTGGGGGAGGGGGAGGAGTGTGTGTGTGTGTGTTCTTTTTCTATTTGTTGCTGTTGCAGTTGTTGTTTGTTGGTTTGTTTTTTATAATTGTTTAATCAGTCTGATTTACTTCTACTGCCAAAACTATTTATATAATCCAACCGTTGTCGTACGTTTCTCAATTTGGGCAACGTTCTCTTTCCGCTAGTAGCTGGCTCGCTTACAGCTCATCCTTGAGATCGTCACCAGCGTCGGCGCCCTCCGGTGGTGGTACACCGCCAGTGCTTTGGTACAGTTTGGCAATGACGGGCTGAACGATGGCCTCCAGATCCTTCTTCTGTTTCTTGTACTCCTCGGGATCGGCATCGGGATTCTGTTCGAGCCATTTGATCGACTCATCGATGGCCGTCTCCAGTTTGGTCTTCTCATCGTCGCTCAATTTGGAGCCGAGCTTCTCCTTGTCGCCGATTTGATTCTTCAGACTGTAGGCATACGATTCCAGCTCGTTGCGCGACTCGACGCGCTCCTTCAGCTTCTTGTCCTCATCGGCGAACTTCTCTGCATCGTGAATCATGCGATCGATATCCTCGGGCGTCAAGCGGTTCTGATCGTTGGTGATCACAATCTTCTCCTTGTTGCCGGTACCCTTATCTTCGGCGCTGACCTGCAGAATGCCGTTGGCATCGATCTCGAACGAGACCTCGATCTGGGGAATGCCGCGCGGTGCCGGTGGAATGCCAGTCAAATCGAATTTGCCCAGTAAATGATTATCCTTGGTCATGGGACGTTCGCCCTCGTAGACCTGAATGGTCACCGTATGCTGATTATCGGATGCCGTGGAGAACACCTGCGATTTCTTGGTGGGAATAACTGTGTTGCGTGGTATCAGTTTGGTCATAACGCCACCGACTGTCTCAATGCCCATGGTCAGGGGATTCACATCGAGCAGAACGATAGCATCGGTGTCCTGTTCGCCAGAGAGAACGCCAGCCTGGACGGCTGCGCCGTAGGCAACGGCCTCATCGGGGTTAATGCCACGGGATGGTTCCTTGCCGCCAAAGAAGTCCTTCACAAGCTGTTGCACCTTGGGTATACGCGTGGAGCCGCCAACTAGCACAATCTCATGGACATCCTTCTTGTTCATATCAGCATCCTCGAGCACTTTCTGCACCGGCTTCAGCGTCGAACGGAACAGATCCAGATTGAGCTCCTCGAATTTGGCACGGGTCAGCGTCTCAGAGAAGTCATCGCCCTCGAAGAAGGATTCGATTTCGATGCGCACCTGATGGGAACCGGACAAAGCGCGCTTTGCCTTCTCGACCTCGCGACGCAGTTTCTGCACAGCGCGATTATCCTTGCGAATGTCCTTGCCCTTCTTCTTCTTGTACAGCTTGATGAAATGATCCATGACACGCTGATCGAAATCTTCGCCACCCAAGTGAGTATCACCATTGGTGGCAACCACCTCAAACACACCATTATCGATGGTCAGCAAGGACACATCGAAGGTGCCGCCGCCCAAATCGAAAACGAGCACATTCTTCTCGCCCTCCTTCTTGTCCAGACCATAAGCAATGGCAGCGGCAGTCGGTTCATTTATGATGCGCATCACCTGGAGACCAGCAATAACGCCAGCATCCTTGGTGGCCTGACGCTGGGCATCGTTGAAGTAGGCGGGAACGGTGACAACAGCATGGGTGACCTTCTTGCCGAGATATGCTTCGGCCGTTTCCTTCATTTTACCAAGCACCATGGCGGAGATCTCCTCGGGCGCAAAGATCTTGCCACCCTGCGAGGTATCGACACTGATATGTGGCTTCGAGTTCTTCTCGACAACCTTGAAGGGGAAGAATTTGATGTCGTGCTGCACATTCGTATCGGACCATTCGCGTCCAATCAATCGCTTCGCATCGAAGACCGTATTCTCTGGGTTTGTGGTCAGCTGATTTTTGGCAGCATCTCCAATCAGACGCTCGCCATCGGCTGTAAAGGCCACATATGAGGGAGTAATACGATTGCCCTGATCATTGGCAATGATCTCGACGCGTCCATTCTTGTAAACGCCAACGCTGTGCGGGGCAGGATGGAAAAAGAAAATATATTAAATATGCTATTCGAATGTGCTCAATATTCACTTTTAATTGAAAATTGCAGTTTCAAAAATTCCAACTAACCATGAGTATGTGGTGCCCAAATCGATGCCAATAACGGTACCCAGTTCCTTGTCCTTCTCCTTCTTTTCCTCACCAAGTGAGAGGCCAACAAAGGCCACGACAGCCAGTAATATGCACAACTTCATTTTTCTTTTGTTATTTTCTAGAGTTTTTTGGTGCTAAGACTTTGACACCAAACAAAAAAAAACTGTAATGAGAAAAAAGAAAGAAAAAATAGTGATTAATGGAAATGAATGAAAGCTTTGCTTAAATCTTTATTCTATTTTTTTTTTTTTTTTTGTACACGTCAACACACGGCCAAAAGTCCCCCTCTCTGGAGAGTGAGAGAGAGGGCCGAAAAAAGAAACGACGCTGACGTTGACGACGCTGTCAACAGGTAAGATACCGTTATGTGTGCTACTTTTGCAAAATAATTGAATCAATGGCCTCATTATTTATAGCACGGCCTTAAAATATGCCAAGTGCGCTTTAAATTGGAAGGCAAAGCATAATTAACGCACACACCTCGAAAAAAAAAAAATACCTGGAGAAAGATTTTAAAGAAAACAGACTAGCACACGTCTGTTCCACTGGCTAAACGTTCAAGAACTATTTAAGCCTCATCGCTGCTCTGCTCGTCTCAGCTCAATTTAGGCTCTGCTCTGCTCACTGACATTGACCGACGTCGCTGCTCTGCCAAAGTTAACATCGAATTTTTGTATACGTGGTAGCATTTTTCTGGATCTTTTTGCTTTCTCTCTCTCTCTCTCTCTCGCTCTCTCTACACAAAATCTGTTGCCGGTCATCTCTGCTCTCTTGTGTGCGAGAGTTAACTGGTTTTTCCTTCTGCCTTTTACTCTTTCCTACTTTTTTTTGTTCTCCACAAATTTCTTATTCCGTCTTCTTCGCCGCGTTTGCATTCTCAATAAGTAGAGTATAACAACAAAAACCAACAACTAAATTGCGATAGACACACGTACGTACGTCTGTCTGTCTGCCTGCCTGGTAGCACCAGCAATTTACTCACGGTGAAAGTTAAGGAGGGGCGGTTTATTCTGCCGGCAATAAACGCACAATTTGCACAGCTGTATTAGTTTTATCTGTTTTTACTTACTATGCGCTCGCTTTTGTCTAACTTACAAAACAAAAGAACTAGTTAATCTACTGAAATGCTCAACTGACGTGTACTTCTGTTAATAACGTAAACTGTATTTTGCGGATCTGTTTTAAATGACGTGTACAATGCTGATTGAACCGACTGTCAGATTCACACACACACACTCACAACTATGCAAAGAGACGAAGCCAGCAAGCATCGACAGTTGGCGCAGGCGCGTCTCTCTCTCTATCTCTCTTTCTATATGTGAATGTGTATTAAATTTGAATTGTTGAGTGTATATTGTATAGTTGCATTTATTTGTTATTGCATCGTTGAAATCAAGTGTTGCCAGGTCAGCAGGCAAACAATGCTGTACACTGGCAACGCGCACAGAACTCAAACATATACCAGCTGTGCAATCTGACGACTGCGTGTGGTGTGTCTGTGCCCAGACAGTGTATGCACACTGCAGAGCTTTAAAAAACGATGTCGCAATAATATGCAATGTTTCACAGCCGGCAACCGGCATGAAGGAAGTGAATGAACTTTGCTAATGATTGTTAATAATTTATGCACGGTTATTTATTATAAATAATGTATTACGTTAAATCTGAGCAGCGGCCAGCGTTGCACGACACGTCATGCAAATTTGGGGTTACACTGGCTGCGAGTATCGTAGCAATTTTCTAACACCAACTGTGTTTAGATTATAAAGCAGACACTTTCATGGATAGGCTTTTATGTATTAAGAGGGAGACAAGACACGTGCTTTAGTTTATTTCGCATCGCATATGACGCGTACGCGTTCACATGTGTGTGTGTATAAAATAATGCCCATGATTTTGGGACAATATTGCCAACATGGCGACAGCTATATGTGCACTAATATTCTACTGTGTTATTCACTTTCTTTGTACTACTGCATTTGGTATTGGCTTATGTGACCAATGCATTGGCGTTAACCATTGTTGCCAACTGATAAATTGAATATATAACTTACACTTCAAACTTGAGTTTTTCAGCTAACTTTTCTGCTCGCAAATTTTCTCTCTCGACGTGTAAAACTGAACTGAAAGAATATCGCCGATTACTGCTACTTTGTGCCGGCGCTTTCTACACTTACACTACACACGCACACACATGCAACGCTGTGCTGGGTACACGTCAGTGTTAACTTTACAATAGTGTTGCACAACACGCGAAACTATAAAAGTAATCGATTGTTCTCATTTTAAAAACAGATTTTTAAATACTTACTTTTACTAACTTAAGCTAAATTGAGCACTAAATAAAAAAATCCGCTCGATATAAATATTTGGACACTTCAATGTGTACGGTTTGACTTGTATAGTCTTTGTTGTTGCTTATTTTTGGCTTCAAGTATTGATTACTTTGTACAGGGTTTCACAGTCACAGTTTTTGTTTATATTAACAAAAAAAAAATTCTCTTATTGTTGAACGCACGTTGATTGAAATTTTAAATAAAAATATTCCGATATAATTTCGCTTTCTTCTATATGCCGATCTGTTACTTCTTTGCTGTCTGAATGGAAACTGTTGACCGCTCTCTGCAGTGCTGTGCTATTTATTCAATGCCATTGTTTACAAACTGACGTGTCGACCACGTCAGTGTTTGCTGCAATTCTGATTGGCGTTTCGTAGCGCTTAGCGACGTATCTGATTGGCCCACGCTGGAAATTTCCCCACGCAACTCGAAGAGTAGAGACCGTGCTAGCAAAAGCTTTGCTTTTGTTTACTGCGCTTTCAAACATAATTTTCGTCATCAACGTCATGCCAAATTCAAGGCTGATGACACTGAATGTGCGATCTACCTCACCTTGTCGCACTTACAGTTTGTTTTGCTGGTTACTGTTTTCTCTGAAATCTATATTGGTTTGGTGAAAATAAATACGATTTTTTGGCACACATTGACGTGTACCTAGTTTAAATCGCTGGCCACAAATCAAATTTTTATCAAATTCTATGATGCATTTTCGTGTACCGTTAAAATGATTAGCATCTGTTCTAGAAGTTCCACAAAAAACAAAACGCCCCATTTATAATTTTTTTTCGTTTTATGATATTTTTAATGACACACAATCGATATCAGCATATTTTTATTTTGTTTCTTTCATTTTTTTATTTTTATTTTTATTTATTTTATTTTTTTGTAGTTTTTTCTTTTTTTTAACATTAATAGCATTTTCATAATTATCATCAGTGACAAGTCCAACATACAATTTAAATTTACCATAGTTGTGCAATTTTTGTTGTCATTTGAATATTGTTTACACATGCATATGTTTTTTTTTTTTGTATGTTAGGCGTATGAATAAGGAGTGTAGGGATGAGGGGATGGGATTGGGGCAAATTCGCTAAGCTTCTGGCATATGATTAATCAAATAAAACTGCGTCTGGCAAAATCGCGTCCAAACTCAGTGGATTATTTAGCTTGCAATATTATGCATGTATGTGTTTTTATTGTTGTTTTATGTTTTTTTTTTTTTTGTTTTTAATATTAAACTATTTATCATAAGGAGCGAAAGGCAACCCGGCAAATAGTTTGCACACAAATTTCTCTTTTGCCTGCCAATAAATATAACATAAAAAAAAAGAAAAACAAATGAAAAACAAATTGATGTTTGTGTGGCTGTTATAATGTTGTTAATTTTGGTCATTTTCCATTTGTCCGTAATAAAAATTGTAGGCATAATGAAAATTTCCAAAAAGTGAGCTCATATAAGTAGTATGTATATAAATATTAAAAAGGTTTTGGTTTCTTCTTTTTTGTTGTTGTTGTTTTGTTTTTTTTTTTGTGTTTTCGTTTTCTTTGTTTTAAAAGCTAAATTTGGTCAAAAAATTTGAGCTAATCTCATTCAAAAAGTTAAAGCAAAAGACTAGGAAGTAAATAAAAATCAAAAAAGTTGTGGTAAAGACGAAACCTGAGAAGAAAAACGAAAAATTGTGTTTACAGTTATTCGAGTATAGTTTACAGTTGACAGTTTTACAGTTACAATTGGGCGCAGTTCATTTTGTGCACAAAAAAATTAGCATAAAAATGTTGTTTTTTTTTTTTCGTTTCCTTTCGATTGTTTTATCTGTTTCTCTGTTTCTCTATTTATCTTTTTCAATTTTCTTTTTATACGTATTTTAATTTTAATCGAAATTTTGGTTATTTGCTTCTATCGGTTATTTTTTTTTTATTCTTGTCTTTTGTTTTGGTTTTTTTTTTTCTAAACATTTTGAAACACATTGAGTTGCCCACAGAATTTGTTGTTGATTTTGCTGTTGTTGTTGTTGTTGTGGTTGTAATTCTTGTTCTAGTTGATGTTGTTGTTGTTGTTGGTCCGAAATAATTGGTAACTACGCGTATTGTACGCATTGACTGGCGGCTGCTTTGTAAATAGTTATAGTAAATATATAGTAAATAGATACACAGGCTAGTTAACAATATCAACAAATGGGCGTGCCAACGCCTGCATTCTTAATTTAAATTTTTTTTCGTTTTGTTTTTTGTTTTTGTTTTTTTTTTTTGGTTTTGTATGTGCGTGTGTGCGTAGTAGTAGTAGTAGTAGTAGTAGTAGACTGGACATTGCCTCTCATCTCTCTTATTTCTCTCTCTCTTTCTATCTCTCTCTCTCTCTCTCTCTCTCTCTCTCTATCTCATTCTATCTCTTTCGCTTGTTTTATTCATGGCGCACACCGCATATGGACAGGAACGTACTGAAATTGTGCAAACTGCAGGCTGGCAACACCGTGTACACCAAGGATGCCATATCCTGGCACTTGCTACGAAAATCGTGCAACGCCTGCAATAGCAGATCTGTGGGCGGTGCAGCATTCACCTGATAGAAGATCTTCAAGTGAATCGCTGGCAATGTGTTGCACTTGGCTGAAGACGACGACGGCTGTTGATCACCACCAGCGCCACCTATCGGCTGCTGTTTCTGATGCTGCTGCTGCTGGTGTTGTTGTGGCAGTGACATTGCCTCTGTGGCAGTGGCGGCAGTGTTGGCTGCATTCGCTATTTGTTGTTGCTGCTGCAGCTGCAACTGCTGCTGCTGTTGCAATTGCTGCTGCTGGCGCTTGTTAATGGGATAGTCCTTGAGCAGACGATTGACAATATAGGTGAGTATCTCGTCCAGGTGCTCGGCACTGAGGCACTGCGATAAGCGGCAATGGTTGCCCAGCACATCGTCGCTCAGCTGCGTTAGCTGTGTGGTGGATGAGGCCAATCCGGTTGCCACATAGCAAACAATTGCAGCACAATTGTTCTCATAGTTCCAGCGACGACGTATCGAGATGGTATAATCGCTAACCGAACATCCGGTTTCCTCATCTACAAACAGAGACCAAACCAAACACAATTAGTACAATTTCTATATAAGATTCTATATTGTTATATATATCAAGTAAATGTCAATTAGAGCCTGCAAATGAACTCACAGTCGAAACGATCGTTATGGGTGTGCGCCCAAACCTGCCACTCAACGAGTGCGTCGCGTGGCAGCGCTGGCAGCACAATGTAGTCCATAATGGCATTTGTGGTGCGGCGCTCCCATTGGCGTCGCGCCTCCCCAATGAACGCTGGATGGGTGACAAAGCAGATGCCATGGACAACATCGCGCAACTGGCCCTGGGCATTCATTGCCTTCGCAATGCGACTGATGTGACGCAAGGTCAGCTTGCATTGCGGACGAATGCCTCCTTCGATGATCGTCATGCTGCCCGGCACCAGCGCTATTTGGCCCGAGATGTACGTAATGTCGCCGATCTGTGCGCAAAATTAAACATATCTATTATAAAATATAATGTATATATGTATATATATATACAAGGTGGTGGCATGCTCGAGATATATATATATATATTTGATTTGCATAGTTGCAATATTAAATTGATTGTGGAATTTGTCTGATTATTATTTTTGCATTTCAGCAGCCGTCAAGTCACCAACTTATATATATATATATATATATATATATATATATCATCATTTTGCGCTCTCTCTCTCTATCTCTCTGATTTTTTCTGTCTGTCGCCGGTGTGCATTTCTCACCCGTGTCGATTGGCTGTAGGGACCAATGTTGGCTGGCGCCCAGTGTGAGATGCCCTGGACATGCATCGTATTCCGGCGACCATTGAGCAGCAATTGGGTCTCCTCGCTATCATCGCCGCTGTGCGTCGGTGTCGGTCGATGTCCGACTGCCTCCATGATGACATGGCAATCATCTGGCAGCGGACACTCCACACGACACGGGTAGTGATGTGAAAGCCAAACGATTGCAAATAGATGGCGTTCAGCAATGGATATTCGGCTATCGAGCGCACATAGAGCGTTGTGAAGCACAAATCCTGCAGTTCATAGCTATTGCTCGAGCAGAGCTCACGCAGCGTGCTCAAGGCCTGATGCATGCCCTGCTCAATGCTGGGGGCGCAACCTAAAAACAAACAACAAATCGTCATTAATATGTATATGTTGTGATTATTTGTGTGTATGTATGTATTTATGTGTGTGCTAGTGTGTGTGTGCGTGTGTGTATGTGTGTGTGTGTTACCCTGTATGCCAGCTAGCCACATCCAGCCCTTGGCATTGATGGCCGCTTTGGCCTGATTGGCAAGTGGACGAATTTCACGCTCATATTTCATGGGACTGGGCGGTTGGGTTTGGCCCGTCGGCATCGTCGCCGTCGCCGCATAATTTGTGCACTGCGTGGTGCTCAGCCCAAGCGAAGAGATGGCCAGCGACAGCGAGCCGCATACGGCGGCCGTGCTGCTGCCCAATGGATGTGAGATGCCAAAGCCGCAGCAACTATTCGCCTGCAAGGCGGCGTTGTTTGCCCCATTGGCGGCGATGGCGGTGGCCCCGGCACCGGCGCCCAATGCCAATGCCGATGCGGATGCGGAAGTCGCTTGGTTTGCATTGGCTAGCAGCAGCAGGGAGGCGCTGCCCGTTATCGAGGCGCTGGCCGTCGGTATGGGCTCGTCGACGCTGGCGCTCTTCGTTACAATGGGTATCGGCGAGGACGATGATGTGGCCAAATGCCGTCCAAATGAATTGCTGCGCGAGATTAACTCATTCTGGCTAAGCGATTCACGCAGACGTGTCTCCTTCTCGATCAGTTCCAGTTCCGTTTCACTAAAATCGGGATCGCTTAGATCACTGTACGTCGACTCATTGAGATCGCTTATATAGTCGAGGGATTTCTTAACAAACACAACATCAGTGCCGGCGTGCAGCTCCTTCGGTTGCAGTGTTAGCTTTGTGAAATTGATATAGCCAACCGGGCAGATGGGATCGGCACTGCTAGTTATCGTCTGTATATCCTCGACAACGATGCGCTGCTTGAACAATGGACAGTCCAGTGTGAATGTCTCATATTCGCCACCCTCGCCGCACACATTCAATCCATACTTGTCGCGCATCTTCAACAGATGCGTTTGCATCTCGCGCAGCGATTTCCCCAAATGACGATCCGGCACCAGACCCAATGCGGCCACCTATAACATACAACAGAATATATATATATACATATGTAAAGATAATTGGGAGTGTATTTCGGTCACCTTGATGATAATGGCATGCACCTGACAGTCGATCATCTCCTGCAGCAGTTCAGTCTGATCTCTCTTCCACAAATAGGCCAACGATATCAGGTTGAGGCGACTGCAAACATTCTCCACGCGCACTCGCTGATAATCCGATAATATGGCACCAACAGCCACCGCGTCCACATTTAGCTCATGCTGCAAATTCAAACGAAACAAATAACATAAACATATACAGTGACTCACACCGAAATGTGCACAGCGTCAAGTAAATTATGTAATTGCCTGCCATAAGTTAATTATTCATTATTTTTCAAAAATTCCAAAGAAATATGGTAGGTACATGTATTAACCACCTAAATTAATATATGACCCCAATACACTGGGGTTTCCCCACCTGCTAGGTAGGATTATAAAAATGTTGCATACTTTTAGGAGCTCGCATCATTTGGATGAGTATAAATAAAATAATATATTTGGCGTATAAAAACTTAAATAAGGATGTTAATACTTAGTATGATATCCTTTAGCCTTAACAACTTGCCTTAACCTATTATTTATGGAAGATACCAGCTTCCTAGTAGTTTCTGGGCTGATTTTGTTCCACTCATCCCGCAGAGCATTTTTCAGGTCTTCTTTGCTGGATATCCTATGCTTCCGGATGTTATTTTCCAGCAGAGCCCACAAATGCTCAATGACATTTAAATCTGGAGACTGGGCCGGCGGAATCATCATGTGGGGGCAGTTCCTCATGAGCCAGGACTGCACTATCTTGGCCTTATGCTTGGGATCGTTGTCCTGGTAGAACCGGAAAGTATCTCGGATTCCTAGCTTCTCGGCACTTTGGACTAAATTTTCCTTTAGTATGTTGAAGTACACATTCTTGGCCATTGTTGATCCAAAAATCACAAAATTCCCGAATCCGGCTGACGAGATACACACCATGGCATGTCACTTTCTCCACCATGCTTGACTGCTGCCTTTACGTGTTTGGGGTTCAGCTCAGTATTGGGCTGTCGCCACTCATAACTCCGTCCGTCCGAGTCAAATATGGTGAATTTGGACTCATTTGCAAATATGACTGTGTTTCAGAACTCCAGATCCTTGTCCAAGTGGTTTTGGCGAAGGTCATCCAAGTCCCTTTATTTTTCACGTTTATAAAGTGCTTTTTCCGTAGTACTCGGGCATTAAAGACATGTTTCCGCAGAAACCTGAGCACAGTTTCCACACAGCACTTTTTCCCCAATTCATCCTGCACCTGTAGATCCACTTTTGGAGCCGATAGCTTGGGGGATCCCCTTATAATCCTGGTGATCCTTCGCTCCTCCTCTTCGGTGAAAACCTTGTTTGGTGCCATTCTGGCCTTGCCCTCAATCCAATTTGCGTCGACGAAGCGCCGAATGATGTTATTTACAGTTGAGTTGCTCAGATTGACCATTTCAGCTATTTAGGCGATGTGAATATCCTTTTTTGTGGTGTTCCAGGACGAGTTTTCGTAGTTCAATGGTAGTGTGTTTGCCCATAGTCCTTGTTGGCTTATTGCACCCGAGGTGCAGGATAAAACTAAACTGACTACGAAGGATTGATCTATTTATACAAAAAATACTCAACTTTAGGTAAAAAAATCCGGGTTTTATGGCACCCAGGTGTCCACAATGTTCCTGCTCCTAATAAAATTTTCCCTAAAAAAGGGTACTTTTTTACATAATCCTACCTAGCAGGTGGGCAAACCTCAGTTTATTAGGGTCATCCATTCATATTGGTGGTTAATACATGTACCTACCATATTTCTTTGGAATTTTTGAAAAATAATGAATAATTAACTTATGGCAGGCAATTACATAATTTACTTGACGCTGTGCACGTTTCGGTGTGAGTCACTGTATATACATATATAGTATTTCGATTTCTTTCTGTAGAATGTGTGATAAAACTATAAGTTTGTGCGAAATTGACACTCGATTTATATACCCGATGTATGTCTATGTTTATGTCTACATATGTTTGCCCATATCCAATTCAGAGTTAGTTAAACAATGGTACGACTCTATATATATATATGCACTCAAATATCTGGTATGACAAATCGCAACTGTATCCTGCTTGGCAACTGTTCATCCATGAATTTGAAAGTGCATCCATATAATGGGACTGGGACTGGGACTGCCTTTGGGGTTTGGGGTTGTCTAATCAAATATTCGACATACTGCGACTGGTTCACGTGCTCAACGGCATTATTGATAAGATTACGAAACTAATTTACTCAATTATATATACACATATACATGTGTATATATGTGTAATATATACATATAGTCTTTTACATTTCTTTTCGATTTGTTTGTTGGGGGCGCACAACCCGTTCAAGGATAAAGCGAGGCAAATAAACTGCAACTGGACTCACAGATATGCTCTGCAATATTATGCAACACAAATTGGGACAGACTTCGGGTAATCTTCCCAGTAATAGTTGCTCTTATCAGTTTTGGATTGTGCTAATGAAAATTTATATCAAGTATCTTTACAGTTATGTACTTTAATATTGTTATTTTTGCTCAGCTTTCTAATATTTAAATGTTTTTTTTTTTTTTTGGAATTGATCTTTTTAGATCAAAAATATTTTGATTTTCTTGTTGATAGCATTAGTTTTGTATAATTTGTTTTTGAAGTGAGACTATAAACTTTTGGATATCTAAAAACGGGCTCAGCTCAGCCACAACTCAGTTATATTCAATTAAAAGTACAGGGTATAAGGGTAAGGGTTATTCGTCAGTTAATACTTGCAACGATAATCGCTTATCAATGGCCTTAATCTGGCATATACCTTACATACATATATATCTATATACTTGTATGGTATTAGTAGTAGTTGTATGCAATGATTTTGATTGGGGCAACATTTCTCACCTTGCACGTTTCGAGCAAACTGTAAAGATCCTCGACTTCATCGTCATCGGTGGGCACATATTGTTTGCCAGTCTGTATGCTCTTGCCTTGGGTCTCACGTCGATACAGTGGCAGGCCCATGGCGCTGGCCAGGATCTCGATGCCCATGTGGCCAACCGTCTGATACATGAAGCTATCCAGCTCATCTGAGATCAAGTTCAATTTAGCGTTTTATCAGTTTTTTTTTTGTTGTTTGTTTGTTTTGTGTTTGCTTACCTCTGTCCTTGGGATGCAAATTGGCTAATGCGACAATTTCGTGGCCCTCGGCGACGCACTGCATCATATTGTAGCAGCTATCCTTGCCGCCACTCACCATTGCCACAACGCGCATTTTGAATAGCTGGTTGGGCCTGGGGTGGGAGGGGTTTGGGGTGTGGATGTGTTATTTGGTTATTCTCTTGTTTTTTTCTTGTTTTTTTTTTGGTGTGTGTTGTGAGTGGGTGTTGTGTGTGTGTGTGTGTGCAGCACAGTTTAGTTAAAGTGTGCGTTCATTTGGCCTGTTAGCTGACTAGACTCGTTCACCATAGTAGAAGGAACGTGGCGTCTTCGCTATTAACACAGTGTCGCTGTTCTTATTGATGTTGTTCTTGTACTTGTTCTTGTTTGTCCTGCTTCTTCTTGCTCCTCTACTTATTCTTACTCTTCTTCTTCGTCTTGTTGTTGTTGGCTTGTCAACTGTAACGAGCAGAGAGTATAAGGACAGTTCATTAGTAAAGAGAGTTTACCTCGTAGCTGTTGTTGTCTAGGTTATTGCTGCTGTTGTTGTTGTTCTTGTTGTTGTGGCTGCTGCTGCTGTTAAAAGCTCTCTCAGGTGTCTGTGGAATCTAATTAAGATATAATCAGACGCAGAAGTACTTCTGCTGCTGTCGTCCACTCAATGCACTTTGTCACTTCGATGTAAACACAATGTTTGTAATAAGTCGTTATTTGCTTCTTTATTTTTCTGCTTTGCTGCTGCTGCTTATTGTGAAAGGTTGCGCACAGGATGCTGGGGTACTTTGATTATAATTGGCAAAAGTCGGCCAACTAGATGATTGCACGAAGGTCACACATTCACACAATAACCAAACACACATATATATTTACATATACATATGTATAACATTCACATGTGTATATAGACATATATATATATATATTTCTATAAACTGTTGTACACACACTTGTCACACACTTTTGTTATATTACTGGCGCCGCTTGTGTCACACAGCTGACCCAAATAAGAAAATCTTCTACACTATTGGCGTCCAAACACACAGACAAAAAACCGAAAACCAAAAAAAAAAAAAAAAGAAAAGATTACTGGATATTGTTTAATATTTACCCCACACCGTCGCTGGCCGTGTGCGACTTTATGGAATTCGCACACTTGTGAATTATGTTATGTCCTAGAGATGTGCGATGGCTTTATATCTCATCGAACAGGAACTTTACAGCAACGCGTCGCACCTATAACATAAAATCACAGTATATACACATGTTAAGCTAACAGATTCAAGCTTTTCATTAGGCATTTTCTGCTCAAAAAAAAATACCAACATGGCAGTAAAGGTGTTCTATTAATTTCATTGGACTGCAGTCGGTTATTATTTTGATTAATTTGGCGGTTGTGGCTGTGCCGGGTGCTAGTGCTTTGTACAATCGAAACGCACATTTTTTTTTAAAGAAACCTTTAGACTGAAAGCACACCGAAATAAACAAAGTTTTTGGTTTTGTTGAAAACATTGCTCTTATGAAAAATCATATTGTTTACGTCCGCTCTCCGATAAGCGTATCAAACAAACGTTATGTCTAATCCGGTGTGCTTCGAACTTAACAATAGTTTTTCTTATCCCTAATGTTGGCTTGCAGCTGTAATAAAATGGTTGCGAATTTGTTAGCTAAATTTATATGCAATTTTGCAAAATGGATTTTTTTATTTTGCTCAAACAAAATGCCAAAGCTGAAAATGATTTGTGTTTTGAATATTTCTGCACGAAAAACCTGAACTGTTTTGCTTACGTTACGCATAGCTGCGCATATGTTGCTCACTTTGCGTTTACATCGCTGTTAATCCGTTAACATGTTGTGCTAACCTCACGCTGTGCTGCAAACATTTAACATACACATCTGTTTTCGAAAGAAATCCAATAAATATTATTGTTTCGCTGTTTCGTCAGCCAAATATTTAGCATTTATATGCATTGAGCAGCAAATTCTAAACACTGCATACGCTGCAAAAACTTTAGTTATTACCAATTATTTGAGCACAACAGAAGACAAAGTGAATCAATTGCAGTGTCTGGAAAAAGTCTAAATAAAAATAAAAATAAAAAAATGAACGCTCTGCCACAAAGTAAACACTACAATTTAATACATTATCAGCAGCGATATAACTGGGACTGCGGGATATCCTGCATTCTAATGATATTGTCGACAACGCAACGCGAACAGTTCCTCAATAATTTCGAGAGCATTTGCAAGGAGGAGGGCTTCGGCTCCAGCACCTGGACCATTGATCTCTGCTATCTGCTGCATCGATACCAAGTGCGTCACGAGTACTTCACACAAACGCTTGGCATCGATCCCAATTACACGCAGCACATGTACTACTCGCAAATCATCGACAAGGACGAGAAGCGGGTGATGCGCAAGTTCAAGGATGCCAAGGCGCACGGTTTGCGCGTCGAACAGCGCACAGTGGATATGGATGTGATACTTAAGCATTTGGCACGCGATGGTCCCGTTATATTGCTAACGAATGCCTCGCTTCTCACCTGTGAAATATGTCGCACAAATACCCTAGAGAAATTTGGGTAAGCTATGAAACTTTTAATTACAAACACATCTGCACGAATACACACACACACACACGCACACATGTTCTCAAGGTGATTCGTCTGTGATCAACAATCTGACCTCTCTTTCATCTGAAGTTAACAGTTTAATCTTTAACGCAAACATTAATTCAATTGCGTTATTATAATGTTAATCGCAGAACTGTTAATCATTTTTCGTATGAGATTGGTCAACAAATGATCTCTCTTTCTATCATTTACGAACAGCAGCTTAGGAAGTTAACAGTTTGCTTTAGCGCAAATATTAAACTCAATTTCTTTATTACAATGTTAATCGCAGTACAGTTAATCAGTTTTCTATTGAATTTTTCGAACATTTGCGGGCTGTCTTTACTTACCTTAAACTCATTTTGGGACAGCTCGTAAAGGTATTCGAAAACGGAACTGTGTGTATTCGTACATGATTTGTTTTTGCGATGATTATATTGTTGCCTTCGCTCAAGCGTTCAATTTTTGCATTCATTATCAAGTTGTTTTCATCTATCTTGTATTGCCCAAAAAAACACACGCTTGCCAACGCCTGTCAACAAAAGATACGCCGGACACTATGTGGTGCTCTGTGGCTACGATATAGCCATGCGTAAGTTGTTCTACCACAATCCCGAGGTGCACGACGGACGTGAGTACAATCTCAATGTAGTTGCTAAGCTACTCTATCAATCTGTACCTAAATAAATATACATATATGTTTTTTGTCTTCCAGATATTTGCCGTTGTTTGTCCGAGGCAATGGATACGGCTCGGACGGCCTTTGGCACCGATCAGGATATCATATTCATTTACGAGAAGCCCAACAACAACAGCAGCAGCAAAAAGTAAATTCTTCAAGGATAATATTGCCAATAATGCCGTAGTACCTGCTCAGCAGTTGCCAATGTTGTTTGTTGTTTGTGTTTTTTGGATCTGCGCCTATGTGATATATATTTAACTTGTATTAGGATTTCAATCTGCTTGTGCTAGGCTGGGCCACTCATCTAAAGTACCTAAACAATGTGGTATACACATATATTAATATAGATATATATATATATATATATATAAATGAATATATATTATAGACAATATGTAGCCACAGTTTTGATTAGTTAACTAACAATATTATATATATATATTTTATTATTTCTGCCATTATGTTTAGATATTCCATGCATTTCCTTTTGTCAATGCTTTACTTTTACAAAAGTACATACATTTAGTTAGTATTAGTTAGTTAGCTTATTTTAAAGTTGGTCCCCATAAAAAAAGAAGAAAAACAAAAATTTGTTTTTCATCGTATACACATGACATAATTCCAAATATTCCAGGGCAAATATTCAGTTTGAGATATGTTTTGAAGACAAGTAAATGATAATATTGAAATATTGAGCATTTGTTTAGTCAATAATATTTGTTTTAAACAAAATATCGTTTATAAAATACAATGAAAGTTGGCCGATTTATGTACACATAGTAGTAATATTTGTGTAATTAAGTTTAATAATATTTAATATCCATATCGGAAACTTGCCCAAATATTTGCCTGAGATTTACTTCGGTCTTATGCCATTGTACATTCCAAAACAAAATGGTCTTGTCTATATAGAAATATATGTAACATATACCATACATGTATGTGTATACAAAAAAAAAACAAAAAAAAAAACAACTGTTGTGTTTACTGATCCTTGATGTTCTCATCGTTGAGCTGTTTTGTGAGCAGCTGCAGCTTAATGTGTGGCGCCTCCACGGGCAATATAATCTCGCCCGCATCATTTGTATATTTGGCATAGAGCTGCTCGGAGAATGGCTTAAAGCCGTTGGAGCATAGTATCTTCTGCGAAAAGATGCCGGTGGCATCGGCCTTGAGCAATTGAAAGTTGCATTTGCGTGCCATGTGCTCGGCACGACGCACCAGCTCCTTGGCAATACCCTGGCCACGAAAGCGCGAATCCACCGAGAGGATGCGCACATCGAAGATGCGATCCACATCGTACTGGGCGAACAGATTGGACTGCAGGCAGTGCCTGTACAGCAGCTCGAAGATCTTTTTGTAGTTGCTGTCCGTGCTTAGCTGCAACTTGTTCAGCGCCTTTTCCGTATCGCCTGGCAGCAGGATGCCGTTGAGTATGACGCCGGCTATTTGGCCATAGGTGGCGCTATCTGTGCGCCCATCAACGGCCATTAAGCTCAGCTGATCTTGCAGCGTTGCCAGACTGAGGTATTCCAGTTCAGTGTTGCCACCGCCTTGCTGACAAAGTCCGGCAGCCCGATTCAGCGGCTCGTCGGCAAAGAAATTGCCGCGCAAATGTTCGATCACCAGCTCGTAGTGCTCGGCAGTAATCAGCTTGTACTCCATTTTGTTGTTCTTTCTTTCTTTCTTATAAAGTGGTTCTGAAAAGGTTAAATGAAAGAACAAAACTTGATAAAACCAACATTGATCAGACATGAAGTAGTATGCTTGAAAGCCATGTATTTGTCTGACCAACATAAAACTCCATAGACTCAACTTAAACAAGAGTTGGACATGGCCGACTGCGAGATACTGTGGTATCACTATGAAATACCATATAGTTGTAGCCAATAAATATCGGCATTTGATAAAAGTTCCTAATAATCCATCCTGCAAGTTTGCCTTTGAAATTGCAGTAGATGCAGGCTTTTGTGAATTTTTTGGGGACGCGATTGGGCATGGCCGTAAAAAAATGTTGGAAGAGTTTCCTGGTACTATAATTTGAAAAGTTTGGTAGCTTTAGCCTTTAAATTGCAAGAGGCATAGGCTTTTGAAAATTTTGGGAACTGGAGAGGGCGTGTCTCAAAAAATATTAAAGAAGGTTCCCAGTACACTACTTTCTAAGTTTAGTAACTGTAGTTATTAAATTGCGATAGACATAGGATTTTATAGATTTTGGGAGCGGGAGTGGGCGTAGTCTAACGTTTTTCTTTTCCCAGATTTCTGAAGCAATAAATTTGCACCAACAGGTGTAGCAGAGTATAAAAAGGGCATGCAGCAAAAAAAAAAAAAAAATTCAGCATACTTATTTGCTGTGCTTGTATCGTATTGTATAAAGTTAAGCCCTTAAGCAACTAAAGACTGGAAAGATGAATTTTGAATTCAAATTAAAGCCTTAACAATGGCAAAGTGAACTCGTTTGAAATTAAGTGCAAGCTGATAAAATGTTTATGTCCATTTATATGTATATGTATATGTATGTGTGGGGGTGAGTATGTGTAAGTGTGTGTGTGTAAGTGCGTGAGCAATTTGAATAGCACTTATGGCACTCTCACTGGCTTTTTACTCTCATAACTCTATCAGAGAGGAGGACACACGACTCATGCACTCAGTCACTTTCTCTTCACTTCTCTTTTCTTTGCTTGTTGCTGTGGTTGTTGTCGCTGCGTGTTGCTTTGCCTATAATCGCATTATGACAACAAAACACAATACTCTTCACTTGTCCTCAGCACCCTTATCACGCACAGCACCTTGCTTTTATCTTTAGTATTTTTTTCGTTGTGCTTACTGTTAATCTTTTCTGTCATTAATTACTCACTTTGTAGCTCAGTTGGTGTAAAATCGCTCAATTTGATTTCATAAGTCGCGGGAACGGCAAAAAAAATGTGTAACCTACTTGCGGGCGCTGCTAAATGCGAACTGCGGCAACAGCTCAGCAGCAGCTCAGCATCCCAGCTGCTCTATTCTATTCTTGTGCAAAAAAAAAACTTGGCATCCAGTGGCGTCGTCTGTGCGTGGCTCGTTGCTCAACAAGTTGATCGACTGCAGTGTTGAAAAATGCCCATCAAATGTGGCATATTGTTTTTTGTTTGTGCATTTATAGTAATTGTGTAATAAATCGGACAGTGGAATTTTTCCTATGACCCCTTAAATTGCCGCCTATGGCAGAAAATTCACTGTTAACTGCTAACAGGACGCGAAAGTGTGTGCATGCGTGCGTGTATGTGTCAGTGTGTGCATGCGTGCGTGTATGTGTCAGTGTGTGCGTGCGTGTAAGCGTTCGTGTATGCGTGCGTGTGTTGGAGCGAACAAGGAATTTGTTGGGTGAGTCAGCGAACGAGTGATTGCCTGCTCGTGACTTATGAGGGAAAGAGAGAGAGAGAGAAAGATAGAGCTTCTTTTGTTCTTGTGTAGCTCCCACCGCCAGCACTCCATTACATTAACCAAAAAAAATTGGGCAGTTTTGTGTGGTGGGAACAACAACAACATTGACGCCAACTGTTGATTCAGTCATTGAATGTGTGTGTGTGTGTGTGTGCTTGCATCACAGAACGCGTGTTAAATGTGTGCTTATGTATGCGTGCGTGTACATTTGTAAATACATGCGGATTTGACTTTTATTTGACATGCTGAAGGCATTAAGCGTGAATTTTGTAGGTAATGCGTCTGCATGGCTTCACATGCTTAATGAGCTCATCTATATATTTTAAATGTTAGTAATTTATAGGGAAAGAGAGAGAGAGAGAGAGAAAGAGAGAGAGAGAGAGAGAGAGAGAGAGACTGCGAGAGAGATAGAGGGAGAGAGAGAGAGAGACTGCGAGAGAGAGAGAGAGGAGAGAGGCAGAGAGAGAGAGAGAGAGAGAGAGAGAGAGAGAGAGAGGGAAAGAGATAAAGAGAGAGAGAGAGAGAGAGTCAGAGAGTCAGAGAGAAAGAGAGAAAGAGGGAGAGAGAGATATTAAAACGTAACTGAAAGCCGGCAAAGAAAAACAGTAACACTAACTGTAAATTGTTTAAGGTGCTGCCCATGTTGTTGCTGCTGCTGCTGCTGCTGCTGCTGCATATTTACAGTTACGCTATTCCTTTTGCTCGTTGTTCATGCATAAGCAAATGAAGAATAATGAAGGACAAGACAACTGTTCTCAGAGCACCTAAAGTAGCTAAAGTAGTTAAAGAGAGCGCGAGAAACATCTTTGGCTTCTGCAATGGCCTCAAACGAGTAGGAATAACGGAAGCAAATTGCGCAACCTTATCTCTTTGGATACTGGTTAAGTGCGCCTAATCGGTTGTTGTATTAAACGTTTAAGTATAAATGCCAATGAACAGTTAAAAAATGCTGCTTTCAATAATTAATATTACCCAATTGAGCAGCTGCCTCATTTCGTGAGAAGCATTGACAAAAACCGGAATCTGTCCTAAACTATCTTGCAATGGATCTGCATCGATATTTTGAAAATTATTCCCCATTATACTTAATAATATTAATTATTCTCAGTCTGCAATTTGCTAGTGGCTCCTATATAACTGTGGACACTCCACCAAGGAGTCCAGACATTAATCCAACTGAAAATCTAACGTTTTTTCTAATCTAATGGTTATAATTAACGAAAATATGTATCAAATACGGTTTTTTTTTTCATATTATTACTCTTAAAGTGCATCCTTCATTGACGTCCAGAATGCCAACATTTGGTAGTTTAACCAGTTGATCCAGTTCTATCCAAAACTCTGTCATTCGCTGAATGTATCTGCATCTGTCGAGCGATCCTATTCGCCCACATCCAGGTTAATATTTTCCGGTGCTACCGACTAGGAAATCTCCAGCGGTCCATTGTCCGTCTCGTTCACATTTTCAATTTTCCATCAATGCCCCCATGCGGCATAGCAGCGTAGAAAACTCTTCATTGTTGCAGCTGATGTTTTGAAGGATCTGCTTTAGATGATATTTCATCGCTTCAACTCCATTTGTAAATCCTCCGCGAGCTCCTCGTCGCGCTGCTCTGACTCTCGATGCGTCTCTTTGAGCATTGTCTCCAGTGTCATCTCCCGACGCAGCTTGGCCTGCTCTAACAGCTGTATTTGGCCGGACATATCATCCAGCTCCTGCTCCTTAGTTTGCGAATGCTCCTTGTAATCTTCGATTTCGCTGCATTTTATGGTACGCAGTTCTTCGAGTAGCACATCTGCCGATCCCTATCCTCCATTGCTGCTACGCAGTCACGCTCTGGGGCCTCCTGTTGCATATGCTTCTTGCTGTCATATTCGATGAGACCCTGCTCCATGCCCTTACATATATTGTCCGAAGTGCCCTCTTTTTTCAAATGCCTGTGATACGCCCGCCTATATAATTTTTAATGTGAACTATATCCACAGAATCGACGAATAGTTTCGAACTCTGTATCCGGCTCGAAGGACCAAAAAATGTGTGCAGTCAACAGGACGAGACGACATTTCGAATGGAACTGTCTGCTCCGACGAGCAGGCCTTTATTTTATGCAAAATTCTTAAGCCAAAATATATATTTTTATTCCCTGCTCTCTCTAAGAATGCCTACACTTGGGAATGCCGCATGAATCCGTTATTCGCTATCTTAGGGCATCACATGTTGCTTCTTGAACAACTTGCATCGGCTCAAGGGAATCCTAAAATCATAAATATCGGTTGCCAAAACAGTTTCCTGGCAATTGAACAGTTTTCGTCTCACAATCAATCAAAATAGTTTAGGCTAATGAATCTTGTTAATTTTTTTTTAACTAGTTTTAAGTCAGAAAAAAATAAGTTTTTTTTCTTAAGCTTAAAATCTTGCTTAATTTGAATGAGCTTATTTTTGAGTTCTTTTTTAAGTGTGTCTTTAAAAAGTGTTGGTTGTAAATGGAACGAAATGAATTTTCTTTTATTTATTTAAGCCTGACTAGTAGATGCCCTGTACTTAATTACAGTTAACTTATAGAGTACAGACATACGATAAAGTCGTAGCTTTAAAGCTGTAGACACTAAAAACATGTTAGTCGAAACTGTCCGAATCGGATCACATATATAGTCGATAGATAAGTTCTTTATTTGGAGACTGGTCAACAATTTTCACAAGTATAACTTTATCAAAACTAATCCGATTTTATATAGCTGGCATATAGTTAAATTAATCATTAATATTTCACAATAAAATATTACTCACCAATCTGCCTTGGCTCAGATTTGATTTGATTTGGATCTAAAATTTAATATTTTACTAATCACAACAACGTGGAAAGATAGAAGACAAAACACTGATGCTGAAACATTCCGGAATTGAAGCGTTACGTGGCTATATAATTTCGGATTGATGCTTGACAATTGGTTATATAATGGACTGTGGCATATCAAATCGTTAAAAAATATTTATAAGGCTAATGAGATACTCTAGGAATTCTGAAACTAACAGTGCCACTGCAGCACTTCTTCTTCAATCGATTGAAGATGGTATAACGAAG
Organism: Drosophila kokeensis; assembly: GCA_035042145.1. Classification (NCBI taxonomy): domain Eukaryota; kingdom Metazoa; phylum Arthropoda; class Insecta; order Diptera; family Drosophilidae; genus Drosophila; species Drosophila kokeensis. The sequence continues at coordinate 1,225,866 of JAWNLT010000259.1, forward strand.
TTCGTCTCCGACCCCATATACCTTATATACATACATACCTATAATACTGATCAGGATCAGTAGTTGAGTCGATCGCAGATCAATTGATCGGTATCAAATAGCCACCAGTTTAAAGATATAGTCTTTCAGGCATTGAGTATTAATTATCATGACACATTATTGACCAACTGTGCAAATTTCAGTCAGATCGGATCGGATCAGATCAGATCGGAGCGGATCGGATAAGCAACGGTTATTGAACAAACCAATATTTGCAATTTTCTGTATGAGAAGCGAGCAGCAAGATAATCAAAGTGAGCTGCAGGTGTTTTGTTGAATTGATGGCCTCAGCGTATCACCTGGTCGAGCCCTCTCGACTAGAGCGTACTTTATTATTATTTTAATGATTATTATTAACACATTCCGGCCATGCTCAACATACCCATTGGCCACTACCATATAAAGTACACACGTGTTGAATTTATTTTTATTTTTTTTTCTTTTTCGGACACATGACGCCATAGGACGCATATTCAAATTGCGTGACTCGGGCAAGTCGCCCCCAATCGTCACACTCGCACACACGTCGTCGTCGTCCATTGTCAGGTCATGGCAAAATTACAATAGAGGCGACTGCGCGTGTTTCTGGCATTTGGGAATTGGGGAATTTTGGGCATTTCTTTTTCACTTTAGTAGGCCGGTCAAAGTGCCAAAATTGTTGTGCGTTTTTCTTTTTTTTTTTTATTTATTCTTGGCAATCAGCATCAATTTAAATCAAGTGTTCTAAGGGCAAACGCAATGATTTGGCAGCGCTGGCTTAGAAATGTGCGTGCGCTCTAATTAATCATCAGTTTGTAAATATCTATATATATATATATATGCTTGTGATTTGTGCTGGATTCTTAGAGATTTGATTGGCCACAATTGCCTGTTGTCTATTTGTTAATGTTTGATCATTTGTCTTTTGTTTCAATGTTGCAGATTTGCTTAAAGACAAAAATAAGTTCGTCAAAAAGTGAGCGCTACACTGAGAAAAAGAAATCGCCCTTAATTTGATATTTTTTGGTGACAAGCGAAACTGACGTTACGTCACTTCAGATAGAATATATTTATAAAATGGAAAGTTCCCTTTCTGCAAGTCATGGACTTTCAATCAAAGTTAAATTTGAAGTTTTTAAGTAATTTTATTACTATTCCCTGCATTTCAGCAACGAGTTTTTCAAGTATAAGGGGTTTTTGGAAATATTTTCTATTATTAAGCAATATATTTATGTAAAATCGAAAAAGATTTTCAAATTTTTAAACATTTTTTTTCTTTGTATATCCCTAATTTATTTTTAAAAAAGAGAAAGACTAGAAAGTTCTTCAGGGCGATTTTTGAAAAATCCGTTTGATTTTTTTTCATTTACCTTATGCACATAAGCATCTTTCTCCACTAATGACCAAAATATAAAAAGCGAATATTGAATAAGCAATCTATAGATATAGAAAATCTCAATGTTCCGTCGCTAACTTGAGATAGCTTGAGTATATACTCTATATTTTGAACAAGTGTTTTTGCTTAGACATTTTTTATGATCGCACCAGCTTTTGAGGCAGAGTAATTGCTGCTGTCAAGCTAAATAGTTGTTCGGTAAATTGATGCGAACAAAAATTGCGAACAAATCATAGCTGAGAAATTCTATTTACGTGCATAATTCAATTAACACTCACGCGCTCCTCTCTAATCATCTCTGGCCGCTGCTGCTGCTACTGCTGCTGCTGCGGAAACAGCTGAGCGCTCGTCCCAAGGGTCGCTTTTATCCATAGAACGTTGGCATCGATGTCGACGTTTGCGTCGCTGTCTCCGTCGCCATTAACGTCGAGACCATTTCGCAGTTGTCATTTGGCCCATTTTATTGTCGTATGCTTTGCTTTGCGGTTCTCGTTCTCGCGCTCGTCCATTTATTTTTGTACAATATTCGTCGCATATATTTTATTTACCTAATATTTTGTTGTTGATATATTTTTAGTTCACACTTTTATTCAGTTTGTTGTTTGTTGTCCTCAACGCAGTAGGTACTTGTGTTTAGTGTTTGTTCGGTTCGAAAACAAATTTGTTAGCTCACGTAACGTAACGGTAACGGTAACTGGAAGTGTAACGGTAGCTGTAGCTGGTGTAACGGTACCTTTGTGGATTGTAATACTTAATTAATAATGGCTGCCAAAGATCGTCTGCCCATATTTCCATCGCGCGGGTGAGTACTAACTAAAAGAGAAAAAGAGAGAGAGCGAGAGAGATTTAAAAAAAAAACACAAATTTCTTACATAGCGCACAAATTTTAATGAAATCGCGTCTGGCGGGCGCCACCAAGGGTCATGGATTGCTGAAAAAGAAGGCAGATGCTCTCCAGATGCGTTTTCGCCTAATTCTGGGCAAGATCATTGAGGTGGGTCAGCGTGTGAAGATCACAAAAATAAACAAAAAAAATTATGCTGATTTCTTTTTCTTATTTTTTTGTTTTTAGACAAAAATGCTAATGGGTCAGGTGATGAAGGAGGCGGCTTTCTCGCTGGCCGAGGTCAAATTCACGACCGGCGACATCAATCAGATTGTGCTGCAGAATGTGACCAAGGCACAGATCAAGATACGCACCAAAAAGGATAATGTCGCCGGCGTTACGTTGCCCATTTTTGAGCCATATCAGGATGGCGTCGATACCTACGAGCTGGCCGGTCTCGCCCGTGGCGGCCAGCAGCTGGCCAAGCTCAAGAAGAACTATCAGAGTGCGGTGCGTCTGCTCGTTGAGCTTGCCTCGCTGCAGACATCCTTTGTCACGCTGGACGACGTCATCAAGGTGACCAACCGGCGTGTCAATGCCATTGAGCATGGTTAGCTTGAACATCATAATCAAAACTATTCCTTCATATATATATATATATATATATATATATATGTATATTAGTTTATAATTGTAATGACGATTCCTTATATTATTTATAGTTATAATACCGCGCATCACTCTCACCATTGAGTATATCATCAGTGAGTTGGATGAATTGGAGCGCGAGGAGTTCTATCGTTTGAAGAAGATACAGGATAAGAAGAAGGCTGCACGCAAATCGGCTGATTTGGCCAGGGAGGAGCTGCGTCGCCAGGGCTACAATGTCACCAGCAGCGAACAAGCGCAGAATATACTCGAAAATGATGGCGACGAGGATCTCCTGTTTTAGTCAACTTTCAACTTTCAGACACACACACATACACCCACACCCACACACATACACCCACACCCACACACATACACCCACACCCACACACATACACCCACACACACACACACACCCACACCCACACCTACACCTACACACACGCACACCCACACCTACACACACACGCTACCTCATCCAAACACAACGTGAATCTTTCAAAATTCTAAATTTTTTTTTTGTCTTTTTTTTTTTTTGCGAATTGTTCACCAATTTGTTCATTGCTGTTGCTCTTGTTGTTGTTATTGTTGTTTGTTGTACATAGCTAATGAAATAATGTACACGTATTTGAATACGTATTTGTATTTGTATTTGTATTTGTATTATTATTATCTTTATTATCTTTATTGTGTGTATTGTTGTTAATTTGCGAATTTCGTTGGTGTTTCCTCATTTATTTTGAGTTCCGTTTAATTGTGCAATAATATTTTTGATGGCCTATAAAAAGTGCCTCATTTAGCTGCTAATAGTCGTTGCAAATTGGCATTCCAGCATTCTGTCCGTCATCAGTGTCAGCGATATGGTCGACCCATTGTGGCTTCCACCCCACCCACACCTATATATAGACTATAGCCCGCGACGTGCCGATCGCTAAGCCGCAGGCCGCAAGGCCACACATAGAAAAGAGATTATCTTACAGCTCCGGGCCCCGGGCAATATCAATTAATAAATAAAAAAAAAAAAAAACGAGACACATTTATTAATTATACACACATATAAAATAATCATGTTTATTTAAATTTCCATGTTTGCTTATGTACGTAATAGTTTGCCATTGACCACTGTATTTCTTGGTCTCTATTGTTGTCTATGTTTTTTATTTCTTTTTCTTTTAGTTCTCACAGATCTGTTGCTGCGTAGATAAGTTAGTAGTTTTGTGTGTGTGTGTGCGTATTATTATTATTATTATTATTATTTTTTTTTTTAAATTCGGCTTGCTTGTTATTGTGTTGCCTCCTACGAAGTAGGAAAAGCGAGTTGCACAACAAAAGAAAAGTTGGCTCTGAAGTTTATATATATATATATGTATATGTATACGCTTATGTCTACTATCTACGACTAGATTCAAGAAAAATGTAAGATTTGTTAAGAAATTGTATACCAAGTACAACGACGACTGCATTTTGTACTCTCCAAATATGCATTTATATAATTAATAATTATGTAAGTGTAAATGCTCTATATATAAAATAATTAGGTGGTTTTTCACAGAGCATACGATCATGATATCAAGACTTAGTAGACACATTGAGGGAATGGGAATGTCGGAACTTTCACTTTGTAATCTTTATTTCCATGCACTTGAACGATCAAATAATATATAGCTTAAACATACTTTAATTGATATGTAAGACAAAAATAAATGATATATGTATGTATTTGCTATCCTTAACAAAATTAGAGTGAAACTCCATTCAGTTTCAATTGCAAATTATCGAAATTTACGAAATTTTCGAAATTTTTGAAATCTCTTAATTGAGTTGAGTAAGTATTGGTGAATGTGAACGTCGAATTTTGTATGATTTCTTGGTTCCTTGGAAATTTCAATACATGCATTAACATCGATGTACGATGTACGATGTACGATGTAGGATGTACGATGTACGATGTACGATGTACGATGTACGATGTACGATGTACGATGTACGATGTACATATATATATATTTAAATTCGTATGTTGTATGTATGTGTGTTATATGTTCTATTCGATTCATAGAACGATATATTGTCAGGTAGCTTGGTATACCGTTATTTTAGTGTTGCTGTTGTGATGTGTAAATATATATTTGCACTATAATTATACATATAGATTGTACATATATATGTGTATGTAAATATGTAACTACATTTCCTGTCTACGAATATGTATGTATGTGTATGTATTTGTTCTTAGGAGTTCACCGACTTCAATTGAGTCAGTTTATTCATCAGTTTATTAAAAATCGAAAATTATGCTTATGTTTGAACAGTGACATTGCAAAATGCACTTATACACACACACACACACACACACACATATATAGATTTACATACAATCCACAAAAAAAAGCTTTGATTAAACCGTTTTTTTTTTTTTTTTTGATTTCCCATTAGTTCTGAATAAATAATTTGCTGTACTTAGCAGCCGTTAAATACATGTATATATAAACATACAAATATTTATATACTAAATATATAAATATAAAAAGTTGACATTCATCTATGTAAGTATGTTTGTATGTATGCAAATATATCAAAGTGCACACACACATTTCAGTAGAGTTTAGTTTTGGTACAGTTGCGCGCTTAAAAGCTAAAAGCTAAAAGCTAAGCTTACCCAGATACACACACAAAGATAGCGAGAGAGACAGAGAGAGTGAGAGAGACAGAGCAAGCAAGAGCCCATAAGTTAGACATTGAGAGTAAGTTAGACACTGAGAGTAGTAGTAAGAGCAAAAGTGCTCGCTTTAAGCTTTAGGCGATTGGTGCTTTTGTAGTATTTGCTGCTGCTGCTGCTGCGGCGGCTGCTGCGGCTGCTGCTGCTGCGGCTAATGCAGTTGTGGTTGTAACAGCGGCGACTGCAGCTCTTGTTGTTGTTGCCACTGCTGCTGCTGTTGTTGCTGTTGTTGGTGTTGTTGTTGTTGACAACGACGTCGACGTCTGCAGCTGTGACATAATAAATATTTGCGGCGACATTTGAGCGCCAGGCATCACACATTTGTTCTGCAATTGAGACAAGTAGAAAGACAAGAGGAACAGAAGGCAGACAGAGAAAGATAGAGGTAGAGAGAGAGGGAGAGAGAGAGAGAGAGAGAGAGAGAGAGAGAGAGAGAGAGAGAGAGGAGGAAATGCAAAAGCGTTTCGAAAACAGTAAGCAAAAATAACGCAACCAAAACACATACATAAGCGAAACATACATAAAGAAGCAGAGAGAGAGAGAGAGATAGAGAGAGAGAGAGAGAGAGAGAGAGAGATAGAGACAGAGAGACAGAGAGAGAGAGAGAGAGAGGGAGAGAGAGAGAGACAGAGAGGAAAAGACGCAAATAGATATTAAGTTTCTCTGTTTTCACTTCATTCATTTTTCATTCATTTAAGTGAATATTACTAAAAGAAATAATTGCAAATTGTTGTGACCAAGCGCAGCAAATCAAAGCAGTGATCATATTATTTAGTGTTACATAATTGCAATTATTTAAAATAGCGAAATAATAAAGCAATATCGCAACGAACGCCGCAAAAAATATATAAATGGTGATCGAAAGTGTGCACAGTGTGACCGAATCCGAAGCATGGCGCGAATGCAGCAAGCACGATGGATATGGTCGCGAGTGCTCGACTAACAAATGCAATACTCAAATAAATACAGAGTTCCGTTTGCCATACTCAACACTGTTGTTACACAGCATCGCATATAGTGCTTAATATTACAGATATGAGCAGATATAACATTTAAGCAGACATATGTATGTATATATATTTATGTGGATAGATATGACTGATATTCTTTTGATGTCAAACATATTTTTTCTTTTTTAAGTTGTTGATTTGTATTTAAATATATATGCATATTTGATTCATATTGAATATTGGTAAGATCACCAAGATCTTCATTTGTTTAGAAAACTAATAGTTTTTTTTTTTACAATTTTGTACCTTCGGTCACACTGATTGCTAAATTGACCAAAATGTATAAAATATTTACGAATGTTTTTTTTTTTATTAGACATGCTGCCTTAGTTCCTAGGCATAGGTCATAAGCCTGGCTGAAAAAAATATCGTATATCTGTAGGATCTTTAATGGGGATTGCGTTTATAAACAGTGCTTTAGCTAAGTTATACGAATGGTATTTATAAAATAGCATAACCTACGATGGTTTATAGCTTACAGGTCGCAACTGCCATAGTCAGCGCTTGTAAGAGCTTAAAGCTTGTACAGACTATACAGTTATATAATAGCGTAGAGATGGGCACGTGTTCGGTTATTATGACAAGGCACGAGTGACACGACGAGTGACTATGTTTTTTTTTTTGAAAGTGAGTGGTGCTTATCAAAACAAAATAATACTAATACTATACAAAAAATAACTTAATTGTTAAATAATATTATTAATATTGAACTTATTTTTGAAAAGGGTGTCAAACCGAAAGTGGTCACTGAACCGAACCGGAATCAAAACAGAAAAATTTCAAAATTTTATTGTTGTTGTAAGAACCAGTTAACGAAGCTGACCAAAACTTTGTAACGGTACAGCGTAAGGGTTTTTCTCACTTTTCTTGTTCCGGTACGTAAGATACGAATGAGAAAAAAAATGCATTCACAACCAAAACTTGTAATTAAAGAAATTAAAACAATAAATTTGTTGCGTACAGAACTGAACTGCTTAAGATTATGAAAAAGAATGAGAATAATTTGTTTGAATATATGTATATATGTATATATAATTATATTTGAACAGAAAACAAACACGACACACGCGTCCAGCTCTAGTTAAATATGCGAAGAGCAAGCTGTAAGCAACGTGTGTGCATGTGTGTGTGCGTGTGTGTGCGTGTGTGTGTGTGTGTGTGTGAGAAAATATTGTACAAAAGTAAGCAAAGGTAGTGCTACATTATTAGGGGTTAGCGAGACGCTGAAGGCTCTATGAGCTACTAAGATGGGACTACGAATACAGGCTACGTCTATGGCTAGTACTAATTTGGGCCTACTGCTCTGACAACTCAAATACAACTGACTCGGGTGGCACGGATGACGTTGACGGTACTCGTAGTACCTTTTTGCCGCGAAAGCACAGGTTCGTCATCCAGTTGGAGCGGCCAGCCGACGATTCCTTGCTCCGTATGCGCGTTGCCATCGCCGATCCGGTTGCATCCTCGACGTTCCGCGGACTGCTACCGTTCGTCGCGTTGTTGTTGGTGTTGTGCTGCTGCGGCTCATTGCTGATGACGATGGTAACGCTGCTGTTCTTGCGGCTTTTAATGCGCTTATTCGATGGCGGCACCCTTTATAGTGAGAAACAAAAACAAAAAAAGGTCGGTATTTAGGGAGGGATTCGAAGTTCCCATGGATTTTACTTGGCTAAAATCAAAAGCGTTTTGGTCATGACTTGGTTTCTGGGGCACGACTGCGTTCAAGTTTGGAAACACAATTTTAGTTCGAGTTCTAAGGTCAGCTTAACTTTAAACAATGACTAGGATTATCATAAAGATATGCAGAATGCTAGTTTGGGCTTACCTTCTGCTCGTTGAGATCGGTTCGCCTGGCTGCGGCACAGCGTCCGTGTCCGGTGCGGTGTTGTTGGCGCCGGAGTACATGGATGCACGCTTGGGGGCCCATTCGGGGTGTCCACGAACGGACATCCAGACGGCCAAGCTCTTCAAGAGCACTGTGCGCACCTGCAACGTACCAGCAACGAGATAGACGCCTCAAGTTTCATTTGATTTAAGGATTAAGCTGGTAGTGTTCGCATACCTCGCCATTGAGGAAACAATAGATTAGGGCTATGAAGAAGCCCTGAAACGATGTCAAGAAGTATGTCACATAGCTCCAAACGGCGAACTGCCAAGCGGTCTTCAGAGACGGCACCAGATGCAACAGATTCGTAATGCCCAACAGGGGCAACAACACAATTGCCGCACGTACCGCCTTGCGTGTCTGCTCGATTTCGCTCGCCTGCGATTGACGCAGTTTCACCACCAGCACACGTATGATATTCACCAAAAAGAAGAAGTTCAGCTGCCAGACAGAAGACAGACAAGTTAGATGCAAATACTACCGGCAACCGTCTCAGCGGGTAAGTGCTGAAAACACACTCACCAAGATGACGGTGAGGCGAGGTCCTTCCAGTATCCAATAGTAGGGTGTCAGATTGTAATTCCACATGCATTCGCCGACAGTGGTGTCCATAAATATCGCTGTACACTGCACCCATACGAAGGTCATTAGCACGGGTAGACCCCAGCCAAGGAGCGCGTACAGCTTGAGCGGAAAGTTACTCTGGAATGCCACAGTTATCATGTTGTGCAGGTAGAGACCCTCAATGAACATCCACATGAACATGGCGGTGCGGGCGTACTCCAGCAGCACATACGATGCCTCACATAGATATGGCTGAAATCGATAACATTCCAATAACACTCGAATTTCGATATAAGGACATTAACGCGTAATCTTGCAGAAATAAAATCGACCCCCTGGAATTTCAGGATGATGTGTTTTCAGGATTTCGTTTTATTAGAATTCGACAAAGATATAGGGGAACGATTGTTTAAGGAGGTTACCAGTAATCTATCTTCCAAATTTGGTGATTATTACACTAAATTCTTAAATATGAAGTTCTTAAATGGCTCCTCTAAACGCTTCCAGTCGAACCATTAGCTTCAAATAATGTAAGAATATTGATCTGAGAAGTCAGACAGTTTCAGAGCTAGGACCTGACCCCTAAACCCACTATAATTATTATCGGAAATCGATTTATATCGAATACATTTGCACAACTTCATTGTTCAATTTATAGAGATTAGATTCGTGAGTAATTTTCTGGGCTAATCATGCTGAAAATATAATAATGAGTTTTACGCTCTTTTCGCACCGTATTCTCGATAATCGATAGACTTTTATTGGGAGCCGTTTCCGATCTGCCACGTCGAAATTGATCCAGGTAAAGGGTCAGGCGCACAATCACCTGCAACACCATTGCAACGAACAGGTTCTTGTGTATCTTGGTGCGATTGTTGCGCAGCGAGCGAAAGGAGCAAAATATCTTCAGGGATATGATCAGGGCGAGCAGCGAGAGGCAAAGTCCGATTATTTCCATAGTGCGTGTACGCTCTGCTATATCTATGTAGAGCTGTAAGTAAACAAATTGAAACTCGATTCAATCATCATCATCATCATCATCATCATCATCATCATCATCATCATCATCATCATCATCATCATCATCATCATCATCATCATCATCATCATCATCATTATTCGTCACTTACGTTCACATCCTTAATCTCCTTCATGAGCCGTGAAACCTCGGGCTTGTAGCACGGCTTATAGTCCGTCCAGCCGCCGGTTTTCATCTCGGTATCGTTGGGCCTTCTGCCCCACTGACCATCTAGTTCGCACTTCCGAAGGGCAAATTCTTAAAAAAAAACGAGAGAATCGAATCCTTAATAAATAAATCAAACAAACTTTAGTGTTAATCAAATTCGGTGCCCTTGAATAAGCCGACGAAAAAATACGCTTTGTGCATTTCTTATTAGTTGAAAGCTTTTGCTTTGGTTTTTTTTAGACAACAAATTTGGTCAAATTGCTGCTGAACAAGTTGATTAAATTTATTACTCCTAAATGTCGAACAAGTTGTTTGCTTTAATGATTATAGCCAAGGACAATTGGGGCATCTCTGGGTATCTCTGGGTGCATCGCCAGTGTAAAAAAAGCGTCCTTTAAACAAAGTTCAATTGTTGTTTAACATTTGGTTCACTGCTCTTTACTTTTGCCCTTCTCAATGCCCTCCACACACACACACACACACACACACATACACAAGGACAACGGTGAACGTATGGAAGAGTAAAGGACTGAAGAACAAACAGAGATATTTATTTTGTATACTATTCGAACTGAGACAATTTATGTTCTAGAGTTGGCAAACTTTGTAAGCAGGTTTTTTTGTGGTGATAATAAAAAATGAGACAACAACTAGGAAATCGAGATTACATTAGTCCAGCTGATAACATCAATTTTTATTATTTTTTATATGTATTCTTATGAGGAACATTTTATCTAACATATTGAGAAGCCAGATTTTATTTTTTATTTATGTATTTAAGTTTAAATATTCAAAGTGAAAGTGAAAAAAAATAATAAAACAAAGGAGAGGAAAAGAACTAATTTTGAAGGTATTCAAAATAGTTCAATATTTATAGCAAGAACCCAGACCGATAGTTCCTATGAGAGTTATATACATATATGAAATAGAAGTCGGATCGGAAAAAGATTTTTTTTCTTCTTAAAGCATTAAGAACAAAGAATAAAAATTAAAAACTTGAATTTAGGATTAAAGATAACGAACATAATATCTAACAGATCTATAATTGCATTAAAACCAAAGACGTAATTATAATAATGAACTACTGTTATGCAGGGTAACTGTCAGTCGGTCACTATTTCCGATTTCTGTTTGGTTCTGTGGAGCAGCAACTATGCGTCGGCATTTGCAGCGACAGCTTTGGCGCAACAATAGCTATGACAATCCCCCCGCACACACACACAAAACACACACACAAACACACACACAAACACACACACAAGCACACACACACACAAACACACACACAGACACTGAAACTGGTAAACACTGTGTGCAAAATGAGACCAGGTCAACTTGTGCATAGTTGTTTTATTACATTATTTGCATTTGCACCTGATTAAAGACTTGGCACTACAATTACTTGGCCTAATGCAATGCAAAGGTTCAAGGAGCTGCCACTAACCAGGGTGACCAACTCCCTATATACATATATGTATATGTGACACGTCTGTGGCAGTCGGACGAACATTGCGAATGCAATCTTGGCCCAGTTGGATGTGCATAACTCAAAGCGAATTGCGTTCAATTTTCTTTAGACAGGTTACATCTTCAAATCAGGTAGTTTCGATTACAGCTGCCAACATGTAGCTAACGTAGCCAATTCACCGATATCCACAAAGCCCTGCTCTCTTCTCCTCTTCTCCTCTTCTTCTCTTCCTTTCAAATAAGTCACTGAACTATTTATTCCTATTTCGCACGCTCTGCTGCGCTGCTTAAGCCAAATATATCCTGACAAGGACGTGACTGGCATGCCTTGCCTTGTAGCCAAGTTGTCTGCTCTGCTCTGATATGGAGAGTGTGCCAGAGAGAGAGAGAGAGAGAGAGGGCGAGTGTGGAAGGGAGAAAGCGAAAGTTTGCCATTTTCCTTTTACTTTTTCCAAGTTGAATTAGTGCAAAGTGTAAAAATTAATGCTACCGATAGAGCTATAAATGGCTGGTTCTGAATTACAATTGCTAAAGATGCGGAAATTCAGAATTCGGATTCAGTTTCCGGCCAGATTTCATTTTTCGTCAATATTTTGTTATTTTCGTTGCATATTTTTGAGCTTATCCTTTCATCGATTCGCGAAATGAACAATAAAATTATTAATTTAAGTTTTCTGATGTAATCGCTGACCTTTCGGCAAATATCAGATATTTGTGACATTATCAAAAAATTGTTTATCGAAAAATTTCAAAATTCAAAAAAATTTAATATGGAAAATGTTTGTCAGCTGGAATCGGGCAATTACAGATTTCTAATACTGGATGCAGAGTGTTGTTGGTTGCAAGTGCAACTGCAACTTCTAGATATATCTACATACATATATCTGAATGTTGGCTGTTTACTTACTGCGCGTGTCGACGCCGTGATGTCCGGGGGGGCAATACATGCGAGCCATGATGCCGGCCGGCGTTGGTGGCCAGCAGAGCAGCGAGTCCCAAGCCCAGTTGCAATACTGGCCTAAATACACATAGAGGGAGAGAGAGAGAGAGTGAGAAAGAGAGATACAGAGAGAGAGAGAGAGTGAGAGGGTTTATGTAATGACAGACGTTCAATAAGCATCGAAGCGAGCGCAAGGTTACAAGTGCAATGTGCCACAATTGGCACATGACTGACAACTGTATACACTCAGAGAAAAAAAGGTTTTTTAATTTCACATTTTTTTTACTTTTTAGAAATGCATTTTCTAATAATACAAAAAAATTCCTAAGAAAGTTTTGGGACTAATTTGACCATAATTAATATTTTATGTTGGTAACTTTTTTTTTTGTCTATATTAATTTTTGTGACAATTTACTTGACTATAAAATGAAATCCGGTTTCAAAGAAAATAAAATGTTCTCGTTGTTATTCGATTTTGCGGTCTGTTTTTTTTTTTGTCGTTTGGAAAATGATTTTTGAACAGTTTACATTTAGGTTAGGCGTCAAAATTTGATAGTTTTTTAAAGGCTTGCATATCGAAACCAAAAAAAATTGAGTTCCAAATTCGATCGAAATTGAAGTTGTTTGCTAACCTTGAATAATAAATATTTAAAAATCTTAAAATGGATTCTACAAGATATACATATATACATATATATATATATATATATAAATAAAAATTAATTAGCTTATGGCAGGCAAATACATTATTGACTTGACGCTGAGCGACTTTCGCTGTGACTCACTGTATGTGTGTTTCATACAAGGCAGGAAGGACACTAACCTGTTAATGGCTCGGTGTAGTTGGCAAATATTGCCGCACAGCTGTCAAAGCTGTTGGCCGATGCTGTTGCGAATGTTGCATTCCAGGACGAGCTGGTGGCGACTGGATCGGGCACGGTGGCATCCAGGCCTAGAGCTGTTGCTGCTGCCGTCGTGTCCAGCTCCGTGCCGTTGATCACATCCGCCAATCCACCGATGATTTGCGATGGTAACTCTGATGTGCTGCTGCCTGCCATCGGATATCGATATGTGGATATCGATATCGATGTGGTCGTGGGTGTGGGTGTGGTTGTCATTGTCCTGCTAAGCAGGCGCTTACCGCTTTTCGTCATGGACATCGATGTGGAGGCAACTCTGGCCGCCCTCCGAGCTAATCGCTGAGGAATGATGCCAGGCTTGTTGATCCCAGGCAGCTGCATCAATTATCATCAAATGGCATTACTGGAGGCGTTGACAAGAACCAAAAAAAAAAAGAAGGTAAATAAAAGTTTAGCCTTAATTTTAATTCTTCTTCTTATTATCAATCAAAATAATAAAAACAAGTAAGAATGCTGTAGTCGAGTGAGATCGACGACGATATTCCTTGAATCCAGGCTTTTAATATATTCCAGTGGTGTTTTCTATCCGGTATTGGTGCAATTTTTACAGTTCATCGCCAATATGTTATATATAACTTGGAAGAGTCTAGAAATGTTGACTTTGGTTTGCTATCGGAGATTCGCGAAACGGAAACAGTTATCGATGAAATGAATTAAACTTGATCTGCGTGTGGTATACAACAACCAATATTCCATAATCTGAGATCCACCTGTCCAAGATTGCTTAAAAATTGGTATAGAAACAAACGAATGCTGATGGAGAATATACATATATCCATATATAACCCAGTACTGGGTTATAAAAACTCATTATCATTCTCAACCGATTGTTATTATAAATAGCTGTCTAACATCGTTTATTGAATAGTTATTTAATTTCAGATCTCAAACCGTTCTATGTTGCTTAGCCGGAGAGGAATCAATGAGTGTCGGGTGGGCAGAAGGTTTTAGTTTTAATTAAAAACCTTTGTAAAGCAACCAGGAACCAGCTATCAGAGTATGTGTCTATATAAATGAACGAGATATAACTGATATATATATATATATATATATATATATATGTTAGCTGAAGCAGCATTTTTATTGTTATCGCATTCAGTTACTGATGCAGTTTATCATTGTGTATTTTTAACATTGGAATGCAATAGTTGGCATTCTTCAGTATTCCTCTCTTTGCATCACTGCGTTTGCCTCACAACGTAAACTTAATCATCATCATAATCATCATCATGATGATGCTAATCATAGTCATCAGCATGTGTTGCCGTTGCTTCTCCTGCCACCGACCAACGCTCTGACAATGATTGCTCCTGGCAAAGAGCCCAGTTCATCCCGAAGCAATCAACTGAAGTCGTCTTTGTGTGCGTTAATTAATCCAGACGATTATAAAGGTTAAATTTGTATATATATATATATATATAATTTGTATATATCTATCACTTATTACACATTTTCAGAATCATATCGATCTTTTTGGAATTTTTATCAACTGTGCTATTTTTTTGTTGTATTTTTTGAGTAGGCGCATTTTGCTTGGTGTTACCAATAGCTTTCCAGACAAATTTTCATTGACTGTAGCTGAAAAACTATATACGATACGCATAGACGTGGGCGTGGCCGATCTTAAAGTGGATGTCACCAGCAATATGCCCCACGAATTTGTTGACTCTATTATCGATTTGCACCTATCGATTCTATCGATTTTATCGATTTATTTCTACAATATATACATCAAGTTCCGAAGTCTCTGACAGTTATAAGTTTAGGATGCAAACCGAATCGCAAAATTGAATAGAGACATAATTAATTGGCTTGAAAACTTAAATTCAGTAAACTCAATCTAAAGGGTAACTTAAAGTCTACAAATAGTAGCTGTAAATATATACCAATTATATATATATATGTATATATATGTATCGGTACTCATTTGGTTTTTGATCAAATTTCCGCGCTGTCGCATCTGCCAGGTGACCCAAATCATTGAAGTAGTTTGACACCTGGACAGGTGGCTCACCTGGACTGAGCAGCTCAAATTACTCTCTGTTGATTTGGCACACACACACGCACACACATCCACATGCACATGCACATGCACACACACAGACTCAGTGACTTTTAAGCATAATTGATTTAATTGCATGATAAAAGCCGTTCCCGTGCCACTAATTAATCAGCAGGCGGCAGCATGCTAAGCATAATCAATAAGTAAGGCCAGTACGCAGGCGAGGGAGAGCAAATAAGGCCAGTACGCAGGTGAGTGAGAGAAGTATGTCTGCAATTATTTGACTATTTGTCGGGCCAAATGATGTACAGATAATTGCAGCACGGGCTTCTGGCATATTGCTGCAACTGGGCCAAGCTTCCGGCTGGCTTTCGCTTAGAGAAACGCTGAGCGCGCTGCTGGTGCGAGTGTGTGATTAAGTGGGTTCTGGGACGGGGGTGGGGGTTGTGGCGTGTCAGTTGCAACAGACGTTGCAACAACTTGCAAAATTGAAATTCTTATGAAATTACATAAAGCAAACTCAAAGACGAAAAGCAGCAGCAGCAGCAACGGCAACGGCAACAGCAACTGCAACAGTAATCAAAACAATATATATGTATATACACATATATGTATATAAATGTATATACATATATGTATCAATATGTGTTTATATATATGTATATATATACATATATGCATGCGGGATCAAAGACGAAGACAATATAGTGTAAGCTGATTTAGCATTTTGTTCAATTTGGGCCAAGTTGGAAACTCAGCTTTGAGTTTGATATAGGGTATTGTGCATTCGATCAGTTTCATCTGCTTTCCACTTGTGCATAGCTGTCCACTTGCCGATGCCTGATCTTGAGCGCAAGACAACATGACGTATACGGAATGGTTACTATCAGAAGTGCAGATTGGAACAGTTGACCAATGAGAGCGCATCCTTGTTATCGCCTATCGATTGCTTGCGTTTTTAGGGAAAGATGGCAAGCTATCGAAGGACTGCTCGGAAACGAAGAGGCTGACAAGCAAGCAAGAATGGGTGCAGAGAGACCCATGATAGGCCCTGAACCATATTGTGGCGTAGGAAGACACACAATACGGCTACAAATCAGGGACGAAGAAAGACAGATACGGGAACAGAGCTGGGCAGAGACACCAGGACTCCGACAAGCCAGAAGTCTCCTAGGTGGCTATAATCGAAAGCGATTTAAGCAAATTATATCCTTGGGGAAGAATAGACCCAGAATACTAACAAGTCTATTGACAGGACACTGTAGACTGAGAAGTCACCTAACCAAATTAGGTATTCATAGCAGCAATGTATGCAGGTTCTGCGGATACGAGGAGGAATCCTCGACGCACATCCTAACAGAATGCGTCGCCTTAACCAGGAAAAGAGGCAGCATCCTAGGGCAGCATATCATGAGGCCCAAGGACATAGAAACCCTCAACCCAACAAAGATTCTAGCATTCGTGCAGGAGTTGGGATTGATGGAAAAGCTGGGGCACAATAGACCTTATAGGTCGCAGTGCTAATCTTTCCCCAATTATGATAATAATCGAAGGACTGCTTCTCATTTAAAAGCGCAGCACTTTGAAAAATATCAAATATGTAAAACTATAAATATATACATATATATACATATATATTACATCTCATCAGCTTATCATCTTCATTAAAAGTGGATTTGGAGTGCGATGCGATTGATAACCTTTCGAAGAACTGCACATTTTCAAAGTTGTTAAAGCTTGCAAATTGTGTTGAAAATGGCAATGTGAAATCTGATGCGAAACTCATTAACAGATGCAAAAAAAAGAAAGAAAAAATAGAAGGAAAAAAAAGACAGGGCATTGCTGGCTCATTAAAAGGGGGAATAACGAGCCATAATTTTTCGCCTTCATTGTGCGCTCTTTGGGGCAAAAGTGCATTGTTAGCCAAGTTGGCTGACTTGGTCGGTTGCTCGTTGGCTCATTAGCGAGGGCATTTCGGGAGCGAGTGGATTTCGTTCGGATTTTAGTTTCGACTTGGTTTCTTTTTATCTTTGTTTTTCTTCTTTTTATTATTATTTTTTTTTTTTGTAGATAGAATATGGTTAGAGTGGGTACCACTGTGGACTGTGGCTGTGTTGCTTTGGGGCCTGAGCGACCTTAAAAACTTTCGCACGATTTGACAATGGGGACGTCGCGACGTGGCTGTGATGAGATTTGTAGCTGCTCTAAATTGCGCCTGTGAAAAGAGCGCCTGAGGGCCACAAATGTAGAGTAGGGCAAGTTGATGTTGCTCTCAAGCTAGTTGGCTTGGAAATAAATAGTTGAGCAGCCAGCTCGTTCCTTGCAAGGCGCAAACTTTTATGGATATTTACTTAAGCTGCGCAACTTTGGCCCAAGCGTTTTCGCTTTAAAACTTACACACAGAAAGTAATTCAAATTAAAGGCAAACAGAGAGTGTCAGAGATATTAACCGAAACTAAGCAATGCCAATTTAAAATTATGGTTTTATTAGCCAAAAACATCGTTGCGTTATGGGTTAGAAGGGAGATATGCTTGTGGCTAGTGGGATTTTATGGGCCCGGAAGTGGGTGTTGGCTCTTAAACTGTAGCAGATATAGTATCATAAAGTTTTTGATTTGATAAACCATTAGGTGTATCGATTCTGGGAGGCCGAGTGGGTGTGCTATCCAATTTTATTATCGATCTCTTAGGGGGTTGCCAGTAACATACTTTCTAAATTTGTTGACTCAAGACCACAAATCGTGGAAGATATATATACTTCCTGGGGGCGGCAGTTGTGGGCGTGGTCGGAAAGTGTGTATGCCGATCTTTGAAGAAGGTTATCAGCAAGTTACCTGGCACGATTGCTGACTCTGTCTTTAAAATTTTGAGAGATATGCCGTTCTATCGATTTTCCCTTTCCGAAGCATTGGCTTTATCGATTATGGGCTCACATTCTTAGAGGCGTGGCGTGGCATATGCCGATCCTTGGAGGACATCGCCAACAACCAGTAAACCAAATTTGGTGACTGTAGCCTCAAAACTGTGGCCTTATCGATTTTCGATAAACGATTCTTATCGATTTCCTAGACTCCTAGTGAACGTAGTACCCCCATTTTAACACTTTGACTCGGGCACAGACCGGTATATGTTCCAAGCTTCAAAGATCTAGCTTACACACGGACAGACAGCATAACGGATACATTCGATATCAAATTATAAAAATAAATCGGTTATTAAGCGATCGGATTTGAAGCCAGGGTTCAAAATATTTGTATGCAAATAACCGTACCCTAAACCGATAGGATAATATTCAAAAAACGTTCAATGCACAGCTTTAAAATATTTCATTTAGGAAGTTTTGCCTTAAGGGTTATTTTATGTACTACACAGATACATTCGAGAACCTTATTGAAACGGTTGAATGGTCTCAACAGCTACACTGAGAAACAAATTACTTAAAAATATAGAAATGAGAAATTTTGACCCTTCTCAAAACCATTTCTTAACTAAAATACACATTTTTGGAATACAGATTTATAAATTCCCCGGTGAAGATGGTACATTTATGGGATGGTCGATTCAGGACAAGCGTTTCTAATTTTAAGAAATTGTTTCATTAGTCAAGTGTGTTTTGCTGAGTGTAATTCCGAGATTCGTAATTGCAAGGAACTTAAAAGTTAATTAATTTCACAAAACTCTGTTTGAATTTCATGGCACCTTGATGTGTGTTAATTATGCATTGGGCCACGATGAAATTTCAGTTAATACAGACGAACAACAGCTTTGACTTAGAAGGCTTTAACGCCATCGCGTTAATTTGCTGCAACAAACGGTGATTGATGTATAAGGCTTTAAGAGCTAACCTCAGCACAGGAACCTCATCAAAGTATATACATATATGTATATGTATATATACCCTGAACACATTCAAAATGGGTAAAAGGGGTATAATGGTTTTATGCAAATGTATGTAACAGGCAGGAGGAAGCATCTCCGACCTCATAAAGTATATATATTCTTTTTTTTAGGGGTTGACATGGTTATGCAACCGGTCATTGTGACGACTTGTATGTCGGTTCATTTGACTAAAGACTGACGGTACACGGAAGTCGTTGTGCAGCGTAATATTGCTCACATAGGGTGGAGCACCAGAGATGTCTCTTCTGCAAGACTTGAATTTGATTAATCCACGATTTTGCTGCTGTGCCCCAAAATGGAATACCATATGTCCATGTGGGCACGATGATGCTCCTGTACACCAGCAGCTTCTTGCTCAAGCTGAGTTTGCTGGATGACTTCAGCAACCAGTTGAGCTTCGCACTTTTGGATCTACACGCTGTATGTGTTTGTGCCAGGTAAGTTTCCTGTCCAGATACATACCCAGGTAGCAAAACATGGTTCTCCTGAGGTATGACCGTGCTGTTGAGCTCGGACGGTTGGACAGTTACCACTCCTGAGCGCAAACGTACAGTGCTGCGTGACGGTTCTAAACCCAGCATTATGCTTGATAATGCCTTTTCGCCACACTTATCAAACTCAGCTTTTTCAGCCAGAGTTGCATTTTCCGATTCTCGATGCCAACAGATGGGATTTGACTTCATTTTGTTGCTGCTGTTGCTGCTGTTGTTGTTGTTGCTTTTGTTTTTGTTGTTGTATTTGTTGAATGCTGCTTTAGTTCAGGTGATGGTTGAAAATGTGGAAAACTTGCAGCTCGTCGCCGCTGTGCTGGTGTCAACCGATGTATAAAAGGTTAATGCACCCACCCCTCATGCCCCGCACAGCTTAGACGTTGCCACCACCGAATTGTGTGTGTGTGTGTGTCAGTGTGTGTGGATGTCGTGACTCCTTCGAAATGAAATGTTTGCACTCTAATTTCATTGCGAGCGGGGCTTAAATGCAATTACAACAACAACAGCGGCAACAACAACAGCAGCAGCAACAACAACAGCAGCAGCAACAACAACAGCAACAACAAAATCAGTGTTGTGCTTAGAACAATTACAATGACGCACAGCATTGATCTCTGCCAGGGTTGTCGCGCACATTATTTATAATGACAACAGCCAAGTTGATATAATCATGTCCGTCTGTCTGTTCGTCTGATCTCAGTGACTATAAGAGCTAGAAACTTCAAAACTAGAAACTGCAGAGTCCCTTACCTACGCTATATATACAGTGAGTAGAAGCTTATTCGGGCCAGTGTCAAAGAAAAAAAGGAATGGCCTGCCATAAGTTAATTATTTAATATTTTTCAAAAATTCCAAAGACCGATGGTAGGTACATGTATTAACCACCAATATCAATGGATGACCCTAATAAACTGAGGTTTGCCCACCTGCTAGGTAGGATTATGTAAAAAAGTACCCTTTTTTTAGGTCGATGCTTATTCGGGCCATTTTAAATAAAATAATATATTTTGAGTATAAAAACTTAAATAAGGATGTTAATACTTAGTATGATATCCTTTAGCCTTAATAACTTCCCTTAACCTATTATTCATGGAAGATACCAGCTTCCTGGTAGCTTCTGGGCTGATTCTGCTCCACTCATCCCGCAGAGCATTTTTCAGGTCTTCTTTGCTGGATATCCTATGCTTCCGGATGTTATTTTCCAGCACAGCCCATAAATTCTCAATGACATTTAAATCTGGAGACTGGGCCGGCGGAATTATCATGTGGGGGCAGTTCCTCATGAGCCAGGACTGTACTATCTTGGCCTTATGCTTGGGATCGTTGTCCTGGTAGAACCGGAAAGTATCTCGGATTCCTAGCTTCCCGGCACTTTGGAGTAAATTTTCCTTTAGTATGTTGAAGTACACATTCTTGGCCATTGTTGTTCCAAAAATCACAAAATTCCCGAATCCGGCGGACGAGATACATGCCCATGCCATGTCACTTCCTCCACCATGCTTGACTGTTGTCTTTACGTGTTTGGGATTCAGCTCAGTATTGGGCTGTCGCCACTCATAACTCCGTCCGTCCGAGTTAAATATGGTGAATTTGGACTCATTTGCAAATATGTCTGTGTTCCAGAACTCCAGATCCGAGTCCAAGTGGTTTTTGGTGAACATCATCCAAGTCCCTTTATTTTTCACGCTTATAAAGTGCTTTTCCCGTGGTACTCGGGCATTAAAGTCATGTTTCCGCAGAAACCTGAGCACAGTTTCCACACAGTACTTTTTCCCCAATTCATCCTGCACCTGTAGATCCACTTTTGGAGCCGATAGCTTGGGGGATCCCCTTATAATCCTGGTGATCCTTCGCTCCCCTCTTCGGTGAAAACCTTGTTTGGTGCCATTCTGGCCTTGCCCTTAATCCGATTTGCGTCGACGAAGCGCCGAATGATGTTATACACAGTTGAGTTGCTCAGATTGACCATTTCAGCTATTTGGGGATGTGAATATTTCTTTTTGTAGTGTTCCAGGATGAGTTTTCGTAGTGCAATGGTAGTCTGTTTGCCCATATTCCTTGTTGGGTTATTGCACCCGAAATGCAGGATAAAACTAAACTGACTACGAAGGATTGATCTATTTATACCGAAAATACTCAACTTTAGGTAAAAAAATCCGGGTTTTATGGCACCCAGGTGTCCACAATGTAATTGGCCCGAATAAGCATCGACCTAAAGAAAGGGTACTTTTTTACATAATCCTACCTAGCAGGTGGGCACACCTCAGTTTATTAGGGTCATCCATTGATATTGGTGGTTAATACATGTACCTACCATCGGTCTTTGGAATTTTTGAAAAATATTAAATAATTAACTTATGGCAGGCCATTCCTTTTTTTCTTTGACACTGGCCCGAATAAGCTTCTACTCACTGTACATATACAGTGAGTCACACCGAAATTTGCACAGCGTCAAGTAAATAATGTATTTGTATTTTATAATTCTACCTAGCAGGTGGGGAAACCCCAGTGTATTGGGGTCATATATTAATTTAGGTGGTTAATACATGTACCTACCATATTTCTTTGGAATTTTTGAAAAATAATGAATAATTAACTTATGGAAGGCAATTACATTATTTACTTGAAGCTGTGCAAATTTCGGTGTGAGTCACTGTATATATATATATATATATATATATATGTATGTATATATGTATATGTAACCAGCCAGTTTGGTTCAGTTCGGGCTTGTGCCTGCCTGCATTTGCAGACCTGCTTACATTTGGGCGGAAGACTTTTGAAAGGGAAATTCGCCAATAAGACTAGAATATATTTAACAGCTGGGTACAGGGTATATCGTAGTCGACCAGAGCATTCTCACTTGTTTTTCATATCAAAACAGAAGACATGTTAAAGTGCAATAATCGACATTATTGGCCGTGTTGCATGGTGTGAAAAACAAGTAAAAAAAAGACAAACATGGACACACAGTTGACACACATTTAAGGTTGAACGCAAACAGCAACATGCCACAGCATGCAAGCGCGCATTGAAAGCGACCCACAGACAGAGTGGGAGAGTGAGACAGTGAGAGAGTGGGAGAGTGAGAGAGTGAGTGGGAAAAGCAGAAGACCTAAGGACAGCCAGTGGAGCATTTTCAACAGCTGAACAAACGTGAGCAGAGCTCTTACATCATCTAGTACTATTACTATTAGCATTACTATTACTATTACCATTACTATTACTATCACTATTACAATTAGAGCTCGAATTCTTAAGACAGTTTGTCTTTATTTCATTTGACAAGGGGATGGGCTGTGGTGGTGTGGGTGGTGTGGTGCAAGTCTTGTGTTCAGCACCACAGGACATTTGCCGCTTGGCTGAGCTGCTCTTGCCGCTGTCGTTGCTAACACAAGTTGCCAATGAATTTGCCACACTTTGCTCAATTCGCAATTTTGCACAAGTTTGCCTCATGTTGTGGTCTGTTGCATCGCATCAGATGAAACCGCAACAAGCGAACAATGTATATCATTGTATATATATATATATATATATTTGACAGCCAATTGGATGGGATGACAGGCGGCGCCCCTGTTGGCGTTTATCATCATAACAATAATATTAATAATAATAATACCAGCAATAGTAATAATAAAGCATTATTGAGGCAATGGCATTGAGGCATTGAACAATAGATGGCGCCACACGCCTCATCCCTCATCCCTTATCGCTCAACGCTCATTGCTCATCGCTCATCGCTCGTGCATGCAATTGTACTTTTCAGGGTGAAAACCCGTTTCTGACAGCTCATCACATTTTATTGTCTCTCTGGGGCAATGTGTATCGCTCATTTTTGCTTTTGTGTCTGCATCTGTTGCATAAACGTTGTATAATTTGTCAGATTGAATCAATATCGAGCGCAGCGAGTGAGCAGCGAATGTGAAATACTCTCCCTATTTTGATACCTATTTTTCAAATAATTCATTTTTGTTTTCAATTCGGAATTTTTTGTCTTGAATCTTTTGAGCGCAGATGGACTCGAGGTCGTCCATTATATCATTCACTGGATGTCAACATAATAAATTCCATTCGAATTCAATGGCATCCTGAACAAGTAACAAGTGAAATAGAATAAAACTCGAAAGGGTAACAAGTAGAGACAAAAACCCTTAGGTAGACAGACGCAAAACATGTATAAATAGAAAACCTTGCAGGAGGCCAAGTTCATCTCCGTTTGACTGGCTGCCAGTCGCAGTGACAGCAGCGTTTGCCACGTTGCTACACGTTGCATGCCGCAAGCCACAAACAAAAATGGCTTCACCTGCAGACCTTGAGAGCGGGCAAGCTGCCAAAATAATGTCATAACGCTCGCTTGCTGCCACAGTTCGTGTTATGCCTGGTTTTGCCTGCGGCTGATTATACAAAAATTTCGTCGACTTTCGCAACCCGTTTCAAATGACACAAAACTGAATCAAGCGAAATTGCGTGCGCTTTAGATATAATTAGATATGATTATGTATCGTATTATGTTCATCTATAATTGAAGGTATTGTCCCGAACCACGCCCATACCACACACACATACACCTAGCACCCACATCTGGCACACCCGCAACCGCACCTGTACCTCTTCGTGGTGCTTCAGCTGGTTGCATAATGTCCATTCACACGTCAGCAGCCAGCAGCTGCTCGGAGGCGGGTCTTGACTAGACACCTTTGGCTCGTTATCACTTGCCACAAGTGTTCAGCTAGAGAATGCGTCGAGTTGTATAACCTGCAAAATGGAGCCGACGGCGGATGCGGTAATGTCCAATTGTGTAAGGAGCCCATCAAAGCGGCAACAAATCAATTCAATTCAATTCCAAAGAGCAAAATTGCAGCATAGAAAACATGCACACACACACACACACACACACACACACACAGAGAGCTGTCGGCACAATCCTTGAGGCAAGCAAACTTGTGCAGCTGCTCAAGCAGGAAAGAATGACCAACAAGCAACTAGAAACTAACAACGAGCATTGAGCAACTAACAACTGGCAACAACAACAACAACAACTACGCGAAATAACAACTATATAAGGATAAGGTATCAGGAAAGTGTGAAGCCGTAGCTAGCAGCTCACAACTCTCAAGAGTCTGCCCGATTATGTTCTCAATGATCCACCTATGTACAGTGGGTCACACCGAAAGTCGCTCAGCGTCAAGTAAATAATGTATTTGTATATCTCGAGAAAGCATTTGAGTTTTACTTTTAAGCAGGAATTCGAATCAAAACGAATTTGTGTTCCACTTCCGATTCTGTAAAGGCTAAAAGGATTCGACTTTATTTGCAAACTTATTTTACAATATTTGCTTAACTGAAGATTTTTTTGCTTTAAATTTATTTGACATTAAATATTAAATAAATAAATTATATTGTTCCACAATGAAACTGGTTGAAGCTGGCAGATGTATGTGTATGTAACACGGGATAATGATAGTCAAAAATAGATGGATTTTAAGGAAACCCTTCCGTAGTCTAAAATGGTTCCCAGTAGGTTCCCAGCCTAGGACTTTAAGAAATAAATTAGTTGGATTCCAAACGACAACTTGACACGGTTTCTCATAGACAATATAGTAGTAATATAGTAATAATTCACAGTGCTGATCTCATTCATCTGCCTGTCTGTCTGTCTGTCTGTATATATACCAGCTAGAACAGAGATTCAAGAAACGGGATCGATCATAAGAATGTTCCGTTTGGGAACCAATAACATCGGTTTCGGTATTGGGATTTTAAAGAATGTTCAATTTAGGTTGATGATTACGCCTTCGTTTAGAAAGCCATAGCTGCATCTCAGAATGCGGCATGCGCCATGCGGCAGATGCCTGGGTGAGCCTAATTTAACATAGACATGCCAAGTTTATGTGGGCTTCCAAGAACTAGTCGCAACTTAACTAAGCAGTTTATTTGCCTTAAGCTATGCCATGCTATATTCTTTATATACTATATATTCTATATCTATATCTATATACATATATATCTATATTTATCTTTCGAAATTTGATCAAATCGAATATGGAACAATGCTTTTTGACAGCACATTTGTTAAGTTCTTACGCATTGTTGGACTGTAATTCTTCGTAGACGTTGCTTTCTTGTTCATTTCGCTGCTCAGAAATGCAAGTAAACAATCACATATGTATTTGTGTGTGTGTGCGTGTGTGTGTTGCACACGTATACATATACACATATTGCACACATACACTGGCAAACAAATGCTGCGCTGTGCCAAATATGAATTTTGCATTTGCAAAGCATTCAATTCGGGGGCAACAATGGCTGAGAAATACAAGCGTGTGTGTGTCTGCGTGTGCCTGTGTATGTGTGTGTGTGCGTGTGTGTGTGAGAATGATTAAGAACACTAGATGAACAAGATTTAGAGAGCTCAACTGGCTGTTTTTAGTTATATTAATTCCCCGCAAACAGTTATGAAGATGAAATATTTCAAATGAAAGTGCATTTTGTGTTTTTTATACAGTTCGATAGGTTTAGAATCGTATCTTTTACTACTATCGGTTACGATTTTTATCGATAATCGCCAAACTAAAACAATTATCGATTAAATTAGCTGAACTTGATCTGTGCGTGATATTCGAGATCTGATATTTGAAATCTTAACTATCTATCTCTAATAGTCTCTGAGACTGTTATTTTACATATAGACGGATGAACGGACAGACTGAATATATATATCTGTAATCAAATAATATATTTATGGTTAATTCCAATCGTTGTATTGTCAAAGGCAGTGAAGTCTCAAGTATTTTAAATGTTTGTAGTCACGAATTCGAGTTGGTTTTGTCGTTTATCTTGGATTTAAACTGCCACAAGTGCAATTGCCATAAGAGCTCCCAAGCCTCATGCGACATGCTGCATGCCACATGCCGCAGCACTGACAGCGGCTGTCATAAAGTGCAATGCAAAAGGATTGCGTTGGTAAAAGTGTAATGAAATCCGGATTACAGATCAGAGGGCTTAACACAAATGGGTGTCGAGGCGGCAAGTGGCAAGTGTGGCATGTTGCATATTGCATGTTGAACGGTGTGTGACTTTTGCCTGCTTTTTAAGCTGTTGTCTGTGTAAACACTCGTCACTGCCAGCCACTGATTGAACTTCACCATTGATTGGCTAAGTATGTGTGTGTGTGTGGGTATATGTGGGTGTGAATGTGTGTGGGTGTGAATGTGTGTGTGGGAGGGGGGGGGGGTTGGGAGAGCTTTTGGCGAATAGTTACAGTTGACACGAAACACGAGCTTTTGACTGCGAAAAATACTCTAAGTGGCCTAAAGGCGATTTGTTGGCCTGATCCGATTACAAAGCCAACAAAGCTGATGAAATTATATATATATATATATATATATAGATGGATTAGTATGTCATTTCGGTGTTCATTCTTGTTTGTTATCGGTTGTTATGTTGCAATTGAACTGTCAATAAATAAATGCAAATAAACCGGAATTCAATTATTCATCGTTATAATTAGCGAAGGGTTTCCAATTCGATTCGTAATAATGCTAAGGGCTCATTTCATAATCATCTCAAGCGTTAATTAGTTGTAATAACTACCAGTATGACACACACACACACACACACACACATACACACACTTTGCCCTTTGGCCTTTTGTGAGTTGCACACTCAACTGGACAAGTTCGCATTAATTGCTCGTTGGAGCCACAAATTCGAATCATCTTGAAGAGAACAAAATTTGAATAGAGCTTAGGGCTGCCAGTGAAGCGTTACAGATTGTCACTCAGTAAACAATTGAAAGAAGAGCAAATGCCAAACGGAGCTTAGCTGCAAATACTAAATGCAGACAAATAATTAAAATAATAATTATAATGCAAGCATTTAGTTTCATTTTTTCTAAAGGATTTAGCACATTTTCCAAGTGATTAGCCACATTTGGGCGCTATAAATTATGGCTTTGAGATTTCACTTTTCAATTAACATAGTCAAAAGCAATCTGCTGTAACTTCTTCTCTCTTCAACTGCATTCCATAGATGCGTATTTTGGTATTTTAATTTAATTTGATATTTTCAAAAGCGCGTTCAAAGAAACGCAGTTCCAAACAAATCAACTATTTAAAACAAACGTGAACTATTTAAAAATAAGCTGATCCAGTGCATTTAACTTTATAATAACGGCAAACAGGTAATATCAGGTTTCGTTCGAATAGCTGCAAGCTTTTCAGATCACTTGCAAAAAACTGCAGTTTCAAATTAAATAAATGGAAATGCTAAGCTAAGCAGCTTACCGATTATAATGATGATGACGATGATGATGATGATGATGATGATGATGATGATGATGATGCTGTTGCTGTTGCTGTTCATTGTGATGTTGTTGTTGCCCCTTACAACAAAAGAACACAACACATAAAAAGCAACCAAAATGAAAATGCAGACGAAAAAATAGTAGCATACTTTTCAGCGCCTCGCTGACCAAATCCAAAATCAGCCGCTTTTTAGTGGCTCTCGCTTGCGCTCACCCCTTTGTTTACTGCCCCTCCCCCTCCCCCTACTACCACGCAAACGTTTTTTGTGTGTTTATCTATTCTTTTGGCCTTTGGCTTTAGCTGGCGTTGCGCCCTCTGCGGCTCTTTTTTCTGTTTTCTTTTTTCTGTTTTCATTTTGGCTTTGTTTTGTTTGTTTGTTTGTTTGTGTGTTCGATGCTCTTCCGTTTGACCTGTTGGCTGTTAGATTTTGTTATTTTGGTTTTTTTTTGTTGCGGGCTGTGTGTGCCTCCCTTATCCAGGCTAACTTTAATTGCCAGAGCTGCAGCCGGCAAAACAGAGCATTTCCTTTGTCCGTAGTTCATTTGGCTGGCAACATGCAGCATGCAACTCATTTAAATATCAATCGTTCGCAGAAACAGGCTAAAGGCGGGTCACCAAACGTGGCCGACCATCTGTCCTCTCGCCGGAGTTCCTCTTTCCGTCTGGCCCCTGCTGCTGAAGCGTTTGCGCTGTTGTCCTAACTCACATATCCTTCGTTGGCATTTGTTGGAGGAGGTCCTCGAGGGGCCTCTATTAATGGCAATTATTCTTCGGTTCAGTTGGTAATGTTGCTTTAATGGTTATGGAGACAGTATAAACTTGGTGTACTGCTTGAGTGTCATCGACTTGCACATACACTGTATTCATTTCAGCTTAAACTTAACTTACGCCTTGCGGAAAGAGGGGCTTCAGTGCAGCGCCCACATCGGACATAAAGGCCTCCTTGGCCTTTTGCACTTTCTGTGGCACTCCCAGCAGTTTTTCCTTAACCCAAGGCAACTGCACGCCCAGCCCTTCAATCAGATTGTAACCGAGTATCTCCAAGTCCGCACGTCGTGTGGCCACGCCCAAATGTGCATCTCGCGATGTGTGTTCAATAGTAGTTCTCCAGTCACATAACGCGAGGCTAATCCAAAATCAACCAGATAAGCCTGGCTACCGCTGCCCTTGCCCAGGCTGAGCACAATGTTGGCTGTCTTGAGAACAGCGTGGACGATGGACAGTCGCCTCGGGCAAACGATTGCCATTTTGGGCATAGAACTTAAATCGATGCTTAAAGCCATTTATGTCCGTCGAGCCATTGGACAGTATGTGGGGCATGCCCAGAGATTTGAGAGAATGCTCTCGCTTGATATTATTGATATGCTCCAATTTGGCATTGCGCAAATAGTAATGCATCTCCAGAAAGAGTGGTCCATTGTCATGTGGCTCACATTTGACAACGGCATCAAAGTGCTTGTCACCGTTGCGACAAGCCGCATAGATTTAGCTTAAACCACCGACGCCAATCGAGAGCCCAATTCGCCATTGATCGGTGAGAATTGTGTTTTCCTTTAGCTTTTCGTTGCTGTTGGCTTCCTTCTTGTCCTTTGCTCGGAAATGTTTATTTTATTTTTTTTATTTTCAACTTTAATTTTGATACTTTGTCTGACAGACAGCGCAAAGTATACTATGTTACCTTCGGTATTAGAGTATGCAAAGTTAATTTTCAATTTCTGTCTATATACTGAGAAATTGCTTTGCAACGTGTTTCCTGGAAAGGAGAACAAAAAGCCCTGGTTCTTAGAAAAGAGCAACCTTTCCTTTTTGAAATGGTTTTCTGTACTTCAGGAGTGATTAAATTTTCTGAATGCAGAGAAAAAGCAAGAGCATTTTAACCAAACTCAACTCAATGATGATAAAAGGTTGTCAACGAACGCTAATCCGTGTCCCATGCACACGCTCCACGAATAAAGGGCTTACCTTGCATTGCCACATTATTAATATTAACAACATGTTGACAAATTTCAAGGCTAAAGTTATGCAACTGCACAATTGCACAAAGGCAAAATAAAACGGAAGGACCTTATTTTATTCCAGGAAAGGATTGGAGGTCGACTTAAAGTATCAATTCCGATATGGCAAATCTGTTTCGACGGCATATTTAATATCTGCCGATGAACATTTATGGCCAAAATGCTAAAGTGCCAAGAACATTGGTAACGAAACAAAGCTGCTTAATTGCTGCTTATTGCTTATGGCCGCAGGCTAACAAGACAACTGGCTGCTATTATGCCACGGGGCGTATGATTAATATAGCACATTTTTGTGGCAACATTTGAGTGTTCGCATTAATTCTATTTATTGCTGCTTAATCAGGGTACAAGCAAACATTAATGTTGTTTAATTAAATCATTTACTTTCCATGGCTTGAGGTTGCCAGCACAACTCCAACAACAATAATAATTTCGCCTCGCATTCCTATCAAGACTAGGTCTGTTGCCAGGATGTAGTACAAGCATCGAAAACTACTTGTTGCCAATAAAGAGCGCCCAGTGAGCAGGTAAGCAAAAGGCTTTAATATGACAAAATGCTAAAGCGATTCGGTTAAAGTGTCAGTCACTACAGAAGAAGCTCACTAATGGGCAAAGCTTATTATAATTTGCGTTAAGGGGTTTGCGGACAGCATAATTCCAATTACAAGTTTGAAAAAGAAGAGGCAAAAAATTCCACGTATTTCTGATCGAAACTGCAAAATTAAGTTGGCTGATTAACTGCGAAGATTTAAGCTAGTAATATCCATGGGGAAGAACAGGCTTAGGATACTCACCGGTCTATTGAGAGGACATTATAGACTAACCAAATTAGATATTTATAGTTTGTGGAAGCTGGTAGGAATCCTCAATGCTCATCCTAGCAGAATGTGTCGCCTTAACTAGGAAAAGATGCAGCATCCTAGGGATGCATGTTATGAAATCCCAGGACATAGAATCCCTCAACTCGACAAAGAATCCAGCATTCGGTCAGGAGCTGGAGCACAATATACTTTATAGGTCGCAGTGCTGGTTTTCCAATCATAATAATAATAACAACTTCTAAGAATCTAACTTTTTATAAGCATATGTAAAAAGATTATACCAAACATTGTTCTACGATCAGAAAGAGAACCAAGATTAATTAATAACAGTCGACTAGGGTGAGATGGTAAGCTAAAATGAATATTCCAATTAAAACCCTTAAGGGTAAAAATTATATAAATTGTTTTCTGTGAAGTGAATTCCAATAAGTTAATGGTAGTTTTAGTAGTAGATCTATATTTCATGAAATCGATGATCTACACAGATGTTTGTAGCTGAGAAGTTAACAATTTCTCAAAAATAACTTAAGAATAGCGGACAGCTTAGAAATATTTGTATTATTGTGAACATTCGATTGGTTTTATCTTTTAAGGAGAGGATTAATAAATGATTCTCTACAAATATAATAATATAATAATCTCAAGCACAGATAGGCAAATTGTTGATTTCAGTTGAGAATTGAAATCTTAAAGAGGATTTTGTTATAAAAAGAAATCTGGATAAACATCTATATAAATTGACTAGGCAAATTTTGATATTCTCTCAATTTCGAACGTGGCACATGAAAAGCTCTTTTCATTATTGATTTGTATTTACCAGATATGCAAATGAATCTCAATGCAATTGCTTACGTCTTTCCAGTTTATCTCTATCTGGTTTTCTCAACTTATCATTGGCTGTCTCTCTCTCTCTATCTCTCCATCTCCCTCTCTCTTTCTCTATCTCTCTCTGATTATTTACTGGCCTCTTAAGCAGCCGTCGCTTTTACTGTCTGCTCACTTGCGTAAACACAGACATAGCTCAATCAAGATCAAGGTCAGACCACCCCACCCACACACACACACACACACACACACACACACACACACTATACACATATACTCAGTCATGTATAAGTAGGACAAGTGATGCGTGTAAAGCTGCTCTCGCCGCATCTGCTGCTTCATATGCAAATTATTGTCTCCAGCTGTCTCTCTGTGTCTGCTTTAATGTATGTAGAACACTATAAGTACACTTGTCTGTCCGACTCACCAACACTCACACACACACACATACACACACTTTGCTAGCAGCATCTTCGTCTTTGCATATGTCTCCATTGCTCTGCTTGGCTGATTAATATCAAAGCCCAAGCTCAAGACCCCAGGCGTTGACGAAGTCCCACGAAGTACGTTGAGCACAGTATGACCTGTAATACCTTGTAAGAGCCAGAGAACTACTAACTGAATAAGCTGAGTACTTACATATATATCTATGTATACAACCCTAGTGGCAATGAGACTAGCTGCAAGCTAACATTTGTTTAATCATACATTTGACTCACATCCAGTGAGGTGTAAATTCGAAATTCATCAGTTTTTGGGTGAAAAGGGTAAAATGAAGTAAAAGGAAGCATCTCCCAACACATAAACATATATATATATATATTCTTGATCTGCATCAGCAAACGAGTAGATTTAGCTATATTCCATCACAGAGACTATTAGGGCTAGAGACTTCACGAATGTTGAACTTTATTGCTAACTTTACCGTTTCCCGTATATCGATTACAATCGATTTTCGATAGAAATAGAACAGGCACTGCTTTTACTTTCTTTTAAAGCCCTTTCACAATGCTTAACCACCTGTTTATCGTGCGACCGAATAAGCATGCCCATCGGTTAATGCGATCATTACAAAGTTCAAGTCGAATTATAATAAGGACACTTTTTACAGCTGGGGAAAAATCATCCAGCCAAAATATTTAATCTGGATCTTTCTTTTCTTCGGTTTTTATTGCCGTTCGTTACGTTTACTCGCCGCTGATACTCGTTGGCAGTTACTCTCTCGATTTAGTGTTTGATAATTTTTTAATTTTTGTTTTGCTGTCGATAAATTACACTTCACTAACAATATTAATATATGATTATATCTCAATATTTCTGCACTTTTCAAGTTGTAATTGTTTTACTTGTTTTATTATTATCCCTTAATTCTAGTCTGTTACTCGTTGCTTGTGCATTTATTTTCAAATGATTCGAAAGTTATGCCTCCGATATAGCTTATGAACAATGTTTGACACACTGTTCAGCACTACCGTGGCGTGGCCACCGGAGGTAACATTTTATTGTCGCTTTGTTCCCAAAAAACCTGCTGTAGATACCAAATTCCCAAGCTGCACCCAAACTAAACTGTTCTGGTCCATATTGCCTGTCCGCAAGCATCGCGTGTTGTCAACAATAAGCAGCAAAAGAGCTTCTCTCTGTCCCCGCTTTGCCTTTGTGTCATTCTTTTGTCTTTTGTTGTGTTTGTGTGTGTGTGTGTGTGTGTGTGTATTAGTGTGTGTATAAACCAGAATACAATGCAACAGTTTTTGGCCGTTGCAAGAGGCTGGCAGCAAAGCGCTAGCCATAATAACAAACAATAAAAATCCACCCAAACCCACCCCTTCGCATCAAGCCTTGGTCATAATTTTGCAGTCGCTGTCGCAGTCGCAGTCGCAGTTGCTGTCGCAGTCGCAGTCGCCGTCGCTGCCTCTTAACATTGTCTGATATGTGCACGGCTTTCACAGCGCCTTTGTCTTTCATGCAAAGTGCAGGCGCAGCAGAAAGTTGTCAGCCTCAAATAATTAAGCGCATTGCCACGCCCCTCCTCCTCCCCCCCCACACGCCCCCCTTGGTTGGCCAGAACTGGGCAAACAATCGCCATTTGTTTTTTGGCCGCACGAAAAACGTGCGCCGCAATTTCACTGATTAGCCACGAAGCCAACTTCAACTTCAAGCCTGCACACTTACAGGTCAAGACAAGGCTCTTCGCCGAAGCACTTATATATATTTATATATATATATATATGTATATATGTATATATGTATATATGTATATATGTATATATGTATATATGTAGATAATGGAGTAGTCTATGTGTGCGCTTATGAATTGCCTCTATGGTTACCTTTAAGGGTGGCACAGTTCTGTATCGCCCTCATAGTTAAGCTCTGGTTAAATTGTCTCAGTCGTTATTTTGTCAGCAGACTTTACAGCGAAGTGGTCACATTGGATTAAGTATTTATAACTAAACATTTGATGGGGCTCAGAATATATAGCTGCATAAATTCAAATAAAACCAAACTTCAACTTTGCCTTTTGCAAACATTTCCCTTTAAAAAAAAACATTCATTGCAGTTGCGAGTATTTTTTTATTTTGATGTGTACAACCTTCATTTCTTGGACTTTGTTTTTTTTTTTGTACATTTTGAAAAATTGTATTTAAACAAAAAGAATTGAAAAGTTTTTAAAGCGCTGAACTGAAAAGAGTGATATTTTTCTTGCCGCCACTGTATATGGGTATATGTATTTGAAAATCAAATTTAATGGCTATAAATTATGCAAATAATATGGGCAGACAAAAAAATACAAAAGTCAACATCAGATAAGGAAAGAGAGAGAGAGAGAGAGAGAGGGAGAGAGAAAGAGTTAAAATTGAATATATCAAACAATTTAATGCGTTTATTCGAGTTTATCCGCTTCCACATCGCGTGGCGCCACTTTGGTGCGTTTGCGTGGCACTTCGATTGGAATCGAGATCCTTGAAGGAACTACTACGAATAGTTGGTAACTTTTTAAAAGTGGTTAACTGCAACTCGGCAACTATCTGGGCGGAAATGCTGAAGTGGCCATTTTTTTTTTGTAGTATCTTGCGCACTATTTGCGCAGCGCGTTCGATTGTAAACTTTTTAATTATTATTTTTTATGTGGAGAATGCAAACTGTGTGTGTGTGTGTGTGGGCGGCCCTTGAACTAAGCTCTTTGGCTCATAGGCCCATAAAAATGGACAATTTAGTGGGGCGTCCATGTATCCGCAATGTTGGCCAGTTTTGGTGCGCGTTTCGCTTTTATTTCCATACAGGCCACTAAATCCTAATCCCGCTAGCCCCATTGGGCCGCCTTAAACTAACCATTGAACCACCCAACCATCCAATTATCCAGCCATCCATCCACTCAGCTCACCCACGTCACCCACGTAACCCACCCCGCAACCAGTCATCCAAATTTGCGGCTGACCTTGCTCGTTCTTTTTATTAAAAATTGAAAATATGCACAAACGGAAGCATTCGTTATTCAGATGCCAGCATCGGCAGCATCTTTAAAGTATAAAATACAGCTTTCAAGCAAGCCGAATATTAAATGCTCTTTTATCTTTTTAGACTTCATTTAGAACCTTTTAAATTTGCCCTAGTTGAACAAAAACCGATCGACTTTCCCGCAGAAGAATCTGAATCTCAGTTAGCAAAACGGGGTAGATTCTGAACACGTTAGCATAACGGGGTAGATTCTGAACACGTTAGCATAACGGGCTAGTTGTGGCCAAAGTCTGTCGGCTTTATTGGCCAACACCCGCTTCAGCTAACCTAACCAAACCTCGTAGCCTGCTCTTGATCATTTTTTTTGTTTTCAAAATTCTTTCTTTTTCATGACTGGCTGTGAATATGCTGACCAACAGCAGCTGATAAATTGTGGATATTTTCGAAAATTATGTTTTTTATTTGAATACGGCAATTTATGAATTATTATTATGCCAGCTTTATGATATAGTAATACGATTCGATTCGATTCGAGCCGATTGCCCGCGCAATGCTTTTTGCAATGCAATCTACGAAGCGATGCAAAAAATAACATCAATTGAATATTTTTTCCGATTGCATTCGAGTTGCAATCATTTTCTTTGACGCATTCGTTCTGAGTGCCACTTTGGGAGTGGCTAATTCAATATGGAAATAGAACTCGGATGAAGTGGATAATGTTAAAAGCCAATATCGAGTGTTGCAAGCGGCGCATTGCAAGAGCCTTTGACTGCTGTTGAGCTTATTATCATTTGCAGTAGAAGTGCGCAGAAAAAGAGACAGAGACAGAGAGAGAGAGAGAGAGAGAGAGAGAGAGAGAGAGAGAGAGAGAGAGAGAGAGAGAAGTGTGTGAGAGAGAGAGAGAGAGATTATATTGTACCGTCTGCTTCTTCTATTGTAACACAAATATTAACATTTAAATAGATCCAATGTTAAGAGAGATTTTCCATAAAAGCTCAAAGTTCGAGTTTTCTTACATTTTCATTGGACTCCGGACACAAAACGAGTACGAAAGAAGAGAAGAAGGAAACCGAAAAGTGAACTAAAAAGTATTTTCCTGTTGCTTAATTGAGCGCAAAGTAAAAGAAAATGCGAAAAAATGAAATGGCGAATGTGGTGTCAATTATTTCATTGAATTTTACATGGCTTGTTGGTGCTGATGTCCAGTTATGTGTCTCGTTAGCTTCTCTATATATGTATGTATACGCATGTGTGTGTGTGTGTGAATATGTCCATAAGTGAATGCATTTGATAAGAATCGATGCATCATTGCTTGAACCTCTACCCAACAGTTAGCTATGGATAATTCCGATAACGATTATGATATGTCCACCAGTTCGATAATTGTATTTTTTTTATAATTACTTAATATTATTATATTATGTTATGCATTTTGTTATTATTTAACTGTGTTATTGTGCTTGAAGCAAGTTGATTTGAGCTTAAGCATTTTATGAAAGTTCGTTCAAAATTCTCTGATACATTTGCGCTTGCAAAGCATTCACTGAACAATAATCTTACTGGGTATCTGCTAGTCGTTGACTATCATCAACCAGAGAATGCTTACGTAATTTACTTTATCTTCTCAACTTTTTGATGTGTCCACACAATCAATTAACTTTATGGTGCACGCAAATTGCATTAAATATATTTTAATGTTGGCAAATTCAAAATTTCGTTTTTTTCGGTTTTCTGCTTTTATGGTTAGTTGTTTTTGACGGAGGCGAACTTTGGGCAGCAGCAACCTAGAAATCGAGAATAGGTAAAGGTAGCACATATGAAGAGTGGCAGGTGTCCAACTTGCAACTTGCAACTTCCAACTGGCATATGCAAATTTATGCCTAGCTAATTATATTCGGAGGCTTGATGGCATTGCCCCCAACCAGAGCTGCCACAATTATCACTTAAAGTCTGATTTAGTAGCAACCGCAGAAGCATAACATTAACACTAACACACACACACACACACTCACACACACACACACACACACACACACACACCCGCCCCATCTAGTGCATTTTCGTGTTGACAGCTGATTTTTTACTTCGATTTGAAGGCACTTGCAATTTGTAAGCAAAGTTTTGCGGTTAGAACAAAAATCATTCTGCATTTGGGTTCATCTTATTATTATTATTTTTATTTTCGTTTCTTAAGAGTCCTAATATTTAGAACAAATATGCCCAATTTCCAGTGCGTTTTATGTTTTATATATTTTATATTGGCGAAACTCAAGATTTTTTTTAAGACTACAACTAAACTCTACGATAAAAGTCGAGAGCGCAATTTTCATTACAAATTTCTGCATTTTCGAAAGGACTTTTTGTAGAAATAAGATGTAATTTTATGGCTCAATTATTTTTATTATTATTTAGCTCAATTTACTGCTTATTTTGGCACTTGTGAAGCACTGTGCGCAGCCTAAACAAGTTCAGCTTGAGCCAGGTTGAGGTTTAAGTTTATGCTCAGCCCGATATTGGAAATCATTATGAAATCCAAATTGAAGTTGAAGTTTCCAGTTATGAAAAAATACTTGAATTAAATGACATTGATATTCATTGTTATTTTTTGTTGTTGTTGTTTTAATTGGAAGAAGACAATTGATTAAATTTCACGCAAATTAATGAGATGCTTGTTATTCGCAGTTGGCTTAAAGCATGCTTTAATGACTTTGCGTTCTTCTGCAGAAGGTTAAATGTGATTGTGGAATCGATTCAAATTTCAAATTTCCAATTTTTCTGTGGCAAATGATTAAAATTTGATATGGACGTGATGAAACTGCTTAAAAAGCTGATTCCTCTCAGCCTTGATGCTGCTGCTGCTGCTGCTGCTGCTTAACTTGAACCTTGGCATTTCTCACCTAGCAACACTTTTTGCTATTTAACTTTTATCCAGAAGCACAATAATTGTCATCCTTATTAGCTGCGCGTATTCCACTCAAGGATATTCGCAGTGTGCGTGTGTGTGTGTGTGTGTGTGTGTGGGTGTCATCATTGCACCAGAATTGCTGTAATTGTCAATTAATCTTTTGCGCATTAGTTTTATTGTATCCTATGATGCTGCCACTGCATTTATGATGGACAACAGTTAAGGAGAGGTAGTGGGGAAGTGGGGCAGAGTAGCTGTGTGTGTGTGTGTGTGTGCAAAGGTTATAGTTTGACATTGTGTCTGGAAGTCAATTGCATTGGTGTCGATTCAATTAGAAGTGCAAGGATGATTGACATGGCAACCAATTGGCTTTCGCTAATTAGTAAGTGCAACAACGGCCACCACTGCAACAACGGCAACCACTGCAACAACGGCAGCAATATTAACAAGCATCGCTGACTCTCACACATACACATATCTACACCCAAACAGATGGCGCAATGTCTTATCTGATGGACAGCAGCGCGCTTAATTAGCACTTCGGATGCAACTGAATGTGGCAGACTGGCACAAATCCAGTGGGATGGGGTTAGGGGGCGGAGATCGAGCCTCGATTGCTTTGCGTTGCTTTGTTTATGCGAGCGTGTCAAATGCGTCTTCCACTAATTACCTGCCTCAAACAAATAATAAAGTTGTCCAAAGTCTAAGTCAGAGATTGTTGTTATATTTGTGAACTGAGTTTGCCCAGTATTAACCCAATAGCTCTTTGTTACATGACAGTTAAAATGAAACGAAAAATGTGTGTGTGTGTTTGTGTGTTGTGCAAATGCAATGTTTAATTGCAACCACAAAAACACGACCGCATTCTGTGCTCATTCTTTGGCCTCGAGCCACATCTGCCCAAAAAAGTATGCTACATTAATGTTATACGTGCACTTTGTGTGCCTGTGTGCATGTGTGCATGTGTGTGTGTGTGTGTGTGTGTCTGTGTTCGTATGGAATATAGGAAAATCAATCAAACTATGCATAATGCACGCATGTCATTATCAACGAGTTCACTTGCATAAGTGCATTCCATTGTCAACACAGAATCATCTTGTGTGCAGAAACATTAATAACAATATACATCAATATACATCAATATACATCAATATACATCAATATACAGATACATCAATGTTTGGAATAGTTTTTATTTGTTATGCTAAAGCCTCTGCTAAATAATGTGTCATAGGCAGCGCTTATATTTGCATAATCCATGTTCGAATGCAAATTTCCGTCAAATTTGCATATTGAAGCATTTTTTATTCATCACACACGCCCTCACATCACAATATCAACTCAAAACGCTTACTTTTGTTGTTTACAAATGTGATCAGATGGTTCTTCCTCCAACTCCTTATGATTACACACGTCTAGCAGTTGCCATATACAATCACAATCAATTTTTGAGGAGGTGTTTTAAGCAGCCTTTTGATTATCCAAGTAGCTGTTTTTTTCCAAGAATGATATTCGATATACAGTGAGTCGAAGCTTATTAGGATCAGGGTCAAAGAAAAAAAGGAATTGCCTGCCATAAACTAATCATTCATTATTTTTCTTATATCAGAGTATGGAGCAAAATATAAATAAAAACATTTGACCTGCAGCCAGGGAAAAACATATTTAAATATAAATGAATATTCGGTGATTTTTTCATGCATATTTCAATGCTTTCTTTTTTTTTTGACAAAATGTTGTGGAAAGTTTATTCGGAATTGTTAATAATTAATAATTAAATGATAACAACAATCAATGAGTTGCTCAAAAGAGATACAAGATATATATATATATAATGCCAAGCTCTTTTGCTCAGTGTATAATATTATGACACACACACACACACACACAAGTCCGCACCCATTGAAATGTGTGTTTGAGTGAAAACCGCTGGCGACAAATTTTCAATTTGTATCACACAAATGTGCAAATAATATAAGCAGCGCCCATGCGACAGGACTAGTCGTCCTTGAGGTCGCATCATTTGCATTTCACATGTGGACCAGTAAGTGTCTGTCTGTCTGTGTGTGTGTGTCTGCTGGCACTAAGCCGTTTTGGTCTACAAGTTTGCAAATACAAAACAACAACAAGTGAATACATTTTGAACTAATTGCCAAAAAACTGAAATCGTATTTGAAAGTAGTCAAAACACAAAACAAAGAAGAAGAATTTAAAATTATTTCAATGGAAAAATGGGATTTTTGAATAATTAATTGATTTGTAATTGGATTTATAAATGTTGTCTATGATTTTAGACTAAATTCCTTATTGATTGTCTTATAGGATAAGCAAAACTACTGAAACTACAGACTACATAGGGTATTCACAAGTTACAGTCATACATAGGGTATTCACAAGTTCATCACTCGCTTAATTTTGCTTACATTTGCTTATTGCAATTTCCATTTTGATGTTCTATATTCATTCAGTTTCTTTGCCTTGCAGAAATTTCTTGCTGAATGTCATAAAACTATCCAAATTGTCGATAATGACAATTAACAACATCATTATGAACATCATAGCATGATTATCATCATTCGACAGTACGAAAAGCAGCCATCAAATATTTTGACTGACGCAAGCAAGTTTCTCTCCGATTTGTTTATTTTCACTCATCGGCGATTGTTAATAAACAATTTTCGCAACAAAAGACAAGAAACGGAAAAACGACCGAATTATGATCCCAAACATGTGGGAAA
This sequence comes from Drosophila kokeensis, assembly GCA_035042145.1. NCBI lineage: Eukaryota > Metazoa > Arthropoda > Insecta > Diptera > Drosophilidae > Drosophila > Drosophila kokeensis. The sequence continues at coordinate 1,266,904 of JAWNLT010000259.1, forward strand.
GTCGCCCCTGACAAATGTATAATTGACGTTTGTAATATAGATTTTTTTTTGGCGAAACTATAAAAGAACATTTCGCAGTTTCCCCTCAAACCAAAAAGGGAACAGCAACACTACCGATTCAAAATCCAGAACCGATTTAAAGTACCTAAATGGAACTGAATACCGAAAAAATTTGGAGCCGTTCCCAATACCGAAATACGATTCGGTTTGGAGACACTGACATACGGATACAATGGAAAAAATATTTGCTTTACTGGGTATCTGGCAGTCGTGCCAAATTGAGCTACGTTACTTAAAGAGCTTGGGGTCTTGCGTAACGCTACCTGATGCCATGTATGATGCATGCATGATATTTACATATATTTATTTTTTTTGTATTTAAATGAAACGGGTTGCGGAGGGAAACATAATATTTTCATTCACATGTGAGAGGATACATACTTAAACTTTTTCTTATTTATTTATCGAAAAATATACATATTATCTCTGCGATGTAATGGAATGACATTTAAACCATATATGTATGTATGTATATATGTAAACAGTTACAGAGATATACTTATTTAAATCCACATTGAGTTGAGTTGATATCAACCCGATTTAAAGTGAGGGCCAGATTGGAAGACTTTAGCTGTGCTGTTGACAAAACCTTTGCGAATGGCCACATAAGGTGGAATGAGGTAAAGTTAAAGATGAATCTGAACCTTTCAAGTTAATAAAATGATGTAAACAAAATCCCAAACATATTTAATACGTTTCCAGCGAAAACTTAATAATTTAAAGGAAACTTAAGTTGTCAATGTGCTGTTGTTTTTTTTTCAATTATGCACAAATTTTTCCGCTGACCGGAAAAATGAAAAGCGGAAAATAACAAACACAAAGTGGAACATCAAATCGTAATGTGAAACAACAACGTGAGCTGATTAAACTTGGCAAAATGTTGTACTGTATTGAATATACTGTATATATATGTATTTATATACAGTATATATATATATACATATATATATATGTATATGTATATATATATATTTAGTTATACGTGCATTTATTTACAAAACAGCCAGGACAAGCAACATAATTAGATTTGTAATTGGTTATTTTTTCAGGTTTTTCATTTATTCAATTGTGGTTGCCATAACATTAATTGTACTCGGTTTGCATTCATCCGTTGTACTCATTAGCCACACACACACACACACACACACACACACACACACACACACACCAACACACACACACACACATTGAGGCCCGTATTCATATTTGCGTCTATACAATTTTTAAATTGGGGAAGTACATAAATATTACTTTTGTCTATCATCACATTGAAAATTGAATATGTATATTTGAAGCAAAAATATTTGCGTTTTCTTCATTTGAAATCGTTTGAGTCTTTTTATAGAAATAATGAATATTTTTATTATTATTAAACGTTAACAGATCACCAACAGTATAAATTAAATACAATCTAATTATATATGTATGTGGATATACATGTATGTGGTTTTATCATTTTGCTATTATCGATTTTATCGACCTAATTTTAACACCTTGTCGGACGCGGGCATGAACAAGTGTATGTTCAAAATTTCAAGCCTCCTGTTTTATACCTTCTAGATCAGTGTATAATAAAATAGTAACTCTCGTAATTCTCCAAAAAAAAGCTAGTGAATCATCTATGAATTTGTTTCTTTTCACAGCGAGATTTGCATTTACATTTTGACACTCATTAAGTGTGAAGTTTTGCCATCACTTTGACATGGATACTGACACGGCTCGCTTAAATTGAATTTGGCATTGAATTTTATATGTATATATATATATATATATATATATTGTATTTTGAAATCCGAAACTTGGTTTCTATTTACATAGATATCTTTCCCTTTTTGTTTTTTTTTTTAGTCACAACTGGTTGGGATTATTGGGTTTATTGACTGCAACTAAATCGAAATTCGCCCATGAATCATATTTTTAACTTGCCGCAAAACGGCAAGCGGCAAGCGGCAACTCAAGTTCATATGCTAATTTCAATGCGCTGCGAGAGGGTATTACACATTTTCCATGAACTTTGCAACGCACTGATGTTGCCACTTGCACATAAGCTGCAGACATTCCCACTTTGCAGTTTCTTAATCATTTCAAATATATATATATATATATATATATATACAAGAAGGCAAAATCAATCGCAGACTGATTGCTAAGTAATTGCTTGACTTGATTTTAGTAGTTTTATATTTGGTAAGAATCGAATTGTGATACGAAACCAAAAAGCTAACCTTAAAAATGAAGTCTTAAGATTTATTTAGCGAAGATGATTGCTCCAGTTTATAATTTGTTGCTTTCAGTTGTATTTTATCTGTTGTGTTTGCAGCAAGCTTAAGCCTAATGCTAAGGCACACACGCACACACACACACAGAAGCACACACAACCACACACACAGAAGCACACCCACACAGAGACATACAAACGCTTAGCTGGCGAAACGGATTCAGGCAACAACGAATACACGACTGATAACCACAACTGTGGCATCCTCTTAATGGCGAGCACTTAAAAATGTCGAGCGCCTTTTTGTGTGTGTGGGTGTGCGTAAAAAGTGAGAGATTGTGAGAAACACGTGTTGAAGGATTTTCATCAGCGCAAAGGACTTAACTGTCGCACCCGCATCAGCTTTGGAATCCATTTCCTGCTAAGGAAACGGCCAAATTAATAGAGCACAATTAATTTATTTCTCTCTATCTGCGGTGTGTGTGTGTGTATGCACGTGTATGGTGTGTGTGTGTGTGTGTGCTAGCCCCAAAAAGCCAACCGCACAGTTCATTAGGGCGTGAGCGATGCGGTGGCAAGTCTTTCTGGAGTTGATCTTGAAACTAACAGTTTGGCACAAGCTCGTCTTAAGCTGCACAAAAACACTTCATGGTCACCACTTGCAGCACTTTTGCCGCAACGCTAACGAGCAATATACACACACACACTCATACACACACCTGCACACACCTGCACACACCTTGCGCTTTAAGTTTCGCACATGTTACAACTTTTGTCCACACGAAGTTTGTCTTTCGGCCAGTCCATTGCACGCCAGCATCCTTGTGAACTGGCCATAATACACAGCTGCCCCTGCACCTGCCCCAGCCCCACCCCAGTCTCACCAACGCCTACTTGTAGTGGCGGCCTAAAAGTGTATCAACTTTTTTTTTTTGTGTTGCTGCACATTGTACAAATTTTTAGTGGGAGAAGAAAATCAGCAAGAGTAGCCACAAAAATTTCATTGTTGATCAAATGTTTACAAACACACACACACACACACCACACACACACACACACACTGACATTAAGTTGGGGCCGTGTAGAGAGCATATGAAACATATGAAATTATTGGCAAACTTACGACATGTAAATATTTGGATATCGCATAGAAATACGGTCGAAGCCGAGGCTAATGCAAAATGCAAAATGTAATTAATAAACAAAAGTAAGTAAAAATTAAATTAAAAAAACAAAAGTAAGTAAGCCGCTGGCAGCAGTGCCAAATTAAAAGTGTAATTAAGAAACAAAATATGTAGCAGTTGCAACAGTGTCGAATCACACGCCCAGTTGCAGACACTGTTCCGCAACAAAAACAGAAATAAATCGAAAGCCGTTTGCGCAGCAAGTTGATATAATAATAGTTAATAAAACAAGTTAATGAAATAAGTCAATAGCCAGGCTCTAAACTCTTTGAAGTGCAATTATTAATTAATCAGCTTGAGCACATCAGAAATACCTAATTGGGGACAAGGGGTCAAAAGGTTGATGTTTAATCAAAACTTTCATTTGATGCTGCGCTTTAATTACTTTGCTGCGAATAATTGGCAAATATAGGCAACATTTGTGTAACTAATCCCCAACTTATCTTGGCTTGAAATTCAATTAGGCCAAATGTTGTAATGAAATCGAATAAGTGCATATCACAAATGTCTCAAATGTCGCAAATGTCGCAAATGTCTCAAATGTCTCAAATGTACAGATAAACCTTTCAATTATTGAAATGAAATTTCATTTGAAATATATTCCCCATTGGGCCAAAAGGAAGAATCCATATAAATCGTTTACATTCGTATAAATAAGTAAATGAAATAATTGACTTTTGCCTAGGCTTTTTTTTTTTACTTCCAAAATGTTGCTTACCTGCAGCTTCAGTTTTTTTTTTTGTTTTTTTTTTGTATTTCAAATTTTGTTGAATTTAAATGTTTTTTGGTTGCTTTTTAGCGGCTGCTGGCGTTTTCGAGTGTGCCGCAAATACTTTGACGTATTTCACTGCTGAGCTATGTCGTTCTACCGATTTGTATTTGACATATAGTAGCCATAACATTGTTTCAGATTTGAGCGCATCTTACTTGGCTGGCGACATCACATCCGAGTGCGTTCCGTTCGAAAACAACTGGCAACTGGCAACTGTCAATTGGCAACTGGCAACTGGCAACTGGCAACTGGCAACTGGCAACGGGCAACTGGCAACTGGCAACTGGCAACGTGCAACAACAACAACAAAAACACAAAACAAATCAGCAGGCACAGCAAAAAAAAAAAATATATATACAAATCTTAAGGCCGACGCGAACGCGCAAATCACTCAAAAATATTTGTTTTTAGCCGTTTTTATTCAAAAGTTTGCTTTTTTTATGTTTCTGTTTTTTTTTTTTTTGTTTTTTACTTTTAGTTTGTACTTGTGGTGCCGCGTGCGAGACGCGCGCCACGAATGCCGAAGCCGTTATGACAGAATCTTGCAAGCATCCGGGCAACTTATCCTTTTTAGCGGCCGCCACAAGCGACGCCGACTGCGACGGCGACAGCGACAGCGGCGACGAGCACACGAATCACGAACGACCGGCAAACGATTGGGCGAAAGGCGTCCGTTGCGCTCGGCTCAACGTTGGCGCTTATGGTGGGTGGTTGGGTGGTGGGTGCTTGGGTGGTTGGGTGGTTGCGTGTACCGAGTGCAAGTGCAGCCAAAGAGCTAGCGTTGCGTGCCTTTATGTGTGTTTGTGTGTGTGTGTAATTTTGGCACTTTTCCAACATTTTTGGCGATCTTTTTTCTGAGTGTATTCATAAATGCTCCAACGGCCCACACTACACAATGCTGACCCCAATTAAAGTTGTATAATTAACCAAACATTCTCCTGTCAATGCGAAAATATGTTTTGGTCATTAAATTGCTGTATACCCTTCCTTATGCCCGTTTTGAACGAGTGCAGAGTATTGAAACAGCAACACAGGCAAACATCAACTTTCGAGGAGTGAATTTCACTGTCATGTGGAATGATCAATGATCGACATGTGTGTTTATGGGGCTATATTTTATTTATTGGCTTTTTGTATACACATACACATCCGAGAGAAAAACGAAGGAAAAGGCCATAAATGTTTTGTAGCTGTGCAACAAGTGTACGGACCATGAAAATAGCTTATAATAAATTTCAAATAACTTCAGCTAAAACAACAATTCTTAAAATAATTTCTCAAAGGGAACAAATGTCTTCCATAAACCGATTTCCGAGTAAATAATTCTGTTATAAGCTGCTTGAGAAGCAACTAAGCTCCAAAATATATATAAATATAAATCAATATATATATATATATATGTATATATAATCAATACTAAGCAATTTCTATTTCAATTTACTGTTGATCAATTTAACTTTTGCTTATCGTGCAATTAGCCTCAAGCGAGCTTAATCCAGTTAATCGATATTTCAGCTTGAATCGAGTTTTGAATAGATTTATTCATGGGGGTCTTAGCTTTCTCGCATTCGCTTAACAAATTCAACTTCAATGTTATTTCTACAGGTGCTCAACATGAATTTGTAGCTGATGTTGTTCAAGTGAAATCCAGTTAGTCTACTTCTCGGTATTCCTTCATTTCTCTCTCCCCCCCCCCCCCCCCCTCACTCTCTCTCTCTGTCTCTCTTTCTCTCTCTCTGTTTCTCTCACTTGCTATCTTGTTTATTCCAATTTGCATATTTGTATATACATATATTCAAGCTAATATTGCTTATGGTATTTACGGAGCAAAAAGTTGTAAGCGAAAAAAAAAACGAGCAGAAAACGCAAAATAGTCGTTTTGCTCTCTTTGGGGCACTGCTGCCTGCCACATGGTGCATGCCGCAACTGTTGTTCCATATTTGATGCGATTTTTACTTTCGCTTTCTAGACAGTCCAGCAGACCGCACTCGTGACATTTCCAAATGGACAATGCGATGATGTAACCAAAATATTTTATTGCTGCATACTTGCAGGCGTTGGGGCACACACACACTGAAAGAGAGAGAGAGAGTGGTGGGAGAGAGAGACAGAGAGAGAGCGTGGGAGATGAATGGAAGAGCTAAAGCAGAGAAGCACTGCATCCAGCAACTGGGTAAGCAGGGTAAATTCTCTCAGTGTGTGTAAATTCGCTTTGTGTGTGTTGTTGTTCGTGAAACGTGACTGATTGCACTGTCAAAGGCAGCGTAACGAGGTATTAACTTGTTGTTGCTGTTGTTGTTGTTGTTGTTGATGGGCGTAGCCGTAGCTTTAAATTGGCCGACATCGCTATAGGCATGTTACTATTAAAAACAAACAAAAACATGTCAAAAGGCTGTGATATACATATATTTACATATGTATATGTATGTATATATAAATGTACTTTTTATGCATGTTCGATGAAATGTTTATAGTTCGTCGATAGTATTGGAATATTGGCTGTGGACTGGATGCATCCGTGAAGACGAATCGCAAAGGGTTTCGAAATATATCGGTGTATGTGAAAAATTAAATGGAACTTGATACTGGAGCCAGGGGAAAACATATTTCAACGATAAAAATACAAAAAGCTGAGCAAAACTTAGGATATAGCGACTTAAATACCAAATTTTGATTCCATAGCTTTCATGGTCTCTCAGATCTAATAGATGGGGTTTTCCTGATCAAGAATACATATACATATACATGTATATGACATATGAATGTAGCCAAGAAATACCGTTCTTTGATGGAGGTTCCTAATAAAATATAATCAAATTATGACGTAGGCTCTTAGGAATCTACTTTCCAAGTTTCATAAGTTTGTTTCTGGAATTGCGATTTTCGTTTTATCGTTTGTGGGCGCAATAGTAGCATGAGAGTATACAAATAAATAATTGCTATCCGCATTTAGAAATATATTTACTAAGAAAGTTACCGGATCTTAATTCTGGGAGTTTGGATTAACAATTTCGATTCCGGTTCCGGGATAACTCAATGACAGAAATAAGAAAAATGCATGAGAAGTTCTCTGACGACGATAAAGATGATAAGGAGGCTGATGGTGAAGACGACGAGGATGTCAGCATCGTAAGTTGCTGCTTGCAACACCATTGCTTTTACCGTTACAGCTTCCGTTGCTGCATAAATCTGAAAACATTTTCATTTGCCTAACAAAAATTTGAAAATTACTTTTTCAGAAACCAGAAATTTGTGTGTGCAGTCATCCAATGGTTGATGTAGTGGTTTGTAGTTTGCCGAGCAGCAAAAAGTCGGATATATTCAAAATTCAAAATTATTTTAAATACACTTCAAAAAATGTAGAAAATCGATATTAATGAATATCGTACTGAAAACTAAAAAGTTGTTCATATTTTTAGAGACAACTTGTAATTGCAGCAAAAAAAATGGAATTCCAAACACTTCTAAAATTTAGAAAATAATCATGAAATTTGCTCTGTCGACTGGTATGTTAGAGGTAAAATAATATATATGTATAACTATCCATCGAATCGGTATTTTAATGATTCTTTTTGAATAATTGCAACAGAAAAGTTCACATTTTGTGTTCTGTGCACAGGATTTCATTTGGACGTTGGAGTACTAATGAACAGCACATTCCAGTTGTCCAACGAAACCAAACACGGGCATGTTAACACACGGACCCGGCCAAAAATGAAACCCACCGCACACCCAACCGACCGAGGGGGTACGCGTGGTTACGAAGAATGCAAATTAATTGATAGATGAGCTTAGAACAACAGTTGTAATAGCTAAAATAGGGGAAGCACAACTTATTAACGGGAAAAGCACATTATAATTGGTAAATGGGTTTTTGATTAGCATAATTTGAATTACAAGTTTGAAGAAGAAAAGGCAGAAAATTCCTAAAATTTCTGATTGAAATTGCAAAATTAAGTTGGCTGATTAACTCAGATGAAACAATCTCTCTGTTTATAAGCTTATATATTATAGATTATGCCAAATATTGTTCTACGATCAGAAAGAGAACCAAGAATAATTAATAAAAGTCGACTAGGGTGAGATGGTAAGCTAAAGTTAGTGTTCCAATTAAAACCCCTAAGGGTAAATAATAGAAATTGTTGTCGTACGAATTCTATTCTGTGCTGATAATGTTCATCATTGGGTGACCGAATACAAGACCCATATTCAAGAATAGGATCGTAAAATTCTTTTAAATAGCGTTTGACGAAATCCAAGACACCAAAGGCTCGATTAGCAGAGCACGCAAATATGCTTGTCAAACTTAAGCTTGGGATCTAAAAGTGTATCCAAATTTAAAAGGGCATTCGCCTATGAAAAGATATAATTTTCAATGTATTATGGCTTCAAAACTATCTAAGTCAGCTTGAAGCCTCTCCATATTTATATACAGTGAGTCGAAGCTTATTTGGACCAGGGTCAAAGAAAAAAAGGAATTGCCTGCCATAATGTATGTATATTCCTTAGGGGGACAAGGATTCTTCCTGCTGGCTATTACATAGCTTACCACACATACATTGTTACAACTGCATTCAAATTTTCGTGTAGGTTTCTTAAACAGTTGCCACACTGTGCAATGCAATGCGAAGCCAACGTAAATTATTTGTGCGTTTTTTATTTTCAGAAGCTGCACTCAAGCGCTAGAAACGGATGTATCACATTTCGAATGTGTGCTAAATAATACATAAATACTATAAATAAAATAAGTAATAATTTAAAATGTGTTTTGTTTATTTATGAACTGCATTCCAAGCGCAAAATTGAGCATTTGAGATTCAAGAATTTTTCTTCGAGCATCAAAATTTGCATGCTCGAACGATTGAAACCTTAAAAAACAACTCTTACATAAAAAACAAGAGCACATTTTTCTTCTGTGCATGTTTGATTTGCTAGTCATACAATTTTAAATGAAGCACCTCTGGCTGGCTTTTGTTGTTGTTGTTGTTGTTCCTATTGTTGTTGTTGTTGTTGTTGCAATTGTTTATTCAGAGTTTTCAATTAGAACGGGACAAATAAGAAAATGTGTCGGCGTCGCCTCAATAGCTATAGCTTAATTATGACCATTGACCAGGTTGTTCGACCCTTTCGGTCAACTATGGCATCTGCTTTCTTTGCCCCTTTCCCTTTCCCTACCTCCTCGCCCAGTCCAAATGTGAGCAGCAGTCATATTTCTCATGGTCATGCAACTCACAGTTCACGGTCTTCGGTCACGTTGACAGTCCACAGGATTGCGAGGGGAGAACAAATGAACTTGAACTCATAACATCGGTAGGGGTCACGCACATACATACATACATACATACATACATATATGCATACATCCCGAAATAGGCACATGTGTATGAGCTATGCATTTAAGTGTTTACCTTTCATCTTTGCATTGAGTTAAGGGTCCACAAGATCTATGTATGTGCATACACTCAGAAAAAATCGCTCGGATTTTTAGAAAATCGCCGTGATTTTTAGAAAATCGCCGTGATTTTTCCGCCTTATTATATAGAAAGCATATTCGTAGAACCCAAAGATTTTGTCTTTCTAAAAACCAGTTATTTTCTTCTCTTACATTTCCCACATTTTTCTAACATTTAGAAAAAAATATGTTTAATTTCCAGGGTATATTTTTGTATATGTGTAAACAGCATCTAAACTATAAGATAGCAGTCGAGGTAGCAAATTTCATATTTTGATTTTCAGAATGGATTTTTTTCTTCGAAAAATAAGTAAATGTTAAATGTTGTCGGAATGTTGAATATTTTTGAAATATTTTCAGTTATAAAGAATTAAATTATTGAAAAGTATTCTTTCTAATTTAAAGTTTTTTTTTCGCATATTTTGAAAATATATATATATATATATATATATATATAATATATAACTGCATTTATGTGGATCTGCACTCACATGAAAGTCTTTCTACAGCTAAACCTTGAATAGATTTGTGAAACACGTATTTATTTTTGTACGCTTTACCGATTCTTGCGATAACGATAACAAACGGGATTATTTTAAGCTTAAGCGGCATTGACGGACTGTCAGCGGCAAAGATTAGCTTGGCTATGAAATTAAAATTTGAATTGGACTTGGAACTGCAACTGGGCAGCTTGGAGATTTGAAAAAGCTTAGTGCAAAAAAAAAAAAAAAACGTAAAAATTAAACGAAAATAATAACAAAATGCGAAATGTGATAATGACAAGGGCAGCGACAGTGGGAGGCAATAAAATAGACAAGCTCGACTACGATATACCCTGTACCCTGTTGTTAAATATATTCTAGTTTCAATGGCAGAGTCTTGCACCCAAATGTGGGCAGGTCTGCAAATGGCAAGGCAAGGAGGAATATAAACTGAGGCGGCCAGAACTGACCCGAACTGGCTGGCTATAAACACGTGCACATACATATGTACATACATACATATGTATATATACAATATATACACGCAATTGTAGGTAACAGTGCTCTGCATACATATATATTTACGATCGCGTCGATTAGCATGCCATCTCTTTCTCACACATGCGCTCGCATATTTATTTGCATACAGAAAATGCTTGCAACTTCGATGTTTCTCAACCGATCTTGATTGAAATTGGGCAGTCCACATGCATATTAACCATTATTTAGATCCTGTATCGATATACCTTAAACGGTGGCATTTATCGATAAAATAAAGCAAACCTGATCTGCGGCATCTCTAGCTCTTATAGTCTCTGAGATCCGCGTGTTCATACGGCTGCTGATCCTTAACAAGGATATATATGTATACGCTTTATGGAGTCGGAGATGCTTCCTTCTGCCTGTCACATTCATTTGCACAAAACCAATATACCCTTTTTCTCCTCTTTTAATGCGACGAAGAAGCGACGACTTTGCAATTTGCAACATCGACAAACAAAAAGAGATTTCTCTCCAGCCTGCCATACACACTCTTGCTCTCTCTCCCTCTAGCTCACTCTCTCTCTCGCTGTCTCGCTCTCTCTCGTTGTCTCTCGCTCTCACTGTCTCTCTCCCTCGCTGTCTCTCTCTCTGTCTTTCTGCGGTAGTTGCAAATGCAAATTGAAAGAAATGCGAAATGCGAAATGCGAATAGGCGACAATTAAATAAATACACAGCGAACGAGAGCAACAGCAGGCTGCTAAGACAGCAGGCAGAGATGAGCAAAGAATTGCAGCAACACGCAGCATCGAAGTTGACATCGACGTCAACATCAACGTCAACATCAACGTCAACATCAACAACAACGTCAACAGCAGCGTCGACTTTGGCTTTGCTGTCGCGCACTCGACTTGAAATCTGAGGAAATCTTTTGATTTTCGCTTTGCTGTTGTTGTTGCTGTTGTTGTTGTTGTTGTTGCTGTTGTTGCTGTTTTGATTGCAGCGGCTGTTAGAGATGAGCGCGTGTCAAGGCCGCCTGAGTCATGGCTACAACAGGCCAACAGAGATGTGGCCAAATATTCTATATATAGCTAGATGCAAACATCTGCTGGCTATTGCTCACATGTTTACAGTTTCAGGAAGAACTTATGTGTGTGTGTGCCTAATAAAATATTAGGTAAGGTTGCCCTTATATACAAAAATATGCAAAACTATGCAAAATATGCAAAATATGCAAAAACTATGCAAAATATGCAAAATACAGAGAAGCCATGCAAATATGCAAATATGTTTAATAAGTTGAGTAGACAGATAAAATTGTTGATTATATCACGCGCTCATCGCCACTTTCCATTTGCCATTTGCCAATTTACACTTGCCACTTGGCACTTGCCACTTGCCATTTGCCACTTACCAATTGCCACTTGCCGCATACAACGGTTGCTTGGAATCGGTTTTCGCTGCAGCTGTTGCTATCGACTTGGCACAAGGGGCAGCGGGACTTACCTTCACAGGACATACTTTGACGGCTAATTCCGACACCCTTTGGCCTTTCCATAGGCCATAGGCCATGCCCCACTTTATATGAAGCTGGCTAAAGAAAATACTTATACAACATTTTTGGAGCTATAATTAATGTGTGGGTTTCCTTTGTACAAGCATTTTGAGGAAGGACTTTGTGTTTATTTACCCTTTGCAGGTTGTTTTGTTGTTTTGATGTTGTTTTGTTGTTGTTTTGTTTTGCGAAGAAGGACTCAGATATAAAGCTTTCGATTTCCATGGCGTTTTACATTTGTGCAAATATTAATATATCCTTAGATAAATGCAGGTATTTACAGAGAAGCACTTTGTGTTTATTTACCCTTTTCAAAACTGAGTTGATTTTTGTTTTGTGAGTAAAGGTTCAGATATATAGCTTGCGATATGCACGGCATTTTGCAAATTCTGAAAATGTTAATATATTTTCAGATGCAAATGCAAGTATTTACAGAGAAACATTTATCTAGATTGAGAGGGGCATCTTTTGCAGCTGCATTTGTGTTCATTTACACTTTGGCAGATGACATTCCAACTGCCCCCAATTTGGAAATGGTTGGAGTTTCAGCAGCGCGTGGCAGGCAGCACTTGCAACTCAATTACCAGTACGGCTGGGCGGACTTGTTGACTGGCAATCGGAGAATTGAAAATAAGTTGGCCCTTTAACTTAAAGTGTGCTTGAGAATGCGTTGCAAATACGTAATGGGAGCGATAGGCGAAAGAAAAGTGAGAAAAGTGAGAAAAGTGAGAAAAGTGAGAAAAGTGTGCAAGAATGAAAATGATATCATCTCAGCCGAAGTAATCCGATGTCCAGCAAAAATATATAATATTATCAAGTTTCACGTGGGTCACTTAAGCCAACACCATTTTTCGATCAGGTGAATAAGTATACAATATTTACTACCATATAGTT